>JAILYB010000002.1:17200000-18400000 GCA_021437785.1 Rhodomyrtus psidioides
CAGTAAAACCTGATAAGGCCTCATGTCTAAATCTTTTGGGGATTCCTACATGGGTTGGGAGACATTTGTTGAGCTTGTGGTCGTGATCCACCAGTCAAGGGCTGGATTGCTCGAGGGGACATTTCTTAACTACGATATATGGGAGGATCCTCTGACTCCTTGCATGTGTAGAGCTTAAAACGAGGATGTCTAATCAGAAGAAGTGGATCAACTCTGTCTGATAGCTGATCAAATCCTTGTAATGACTAAACCCAGATCGCAAATTCCAAACCGCAACCAATCTCCTTGGTCAAACGGCCATATGTACAAAAGCCAATCATTACATGAGTCAGGATAAAGCTAAATCAAGCCATCAAATCCGAAGAACTAAGCTCGTCTAATCATCGATTTCTCCCTTCCTAAGATCACTAGAAAGAGCCAAGGTGCATGTGGAAGACTACGAAAGAAAAGAAAAGGAATAGGGGCAAAGAAAGGGACATAAACTGAGAAATGTCCATTATTTTCTAAGCGATGTATGAGTTGAGGAGTGAATGGGAGGAATCCATTTGAAGGAGACTAGCATGGGCGTTGGAAGTTTAGGGGTTTGAACATTTTAGCATTAAGCTGTAACATGTAAGCGACATACTATGTTTCCGCGGTTCAGTTCGAGTTATGAAACGAAATAGCCCGACCAGCAAAAAAGGGACGGTCGTTTTTTATTAGCTAAATTGAATCGAAATGCACAAAACTTTCGATCTCCATTAGGTTTAGACTTAGGTTTTTGGTTCGGTTTTGATATTCCAAAAGTGATACCTCAAAAAAAAAAATAATAGCAAAGATTGCAGTTGACCATGATAAGAAAGGATCCTTGATGAGTTAAAAAAAATATATGCCTGATCTTCTTATTTTCTTAAAAGTAAATATAACATTTCAAATTAAGAAAATTCACTTTCGAATTATGATATAAAGGAAATATTTTCGAATAAATCCTTTATTTTCTTTTCTTTTTTGCTAGGTGGAGTATTTATTTTTCATGTTTTAGTATTTCAAGCTATTTCTAAAATTAAGTGATTCATGTTAGAACTCAAATTATGTTTGAAAATTGTATTTTCAAAGTAATTCAAATGGGACTCTGAATAAAATAAGTAATTTTGGCTAATTTCACATTTCTTATGTTTTGACTTTTAGAAATTTCTGAACGAGTGCTTCTTTGGCATGTTAAGCATTATTCTTTTATTTGTGGCGTAATGCGTAATTATTATAGGGATACATTCATTATAATCGTTCAAATTTATTATTAAAGTGTAATCAAGTTTTAAAAATTCCTTTCGTTTGTCCAAAACGACGTGGTTTGGCCTTCAATCCGGAGCGAGCCATGGCCGAGCTCCGGCGCTCGAGCTCCGTCGGAAGCCGGGCCTCGTCCGCTCCGATGAAGCGCGATGACGACCCCTCCCCCCTCCCCCCTCCCCCCTCGTCCCCGATTCCCGCCCCGTCGATGACGACGACCACTGCGCCTGCTGGGATTCCTGCGAAACCCCGAGTTTTCCTTTCTTGAGTTTTCCCGGCGAAGACGGCTTCCCTCTGGTACGAGGGATTTCTCAGCGCTCTCACCTGCTATGGGAAGAAAGTAAGGACTGATTCTGCGGCGGCCGCCATTCCTCCCGGGATCGCGGCCATCCGCTCTGGTCGCACCTCCAATTCCTCTGCCCCCCTCACTTCTCCAATGACCCTAGGGCTCCAAGATCTCGGGCTTTGCTCCTCCTCGTCGCTCTCGTCGGGTTGATCTCGATCTTCTTAATCGTGCATCGTCTGGTGAGTGATTTTCGTCTTCTTCTCTACTTCTTGGGCTGCTGAATTGCTAGTGCTCATGTAGACAAACACTGAATCTCGGAGCAAATCGCTGTTGGAGCTCATGAGATGACCCGATCTTAAAGAAGAATCTGGGAAATGTTGCTCACTGTAGCTCTTATGTCTTTACATTGCGAAGAATATGGAAGGGCTGTGGCTGTGTGCTTGGAGTTGAACAGCTTTGTTGGGGTTTTGGCTTCATCTTAAAGATAGGTCTTTTTGGTTGAAGTAACTTATTCACATACACTCTTGTAGATTCCCAATGTAGAGGCCTCCAGTCTATGAGACTGCATTGTCGTTCTTCATGTTGGCTTATGGATAAACATAGTTCCTGAATTGAAGGAGACATGTCGTGGTCAGTCGGACTGATAGATGATTCTGATACCGGCACTGTACTAATTCCTCCTTGAAAACCTTGCAGAATGCCCCATACCTTCGCTGGAAAGATGGCATTGTTCTTCATTGCACTCGTGTAAGTTGTCGAGTGATCTTGTTTGAGCTTCTGCTTTTCGGCTTTCTATACGTGCTGTGACAATGGCTGCATTCTTTTGCTAGGTTGAGGAGCCTCTTTTGCTTTGGGAAAATCCATCCTTGGCAACCACATAAGGGGAGCCTCGTGCTGAGCGTGGTGATGGTGGAATATCTAGTATGTAGCCTACTAAGCCTAGGCTTGAATCAATACATTATCACTCTTTATATACAAATTGTGTTATTATTTCTCATTTGTCCTTTTCATGTTTAAAAAAAATGACAAAATTAGTAGTTTAAAAAGAACTAAAGAAACTGGTTTAGCGAGGGAACTTGGGATGCTATTCTTGAATCAGCCGTTGGTACCATGGATGTCTCTTAATTAGCTATATCTGGGGAAAGAATATTGTATCTGTGCTCCTCCCTTAGTTGCTGTTTAGATAGTTCTTGACTTGTGAAGATAAGCTCAATCACTTTTGTTTGCATCTGGAAATTTACCTCTTCTCCTTTGTCATGTTTGTGCGGGAAGATAGTTCTTTCCTTCGCAGTTTCTTGATCTCTTAATGCCTCATGGTAAGTTCCTTCCCAAGAGCTAGATATGATGAATAAGAATTTCCAGCTATAGCGACGTCATTAGATCATCAGATGCACCTCGCGGATAGGTGATGAAGAATGTTTCATACAATTACTGTGGACAGAAGCTGCGTTACAGAGTCATACTTTTCTCGAAAGCTTTTAAATATAATTCTGTGTGTGAATGGAATGATCGTGCCATTTAATAATATTCCTGCAATTTTTAGCATCATTAAAGTGATGCAGATAATTCTTTCTTTTTATCATCTGTACAGATGTTCCGCCTGAGAATGAAACAAATGGCTACATATTCATCCATGCTGACGGTGCTTTGAATCAACAAAGAATCGCGGTATGGTTTCTGCCTATCAGTTTCTCAATGTGTATGAGAAAATTGTGCTTTTTGGTATATTTGGTTGGATGTCCTTAATCATACATGCCTCTACAGCAAGTGTAGGTTTCAGGCAATCCTTTTCACTCCAGGACAATAAATTAATTAATGGCTCTTTGCATGTGAATGTTTTTGCTGATATGCAATTGTAGTAGATCTTTATGTTCAATGAATTTTGCATTAATTTAGGCCCAAACCTGGTTTTAGGTTTTTGCATATTTGCACCTCCTAAGTGAAATTTAGTGGTCTCTGAGGTTCAGTATGGTTACCATCTGCTTAGAAGATATCTCTATATATTTCATCTCATGCTGTGAACTAAGAAGAAGTAGAATCTTTTTAGGGGAGTGGTACTTGCACGTGGAAACAATAAGAGGACGGACTGTTATATTTTACTCACTCCTCTACTTTTCCTATTGTTAAGGAAAACTGAATATAGATTCAAGCAACGCTAGCATAATTTCACACTCCTGGGTTTGATCTTTTTTGTGTAGAAGGAAATTCAAAGTTTTTATTAAGATGCTTTAATTACATCGTACTTTTCCTTATTCATTTCCTCATGCTTTTAATAGATGCTTCGGATGGATGGTTCTTTCATATATTTTCAAATGATTGCACTATTATGTTAATCATGATGCCGACGAACTTGGATTTGTTGCTTTGGATGTTAATACTACTTGGAAACTCAAAATCTTGCTTAGTTGTTTTCTTTTTACTGGGGATCCTTTGGTCACATATGCCTATTGTATAGCATGAGGCATTTCAATTAGAAGTATTTTTAGTCCTTTAAGCTATTCATTTTGCAATTGAGCTATCTTTGAAGAATGAAACGATAAATGTAGCCCCTGTACGTTGTGGAAAAGTAGAATAAAATTTTTGGGCTTCTTGATTGCCACAATTCTCATTTGAGTTTAACCTCCTATTCAATGCTTATCAGCATGACATTCAGCACGGACAATTTGCATTGTTTAGACAAGTATTTCAAAGGAAGAAGATTACATTTGTCTCCCGCGCTGTTTGTCATCATCGCTCTGCACATTAATTTAATATTCTGATTTGGGGCTGGCTTAATGAGAATCTATCCTATACATATTTCTATATGCAGATATGCAATGCCGTTGGTGTTGCTAAAAATTTTGAATGATAATCTTGTTTTACCAGTATTAAATCAGGATCAGATCTGGAAAGATGAAACATGAGATGCCTGGACTATGCACTCATATCTTCTCCTCTTTCTCCTTTTCCTTTTCTTCTTAATTAACTAAACGGCAACACCTATGCTGCACAACGAGGTTTGGTTCAAACTTTACTGATGCCTAGGACAGAGTGTTCATCATTTTTTCTCTTACCAACCCTTGAAATTGTATTTACACAAGAACTTTTATCAATGTGGATAGGAATGTGGAGAGGTTCTCAATTTATCCAAGATTCCTCAAGAAAGGCATAGCATTATCAAACTCACACTCTAAAATTATATGATTTGAAAGTGAAACAAACGAAGGGTCTTTGACGACATGGGGTAATTGAACTAGTAAGTTCACATTGCTTTGATGAATTTGTTCTTTCTGTTTTTTTATCTTGGTTGCCAAGCTTTGATGCAGGGACCGCGCATTAATAGTTCTAGTCAAGCCTGTAGAAATATGTGGCAACCTAAGGTCCTAAGCTATGCTTTGAGCCCTTCCACAAATGCCAAAATTATATCGGTTTTCGACCCATGATTATATTATCATTTATGCTTTTCGAAGAATAAAAATGCTAAAAAAACACATTCTGAGCAGTGCCCATGAGCTATTAAGAAAAACAAACACATCCTCAATTGGTCAGATCCATCTGTCTAGGAAGTTCTTTGCTTCTTCTTTATCAGGTATATCAAGGACCAGGGTTATAAAATATCATCTATTTAAGAAGCAACTGCCAAAAACATGTCCTTACAGCAACTATCTCAACTCCTTAATCAAAGTTCTTGATCGACTTCAACAATCAACTGCAATGCCGAAGCACTCTTTGGCCTTCATCCTCATTGCTCTTGTTAATCTCTTGTGCTCCGACAAAAATCCAGGTGCGAATATGCACTTCGAAGTTTCTATGCTTAGTCGTGTCCAACCAAACTTCTTCCGATGAAGCAAAGACTCTGCATAGAAGAAACTACTTGCATATACATTCATCTCTTGTCTATTGAGCACGAATGTCATTTTTAATGGAGTGGCCATGTTGTCGTAGGGGCATGAAGTGTTGCTGTCGTGTCGCCAACAAAGAAAAGCTGAAAGGCATTCGAGCTTTACAGGTATGATGTCGTTGTCTAGTGGTCCACGATGTCTGTAGATAACATGTTATAGTGCTTCAAGTGGTTCAACTTGTATTGTGGTCTCAAATAAGAACTATTATTTGAAAAACATAGCTCAAGAAGGTCACCTGTACAGGGTTCTCATCAATCATCTGCAACACATGAGCCTCTCTCTGTAGTTAGCAACCATGACCAGCTGTGCAGTTTCAAGCTTCAAAATACAATCTTTGACAACCTGAAAACCACAATGAACTACATGAAGTGATGAATGAAGTTGAGCAGAATGAACTTGTGCATTTAACTTCCAAGAAGAAAGATTAGATCATCAATGCAGGAACCTTTCCTTTCATCCTGGATTATACATGCGAGACCAAGAGAAGAATAAGCACAGACAGAGTTCATGTTTGTACAGCTGAGATCAAACTCCTCCATATTTGCTTGCAAGCCACATGACAAATTAGCTTTACAAAGTTACCATAAACTTAAAATTGTGATTAGCAAGTTTTCACGTAACTTTCCAAAATCTTGCTAGGGGTTCAGTGCACAGGAGACCAAGTCAACCGCGCTTGATGCATCGACGGACTTTGGTGCATTGCGAAGCTCGACTGATTTTGATCAGCTCCAACGAAAAAAAGAAAAAAAATTGTTTGTACGGATTCGAGCTAGGCTGTGAAATGTGACACCACAAGATGGGGGATATTGGTATACTCCAGGAAACAAGGTCTCGGAAGCACCATTCGACATGAAACTCTACTATCGATCACTGTCCTGCTCAATGGCGATTGCTACTTCAACGACAGTGGTCTACTCATTTCTCAGGATCCATGTGAGCTGCATGATTCCTTGTTCAATAACTTACATGGTTTCTGTTTTTTACGTGCAGCTTGGGACAATTGCCAATATCCACCTTATTAGAAGACTACACGAGGCTTGGAAGCACAAATGAATAGAGGATGAGACAGAAACAGCAGACATCGTGTTGCTGCACAGCATTTTACTCATTTTTTCTTACTCTTGTGTCTGGTGTATCATAAGAGTAGTCTGGAAATGGGACTTCACTACTCACTATACCTACATATTTCAAATAAACATCTAACCCTCGAGGATTATAGAGTGAACTATTTACTGCGACGACGATATAATGGAATATGATCACAAGGATGTCTTTAGTTTTCTTTTCAAGCCTCATAACAACTTCAACTCTGTTGCCACTTGTCATTTTGTTTCTGCATTGTTCATTTCCCTTGACCCCGTTATTGCGTCTTTTCATTAACTTAGCCCTTTCTCTTTTTAGGCTAAGGCGCCGTTCTTTCGAATTTCGACCCCACCACCGATTCTAATTCTGTTCTTCCCCTTTTCATTGACATAGTCACCTCTATTTCTAGGCATAAGCAAATAAAAGTGGTTACTGGTTGGGCAATGTCGGCACACCTCTTTGGAATTGCTTTTGGAGAATAACTACAGCAGGACCTTAGATAGCACGAAGGATAATGATTCATGTCTTTCTGTTTTATATCATCTTGTATTAAGTTGGACAAGTGGATCGAATTTAACAGGAAGTAACCAGTTTAGAAAAAAAAAGAAAAAAAAAAGAAACGAGAACATGAATTAACAGAGAAAAGCATTGCACAATGTTTACTATATTCACACTTTGGGCATATATGATCATCGTAGAGCCAAATTCTTGATTGAGAATATACACAACTCATCCAGAATCCTATGATATCTAACAAAGTCAACCTCTGGTAAGCAAAATTATGCAATAAAGCTCATTTATCATGAGTACCTAACTGACAGCGACACAATGGGCAGGAGTTACTACTCTCCAACCACTGAATGATGCACGGGCGGTGGAATACATGGGAACAAAGGAGTTCCGCGACCTTTTCTGCCCTGTGAAAATCTTTTAGACAAATCGAGCAACATTCCCTATCTTCGGCAGCGTAGACTTTCTCCTTCAGCCCAAGAATGGCAGCCTTTGAAGTGCCCCTCGCGACGCCACTCAATTCTGAGTCAAGTTGCTCCATTGCATCAAGCATAACCAAATCCTCCACTTCCGAGCTTTCTGCAATCATCAAGTCTAGAATTGTCGTCAAACGGAAGCCATCTGGATACAGATCAAGCAAACCATCGGCGACTCTCAAAGTCCGCATTGCAAAGGACTGGTATGGGCGATCCACGCTGAAATGGGCGAGCACCTCTTCAATCAAGATGCTGCGAGCCGTCGGCAATTGAAGAGAAGCTGGTGGACGAGCAGCCGAGGTTCTCGCTACCTCAATGGGGTACCCATCTCTTATCCTGCGGCTATCGATGTCGCGGGACACTGATTGCCGTCTAACAAGCACATTCAAGACACCCAAGAATGGGATATCGTGGCTGGTCCGAGTCGTCCCGTTCAAGTCTAAATTCCAATGAGGCATGACTTTTAGGACGTAAAGTATTGAATTCTCTCGTCTGAGCACGATCAGAATAAAATGAAACAAGGGGACAGAGATTGCAAGAGAAGTGTTGATGTTTAGAGTCAGAGAGAAATAACGATAGAGTGTTTATGGTGGCTCAACCCAAACTAGGGTTGTGTAAGATGTATTTATATGAGCGACTAATTACAATAATGGTATAGATAAACACAATTACAGAAATACCTCAAATATACATATAATTACACATTAATACTCCCCCTCAATCCGAAGTAGGTGTAACAACTGAGAGATTGGATCTCAATAGCGCGTGACGCAGACTAGGTAACCTCTTTGTAAATATGTCTGCGACTTGATCCGTAGTAGGCACGTAGCGAACACGTAGATCACCAGAAGCAACCCTCTCTCGAACAAAGTGAAAATCCAACTCAATGTGTTTGGTGTGAGCATGAAATACAGGATTGAGAGCAGGATATGTGGCAGAGATGTTGTCACTATAAACAGTGAGAGGAGTAGAAAGTGAGACTTCAAGTTCACGTAATAAATGTCGAATCCAAATGGTCTCAGCAACACAATGAGCAATAGCCCGATACTCAGCCTCTGTACTAGAACGAGCCACGGTAGGTTGCTTTTTAGCACTCCATGAAACAAGATTGGTGCTCAGAAATACACAAAAACCTGACGCAGAACGGCGAGTATCAAAGCACCCAGCCCAGTCTGCATCCGCATAAGCTGTCAAAGAGGTGGGAGAACACCGCTCGAAAAATAATCCATGAGTGGATGTGCCAGCTAAATACCGATATAGACGCTTGACAGCTTGCAGATGAAGTAATCTAGGTTGATGCATAAATTGACTAACCAAGTTCACAACAAAACTAATATCAGGTCTAGTCATGAACACATACTGCAAAGCACCAACCATCTGTGGATAGAGCGTTGGAGAAGCAAGAAGCTCTCCATCATCAACAAATAATAGAGTTTTCGATGCCAAGGGAGTAGAAACAGGCTTTACCTTGGCAAGTTCAAATTTGCGCAAAAGACTATCAATATACTTAGCTTGAGATAAAAGCGTACCGGTAGATCGGTGATGAGCTTCGATGCCAAGAAAATAATGAAGTGATCCAAAATCCTTCATAGCAAATTCTTGTGAGAGGCGAGTAATCAAAGATCGTAATAAATTGGGAGTATCACCGGTGACAAAGATATCATCAACATATAGTAGAAGATATAGACGACCCCGAGAAGAAGCATAGACAAATAACGAAGGATCGGCCTTACTTGCCATGAAACCCAATGATAATAAAAAAACTGCCGAATCGAAGAAACCACGCACGTGGAGCCTGCTTTAAACCATAAATGGCTTTTCGGAGATGGCACACGTGATTGGGATATTCGGCATTAGAGAAACTGGGAGGTTGGCGCATGTAAACTTCCTCATAAAGAATGTCGTGCAAGAAGGCATTCTTGACATCAAGTTGACGAATATCCCATCCTGATGAAATAGCAATAGTGAGAAAAACCCGAATTGTAGCAGGTTTAACGACCGGGCTAAAAGTCTCATCATAATCCAATCCTGCTTGTTGCTTAAATCCTTGTGCAACTAGACGAGCTTTGAAGCGTTCAATAGTTTCATCAGATTTATCCTTGATCTTAAAAATTCATTTACAACCAACTAAGTTTTTAGAATGGTCAGGTGGTACAAGATCCCACGTGTGATTAGGGCCAATGCGTTAAATTCATCTGTCATGGCCGCTTTCCAACATGGGTCAAGAATAGCCTTAGAATAGCAAGTCGGTGTCTCTTCATGAAAAGAATTAGAGAGATTAAAAAAAAAATTTGGTTTAGAAATGCCAGATTTAACACGAGTTTGCATAGGATGAGTGGGAAGAGATGATACAGAAGTGGATGAACTAGGTGGAGATGTAGAGAGAATTTGTGAATCTGATGTATAAGAAATTTGGTTAGAAGCCGAGTTAGATTGGGACACATTGAGTGGGTTCGAAAGGAGAAGCGGTGGAGGTGAAAAAGAATTAGAATCGGATTGGGTAGATTTAGAAGTGGAGAGAGATATATTAAGAGGTTGGCCCCGAGTATTCGAGAGAGGCGGAGAAGGAGATGGATGCTCAAAGGAGGTAGAAGGAAGAATTGGTTGATTGGAGGAAACAATAAGGGAAGGAATTGAATTGAAAGAATTATTTATTGAATTAAGAGTCAAAGGACTTTGTGAAAAGGAAAAATTCTCCTCATCAAACCGAACATGACGACTAATAAAAACACGACCACTTGACCGATCAAGGCAACGATAACCTTTGTGATTTGACGCATACTCAAGAAAGACACATGGCATGGAATGAGGTGCAAGTTTATAGGAAACATGAGATAGAAGAAAAGGATAACAAGCACAACCAAAAACTCGAAAGAACGAAAAATCAAACTTAAACCCAAACAGACAATGAAAAGGGAAAATATCAGATAAGATAGGAGTAGGAAGCAAATTAATAGTGTAAACAGAAGTGAGAAGAGCATCAACCCAATACGAGGGAGGCATATGAGTATGGATTAATAAGGTTCGTCACATTTAAACTAAATGTCTAATTTTGCGTTCTGACAGACCATTTTGAGATGGAGTATCTGGACAAAAAATGCGTTGAAGAATACCATTTTCACGTAAATATGTTTTGAACGAATTACTGGTATATTCACCTCCTCCATCGGTTTGTAGAAATTTTATTTTTGCATTGCATAGATTTTCGATGAAACAACGGAAGCGATGAAAATGAGTAGGCATTTCAGATTTATTTTTCATCGAAAAAATCCAAGTGAATCGAGAGTAGTCATCAACGAATAACACAAAATACTTAAAACCAAAATTTGATAAAATGAGACTTGTCCATACATCAGAATGAATTACAACTAAACGAAAAGAAGTGTGATGATTAACAGACTCGAAAGGCAATCGATGTGATTTGCCCACAAGACAAGACTTACATGATACCGACCTAGAACCAGAATTGCAAACACGACTCAAAACTTGTTTATTTGGATGACCAAGACGAGCATGTCAGCGAGTGAGTGAAGCAGAAGAAGCCACAATAGGTTGCGAGTGAGAGGACACCAAGGAATTGGAAATCGGATAAAGACTATGAGAAGAATCAGTTTGGAGGAGAACTTTCCCGGTTCGTTTGTCCTTCAAAGAAAAGGATGAACCATTAAAATCAATAGTGCAGGAATTTTTACGGCAAAGTTGAGTGACTGAAAGAAGATCACGAGCAAGTTTAGGGACGTGATATACAGATGATAACATCAAAGATCGAGAATTAGTATGTAAAAAAGCTTTACCGACTTGCTTAATAGGCAATAAACGACCATCACCAACGGAAACTTTTGTCGAATCATAAAAGGGTTTACGATTTATGATTTTACCAATGTCACTAGTCATGTGTGCCGACGCTCCACTGTCAAGATACCACGTTGGATCAGAGGTCTCACCTACTGAGAGAGTTGAGAAGAAATTCGATAGATCTGTTGTTGTGAAGGCATGATTAAATCTTTGTTGACATTGCAACGCAGTCCCAATCCCATTGTATATCTGACAAGAAAGATGAGGCCTAGATCCAAGAATGCCTCCTTGAGTGAATGGAGGAACATAGGGCCTCGAACCACCACAAGGTCTACTAGAGAAAGGCGAGAACCGTTCAACATAGGGGACAGAGAATGACTGTGAATTAAATCGATCATTCGAAGTTCGCCAAACCGATTGATCACGCGAGAACCGTCCACCATGTCCTCGACCAGATCTTCGGCCCCTAAAATTACGTCCACAACGGCTCCCTCGAAACGGTGGATTAGGTGAAGTGGATTGTCCAATCAAAGCATGATGAATATTCGATGAAGATGAGCCAATCGATTTTCGGAGAAATCGTTCTTCTTGTATAAGTAGACGTGACCGCAGATCATTGAAGGAAAGAATAGTAGGACCATTGGTGACCATTGTGACAAAAGGATCATACTCTAATGGGAGCCAATTAAGGGCTTGAATCACCAAATCCTTATCAGAGACGGAGCAATTGATTGCGGTGAGAGAATCCGCAATTGATTTCAAATGTTGAAGATAATTAGACATTGATTGATTTGGTTTCTTGACGGCGTTCTGAAAATCAAGCTTCAATCCAATTTCTTTGGCCGCGCATCAAATAGTAAAGCGTCGCCCTAGAGCAAGCCAATTCTCCTGAGATGTCCGAAAATCATGAACTTCACGAAAAATCTCAACCGTGAGGGTTGAGTTAATCAAACTACGAACACATTGATCCGTCTTGACCCACATTGAATAAGAAGGATTGGCCACCACGGTACCATTCTGATCATTGATAAGCCTTTGCGGACATAGAAAAGATCCATTCACATATCCCAGCAGATCGTTGTAGATTAGAATCGATTCAAACTGAGATTTCCACAAGAGATAATTATTCACATCAAGTTTGATGGAGACAAGATTAGTGATATTGGGAAGAAGAAGAGATGACGAGGTTGATTGCATGCTAGTAATTGGAGTAGCAACAGTAGAGATCGGAGCAGTAGGAAAAATAGAAGAAGAGGGGAAGGGGGCCGATATAATATTGAGAGATGATGAGAAATTTGGATTAGCAGAAAAAGAAGATGATGACCAAAGAGATGGTATAGAAGAAGAAAAATTCGTAGATGTACCGAACATTGTTGAGGCGGTAATTGGAACAAAGGAAGTGTTGATTTGAGACGAAGTTGTCGAAGAATGTGATGCGTTTTCCTGCTCTGATACCATATTGATGTTTAGAGTCAGAGAGAAAATAACGACCGAGTGTTTATGGTGGCTCAACCCAAACTAGGGTTGTGTAAGATGTATTTATATTAGCGACTAATTACAATAAGGGTATAGATAAACACAATTACAGAAATACCCCAACATACATATAATTACACATTAATAAAAAGTTGGGGCATCTTGCAATTCAGTTTCCGTGGGGGCGAGAACAGATTGTTGTACGCTTCTTCTTGCTCTTCTTCTAAGTGTATATGGCTCTGAGTCAATCCAAATTGAGAAAGTAGCCGTTTAGTTCGTTTGGTCTTTCTTTCCTGTTTGGCTGCAGCAGAATTTATAAAATCTCTTTTTAAATTAGGAAAGTACTACAACAATTCCAGTAAAATCTCTTTTTAAATAAGGAAATTAGCAAAACCATCCCACGAAATCTCTTTTTTTAAATCAGGAAAGTACCAAAATTATTCCCGTTCATTACCACTTTGCCCTCCTATATTTTGATTTTATGCTTTACATTTTAATCTTCTAATACCAAAACTTAATCACTAAAGCCTAACCTTAGTTGCCACCATCCCGAGGGTCGGAGACTCTCATTGGGGTCTCAGCAAAGGCAATCGCCCTTGCGCGGTGGCGGCTCGGCTTGTTAAGGAAGACACACACACACAAAAAAAGGGGGGGGGGGGAAGAAAAAGGAAATTTTGTAAAGAGGATAATGAAAAGTTTTAAATGGATTTTCTGACCATTATTTAGAGAATTTTTTTTTTCTAATAATGAAAGTTTACGGAGACCCTTGTGTAAACTCGGTTGATCCAGATTGACCCGAGTTGACATAACTCGTCTCAAGCCATGCCCTTTACCATGTCGCTCTTTCTCTTTGGCCGAAATTCTCAGGTCATATGGCACGCTCCCATCAGTCGAAGTCGTTACCGTCCACAATAAAATATACGGCGCCCGAAGATTCAATCATTTATTCTCTTGAGATTGTAACAAGTGACGCAATGGCACAAAACCAGAGAAAAAAGAAAAACACAATGGCCTCATCCAAGCAATTATCTTGGACTATAAACAATCGAGCTAACGGTTCTCATGTAACGACCCAATATTTTTGGCAGAGTATCCTTAGAGACTCTTACCGATCGGAGAAATAGCAAGACGAGGCTTTATGTCATCAAACTTATAATAAACAATAGTTTAACTATTAGTTGTTGACTTGATTTTCGAGCTCTCATCCCCTCATCTCTCTGATGTTCTGTCAAGATTGCATGCACCCCTAGAATCACAATGAAACATAATGGCAACTATATAAAAGACATACCCAATACTCTGATTGGGAATAAAGATGGCAACATTCAACTGTAATATCAGCTAGCACCGCCCCTTAATCTCAGAATGGTTACAAGAACACCACCGGAGTTTGGAAATGAGGCTTTGTAAGCATCTTGAATCCTAAAGAATGACGATCACCATTGTCATAGCGAGATCACAAATGTGGTATTATTATTTTTTTTCCTGCATTTTGCTCGAAACCGCAACTAAATTAATGCAAATGCAATCAACTCCCAACTGAAACTAGACGACCAAAGTTTCTCATCGACAAGTGTTTTTTTAGTTTTCGCTCCTTTTCGTTTTTCTTCCTTCTTTTTGGTTATTCATAAAGGAAACATAATCACACAATAGGCAACGATACAGCACCAATCAGATCAACTCCAAAGGACCAGCCACTAAACCAAGATTCGTGAAGGCGGCATTTCACCAATTTTTTATAGCGATTTCCAGGAAACAGGAACGCTAGTTTCAGATTGAGTAGTATTCTAATTGACAACAAATAGGTCAACAACAGAAACATTGAGACGACAAATGAGCATATGGGATTTGCCCCAATTCAATAACAAAAACACGTATAGGAGACAGCGCACCTGCAGATATCACAGGAAATTAATTGACCCAAGTGGTCAATCGACATCAATGATAAATCATATCTAGAGAAGTTTTGTCCTAAATTGGAGGCTTTCTTTGCCTAGTTTGCTCAATCGATAGGATAAAATTCAATTGAGGAGGTGCTCTATCCATTTTTCAACAATAGCTGAAGAACCATACCATGGTCTGGAAACGTCGTCGGAACCAACAGGCGAATGATAAACCCCATCTAAGCTGATGTTTAGTGCACCCTCCAAATGAGCTGATACTTCTGGCACGACTCCATCTCCCCATACATCTGCTTGCCCGCATACCTGATCAAAACACAATACTTTCAACCGCTCCTTACCAACATACAGCTCCACTATGTCCATCCATCATGCCAAGTTTCAGAAATAGGCGTGAAGAGGAACTTGAAAAATAATTCTGATGGATTCCTCCACAAGTTATTCCAGAGATGAATGGTGCAAGGTGCCAGAATTAGCTTTACCTGTTTGTACCCCTGCCCAACAAAGCGGGCACGCCAAGTGGAGCTGTTTAATATTGCACTTTCTACATCATTGGCAATAGCAACGTCAGAAATCAACTGATCTCCATCAACTGGAATTGCGGACGCAACATTGATCTCTGACCCACCGAATATACGAGCACCTTGTATATACCTGGACTTTGCACTATCAGTTTAGAGTCCAAATTTCAGATGCTAAAAAATTGCTACTCGAGTCTGATCTTCATTAAGATGGAGAGACAATGTTCCAAGTAATACAATATTCAAATTCTGCAATGCAGATGGTGCCTTTTTTAGTGCTAGCACTCTTCAGATTTTTTTTTTCTCTCTTTAAGAGAATTTAAATTGCACGACTTAATGGATATTTTAGCATCTACAGAATATTCCTGATTCCCTGTTGGTTGGCTGCACATAAGCATGTAAGAGTAACATTTCCAGGGAATCTGTTCAACATGTTCAGCTCTTTATATTTGTGCCATATGAGAGGACTCCTCGCTTCCGTTTCTGAATGAAGTATCCCAAAAAGAGAAAATCAAGAGGCTTAGCAGTAAAGCATCTGCTCTCACTAGAGAAATGTCAGCATATCTCATCTGAGTAACACAAATTTAGATGACATTATGGGCCACGTTATTTCTCTCATAGTTGTGAAACAGATCCCAATATTGAGCAGCAAGTAATTTCCTCCAGAAGTGTATAATGGTCGTCTTGGCCATTGGCAGAGCATGCTAGAGATTTGCTACTTCCAATTTCCACCAAAAAAAAAAATGAAAACATCTACGAACCCAATATTCTCGTACATCCCAACATAGGTGCATGCACTAAACAGCTGAAAATAGATAATGAGTTCTTTCCTGTTTTTCTCTGTTCTTTTTCAACCCAAAAACTCCACTAAAACAATGAGATAAGTTCTCTTGCAGGACTAGAATATCCTCTTAGAAAATGCTAGAGGGATATTGGGGAAAGGTTTTCTCAAATGCAATCTCATCAAGAAAGAAAGAGAACGAGAGATCTTTGACCGCAAAGTCCTTGAGAAAGGTAATTCTCCTGTAGGATAGGAAGTTGTAGCCAGTTTTCTGGTGCCTTATACAATAAAACTTCTCCAAAATGAGCCAACAACAACTAGAGTAAAAAGTACTATGAAACGAATCCTTGGAGAACAGAATATCGGCACCATCCATGGGATGAACGCCCAATAGAACTTAAGTCAGAACACCAAGTTTTTGGCCAACAACAGGAGATGCCAAGTATTGTCAAAACAATAAAATTTCATGGCAAGGTACAGTCCAATCACATCAATATCTGTACTGTATTATCTTATAGTGAGGTATAGCTAATCACTTTGCTTTTATGTGAACATTCCAAGTGAAGAAGCTAACCAAGATTCTTAAAACCATTTTGGGATTAAAGAAAAAAAAAAAACATAGCAAAGTGATGAGATGTACCTTCCTGCGATGCATACATACTTCAATTCTGGAGTATACACAGCATTTCTGCAATTCTTCTCAACATAATCCAAGAGACCCCTGGTTTGATCTATTACCCCAGAAAGTCCTTTTGGAGGTGGCCTGATTAAAAAGGTGAAGCAATTGTACTGTTTCCATAAGTTCCAGACTGAGATCTAACAAGTAAATCAGTGTATGGATAATAGATATACAGCACATCAAAGTTATAGGCAAAGAGCCAGAACAAGGTATAAAGGGGCATAGAGAGATCAAGTGAGAAACTTCGAAACCTACGAGTGAGGAGTGCCCAGAGTCAATAACAAAGATATATCGCACACTCCAAATTCTTCCATATAGACACGTGCTAACCATCCTCCTGCTGAGTGTCCAATCAAAGATAGGGAGCCACCTGAAACGAGAATGGGAAAGACCTCCTATCATGTGATTGAAAAGGATAGTGTAATCCTTCAGTGATTAGTATATAGTAAAAGGAGGCAGCAAAAGTTAGAAAATAGATTTCCATGATGAAGAGTTAAGCATTGAGGAAGCCACGATAAAGGGTTCGACCAAGGAGTAAAGCTTTGAAAGTTACACACTGCTCCAAAGAAGTGATTGTGCAACTCAAAGGAAAGACCACTTAAAAATCCTGAGATAGTCAAATTTGTTCTCACGAAAAATTATTGCCCGTGCTCATCTGCTCTTAATTTTTCATCTTTCTATGTTATCAAGAAAAAAAAAATTGCAGAGGTTCAAAAGTCGCCACTTTGTCTTAAGCCAGCATTGAACACCGCGTCACAGAGTCCAGGTTTTGCGTCCTATGTTTAGTAAGCACAATATGTTCCTCAGTGCAAATAAAGGCGTACTAGCATTATGCAAAGTTAACCTTCAAATGCCCCCATGAAGTTTTGCACACTGATGACAACCACAACGAAAGGAAAAAGCACAAGAAAGATCACATCCAATGTGATTGTTCCGGGAACATTTGTTCCTCCAGATCCCACGACATCAACGAGACATCATGCGAACATGCAAGAAACAAGCTCATAGAGTGCCCCGAAGATGCAATGCAACGTACCTTGAGCAAGCTCCTTCGCCTCTCGCACGGCCTCATCGACCCTCTTCAAGTACCTATGTTCCACAATTCACCATTTTAAAACAAAGACAACCTCGTCTAATTTCGTCCATTGAAATTGCATAAACCAAACCAAACCAAACATCAAGTATCAATCGCGAGAGAGAGAGAGAGAGAGAGAGAGAGAGAGGGCACCAGTCGAGGACAGGGCGGGGGCGGAGCGTGCCGCGCCAGTAATTAGGGTCGACCAAGCCGCCGGCGTTCCTGAGCCAATCGAGTCGCGACACCTTCGCGACGACGCTGGGGACGCCGAAGCCTTCGAGAGTGAGTTGCAGCTTCCCGTAGTCCCCCGTGTTGTTCCCTGACCCCTGAAACTTCAGCTAATCAGCAAACGACTAAGTTCAGGACATGCATTCACTTCCGAATATCACGCACACGCACACGCACACAGACCGGAAGAATGACGGCAGGGCGGCAGGCTGCGGAGGTGGAGGTGGAGGCGGAGGAGAATGCGGTGGAGGAGAAGAAGAAGGATTTAGAAGGAGGAGACAGGAGGACCAAATCCATGACCACCATAGAAATCTTCTTCTTCTTCTTCTTCGAGTGGTCGTCGCTCCTCGCTACTTCACTTCTTTTGCAACGGTTGGAGTACGGCTCAACGATGCGTACGGATCGTCCGTCCCGCCGTAAATATTCTTTTAACAAAACAAAAAAAAATTGCGGTCCTGAACTTCACACCTCGCCCTCCTCATGCACTCTGCTCTTGAATTTATGAGTTGTGCATTCGAGTCCTTCAATTAGTTGAATTCTTCCAATCAGGTCCCTCGCTCTCTAAAATTCTGCACTATTGAAGCCGACCCCGCCGCCCAATTTTTAGCCTACAACATGGTGCGAAACAAAGAAGAGAAATCAATACCGAGCTACAGACACGACACCCAATATCCGATTAGCCGAATTCTCGATTTTCACGACCCAAGTCAACTAGGTGAAATGAGTTCGGCATATAATAATCCTTTGAATTCAGTGGAGCGTTTCTTTCTGCTACATTTGTGTCTAAAAGTGATCTTGGACTGGGCGTGCTACTCTCTTGTGTGATCGAGTGAGAGGCCTTTGAATCCTTGACTCCTAACTAGGTGTGTCAGAACCAGATAGAATAATCGAATCGAACCGAATTTTCGTGTATTTTCCATTCTATTTGGGTTTCGATTTGGATAATGAAAAAATAAGTTATCTCGAGTTATCTCGGGTCAATTCAATTAACCAATGACTCTCTTTTACAACTACAAGTTCATGCATTGAGAAGTCGGGAAAATTGTCAAAGAAGTCTTAAATTCACTATACTTTTGCTAATTCGGTCCTAAACTTTTTGTATTTGTATTAGTTCAGTCCTAAACATTTTTTTTTGTAATTCAGTCCTAAACCTTTTAGATTGTGCCAATTCAGTCCATCCGACCAACTTTGGCTTGCCAACGTTGACGTGGACGCTGGCGCTGGCATGAACAATTTCTAATAATATTTTAATAATTTTTCAAATTATTTGTTTATTTTTTTTTCCTTTTCATTTTCTTTTTCTTTGCCTTTCTTCTTCCTCTAGCCAGTTGCCGCCATAGACCCACCAGAGTCTAGAGCTAGCAAGGGCGAGCTTCGCCTGAGGTCAGCGGGGTACATCGTTGGCGACCAGCTAGAGGAAGAAGAAAGGAAAAATTTTAAAAATAAAAAATAAAAGGAATCGTTAAAAATATAATTAGAAAAAATATTAAAGTATTGTTAAAAATTGTCAGCTTCAATAGGCCAAAGTTGGTCAGATAGACTGAATGATATAAATAAAAAAAATGTTTAGGACTAAAGTGGCATAAAAAAGATTTAGGACTAAATTGGCACAAGTACAAAAAAAAAATCTTAGGACTGAGTTGATAAAACTGTAATAAATTTAAGATTTTTTCAACAATTTTCTCAGCTCTGTCTGTTGTTAACTTGACTAGTTCATGCTTTTCTTTGGAGGGACCAAAAAGAAGATTATGTGTGTGCAACGTGAGTCTTATTGCCGATATAACTTTGCCATAAAGAAACAGCACATAAATTCTTTTTTAAGTCCTTTCTGGAACGTGAGTCTTATAGCCGCTATCACTTAATCAATTAGTTAGTCGAATGTACAAAAAGCGAAGGGACATGATTACGACGAGTTTCCACACAATCAATTGTCTAAGCATGTAAAGTCCTGCAATATCTTAGGTAGTATTAAATCAAATCAAGTACAAAACAGCAAAAGTTAAAATAGGTTAACTACTTGTTATGGTTGAAGGGGATGGTAGTAACTTTTCAATTGTAAGACAAAACCTAACCTTTTGAGCTTATTTTTAAGGTGAGAGAAGCCCAAGATCATCCAATACTGATATCATAGCACATATTACAAACAAGTTTTGACCCAACAATCATACGAGAGATACAAATTATTGCATGGACCCAACGATCAGACGAGAGATACAAGTTGTTTTGTGGACCCAACAGTCACAGGAAAGGCATTGTTACCCTCCGAGCGAGGGCTCGATATGTGAGGAGGAGATTGTTGAGATTATCTTACATCGGTTGTCTAATGAACTATTAGTAAATTTATAGGTGTGAGGGAAAGTCTCATACTTCAAACTAATTTTTTAGTTGAGAAAGGTCTAAGACTGACCACCCAACACTACTATATTCAATTGGTTCATAAGACCTATTGATTGTGTTTCACATTGAACTTTGATCAAGCAAGATAACTATCATGGAGGGTTAAATATTATCTATTTATTTTTTGTATAAGGACACCCCATCTGTCAGTATTTTGTATCACGCTTACTTTGATGTCAATATTTTTTTTTTATAACAGAGGTGTCCGGGCCAACTTGCGCGCACCTCGACTATTCCTCGGGAGAGACTAGCACAGCAACCCACCTCCATGCCCCCCATTTAAATTACAGATGCTCAATGGTGTCAATATTTTTTTGGATCACTTAAGTGTCAAATTGAAGAAAAAATGACAAATTTAGTGTCAACAGTGAGAAATTCCGACGACCTCACCGGAGTTGACACTTAAATAATCATTTAAAAAATTGGCAGTCAAGTGATCTAAAAAACGATCACTTTAGTACTAAGTCAATGAAAAAAATGACCACTTTAGTGGCGACCTCACCCTAGTTGGCATTTAAACAATCGTTTTTCAAAAAAACTGACACTTAAGTGATCCAAAAAGAAAAATATTGACACCAAAGCGAGCGCCGTACATAAATATTGACACTTGATGTGTCATTTTTCCATTTATTTTTCAATAGTTAAATAGCCACAATAGACTCTCCTTTAATTTGTATCATTACTGAAAGTTGAATTTTTTTTTTCTCCGTAACGGGAAATTCGCCCGTCGGTTCAAGAAGAAGTAATTCAAGATTTTGGAAGTTTAAACCCTTATTGAATATCATCTCGTCTGTGATCCGGGCAAAGCGGAGCGGGCCTAGCCGGGCTGAGATTTCGATCGAAATGTCGTGGCCCACACTGGTCGGTTGGACCCACCCAACAAGGAAGGCAATCGGGTCAGTTAAATCCGCCACCGGGTTCGCCACACTTTTTACAGGTCAAAATTGGAAATATCTCGAGCTTCGAGATCATAGAGCAAGAATGGGGACCGACCGTTTTTAAGGTTCACATTTAGCCACTCTCTTAAACAAGTCTAGAAACGAAAATACTGCAATCGGGTGCATTCTTAGCGTTACTTCAACTCGATCGAGTTCCGATCGCTACAATCAACAACGGGTTGAGCTCGGGTTCGGGACTAGTTTAGCCTTTCGAACAGGCGATGTTGTCACCATTGGACCAAGCCGACCCAAGTCAAGCCACTACATAGGCATCCATGTACGGCGAATAAACTGGGGTTAGGGGAAAGGTTGAGAGAGGTGGCAGCTAGCGGCATTGGAGAGCGTCACGCAATCCTCGTCTCCGGTTTCTAAACATCAAAACTTCTTGTTCTGGTCCACAGACGAGAGAATATGAAAGAGCAAAAAACAGCACAAGCTGGAATGACGGGCACCACATATGCAAAGTTACTACGAGGCTTGTGGTCTCTTTTTCTGGCTAGCTCAAGCGTCTGCGGTTTTTTTTTTTTTTTTTTTTTGAGGGGGTAAAGTTAAGGATTATATTTACTTAAACCAAAGCGCAACTATATAAAAGCGGGTCACGACACAAAAGCAATGGAGAAATTTATGCACTCAACATCTCCACCTCAGTCTATTCAATACCTGGCTCGGGCGCAAAGGGTCTCGGTACTACTACGACTCGAAAGTGCTTTACGGAAATGAAATTTTACATTTTTGGTCATTTATTCCGTTGAGTAAGAGAAATTCCTTCTAAGAATAAAATGGGAAGGGACCCAAAAGCGAGGACCTCAAAAAAAAAATTGGGGATTTTTGCAGCATGATGTTGGTATTTTTCGAGAAAATCGTGAAAGATATATCGATATGGCCATACGGTAGATGTGTCAAGATATTCAACAATATTACTGCATCGAAAACGGTTAATGCTCATACTTCAAACTTTAATTATATGAGAATTTGTTATTTTTGAACCTATGATTCGTCTCGGGAAACACTACCAAAAAAGTCCTAAACTATTGCAATTATGCCAATTCAGTGTTAAAACCTTTATTTATTTATTTTTGTCGAAAACCTTTTTGCATTCATGCTAATTCAGCTCTAAACATTTTCTATTTGTGTCAATCCGGTCCTTTCTGTCAATATTAGCTGAAAATTTGCTAATGCGGTCAATTTTTAATAATATTTTTCAATTTTTCATAATTTATTTTCTTCTTTCTCCTCCAGCTGATGGCCGAGCCCGACGAGAGGACCGGGCGCCCAGATCTGGCGAGGCGACACCTCTCCCGGCCCATGTCCTTTGCCCACTCTTTCTAAGTTGAGAAATAAGAAGCAGTGTCGGACTGAGATTGCGCCATGCCGTAGGCCCACTCTTTCTGAAATCTTTTTTTGGTGGCTTCCACCGTTCCAGTAACATAGGATGAGGCAAACTCAAGTCACATATTGTCTGAAATAACAAACAAGTTCAGAACTTAGATGTGGACGGAATTTGAAAATTTGTTCTCACTTGCTCAGCCGGGGAATTCACTTTCGATAAATAGTGATGATAAACATCAATTTACGCTGTTGATCCACCCACCCGGGTGGCGCTGCTGATTTGAGCACGCTTCTGCATACGGCAGGTTGCGTGTTCGAATCCCAGGGCGTCACTCAAAAGGGTGACTTAACCGGTGCACGATGTGTGGTGGCTAGCACGTGTCGCCCCGAGAATTATTCGGACTCCACCCGATTGATCCCCCCGGCTTGGGACCTGGTTCGCCGGTTGATCCCGCCGGGTTGGGACCCGGTTCTCCGTGAGATCGGACACCTCGGTCATAAAAAAAAAAAAAACATCAATTTACGCGCGAACCTTTTATTCAGATCGCGACTTTTAAAAAAAAGGGCCTCGTATAAGGGTTAAGAGAAGACGGGAAGGAAGATCACTAATAATACCGGTTAGCGCTATGGACAGATTCCCAGCCCTAAAAGTGAGGCTTGCCGCTTACTATAGCATGTAAGCAGTATGGCCGGCTAACTTACGACCCAAGCGAGGAGATTTATTTAACTTTAATGAGCTTCCCATGACCCGTTTTTCATTCTAGGACGAGTTGGGCCGTACTTGTATTTGACGTGTGCTGCTATGCATGTTGACACCTAAATTTTGATTTTGATTTTTTTTTTTATCATTTGTTGCATAAAAATTAGGACTAACCTTGGTCATTAGAAAAATATTTAAATCATTTTCATATCGATTTTAGCATCCGTAGCATTGCATCTGCATCTAATAAGACCCGAGCCGGATTGGACTAAAATAAATGGTTCCGAGCTTTGACTAAGCCCGCAGTAGCAGTGAGAGAAAATTCGGCAAAAGCCCATTGAAGACCGTAAGGACGAACTATGCATTATAGAAGCCAAGTTGGGATAATTGATTCACTTGGATAATTTACTTGGAGGATAATTTAGAAATTTACCTAGCGTTGAACGACAAGAACAGGAAATTAAAATCCTAGACTTCGTCTATATAAAGAGAGCTTGGTTCACGATTGAGAGGGAGGTTACACAATTGACATTCACGGCACGCTAGGTGAGAGGTGCGCGATCAATTAAATAAACACCCAAAACTCAAAGATTGAAATCAATCAAAGGTCGACAGCCATGAACAAGAATTCAGGATTCAATAGAATCGGCACTCACCCATTTCCAGTAGTGCCTCTTCATGGAAACCGCCCTGTTCGGGACATCGGCACATCAGCATCAAGAAGCTTCATTTCAATCATCGCCCGGAAATCGGACCGGATCGGACCGAAGGTCTGGTCCGCGGTTCCAAAAAAATGGGAATCGAAACCACCAGTCCGATTCCCGATTCTTGAAAGGATCCGGACCGAACCGAACCGAGAACCAATCACCCCTATTGCAAACTAGCAGAGTCTCTACCTCAAATTAAATGTCATAAATGCCCTTTCTAATCCAAAGCGCCTTTGACTTAGCCCTCCTCCCTTTTTGAAAATTTGTTGCGTCTCTAGTAACACTAACGCCCACGATGCAGAACGTCAACATGTAACGGACGACAAGCATAAGCATTCCTCCCGTGGATACTAACAAGAGTCGTAAAATAAAAAAGACCGGCAGACGTAGGTTTCAAAAGGCCAAATAAAAAGAGGGAGAAACCGATTGACTTTCTCTAATGTATTCGTCCATCGACGGTGGGGAGGCTCAGCCTCACCGTCGTCGGCTATGGCCTCTGGCCGGTCATCGATTCGGCAACTAGCCAGAGGAAAGAAGAGAAGACGAAAAAAATAATAATAATTCAAAAGGTATTAAAATATTATTAAAAACTGTTCAAGTCAGCGTCGGCCAGCTTAAGTTGATCGAAATGACTGAATTGGCACAAATGTAAAAGATTTGTGACTGAATTGACACAACAAAAAAGATTTAGTACTGAATTGACACAATTACGATATATTTCTGACTTTTTTGATAACTTTTCTCCCAAATTTGTTTCAAAGAATGCACTTGCCGCGTGAACGAGAAATTATCAAAAAAGTCTTAAACCTATTGTAACTGTGTCAATTCAGTTGTAACTTTTTTTTTTGTCAATTCAGTCCTAAACCTTTTGCAATTATTCCAATTTAGTCCATTCGGCCAATTTTGGCCAGTCGACGCGTGGACGCCGGCCGGTGCCGGCTGTCCGGTGACAAAATATTTTAATAATATTTTTTAAGAGCCACCGCGAGGGAAAGATCGGAGGACGGCAACGATGAAGGCAAAGGAGGGGAGGGGTTTCTCAGCGAGGTCGAGCTTCGCCCGGCAACGGCGAGGTCGAGCTTTGCCAAAAATTGAAACCGAGAAGCAAACCGTACCCGCCAAAAATCATCCTAAATCAACTGGTTGGGTACGGTCCGGTTCGGTTTGGTTGGATCGTGGTTTTTCTGCTCACCCCTACCAGATGCCCAAAGGATGAAGGAGCCGTCTTGAGGCAGAGATGGGAAGACGCTCGTTTTTTTCATCTTTGGAAGAAGAACAGTGGGAGGAGGAAGAACATTAGGGAAAAAAAAATTAAAATAAGTAAATATATATATTATTAAAATATTATGTTGTCGAACGGCTAAAATTGGCCTGATGGACTGAATTGACACAATTGCAGAAGGATTAGAACTGAATTGACGAAAAAAAAAGTTTAGGACTGAATTGGCACAATTGCAATAGGTTTAGAATTTTTTTGATAATTTTCCGCCACGCGAACTAGGCAGTGTGTTCGATAGTTACTTCAAAATATCAAATAGTTCGTTCGGCACCGATGAAGTCGACACGTCAGCGTCAATTTGTTGGAGTTGGCCATAGCAAGACTTGTTAGAAAAACATTTATACTGTTCAAATACAAGATCCAGCTGTGCATTGTTTCCTACAATTACAGACGTACATACATACATTTTAAAAGCACATATGAGTACATAACCAGTCCCATTTTTTTTTAATAAAAATAATTACTTTGCTCTCCTTTCATGCGGATATTCGCCTATGTGTTTAGGAAAATAAATAATACATGTACCATAACTTTGTTTTTAATTTACTTTCATTTCCCGATAAAAAAATTTACTTTCATTTTAAATTGAATGAAATTTCGTAATTTTAGACATATTGGAAAGTACATTCATTTTCCTTATCCTGCAATTAACGCACCACAGAACTTGGTACTTATTGCATCTACTAGTGTTAAGGATGTGCTTATACAATTTCACAGTGGTTTTCTCCGTTTGGTGATACATGGTAACTCCAACATTTCAAAGTTCCATATTTAATCTAATTTAGCAAGATTTATTAATTATTTAAAAAATTATATTACTAAAACGTTGTGGGCAATTTATATAATTAGAAAAATATATAAAAAAATTAACTCAATTAAATAGTTAACTGATCCATTTGCGACTCATTTAAGACACGTTAAGTTGTTAAGTGACTCATTTATGACGCATTTAAATTTTTCAAGCAAGCCATTTATGGGTTAGAATATGTGTTCTTGACCCATTTTGTCACATCTAGCTACAATATTATGAAAAGGGGCTGTTCCAAGAAAGATCTACGTCACATGATTCGTTTGAGGAAAACGATCACTATAAGTGAAGCTCAATAGAATATGATGAATCTTCTTTCCCATCGCTAATGTGGAAAATTGAAGCCCGACCCGAATCAGCACATTGTTCTATTGGGGGCCGCAAATCTTCCTCTGCTAGACTTGGTCAAAATAGCAGAGCAAGTCAATTTTATTAGTGGCTTAGCCCACATTTCTCCCACAGATGATCTATAATGTTTAGTGAAGATGACATTGGTTTTGACATCGATAATGTCTACGACTAATTTTTCAAGTGACTATGGCTCAATGCTCAATATGAGTACGGGGTTGTGGTAACCGCTCTGGAACTCGACATCTCATATCTTCAGTCAAGCCGACACAAAAGAGGTTTGCTCTAAGAACGGGAGACAAAGCATCAACTCTTCCAACTGTACGTTCCCTTTGGTAGTAAGTGTAAGATAAAACAAACTCCTTCCAAGGTTATATGTCTAAATGTCGGACTTGGTATTCCATGCAGAACTCTAGCCAAAACTCTCACGGCCGGCTCAGCTCGAAGATGCTTACGACACGCTATTCAGCACAAAGATGCTTACGAGACGCCACTCAAAGAACATCAGTGACAGGTGGCTTTGGGAAGGATTGGGCGGCAAGCGCGCACACGTCTAATGACGCAAGTCCAGCCTAGGGTGACCCTGCACTCGCAAGATGCGTTGAAGGAGAAAGCCACCGAGATGTCAAGATAAGGTTCCATCAAAGTGTAAAATCATCAAAAACTGATGATGAGGATTCAAGACAAGACACAAACACCACGCAACAGATGATGCCATCTTTTTGCAACACGACTTGAGAAGCGTTTTTTGATGCGCAAAAGACACTCGATTCGATCCTTGTTTAATTACCGGGTCCCTATACTCATGCTTCCCAACAACTTAATTGAGACTCGCCGGGTCCAGATCAAGAGGGATGGCAAGTTAGGTCATAGTTCGGTGGACAATAACTCTGTCATATGGTAGGATAGTAAACACTAACACCAAAGAAGCAACTCAAAACTAAACTGAAGCATCTTTTGGAGAATACTCAGAATAGTCTTAGTCAATATAAGGTTCTTGGTTGCCTTATGCTAATGTCCTTGGTTTCCAGATAAGATACTTTGCTTCTAACCATTTCCGTCTAATGGCAGTCAGAAAACATCAACTACAAAAGCTGAGATACACAAAATCTCATAACCACCACTCCACATGATCTACGTATGCTTTCCAAAACGCGTATGCACTCTGAAGTCACGACCAAGCTAGACACCCTACACAAAATCCATCAAGTTGCAGGCAAACACAAACAGGTCGCAAATGGATTAGAAAACCAACCCAAAAAAAAAAAAAAAACGACGCATGTGTCACTATTCCTCAGCAGCCATATCGCCCGATGCAACCTTTTCTGGTTCTTCCACTACATCAGCAGCCCCCAAAGTGGCATTCGTTGTGGCCACACTGTCACTCACTGAACCAGCAGCATTGTCGATCGTGTCTCCTCCGGTACCCATCCTTAAGGAACCCATGTCTGGGGATATAGACCCAGTGACATGCTCTTCCGACTGTTTTGGCCGATTAAGGGCGCGGCAGTGTGGGCAGTAGTAAGTGATGTACGGGAAATCCTCCTTCCTAGCAAGCCCTGCACAGAAGCAAGAATGCCGTGCTGTTACTCTCCAACAAATGACATCGCAGTAAGAAGATCGAGCATTGCCTGCATTTGTTGATTGAAACATGCGTAACAAACTACATAAACAAGATAACTCACTCACCATTGTGCATGTGACAGTTACCGCATATCAGCGCATAAGACTGCGTTGGATCTTCGCCCACAAGCAATGCTGCAAGTCGAGCCATCCATCCATTGTTCTGCACCGATGATCCATCCGGATGGTAGTGGTCAACGACCAATTGCTCATGCTCAGCTGCTGTGGTTGTTCCTCCATCGGATTGACGCGTCATGGTACTCCCTTCGCTGCTAGCCCTATTCTGCAACTCTTTTCTATTCCGTAGCCCACTGGTCTGCGCAACCTCAACGTCATTGCTCTTCCCCGTTGAAGCAACAGACTGAGATTCGTCTCCTACAAACACCTTCAAGCCAGAATCTGCACCCAATTTCGATGCCAGAACAGTTGCAGCAGCTGCCTTAGCTGCTGGATCCGGATCATATCGCTGTAGAGAAAATCAACTTTAATTATGATGCCTTGACTATGCAAATGATACGAGATCATGTCCAAGAAAAGATGCACAAACTTCAGGAGGAAAGAAAAGTACTGAATAACTGGTTTATGTACTTTAATGTCTCGATGTTGTTACAAAATGAATTTAATTCCCCCAGTTGAACCTCACACAAGACTCTACTACACTACCTACTTCTAAGCTAGGAATGGTCAATACAAACCATAATTAAAGACTGATGAATAAAAACATAAGCGAGTGATTTTATACAGTGTGTACACCATGAGCACAGCAAAATGATGTTGTTAGCAACAAGCTCCCTTCTGTATGTTTCAATTTTCAGATTACATTCAACTAAAGTCCCGGGCCTTGCACCTATATAAGGCCCAAGTACGCAAATGATCCTTTTTCGCAGCCCGATACCGCAATTTGCACTTGGGCATCAACCACTGAACCAATAGTAACAAATTAACAGGGCTAACTCTCAGCCAGAACTTTTGGGCCACAACCCCAACCCCACCCCCACGCAAACCCCCCCCCCCCCCCCCACAAAAAAATAAATAAATAAATATTTCTCAGCCAAGATTGACGCTGAATTTGGCTCAATGTTTAAAAAGGCACACCTTCAAGAGTTTTTGTTGCACTTGATAATTGAATATCCACACAGGTCACAGAAATTAGATGTTTTTGTAAAGTGTCTAGCATCAAGGAGTCAATTCTTTTTATATTCAGTCTACCTTGCTTTACTACGATCTTTAATATCAGATAAACGTCTAAATACCCAGAGTCCTACATTTTGTGAAAATCAATCACGCTGGTTAGTACCGACAACACCCCCACCAACACACCCCCCAAAAAAAAGAAAAAAAAAACAATAATAAAAAGAAACATAAATAAAAACGGCAAAACAAGAGAGAGAGAGAGAGTGGAAAAGAAACTCAAGGCAAAATGCATAGTTTGACCCCATCAAACATGGGTAGTGGAATCAGATTGATTCTTACTTCAAACTTCAATGAAGGGGGTCATGAAAAGAACAGGAGTTAAAATGTAAGAAGACTATGATTCTGTAACTTGACTTATTGGTTAGCAGTCAGGTTCCTTATATAAATGCGTGCACTATCTCACTGCAAAAGGACCTCAACCTGACTTCTTGGTGCTGCAATTTCTCTTCTTGACAATGAAATAGCAATTCACAATACAAAAACGGGGAAGAGTAATAAATGCCTCAAGCACCATCACTCATACTAGGTATTTTACTTCGAAAAGCAATTCATTCAAATGACTTACCAAAGCAAACAAATATCAATTGAATACACCAGCGTGAAAACACCCCCACCCCCAAAACACATCACCTGAATTAGCTGCTGAGTAGTATAATAGTTAGTCCTCTCTTTAAGTTCATCAATTTTTGCTTGCCTCTCAGCCCGAAGCCGCTCAAGATTTTTTTGGTCCTTGCGATCACCTTTAAAGTCAACATGATCAAACAGTCATACAATCAATCGACATCAAAAATCATAATTCAATATCATGAACAAGAAGTCAGGAATTTGGACCAATCAAGATGATGAAGAACCCATACGGTTATACCTAATATGAAACAGATTATCCAAGGGATAGCCACACATGCTAACACATTCAGCCCAGAAACAAGAATGTGCGGATGTAACTTTTATCACGTTCTCTGAATCCAAGATGCCTAAGTTTGCTAAATAGTAAATGACACCAATCAACAATCATCAGCACTTTAGTAGTGGATTTAATAATCAACTCAACCAGCTATCTTCAGACAAGATGTTTCACAAAAATGGTCCTTGAATGATTGACAATAAGTAGGTGCCCTGTAATCATCAAATAGTTGAATTGCAAATCAACAGATCCACAGAGCTTTCTATTATAAATGCCAGACGGAATTAGTAAATTGAACTCCACAGTAAGTTCAAAGGAGCGTTTGATCAAAAATGCTGATCCATAAATTCGAGGTTGAGAACAAGCAAACTATTCATCAAAAAGCTCCATTCGTTATGACTTCCTTTAAGAAAAAAGTTACTTACTAATTTCTCTAAGGGAAAAATTTTATTTTAGCCTACAAAAATTTGCTACAAAACTAAGATGATGTCAAATGACTTTGCATTGTTTAGACTTCTACAGTTGAGGTCTTAACTGTTGTTAAAAAGTCAAATCTCTAATGCTAAAAAGCAAAAGGTTAAAAGTAAATAACCTTAAATCTTTAGTTTCATTGAACTACAAACATTACTTTCAGCATACCCAAGAAATACGTAAAAAGGATATGAAATTAGAAATTCAATAGTTTCCTGCTATTAGAAAATAAACTAAAGACAACACCTGTGAGCAACTAGGATAGAACATGGCGAAATTGATGCTATATTTTCATAAGATGAGTCAATTTTGATGGAGTATTAAAAAAAGCCCATAAAGGTCCTCTCTTTCTTTCTTACTTTTCCTCCAAATGCAGCAATTGCAGATTTCAAAAATTTGTTGAACTGAAAAATGAAAGTTCCATTTCTGTAGTAGATCTAACAATTTGACCTAGTAGTTTATATGCGTAACCTAAGAGGGCTCAAATAATTTTACTTGTCCCATGGCAATGCATTATTAAATTGTTCTCTCCAGCTGCGCTGCGATACAATTTCAACATCAAAAGATGATCTAGATCTTCTGCATAACTAGCGGTGACCAATGACATCCAGCTTTCAGTTTCTGTAAATACATTGTTCAAAGAGACCCAAATGAGAGGTACCCTAGAGCCCAGTCCTCAGGTGAGAAAAGCTACTCAGCAAGTTTACATAAGCGCCGATGACAATGTCACCACACACTCTGCATGCCTGTACTCCCACAGAAAGAATGTGGATCAACACGTAAAGCGGCTTTTTTTTTTATACAAACAAGCTCTCCCAAGTAAATGGCTCTATACTCCAAAGCCTCAATGTCTCAGCAGAAAATCACCATCAAGAATTGCATGAACATGTGGTAGAATTTGATTAACTGGCTACAGCAATAAGTCCCATCAAACAGGCCATTAAAGATTGAAAGAAGGAAAGGCAACACCTCTAGATCCTATATACGCTAGAGAAGATAAAACAGCACCAGCTTGGACATTTGACTAAGTAGTCACTCAGTGCTTGGCACAAATTGACTTTAATAGCTGTCCCTACTATTACCCCTCCTCATTTTTCTAATTTTGGCAGGAGGGCAGGGTTTTATTTCCATAGTTCCTTCGGTGAAACCTGCTTAATAAACTATTAACAAGAGGACACACTCTGCTCCACGTGGCAATGGCAAAATGAGGGCGTCAAATAGTGTTGGATCAATTCCAGATTGCCTCTGGAATAATCCTCTTTCAGTTTTGTGTATCCAAAAACAAAACAGATAAGACTGGAACTTGTTTGCAGCCTTACTTGAATATATCACGTACATGGCTTAATTTGTTCTACCTGTTCATTCTCAAATTTGAGAAGAAAAAAAAACATGCAAGAAGAAAAGCTACACTAAAGCAAAGTCATGCTAGAAAACAAGCAACTAAAATCATATTAGAAATTCACAAAATCAAATCTTTAGATTTCATCCTTACCAAAAAAAAAAAAATTCTTTAGATTTCATTGGCCAATTGATTCTTCAAACACCTAGAATATTTATCCATGCCTTTTCTTGCAATGCACAAGAAAGTCCATGAAAACATCGACCAAAGGGATTTTATCTGGTTAATAATCCCAGGCTCTTTCGCAATTCTATAAGTTTTCTGCACCTTCCCATGCCAAATAACCTCTATTAACAAAATAAGTTATGCTCCACAACTTTTAAATTCATGATCCAACGGATTAAACAAATTATCATTGAGGCTATCCACAGAGACAGAATCAATCAATGACAGAAACAAATTATAACCTCAATGACTCTTGCAGTGGGGGAATAAATCACAACAAAGAAACAATGAACAAAGCATTCTCGCTGTTCTGCATCCAGGGCAAAGACTCCATCTGTAGACCAAACAATATTCAACAGAATACAAAGGGACACATAATGCAGCCGGCACCAGAAAAACTAAACAACTGACACCTTCCACTACCACAATCTTTCTCCTACTTAGTCCTTAATTTCTGCTCTTGGATGGTGAGGGAACCCTTCATCACATAATCCAGTGTATCACCATTTCCTATCTTCATTTTAAATTAGAATTATGGCCCAACTTTACATTCTTCGTTGATGCAGAACTTAAGAAACACCATCAGGAGATGTCCATATCCAAACTGCTAAAACAACTGCTTTCTAGTGAACTTTTGCAATCAATCATGTACATTTTCTTGAAACTAATTCAACAAGGACCGTGCAAAATCTGAAACCATTTGAAAACAATAAAGAGTAGTCTTCAAGAATGAGAAGCTATCTACAAGACTATCATTTGATTCAAGACACTTACACATTTTTGTGAAGCTGACAAGAGCAGAATAAGATGCAAAAGATAGAGCGGGCAAGAGGAACATGGGTAAGACCCGAAAAGCCCTCATTTTCCAGTCAAGATCCGCCGACCTCGTTTTGATGACGGCATATACCACTGCAACAATCTGGAAGAGCCATCAAAGCTCACTCAGTGGATATTTGCAGGTGTGTGATCTATATCATCGTGTGTGCAAGAAAAGCAAATGGACACATCAGATAGCTACATACATATATACCTCGAAAAGGAGGGAGAATAGAATGAGATGGCGGGCCATTCGGCGCCAGGATTGTGACCGCCGCTTCATCCGCAAGAGCACGGCGGCTTCCTCCTTGGAGATGTACTGCAGCCGCTTCTCGAAATCGTCGCTCCGGCTCATCCGGAAGAAGGCGAAAATCCGGGACACCAGCCCCTTCCTCTTCTTCTTCTGCTTCTTAACATCATCACTATCGCCATTGCCCTTCTTGTCCATCTCTGTCTCTGTCTCTTTTTCTTTCATCCTCTAACAACCCATCATCGAAAACTCATTCAGAGCTCAGCCGAAAGGCAACACAACAAATGGAATCACACCCAGTTGACAGAACGTTAAATTCAAAGAAAATACCAATCAAAATTCACAGCGAGTACGATCCGATCTGCTTGTTCTGTTCCTTCTTCTTTAGAGATCTCCAACGTTTTCTTTATCCGAGAAGTGGGTCGGTGGGGGCAGGTTTCCAACCCTCGAATCTCTTTCTTCTTCCTCTGCTTTTTCGAATTACGGCTTCGAATTTTCGAGAATCCCCAGGATCGAAGCCACCCAAGACGTGAATCCCACTTTTCTATCAACACGACAACGAGGACGACTGAAGAAGATTAAAGTATACTACTACTGTTTATAGCAAGAGAGAGAGAGGGAGAGAGATTTGTCAATGGAAAGAAGAAAGGGGCTCCATTTGCCTTGCACACAAGCTTTGCTTAGCCCCCACCATCAACCGCGTCTTCTCCTCTCTCTCTCTCTCTCTCTCTCTCTCTCTACCCTCCTTTTCCCTTCCCAAGGAAAAACGGACGCTTTATCGTTAAAAGTGCAAATTGGAAAAATAAAACATAGAAAGAGTAATGCTATTGCTTGGTCTTTTTTTCTTTCTTTTTCAACACTGCTATTGCTTGGTTAGCCAAAAGTAGAGGTGGCAACATGGGTCACAAATTCATATTTGACCCATATTTGTAAAATATGGGTTAAATATGGGTCATTAACTTTTAAAAGGTTCACTGAAAATGGGTTAATAATGGGTCACATTTAAATCAATTTTCGACCCATATTGACCCACTTTCGACTCACATTGATCCACTTTCGACCCATATTAACCCACTTTCGACTCATAAGGACAACATCATTCAACAAGTTACAAATGGTCTCGGAACCGGGATCCGGTCCCGGGGCCTGGTCCAGAGGTCGGGTTCAAGGGCTAGGGCGGGTCCCGGGACTGGGTGTCGGGTCCGGGGGCGGGGTCGAGATCTGGTCCCGGGGCCGGGTCCGGGGCCGTGACCCCGGCCGGGTCCCGGGATCGGAGCCGGAGCCGGGTCTCGAGACTCGGCACTGGGGCCAGGGCCGGGTCCCGAGGCCGGGTCCGGGACCGAGGCCGGGGCCGTGTCCCGGGTTCGGGTCCGGGTCCGGGGCCGTGTCCGGGTCCCGGGGTCGGGGCCGAGTCCCGGGGCCTTGTCCGGGTCCCGGGGCGGGGTCCGGGTCCCGGGGCCCGTGGCCGAGATCGTGTCTGGGTCCCGGGGCCGGGTCACGAGACCGAGGTCGGGGGCCGGGTCCGGGTCCAGGTCCCGGGGCCGTGGCCGGGTCTTGGGGCCGGGTCCCAGGGTAGGGGCCGGGTCCCTAGACCGGGTCCGGGTTGGGGGGCCGGGGCCGGGTCCCAGGGTAGGGGCCGGGGCCGGGGCCGTGGCCGTGGCCGGGACCGTGTTCGGGTCCCGGGGCCTTGTCCGGGTCCCGGGGTCGGGGCCGGGTCCCGGGGTAGGGGCCGGGTCCGGGTCCCAGGGCCGTGTTTGGGTCCCGGGGCCGGGGTCGTGGCCGGGACCATGTCCGGGTCCCGGGGCCGGGTCTCGAGATCGGGTCTTGGTCCGGGGGCCGGGGCCAGGTCCTGGGGCCGGGTCCGGGTCCGGGTCCGGGTCCCGGGGCCGGGGCCGGGTCCGGGTCCGGGTCCGGGGCCGGGGCCGGGACCGTGTCCGGGTCTCGGGGCCGTGTCCGGGTCCCGGGGCCGGGGCGGGGTCCCGGGGCCGTGTCCGAGGTCGGGGCCGTGACCGGGGCCGGGGATGTGATCGGAATCGGGACCGGGGCCGGGACCGATTTCGGAAACTATTTTAGTAATATTATTTTTTAAAAAATTGTTGTGTTTTGGTAATATGGGTCAAAACGGGTTGGGTCGGGTATGGGTTAGTCGCGGGTCGGGTCGGGTTTGAGTCATTAAATATGGGTCAATATGGGTCAGATGGGTCAATATGGGTCGGACCATATTTGACCCGACCCAAACCCGACCCGATCCACCCATTTGCCACCTTTAGCCAAAAGAAAAAAAAAAGGGAAAGAGTAAAAAAACTGTCTATAAATTTAACTCATTAATTACTTAATCATTAAGAGTTGAGTGGCTAGGGTGCCGATAAAATGGCTTGATCCCATACCTCAATAAGTTTCAGATCTTAAAGTTCAATTTTTGTTCAACTTGATTGCTCGAGATTAAGTCACCCGAAAGTAATTTCTTAACTCGTGTTTGAGCGGGTCAAGAGAACTTTTCGCTTACTTTCAGTTTTGATTTTTTTCTATTGAACAAGGTAGTACATTGAAAATATTATTTCATAATCCAATTACTCATTATTATGAAATATTTATGATTTATAATTAGATCGTCATTTATCACATTAGTGTATATAGTAAAGACATAATCTACACTCGAGTGTAATATTATGAGTATGAGTACTTCTTCTTCAAACAAAAATATGAGTATGAGTACTAGCTTTAGTTATAATTAGAAATAAAATCTACTAAATTTTTTTTCTATTTTAGCTTAGTTTTAGTATAGTTAGAGCATAACTCGTAATAATAAGTTCAACTTTTAGATATAGATATCCTAAGTATAGATTATACAACAACTTGAAAAACATTTATATTTTATGGTTGATATAAGTGCTCATAATATGATTATGATAATAAATTGTAGTAAACTGTAATAAATTCGTACAAGAGATTAAATATTATAATTACTCATAAATTTAGATAATTTTGGTCCAATGTATAATATTGTGTCTAAACTTTTAATTTATTCAATGTGGTATATGAACTTTAGCCCAATGTATAATGTTGCCCCCAAACTTTTAATATATTTAATTGAGTCCATAAACTTTTGAAAAATATTTAATTTAGTCTCAAAATTATATGAAAATATATAATATTATCCTCTCATTATTTCACGTTAATGAAACTTGCTAAGTTGGCTTTTAATCCAATAAGTTAGAACTTTTAGCAAAAAAAAGAAAAAAGAAAAAAAAGACATTACAAGTAAATTACCTAGATATTCAACTCAAATTAGAATTTAATAATTCATTTAATCTATTTTTAAAAAATAAAAAATAATTATTTATGTTATTTGAAAATGTGGATTATTATATCTTGACTTTTTTTGTCTACTTCTCAAGCTTATCGGAAGCCAAATCAACAAATTCTGTGTACTTGATTTGATGAAGGAATATTACTAACTATTTTCATATAGTGTAAAGACTATATTTACATATACCACCACATTGAACAAATTAAAAGTTCATGTACTACACTAGACATTGAACCAAAATTTAGGTGTCATTTGTGTAATTATCCCATTAATGGACAGCTACTCCATTCGAATCCTCGTTCTCGTTCCATCATACTTTCATGAGTAAAATAATATAAAGTGAAAGAGAGGAATTTGAATATTTTTTTATATATCATAATGATTAAATCAAGTTTATTTATAGGCTTTATGAGATCAATATCTAAGGAAATAAATAAAGATAATATCAATTATAATCAAACAATGATATGCACTATCAAATGAGATATATGCATAATTCAAGAGATATACAGAATCATGTAAATATCTTAATATGGTATCTAAAATATCTCTAAGATCCTCCCTCAAACTCATGGTGACTATAAATAATCTTGAGTTTGAATCAATGTTGAACAATGCACCAATACGCCGCGTGGCATTAAGCTTGGTGGATCCACAACAGGGCGGCATGTGAGGCGGCATTTACTAGACCTGGTTCGTTTGAGGGTGGCAAGTTTGATGGTGGTGTTGGCCTCTTGAAACGAGAAGCGAAAAGTCGGGTATCAGAGGCATTTAAGTTGAACAACATGCGTCATTTGTGGTCGACTTTATTGTCGAGACAATAACTTAACAAACGCGGCCGATACGGCTGGATGGCTACACCAAACAGAATATACAAAGCACTGCTGATCAAAGGTTATAGTATGAAGACGCGTCTTCGCATCGTCAAAAAATACCTCCATGGAAAAGAAAAGCTTGACTGGGTGATGCGTTATCGACGTCGTAACACGACTATCAAGTGCTTGGTCAGACATGAATGAGGCACTCTAGTGAACACTATCGGCGGGAGGGATTTAATTTGTTAGGGAATGCATAGAGTGGATGCACGGGAAAGAAGGCCCTGATTACGTTTTAAAGAATATAAAGCGGAAGAAGAAATGACGAATTCTTGTATATTTGATTTGAATAGAAAGAGTACAACGAGCTTACATAATAAGATAAAGATAATATCGAATATAATCAAACAAAGATATGCACTATCAAATGTAGTAAATGCGTAATTTGAGAGATATGCAGAACCATGTAAATATCTTAATATGCTATCTAAAATATCTCTAACATGTTGGGATAACTTTTTCATTCTCGCTTTATTCTACTTGGGCGTACCAAACATCATGTTATGGTATAGCCCATCCCGTGAAACCGACGCATGATACTGATACAACATCATTATTTTGATTCAAGAAAATTCTATTTTGGTTCCTAAACTGCTTATCCTGGTACATGTGTAGCTACTACTGTAGCGTAGACATGAATAGTGTCGATTGACATTTTTGGAATTTCGGCACCTAAAAGCTACAAATGTCTTCACGAAGCTCGTCTTTCTTCTATATATTGGCAGAAAATATATGAAGCATCCGACTTGTTCAACTGAAAACAAATGAAATAATTCAACTGCAAAAGAAAATGGATTTGATTTATTCGTGAACATAAATATATTCACATGTCGAACTCGAATTATATATGAGATTTGGCAACTCATGTCATTACACAGTATTTAATCTACATGCTAAAAAGTTCTCCGGTCTAACGGGGCTAGTGGCACTACATTGCGACGTGGATAAATTTTACTTTGCGTCCTTATATTTTCACGGCCTTTATTATTATTATTATTATTATTATTATTATTATTATTAATTCTTGTACTTTTAACTTATTTGATTATGTCATTCTATTTTTACAAATTTCAATCAAGCCTCTCCGACATCAAATTTAAATTTTACTTTTCGTCCTTATATTTTCACGGCATTTTATTATTATTATTATTATTATTATTATTATTATTCTTCTTCTTCTTCTTCTTCTTCTTCTTCTTCTTCTTCTTCTTCTTCTTCTTCTTCTTTTAACTTATTTGATTATGTCATTCTATTTTAACAAATTTCAATCAAGTCTCTCCAACATCAAATTTAAATTTTACTTTTCGTCCTTATATTTTCACGGCCTTTTGGTAACAGTTGAAAATTTATACTTCTGAAATATTATTAACACAAAATCTTCTATTAAAAATTATTATCCGATGGCCGGAGACAAAGACTCGGCGATGGCGGCAGTCGATGGTTAGTGGCGCATGTGAAGGTGGGCGGTGGTGGTGGGTAGTAAAAAGGTGGTCGCGAGAGGCGGCGGTGGGCGGCAGGAGGTGGCGGGTAGAGATCTGCGGTGGGTGGCGGCGAGTGACGATCGGCGGTTGGCGGTGGTCGCGAAATGGCTGGTGGAGGTCGGGGATGGATGGTGGTCGGTGGCAGTAGCCGACAAGGGGGGCAGCGGCGGAGGTTGGTGGTAGAGGTGGACAGAGGCAAGCGTGGTTGAAAAGAGGATGAGGTGAGAGATACTTCTTGAATTGAGAAGTAATTTTTTTTTTAACTTCTCAAATTGAGAAAAATAACTGTAGAAATGAAAATTCACTTCATAAGTATAAATTTTTTCCAGAAGCAAAATTTTTACCAAATGAATTTCTACTTCAGAAGTTACATCACCAAACGGATTTCTGCTCCAAAGGCACTTTCAAAAGTGTTACCATGTGCATTCATAGTTAAACTCTCTTTTTTTTTTTCCCTCATAAAAACAACCAACAGTTCAAGTCTCAATTGTGACTCAAAACTTTTTTAATGTCATAAAAAGACACCAACTTTGGTCAAGTTTCCGTCTAATAATGTCGTTAAAGTTGCCGAATACACATCGATGACATGTCAAATCTTTAACCGCACATGAAGGCCAAATTTGGAGACCGATCAAAATTTGATTTTTTTTTTCACGAGGTAGAGGAATTTGGGCCAGAATCGAGGTGTCCGGATCCCCTGCTTGTATGGCATGGGATCATTGCATTTATGTCTATTAGATCTTTGCCCCCTATAAAAAAGGGAAGATCTAATGACCAAGGCAATAATGATTCATTGCCATACAAGCAGGGGATCCGGATCCCGAATCGAGACCTTAGCTAAAAAGATCGTGCTTTTTTACGAAATAAAAGAAAAAAGTTTGGATCAGAATTAAAACATGCACTAAAGTTAGTGTTTTTTTTTTAATGAGACGCAAAAAAGTATGAACCAAAATCAGGACCCGAAACAAAGTTGCTTCTATCTATCTATCAGAATTGGGCCCCTTTTCTCTTTAACTAATTTTAGTTTTTTCCACTTAAAGTTAATTGGATCACAAAATAATAAATAACATGCAGATGATGGCAAAATGAGAATGTCAAAAATGAGACAACCCAAAAATAACAAATTATGGGCATGTTTAAAATTAGCTTAATTATCCAAATTCCAAATTTTATTCTCTGAGAATTCAAAAAAAAAAAGAAGAAATTATGAAAGCCACACTCTCAAATAGGCAGTGATTCGACCAAAAAAAAAAAAAATTAGAGTGGGTGATGTATGACCCGGATCATTATCACTTGGGCCCTTAGATCTCCCCCAAAATGGGGGCAGATCTAAAGGTGGAGGTTAGTATCATCCTCTGTAATCATGGCAGAGGATTCAAACACGACGTATACAGGTGGTTCGGAATATGGAGGATTCCGAGCAGAGTGGGGCGCCGCGCGAGAGTGAATTTTCGTGTAGAAGGTTCCGATTCTCTTCCGATGCAGGAGCTTCCGTGAATGCCTGAAGTCGAAGCTTGAGTCGGCATCGATGGCTATCATCGTCATCCCCTTCTCTGCTTCCTTGCACACTCCTCTCGCTTCTTCACCTCCACTCCTTCGCATCGCCAAGCTCGCCGCAGCAACCTGCGCTCATCGTCTTCGCTGTTACAGCAGCAGCAGCAGCAGCACTACAGTCCAGCTGCATCAGCAGCAACAAGAAGAGCGGAATCAGCTGCGGAGCCCCCACCTCGTCGCCCTAGAGTACGCGGACCTCAATCTCCCTCACAAGCTCTCCGAGGTAACAGTTGAACGAAGTGGTTGTCGATGGCAGATTCCGACAGTCCTGTAAAAAAGCGATTTTTTTGTTGGTTCTCATTTTGCAGGAATTGGGTAATGTCAGGGTCAGGCAACATGTCAATCCTCTCAGTTCTTCCCTCTCGGTACGCGTTAAATTTCTTTCTTTTTTTCATTCGAGTCCTGCGTTGGCGCCTTGTCTGATTCTGGTTCGATGATGACAGATGCCTGCCCAAGCGCCGAACTGGGGCGAGGTTTTGGAGGACCCGACCTTGCCGTTGATGGTGGACATTGGGAGCGGTGAGGCCACCTTTTTATTAAAAAGTTATTGCATTTGTAACTTCTGTTTGTATTCATCGTAATTGTAGGTTGGATAGTTCTGTGTGTTTCCGAGTATCGGCTTATCCTGAATTCTCAGCTGAATGACACTCGAACAGTTGTGAATTTCTGTCGCCGTAGAAACCTGAGTAACGTGCTTCTGTTGTCGAAGCTCGTAGAAGCATTTTGCTCTTAGGTTACACTTCACGACACATGTTGCTAATTTGCTTAACTGAGTTCATTGTATTAGATAAATCTAAATAATAAAGAGGTCATTCTCCTTTGCGTGTTTGTCCGTTGTGCCTGCATGAATTAATAAAGCGCCTGCAACTAAAGGGGCTAACCCGTGTAACAGGGGAGTTGCTGCGAAATGAAAACGGTTAAGGGGAAAATCAAATAGACCGCAGGCCTTTCTCTGATCGACTTTGCATTGGCATAGTGTTCAAATCAACTGCCATCATGTCATACTGGCATGTGCACCTGCACAGTTATTAAGGATCTTATAGTTTTTTTTTTTTTTGGTGGGATGAATCTTATAGTTTAGAAGCCATACCTTTCAGGACTAGTATTGGTGCTTTTTCGTCTTCTCTTTTATACTAGTGGTGTGTTGCTTACTGAATTCAATTTCCTTTCTCTTTCTCTCGATGAAGTTGCTCTACTTGGATCATGCTGCTTAATTTCCAATTTTTGTATCTACTTCTAGCTTGACCGCAAATTTCTTTGCAAGGAGAAAATCTTGGTTCGTAATAGTAGACTCTTGGAGCCTATCACTATAGTCTTCATACAAAAAAATATATTGTTAGGGAGAATTGATTGCTGAATTTGGATTTTGGCTTCCCCAGATTCGCGATTGAATTATTCTGTAACTTTGAAAAGTTCATGGTGAGCATTTGAATAAAGTAGGATTGTTTAAGAAGTATTTGATCCGAGGGCCAACCAGTAATCTAGTGACTTGACATATCAATTTCCTTCTTTAGTTCAAATGAATTGGTTTAGGATGTTATGATTGAGATTTCGAACCCATGAAGCTGCGGAAATACCTCTATTTAGCTTGTTTATGCTATAGGCTATAGGTTGACTTAGGTTCTCAAAGTGACACGGAGTTACGAAATCTTCCCTTCTCTACGTTTATAATTTGTTAACCACCTGTTATCTTTTCATTGGCAGATGACCAGCTCAATTCATATCTGATTTCCTTGTACTTGTCTGTCCATGTTACATGAGCATGACATATGTCTTATTCCTTTGTGTATGTCTGTTGATGTTTATTGGAATAATGAGATTTGACAACCGGTTGATATGGTCTGACACTGATGAAATTACCTGGATCCAGAATAACAATTTGAGCTCTTAGAGTTTGGAAGTGACATTTGACTTACTGAATTCTTCTTCTGCTTCTTTATTTTTCTTTAATTTGTCTTGCCGAATTAGTCATTATGATTATCACTTGAACTTCATATCAGTAAACAGGAGTCATGTTGCTTACCTGCATGGGAAATTTTTCTTCAACTGATAGTAGCTGAAACTACCAGGCAGTGGCAGATTTCTCATGTGGCTTGCAAAAACAAATCCCTTGGGAAACTATCTGGGACTGGAAATCCGGCAGAAAGTATGGCATGAACACTTTGGGTTACTTCTAGCACACTCAGCAATGACTCTGATTGTGTTAGTGTACTACAATCTTGGTTTATTCTCATTCTGATAGAAGAGCATGGAGATTTAGTTCACATTCTTGAAATGCACTATTTGCAGCTTGTTAAGCGTGCAGAATGCTGGGTAAAGGAGCTGGATCTAAAGAACACGTAGGCTTTGTAATTTACCATCTATTGATAAATCTGCACATCATTATCTTTCTTATAGCTTTCTTGACTACATTGCAGACACTTTCTGTATGCAAATGCCACAGTTTCTTTCAGACATATAATATCCACTTACCCAGGTCCTTTGATGTTAGTTTCTATCCTTGTAAGTGTCTCGTCCTTGAAACTTCTTAGGAACTCGTAGCTCTTTAACTTTGTATGCTGGAGGAATGACATAGCTCTTGTTGCTGCAGTGTCCAGATCCTCATTTCAAGAAAAAGCATCACAAGAGAAGAGTTGTGCAAAAGCCTTTGGTAGATTCTATTTTGGATAGTCTAGCGCCTAGGGGAAAGGTATTTATGCTGCATTTCAATATTCCATTGTTAGTGGAATGATTACTGCTCGATTCTTTCCATCAAGTGTTGTTATGTTTTGCTTGTTAGCTACATTTATACTTTCTCATGTTTTGTTGTGAAAATACGTGTTCAAGGATGCACTTGAAATGCACATTGTAAGGACCTGTACTGGATTGCTTTAATCCACATTGCAATTCCATTAATAGAGCTAGCAGAATCACTGCTTAGCTTACAGAATTCTATTCAGTCCATATTGAGCTGATCATCTTTTCATATTAAGATAGAATACCACCATGATAGTCTAACTCTTTTCCTTTATTAGCAGTTACAGCTCAAACAAAAAAATGGGTGATACTTAAGTAGAAAATTCAGCTGCTGGCTATAGTGAATGGAACGAATGTTCAATGCTTGAGGATGATCGGGTGTATACGGGGGCTTGCTGCGACAATTTGTTAGTTTGACATTATAGCTGTTTATGTACATCAGCTTTTGATCCCTCGTTATGATCAAATATTTCATTTAGCAAATGTATTGTAAAAAAGATAGTATGAAGTGATATTATGATGGATTAAACTAACGTAGCTTATTAATGCCACTGGGGAAACTGGTGAAATCTGCAATTACCCAAACCAACCCCCATCTAACACTTGTGATGGCCAAAGATGGGGAAGTAACTATTGGTGTGCTGCTCTGGAAGGGAATAATACAGGCGCTTTGAAATGCGAAAGGGTGCATCTTTAAGTAAAAACACAAAAGATATATTTTTTTTTTGGTGAAGAAAAACACAAAAGATATTGTGATGGGCATGTTCCAAGTTTTTATGGGAGATCGGTCAGGTAATAAAAAAGTGGAGAAAACTAATTTTTCACACTTCTTAATTGTAGTAATTGAATGATAATGATTTAAAATTCATATTCCTCCCTCAGTAATGAAACCTGAGGATTAGGTATAGCTCGTGATTTCTATTCCCACTCAGCATTGTAATGAGGGATGAATTCCTATTCATCTTATGTTACTTCCGACAACCAAACTAGGCCTTATTACGGTGTAGGTAATTCTCAGCATGTTTCCTCTTGAATTAATTGTTCAGTCTAGGATAATCATTAGTTTTCTTGTGAGATCTGTCCCAAGCTGATTAGAGGTAGTATCTAGGAAAGATAAGCTCGTAAGGAAAGATGAATTGTTAACTCAAAGTTGCACTTGTATCTAATGTTACTGAAGCAGGGGATATGAAACTCAGTCTATTCCACTGAGCAGACTTTTTGGCTTGCTCATCAGTTCATTACTTAGGAGTTAGCGACATCAAGTATCTTGAAATATTGGCATATGACAGTCACAAAACCTGACCCTAAAGCAATCTGCATTCCATTCTTTTGTTTTTTTTGGTGTGTGTGTGTGTGTGTGTGTGGTGGCTACTGGAATTTGACAGACAAAATCTAACCCTAAACCATTATCAGGGATGTCATTCTGTTATGGCTTATTATATAAATTGTCCATATTGTGTGTTCATTTATTTCCTCTTGCAATAGCTGTTTAGTTTGATGCCATCTCTTAATGAATATAGAACTAGCGTAAAGATTATCATTGTTTGCACTTCAAAGATTCTACTGTCAAATAATATGTTTGAACAGAAAAGCATGTGGGTTAAGGAGAAGGCAATTTTGTGCCTGGACCTAGAAATCACTATTTCACATGCTCTGGTGCTTTGTCGAAATCACTCTCCCAGTCATGGTTAAGCTTTTGACTTTGGAAAGTACAGTCACTTCTATTCATGGCGCCAAGCTTGATCTTTCTTGAAGTACAGTCACTCCCATCTATTATGCACAAATTGCAGATTGCACTGCTGCATGGAAAATGCAGGTGAAGAGGGGAGAAAAAAAAACTGAAACTTTTGGTATATTCTTAGTAGGTAAAAGTTTTGATTTCAGAAAGTCAAAGTACATATGGGTACATTGTCAGCTGGTCAAAGTACAAATATGATATGACATGCTGGGTTCCCATGGTTTCCCAAAGAGAACTTGATGTGTATTTTGTGTGTGTGTGTGTGTGTGTCAGAGAGAAAGAGCGCAGTAAGTACAAAGGAATGAGAGATCCTGGGGCTTATGATACATGATTCATTCAGAATAAGGATCATATCTATTGCGCATGGTCCGGAGATTAAATGTCTGAACCTTGTTCACGTGGCTAGAACTGGATAAGCTTGCAATCTTGACATAATTGATATTGCAGACGATTCTGTTATATACCAAGCCATAAATGTGCATTTTTTTTAAACCAGCTTGTCCTTTCTTGGTGGGGCCTCTGCTTTCTCCGCCAAAACTGCTTCTGCCTTGATACCGTAGTGATTGGTTCTGTAACAACAGCAATATCTCTGTGGTGTGTCTTAAGTGTTTGGTGCAATACGCGTGTTTCCATCAGTAGCTGGGTAGCAATTATGAAGCTCACCCTTTTCTTGGTGGATCTTGACAAAGTCTGGTCAGTTTCACCAAGTTAGTTTGCACGTTCTTTTTGGATTTTTAATTTGATTGATGCAATTCTCTAGTTGCATATTCATCATTTATCTTGTCCTAAAATATGTATCTAATGTTTGAAGCCTGATGTTATTAACCGTAGCTGTGATCACGCAGGTATTTATACAGTCTGACGTGCTCGAAGTGGCTGTTGACATGAGAAACCTATTCGACGGGAGATGCGATTTGCTTCAGCACGTCGATTCCATCGATCCAACAATTTCGTGCGACGTGGATGGATGGTTACTGAGAAATCCGATGGGCATCCGAACAGAGAGAGAAATCCATGCAGAGTGGGAAGGTGCTAAGATATACAGAAGAATGTACCAAAAGCTGGTGTGATTTCAGGGTAGGATTTCCCAAGGATAGATTATGTTGTGTTGCTTATGTAGGAGAAGATACGTGTTCTTTGTGGTTCTTTAGGTGTTTTGATAAGAACCATGTTTCCCACCCACCTACTCTTGAACTACTCCACCACCCTCTCTCCTTCCAACTACTCCATCACCCCCTCTGCTCAGCAGTCTAATGCTGGCTCTTTCTTTTTCTTTTTTGTATGTTGGGTGGGTCGGATGAAATGATGTTGGGAAAGAACCATGGCATTAATCATCTCCGGTTGAGCATTTAAGAGATGTCTTTTCGAGTTTCCATAGATAATGATTTGGATGCGGACGCGCACTAAGCTATAACTCTCGTGTACCGAGTATTGGTTGATGTCACTGGAAATCATATATTATTTATTTATTGGTTCTTAATCTTTTATCTTTAATTAGGAAAACCCTCAGCGGTTACCCACTTGTCAAATTTACGTAACGTTCTACTTCTCGTAACTCATGGAAAACTCCAGGAAAATTTCAAAAGGCCCCTCAAGTTCTTCCCGGTTATCACTTCATATACCCCTGCTCTTGACTTCGCTAATTTGCGCTTTTTGGATTACGTAGCTAGCCATGGTGGCTAAGTTATCCTTCCTTCCTTGAGAGATCCTTAATCTCCTAATCACCCGGAAACTCTGGGCTAAAAAATTATGAGGAAAAAAAAGAAAGCTCCATGGGCCTACAAACTCTAACATCCGAAATTCGAAACCTGTGTTGTCCATAGCCACCGTCCAACACTGTGGCTCACTCTCTCTCTCTCTCTCTCTAGCTGCCGGCGAGGGCTGCCGAAGCTCGAACCTTGGCCAGCGGCTGGATGACATGACGCCAACGCGCGGCCCGTTTTGCTACTCTCTTTAATTTTCAAGTTTCGGATGGGTCATGTAAGCGCGGCCTCGCTCCGATGTAAGTGCCAATGTGGCATTTAACGGCCACGTCATCAACTCTGTTGTAGCTTTTAACCAAAGGATCACATTGACTAAACAAACGTGTAGTTTTCCGACCAAAAAAAAAAAACGTGTGGTTTTAAGGACCTTAACCTTATTGTACAAAAAACTTTCGACGACCATATTACACACACAAAAAAGAAAGTCGGTGTATGTGACAGCAAAATCTAAATGATGACCAATCATATCTTAAACATAGGCTTGGATAAGAAAACGTGCACAACGCAAGTGCGTATGGTTTGCTTGTTTTGATCGGTTGAACTTTATTGGTTAATTTTTTTTTTTTTTTTGCATAATGTGAATGCTTGAACATTTGATTCAACTAATTTCCATAAGCATGTAAACCGATCCGTTCATGTCCATGAATTAGAGAATGTGCGACTGCATTAAAATAAGGGATAATAACACTTACGGTTCCTAAACTTTGATCCAATATGCAATATCATCCCTCAACTTTCAATTTTTTTCAATGTGGCCATTGGATTTTTGGATACATGTTCAACTTGTCCCCTGAACTGTAAAAAAAATATACAATATAGTCCTTCCATTAATTTAAGTTCAGGAACAACAATGGACATTTTCATACGGTCCAATGACAAAATTGAAATGTATTAAAAACTCATGGACCATGCTGAATAAATTCATTGGGCTAAAGTTCATGGCCATGCAGAATAAATTTAAAGTTCAAAGATCACATTATAAATTTGGCCAAAGTTCAGAGATTATTTCTGTCATTTACCCTTAAAATAATATCGCACTCTTTATGAAAATTGCTTCTTTGTAAAAATTAATGAAACGGAACACTATCCTCAAAAATCCAAAGTAGATACATTAATTATGATAAAAACGAATTCTATATGTCATACATATTATATTAGATGTGATCACTGACCAGGAAGTCCACTGAAGTTGTTTGAGTATTTGGCAACCACTCTCTCCCATGAAACTCCTCCTTTAACTATTGATTGATCTAACCATTTTCTTTAGGATCAAACCGATTCTCTAAATGCCTTTCTGGATATTCCCAGGTATTCTCGGCTATTGACCACTTACTCAATTATCATTATATGTTCGATAAAAAATAATAATAATCATTATGTGAACTTTATGATAATGTGCGCGCTCAACTATTATTTTGTATATCATTCCAATATTAATTAGAGAATGATCGTGGAAATGATACGAGGAATTGACAAGAGGATTCTTTGTTACCGCTGAATTTTATTCCGTGATTGAGAGCAATCTTACAAGAATAAAATTGGAAGGGATCTAAAAGGGTGAATACCTGACTTTCACGATACATAAAAAGAAATGGATAATAGATATGCCCTACCATTTCCTAACATAAGGGATTTTGGCAACCTCGTGTTGATAGTTTTCAGGAAAATTATAGACTCAAAGTTCAATTAAAAAAAACCTTGAAGAGAAGCATGACATCCAATCATAGAAAGCAATGGGACAAGCACGTTTTTATCTAATTGTGGCTCGATTGCAGATATTTCGTACTGTAAAGTACCGTAACTCGTGTTTTTTTTCCCTAACATATGGCAGGTCCAGTTAAAACTTTCCGAGGACACTTTTAAAGAAACTCAAGAAGCAAGTATTGCAATTTTCAATGCATCCACTGTTCTCACGATATGTGTCAATGTTCCCAAAAACCGAATGTTTCCTCTATTTTGGAACTTATGAACGAGATCTTGAACGTTCTTATGTCACAACACTTTGCAATTGCGCTAGAAAACTTGCTTGGATCTTGTCACACCCATCAACTGTCCCATATCTAATGAAATTGGCATGTAAGACCATGGATGCATGGATAGGTTTATAGATAGATATTCCTATGTCGGAGTGGTATATATAGCCCTAATATTTAATTTGAGGAAAGCTGAGCGCACGTGCGTTCGCACGTGACGCGGGGGGTAGAGCCTAGAGAGAGACACACACGCATCCGAGTAAAGTAACGCGTGCCGAAGATATGTCGAATCGAATGCTCGTTTATTTTTATCTTGCTTGTGTGACTGTGTCTCCTTCTCTCGTTCTCGCAACCCGCGATTCTCATCCCTCCGACGACTACGTATGATCTCTCTCTCTCTCTCTCTGTTTGTCTGTGCAATTGAGATGAACGGGGTTCGTCTCTTCTGAGTTCTGATTTTGTAATCGTGTCTTCCTCCGTCGGGTGATCTTTTTTTTTTGGTCCGAGTTTGAATGGTACAACTATTGAATTTCGCTCCCGAGAAATGGGTATTTGCGTTTCGTGACGGTGAGACGGTAGGGAGTAATGGGGACGCTGTTGGGTTCGCTTCGCTTGCGGCATTCCTGATTATTTGTCAGTCGAGAACTTGATCGGCGACCAATCTTGTGTGATACGGGTCGTTTGCGAGGTTGCCGTGCCATGAGAGTGTTTTAACATCTTCCTTCGAAAGTTGTAGAATCCTTTGTTCGCGTGTCTATCGTGTTCATGATTTGTGTCTTAGACCAGGAAGGGGTCCGCAATCTGGGAAGTTGGCTTTTCAATAACCTTCAGTTCTCTGCTTTTTGCTGCCCAAGAAATAATTTTCTGTTTGTAGTTCTGTTGAATTAAGGGGTCTAGCCCTTTGCTAAATTACTAGATGATCTTTGTCAAGCAAACGGGTCTCATGCCTACAACTTGTTTGACAGACTGCGGCGTCGCTCTTGACTCAATATTGCTTGTGTTGGGCTGGCCTTCTTGTTACTTTCTTGGCATTCCACGGCATCATCTGTCATTGAATAAACATGGATGGAAGAGACGGGCGCGATAACGATTCCACGGACAAAGGGCTTTTCTCGAGCCTTGCTGGGTACGCCGTGGGGCAGCACATGCACCACGGGTCGTATCCTCAGCATGGATATCCTCCTCATGGATATCCTCCGCAGGGTTACCCTCCGCAGGGTTATCCCCCACAGGGGTATCCACCAACTGGTTATCCTCCGCCGGGTGGATACCCTCCTGCCGGTTATCCTCCTCCGCCTGCCGGTTATCCACCAGCTTATCCACCACATGGGGGATATCCGCCGGCTGCTTATCCCGGTCCTTCAGCTCCACATCATTCAGGTATGGATCGTAACTGCGATTGTTGGACTAGTGATTGTGTTATGAACATGTTAGCTGTAACATGAGCTGTTCTTTCACTCTTTGCCCTTTTCCCTAGGAATTGGGAGATGTTGATGTTTTTGAACTTCAAAGTGTATTGTGATTGTTGTCTTTATTTTTCTATGTAAAGATGGGTTTTCTCCTGTTATTCGTTTTCAATCCCGAAGCTGAAGAGATTGAACTGAGGCACTGATGGTCTTTGGTTTTTTGTCTCTTGTGTTTTTGTTGGGTAGGACCTGTTCACCGTCGATATGTCAGTTTCACAAAACCTCCTTTGTTCTTTTCCGCTCAGTGACAAATAGTTGTAGGTGAAACAATTGTAACCAATGGGATGTGAACTCTGGTACAAAGATGATAATTTTTGGGAGTTGTGTTTTCTTGTTGAATTTCTTGCTAGCGTCGTGTATGAGTCCATTAACCTAGATCAGATAGGGATGCAAAGGATGCAACTCTGGTTATTCAGCTTCTTTATGACGGCCATCTATGTTGCTTCATTTGGTTCCCTGTGTGTTTATAGGGCATGGGCCTGGTATGGGAGGAATGGTAGCTGGTGGCCTCGCTGCTGCCGCTGCTGTTTACGGGGCACACCAGCTGTCTCATGGTGCTCATCATCTCGGACACGGGGCTTTCTACGGCCATGGTCATGGAAAGTTTAAGCACGGAAAGTTCAAGCACGGGAAATTTGGAAAGCGCTGGAAACACGGCATGTTTGGAAGGCACAAGGGCAAGTTCTTCAAAAGATGGAAGTGATTTTGATTTCATCATCGCATCGGTCCTGCTGGGGGACTATAGTCGGCTTTCGACTGTTACTCCTATGACCGAGTGGTTCTATTAAGTTTGATTTGTGTTGTATAGGCGAAATACGTTAGGTACTGAAAATGCTTCCTGTGCTGTGTATCTTTGATTGGTCGCTCTCTTGAAGAAATCGTGTGGAGTCTTTTAACAATGTCAATTTGCTGACTGATTTGATCAGCTTTTTGTATCATGAAGTTTAAGAGCTTTGCTCTGCATACTGAAAACAATTGAAGATGCTTTGGTTGACTTTGAATAGGAATTGCTAGGTAACTTTTCCTGCAAATATCTTTTAATCAACGAAGTTCTGGTTCAATATGGCTGGCATTCGGTTTGTTAACAAAGCCAAAAGAATTTCGTAGTCTTGAGAGGAGGATGAAGAGTCAATAGGTCAGATGGAGGCTGAGATTTGTTGCTTATGGTGATTAACTATACTATCGTGTAGACCCGTCAAATGGATAAATTGGGTCGAAAATGGTTCAATCCATATTGATTCATTAACTCATTGTGATTCATTAACTCATTTTGATCCATTTTCATGTATAATATAATTTTAGCGGCCCAATTCAAATCTGATCCGTATTGCTAAAACACTTTAATACTGAATTCGGCGACAAGTCCTGCTCGGTTCCCGGCCGTCCTCTGTCGCCCGTCCGCAGCTGCAGCCATCGCCGCCACCTACTTGTCGCCGAATAATCGTCATATAATAAGTTTTTTTTTTTAACTTTTTGGATAACTTTTTCCCTGGAGCTAATTTGAACAAAACAGTAGTTAGACTAATTAAAAGTTGTAGGCTGCATCTCTCTCTCTCCAAAGTCAACATAGTTCGTACATTCTAAAATGAGGGATTGGCAGTCACACTTGTTTCCCTCTCCTTCGTATGCTATCAATTTAGACTTTTTATCTGGGTCTACTCTATGGATGTACAAATTGGCGGGAATAATTAAGCTGTCGAATGACGATGAATCTAACCTCTATCAAAACCATGGAATAATAACACATAATAAAGCAATTATGCTGACCGAGGAAGGCCATACATCGCCACGACTCAAGAACATCCATAAACTAAGAACTGCCGACGATTACTAGGGATTAGTTTTAATGCACCACGTAGCCTCCACTCTCGCAACAGTGTAGTCCAGACATGGGAGTGTAGCCTCGATTCCTACGCAATCAGAGCATCTAGGTTCGCGGACTTATTTACGCTACTTATTTGATCAGCTCCCTTTTGATACCTAACCGGTCAATATTTTCGAAGGTGATGACACATTGTTCTTATTATTCAAAGACTACGAGGTATCTAACAGGTGCTAAATTATCATGCATAATGATTTTCTATCATTTTCGTGCAATTACCAACTTAATCCTTACCCTTACTCAAGGAAAGCAATTAGCAGGCAATTTCATTGAAATACAAAGCTGTAATTAAACACTCAAATATTTAAAGCGACTATCTAGTAACTGAAAAGTAGACATGCAACCCAATCAATAGTAATTGCAATCTAAAATAACAACCTTCAATACTGCGATATGGTACATAGAAATTAGATTAGACTGGGCATCAATCATCCTCCATTGCGAAACAAAGCCCTAAAAATACCAATTAGGCTAAAACATAATAAAAACATTTTCCAAAAATTTTCTCAATTTTTTGTTATTTTTCTGATTTTTTAATTATTTTTTGGATTTATTTATAAAAATAAAACCAAGACGACAGCCCTACTGGGTGGGCATTCACCCGGAATAAAAACGACGCCGCATCTGGGGCTGTCAGAATGACGTCGTCTTTGGTTTCGCATGCAAGGGCCAAAATTTCCTTCATTCATGCATTTCACCGAGCACCTGACCTGCACCGAGACGCCAAAAAGCATTCCTCAGGAGCGTTTTCAAGGCCTTCAATCTCGGAACTCGAACATAATAAACATCAAAATCGTCCACAGATATGCACTAAAACATGCAGGGAACGGTTTTGACTAAACCATAACAACCAAAAATCAGAAAATGACAACGAAAGTTTGCCTCGAATTCGCCGGTCTGACCTTTTTTTTTTTGTAAAACTGGGTTTCAATCCAGGCAGATGTAACAGATTAATTATATGCCTAGATTCAGGCCCCAAAATCTCTCAGATTTACGTGACAAAGGAAAAAGTGCTCGATCAAAATGAAATAACGTAACACAAAATTTGAAACGCAACAAACTACTCGTAACATGGTTAAACTTGCATGCCACAAGAGCATCACGAATTAGCCTACATGCAAGACCTCTCCTGGCTAGTGGCCCCGCTCATGACCGACACACCCAGCAACCAACTTGCCAAACGAAACACAGACAAGGCAAAAAAAGAAAAAGAAAGAAGATACATGTTCTAAAACTTCAAATAGGACATAAAGGAAGCTAATGGATCACAAGAACTGGCAGGAGCCTCGCCCTATAAGGAGCGCCGCGCCCTCTCTCTTCTCCTTCCGCCGTGCCCTTGTCCTGTTCGACCGGCTACCTGAAAGGAGGAGGAGGGCCGACTGGGCCTGCTCCGCGGGCTCGCTTAAAGGGCAAAAAAGAAAATGGGCCTACACAGCGCAGGCCCATTCCGCTGGGGAGGGGGCAAGCGCGGGCCCGATTCGAAACCAAACCGCCCCCCACAGCCCCCCCCACCCCCCCCCCCCCCACCTCCCCTTTTTTTTTTAAAATGAAATTTTAAGAAAATCTACAATTTGCAGTAAAATAAGACCAAGGCAAATTTCAATTTCGTCCCCTTCCTATTTTGTGCCTTAAAGAAATAAAATAATTAAATCTTAACTGGGCCGACAAAATTAGGTGTCAATAAGGTCCTTATTCGAAAAAAGGTCTGCTTCATATCCTTATTTAAGAAAATGATAGCTCTTTATTTGGGATTATCCTGCACTGTAATTACAAAAATTGAATAAGATTGAGATGTAATAACTACTATACTGTAAATAGATTACTCTGTAATGTAATAGAGCCATAATATCTATAACGCTATTTGGCTTAAGTAGTATACCACCTACTATTGTGATTAAACGTCTACATTAGCGATGGAAAATGAAGGGATTTTGTTGTTATGTTAGACGTCTTCTCTTTTCTTTTTATTCCTTAAAAAAATCAGCAGATAGGAAAGACCAATTATTTTTCCAAGAACATTATTGCTAATAGCTTAAGGTTTTTTTTTTTTTGTTAGAGATATACCTCCTACCACTAAGCTTTTGTAATAGCAAAAACAATATATTATTGTATATTAAGAAAAGAAAAAGAAAGGACATGTTTGGTGGTCTTTTTCCCTCTCCAAATGGATTAGCCAGTGTAATAAACTTGAAAACACTTTAGTCTGCCAACTGAGACCCTAAAAATTAGGGGCAACAAATGAACATAATCTTAACAAATGGCAAGACTCCAATTGAAAATTTAATAAGCACAAAATCATGGATTAACTACAATGTAAATCAAAGTGATGTATCCTTATTAATTGGCAACATATTTAATTGTTGATGTGCGTGCACTTCTCAAAGCGACAACCCAATGCTAGACCTTATTTAAGAGACTAATCCATATAGGGTGACGCTATTTTCACTCATTGCATGGCTTAAACACTCCCTTTTCATAATGTACCGACTATATTACCCCTCGATGTGGGGCCCATTTTGATTTTTTTTTCTCTTTTTTTCTTCCACTTTCATTCTTCTTGTTCTCACTTGTGTTGAAGTGTATGGTAGATTTCTTCATCTTCGTCCGAGATCTTTATGCACACCAATAAATAGGTTTCAAGTGGAAACTGGATCAACCCTAGAACCACCCACCCTTACTTTTTATTCGTCATGTTTTCTTTTTCTTTTTCTTCTTCTTCTTCAATTTTTTTTTTATATTTTTCTGTAGTATACTTGTTATGATCGAGATAGGAAATTGTCGAAGTCATCCGGTTTCCAAAGATAACGAAGGAAGCTTTCAAGAGTGCATATATTAAGTACAGGTACAATCAAGTCCATAAAGGTGGAGAATCTGTGGAGTAGTTGCTGAATCAATTTTACTTATTTCATGTCGAACAATCAAGATTGGATGAACGGCGGAATCCCTTTGAAATTAAAATATCTCGATGACTTCCATAATTACTTGATTGGAGTGATATGAGAAATTCACTCATGATTTTTAGACCGTGAGTGAGAAACCACTTTTTCTACGAATGTTTATGAATTCAGTCGAATATCTCTTTGCTCGAATTTTTCAGAATTAACAACTCTTTGAGATTACTCATCTAGATAAAAGAACAACTAGATCACGAAAGCATCACGGACTATATCAACAAAATCATTCTAGGAATAGTTTCGTTCACGTTAAGAACACGATTTCTCATCTCCGGTAATCATTGAATAATTCAAAAGCAAATATGTTTTGGGATCGATACAATTCTTTTACCACATTGGTTGATTTTTTTCTCGTCGTTCATCCTTAGATCAGGGAAGGAGGTGTCATCCTCAGAGTCGGGAGTCAATAATCAACAAAACCACCAAGAAAAAAAGGGAAGTGGAAGAAAAATAAGAAACAAATAAACTAAATGGGCCTTACATTTGAGTATTTACGCATATATAATTCTAAAGGAGGAAAAAGTAAGGGGTAATATGGTCAGCGCATCGTGAAAGGGAGTGTTTAAGCCAAATTGTGAGTGGAAAAAGCGTGACCCTCCATATATTTAACAAGCTTTTTACCTTCACCTTTTGACTAAATATTAACAGAGAGACGTCACGTGTTTAGTTATACCACGATTTTTTTTCCCATTTTGTGTTCGAGAAAGTAGAAATGCATAGACATGAGAGTGGGAGATTGTTAGACCCTTCGAAAAGTAACAGATTAAATATCCATATGTTAATAGAGTAATCTAAGTTACAGAAACAACATTCTCATGCTATTTACAGAAAAGAAATTACAGTAGAGGAAAGGATCTGATCAGATTTCTCTGCGGGAGCTGCATTGACAATTGCGATAAACGTCTAAGTGGCTGCATTGGCTTTTGATAAGGGGATAAGATAAGTCGGAAAGATAATATAAGATCTTTAATACATCTTAAACAAATCAATTAGCAGAATCATTAACATAGAAATAATTATAAACAAATATGTGTTATTTTATGATACATTCAATAGGTATGAAGATAGTATAACAAGCACTATTATGTATATGGAAAAATTAAATTTGCTATATGTATATCGATAATCATGATAGATTTAGCTACTCTAAAATGTTTCTCTATCTAGTAACTATTTGACATTGTTATTTTACTACCTATAAAGAGATTGTGCCAGAACTAAATCTTTATTTTGTCAGAAAACTCTATGAAATTTTATTGGAAAAAGAAAAAAAATCATTCCTTTAACTGGAACAACAGTAGATGCCATGTATGCAATCTATGAGGTTTTTCATTACTCCACTTTATAGCCTTCGTTGACCATCTATTTTTTTTTGGTCAAAGTTAACCATCTATATATACATATTATTTTTCAGTAGGTCTATTTTGCAAGAATAACAATCATATTTTACTTTAGTTCCCAACTTATGTCAATATAAGGTTTTGACTTAAGGCCTATTAATTAGAAAACATTTGCCCATTAGGATTTGGGAATCACGTATTTTGGGTGCAGAATCCTCCGGACTAAAGCTAAGGGAATTCTCATAAACTCCATGTGCTATTCTTTTAGCTAATCATTTCTCAAAACATCGAGCATTCAGAAGGCATTTCCAAAGAAATCCGACCCCTCCATGATGGCATGACAAGAATTTTTTTGACTCATTCGCCTCGTACTAAATTGTCTAACCTCAGCCATCCCCTCAATCTATCGCTCACTCAGAAGAGAATGCTCTATTACTCTTCTTACATTGGAATGGTGGTCGTACAATAATAAGGGAGAGGAGACCCCTATTTATACAGTGGCATTTCTAATTATAACCGTAGATTTCTCTTGATCTAAATGTGGAGATCCAATCCTCATATTGACCAACTTCCCTCATAATTACAATAATTATCTCATATACATGCGTACAATAAATATAGTTCCTCTAAATCTATCTTACACGAGCATGTCAATGTTCTACATGTAGATGCATCTATAGTGTCAAGTTACTGCATTTGACATCCATTATTGTGAGTTTGTTCTTCTCATAACATTTTACTGAATTGCATGATAAGCAATAGCATTATTCCATCGATAATGTTTGTTTGGTTTTTCATCTCGTACTTTAAATCAAGTATTAAATACAATACTAATGTACAAAGCAAAGTGGCTCCTATCCGGATCTTTTAAGCCCCGGTTAACTCCATGATCAATTAATCACTCCTATATAACAAACTCCATAAACATTTTGAATGATTTTTTTTTAATTATATATAGTCATTCGTAATATCTCCATATAGTTACTATGCTTTGAAATCTAATCCCATACAATATCTAAAAATTCTAATTCATGAACATATATTGTTGCGACCTAAAAATTAGGCTAATGGATTATTAGGTCAATTAAATTAACTAACCTAACTCAGACCCTCCCAAGTTCTACCAAATCGCAACTTAGGTTTATTCGTGAAAAAAATATTCAATCGTAGCCGCCACTAATCATTTACGGTAGGTTGATTAGAACCTATATAAAATAGCGAGAGAACTATTTTATCTCTACGAACCAGAGAAATTGAGTTCGGAGACGTGGTTACATTAATTAAAAAATTAATGCCCTTTTGGTACCCAATTTTCATGAAAGAATCCTTAATCTGATGATTTGAAATTTTTTTGGGATTTTCTTTTATTTAATGCAATGCTAATGCAATCTAATTTTATGACATGTGAGATATAATGACATGGAAAAAATGCATGACATGAAAAATGTGATAATGCAAACTAAACTACATTCAATGCGAATGACATTTTTTTTGTTATTTTTGGGTTTATGGAAAAATGAAGTAAAAAGCCATCCTAAAGTCAAAAGAAATGTGATTAGTCTTAAAAAGAAGTATGGCATTTTTTGGGATTTTTCAGGAATTTAATTAAATATGAAAACAATGAAAATTTGAACAAAAATAAACAATATTGCCCATAAAACACATTTAAATCCGAAATTCCGATTTTATTCACAACATCCCCAAGATTAGGGTTAGCAAGTGAATATATTATAGAATTACCGTCATCCCTATCTACATAGGGTAAACCTTGAAATTCTATTTAGGAATTACCAATTCGCTCATTAAGATTGAAGATTTGATATCTAATTCACACGTAGAGGCATGATCGTACTTCGAGATCGAAGTCATATGTTGCCTTTAATGTAAATTTTTCGAGGGATAGGGCACAATTAGGGACCATGTGTTATGGGCAAGATTATTTATTCAAGTGCAAATTATATCATAAAAAATAAGCAATCAATATAAGGGTATGATATGAAGCAATTCAAATAAGATAACTACATATAATATGCCAAATTTAACAATTAGGATAATGTCTAACGCAATATTACCCTTTCATTAAGGATTGACATCCTCTAAAAAATAGGCAACAATATCTACAAGAAATTGTTAGAAATATGCAAATATTAGACAATAAATATTTCGAATCAATTAAGATTACCTTATGCAATGAATATTCTCTTTCCGAACTGCAAATTGAAATCAAATCGGCTTACAGATCACGATCGACTCGTGGATTGCGGATTGACTAGGGACCCTCGTGCGAGGATGGTGCTCTAGGTTGGTTGGCCATGGCTGAACACGAGTTCATTGGTGATTGTTACTGAAGCACGTAGAATCTCCAAGGAATAGGCCCAATATCCACTGTCATGAGATGGGTATCAACCTTGCACGTGGAAGATTAACCTGTAATGGGGTAGTCTCAATGGCACTTGCCAAAAGAATTAAGACTCCATGGATTCATGAGCATTGCAACGTTGACCATGGGAAAACTCTGCTTCACAACAATCTGTTCACGACGATAGAGAGGCTTCTTGATTGCATGGTTGTCCTCGGTGTGGGTGAAGGGCAACAAAGACGAAGCGAGCTCAGGAACCCAGAATTGAACTAGAGGGACTGATAGACTAGTGGAGGACCTGTGATCAAGGAAAAGGAGTAATCTTTTATGCTTTTCGCATATAAATCATTCAAAAGAAAACAATATCCGCCGCTAGAGAACATGACTCCCTAAATTCTTTCATCAATTTCGTTGCCAAGCCGACTGACGTCAACGAATCTACACCGGCCCCTTCTGCTACGTTGACCGAATACAGTCTTAGATTTAACCGATGATTTTCGACGAAGTCGTGCACGGCTATGGAGGGTGCTGCTCACGGTGGAAACGGTGGATCGGCTGGTACAACCATGTGTCAGGACCAATGACCGAGGCGATGAAATTCTCCTCTGCTGAGCTACTGGGAAGCACCAAGAAACCTCTACTACAGGAACTCTTGAGAAAACCTGCAATAAAGAAAAGAACGAGCAATGACGAGAGGCCAATTCACGGTTGACCGAAGTCTAATAGACCACCGAAAAAATGAAACAATGTCAAAATCTAAACGTGTGTGGGGAATCTCGACGAAAGTGACGCGAGGTCTCATGATAAGCACGACGTGTCGGTGGCTGATCCTTCTATGTGCCGGACTCGTTTTGCCATTGACGGTCGCAGTTTTGCTCGGGACCCCGGAGCTCGGGGCTGGTAGTTCAGTAGGATTCGTTGACTCTCGGGGTCGTTGCTTCGTCAAGATTGCGGCAGGAGTGATGTGCGTCGTCTCAATTGGCTAAAGGTCAGCGACTCGTCGGGGATGCTCGTCCGCAATCGTTCTCTGAAAATTCTCCGTTCTCAATGTTGACTAACACGCCCGTATATGAATTTTCATGTGTGCCCCCCGAACCTGCAAGGAAAAAGAGGAGACTCTCACTCTCTCTCACGTGAATTACTCCCAGCAATATGGTCGTGTGTGACAATTGATTAGCCTCCCCTGAACCCTAAGCTTAGCTCCCTATTTATAATAGTGAGCTAGGATTTTGCATTATTTTCATTATTTGTGAAATCTTCTCTCAACTTTGAATAATCGCAATTTGGTCCGGAGACAAAATATTCGTTTTATAAATCCTTTTTCTTAATTAACGGGTATTTTTAATCAAAAGGCTTTTTTCTAAATTAAACATTAAACGGGCTGATTTAAACTCAATTTAGACCACAAGACCTTAATGAATATTTCGGAATTGCCCCTAACTAAGCCGAATTATGCTCTTTGAGCTTTGGTCCTCCACTCGTCGATTTCAATCCATTCTCTATCGCCGACCCGATTAAATGTAAATGCAATGTATGCTAACAAAAAATTAAACATGCTATGCATGAAAATTATTATTTTTTGGGTGAGAACTATTCTTAATTCTCATTTTTTTAAATGAATAATTTAAAGAAAATCAAAATTTAGGTATCAACAGATATTTGTTATAGAATACACCACAGAGTGCCTAATGAAAGGAACTTAATGATAAGTTCACATAAAGTTGAGTCATGGCGAGTAATATTGGCTTTAGTCAACTTACGGATGGATAGGTTAAAAATTTGTCGGTTCAAAGAATGCAAATAATAGCCAGCAAAAACAAGGGATGTAAATTGTAGAAAAATAAACATTCACACAAAGACACAAGATTAACGAGGTTCGGCGATGTGCCTACATCCTTGGGAAAAAAACTCTCAGTCTTCCTTTTTTTATTTTTTGTTGTGTAGAACCATCCACCATTGTTTCTCCATATATACAAGAACAACTTCAACAGAAAAAAGAAAATAACAATAAAGAAGGAAGATATACCAGAATTATAGAGATACAATATAACCAAATCTCATTTCTAATATATTCAAATCTCCTTTCCTATAGATAGGAGAGAAAATCACGCCAATACTCCCCCTCAAGTTGGGCCGAAGACCTCGTCGGAGGTCAACTTGCTTATCATTTCTGGAAAAACTCCCTTGGACAATGCTTTAGTAAAAATGTCGGCCAGTTGACCATCACTCCAAATGTATGGGGTCTCAATTGTTTTGTCTTACATATTTTCTCTCACAAAGTGGAAATCCACCTTTATATGTGTGACATTTAGAATTCCGACCCTCTCGAGGTCGTTGAATGGAAGGATATCGATTGATGTGTTTCAGTTGTAACTCGCTCGGAGTTGGCCACTCTTGAGTTAATTGACAAATGGGAAAGACTGACACGGAGTCGGGTACGTGGACCTAGGGAATTTGAATGAGAAATGGCACTTTGACCATAAGGATTGTCGAGGGAATATTTCGGGCCAGTAGAGATCGATCTGGGAATGAGCATGGAATATCTTGCTAGCGTTATACGTTGGGACGCGGGTGATTCCGCATAACCACTGTGTAATTTGCGAGAATTTCCTAAATTGGATTCCGATGATCAGGATCGAAGGAACGAACGATAGACCCTCGCAATTACATGACAATCAAAGTCGCCACAGCTTAAGAAAAATTCCAAGGTCGATAAGCGTAGTGCCTGCAAGAGTTGCCCGTCAGTTTGAGATAAACTGGAATTACAGTCGACGGGAGTTCGACATGAAATTAGACCTCGAGATTTGGGTATTAGACATTGATGAATTCAAATAGTTGAATTGAAATGGACATCGCCTCATCGAGGGGTGGTCTATATTGGAAAAAATGAAATTTCGGGCGAAAAGTACCAAATGACCATTTTGCCTCTCAACCTTTGGCCTTGCCTTAAGAAGTTTATAAGGTAATTTTGGTCATTTTAAACCCCCAAGGGCTGCCGAAAATTTGATGTGGATATGGTCAAAGGAAGTCAAAGTCAATGGATCAGCCAATGGAAGCTTGCCAAGTGTCAACCAAAGAGAGGCCAAGCATTAATTACCAATTTTATCAAATTGACCAAAATGAATTATTGGTGTGGAAGACCTCTCTCCCTCCTCATTTGGCCGGCCACCTTCTCTCGCTTCCTCTTCTTCTTCTTTTTCCACTCGACCGAGCAATTTTCTCGCGGACAGAGAAAAACTGCTTCACTGTTCTGGCCATAACTTTGTCGTCCGACATTGGATTGAGGTAAAACCACCCCCATCTGAAATATTATCGTCTTTCCGTTCCAACAAGGTATTATAAACTCAGTTTGTCCTAGTATTTCTTCCCGTAGGTCCGTTTGAGTGGGCAAATATCAGAATCTGTCCCGGTTTTGGAGAGGGGCTATTTTTGGGGGCTTCTGGGCTTCAAATGGCTCCAAATTTTTGGTGAGTTACTATAAAATCATATTATAAGAGTTTAGCAAGTTGATATTGAGGATTTATGGGAGTTGAGATGTGTTTTAATGGATGAAACCCCTCGATCTTTTATGGACAGATTCTGCCCGTTAGAGGACCGTGGGGGAAACCGGGCTGTTCGAAGGCTTTGTGTTATTTTTTTGCTCCAACACTCTTGGTGAGCTTCCTTAACATATATATTGAGGTCCTAGCAAGGTTATTTTGTGAGAAATTGGAACATAGGGTTGAGTTTTGGATTGATATGCACGGTTTAGATAAAAGCAGTTTCTGTTTTGCTGCTGCCCTGTTCTGGCCGAATCTGTTGGGTGTTCTTTGATGGGTATTTTGACTTCAAAATGACTCAAGAGGCTACTTAAAATGTTGTATGAGGTATTAATGGGAAGTGTGTGAAGTGGATTGGGAGTTAAAAGTGATTTGAGGGCTATGTTGTGCATGAAACCCCGAGATACATTCTGCCCTTCATATTGATTGCATGAACCGAATATATTGAGGATTTGTGGAGGTATTGTCGTGTAGTCGACCGATTGCTAAGGCATCTTGAGTTGCCATTTGATTGGTTATTGAGGGATTGGTATAGTGGAAGTGAGAATTGGTTGGATTCTGACCCTAAATTGATGAATTCCTAGGACGTCGTGAGAACTTTGGTTGGCCGTGCTCTTGTGGAATTGAGAAAGACCGACTGGTGTGAAATTTTGCTGGTTGTTTAAGGTAAGTGTCCCTTAAACCTTTACTCGAACGTTATGACGCTATTGGATAGGTTGGTTGGATGATTTGATTGCTTGGTGAAGCTTATAGCTTGAATTGCTTGATTGGTCGATTGAAACGGCAAGGAAAACTAATTGTGAGATTGATTGCCTTGTGATATAGTGCGGCTATTGAGCCCTGTTATTGAATTGGCTGTGGTGCCTGTGTTATTGAATTGGCTATAATGCCTATGCTCTAGAAATGGCTATAGTGTCGATGTTATACGAATGGGCTATAGTACCCCAGCAATCAATTGGCCTGTGGCCCCGGTGGTATCGGTTGACTATGAGCCTCGAAAAACAGTAATGATATAGATTGGTCAGTGGCTCCGGAGGTATCAAGTGGCTACGAGCCCTAGAAGTATCGATTGGCCTGTGGCCCCGGTGATATCAATTGGCTAGAATGCCTCAGTGATACTGATTGGCCTGTGGCCCCGGTGGTATCAAGTGACTGTGAGCCCTGAAATGATAATTGGCTATGAGCCCAAAGGTATCAATTGGCCTGTGGCCCCGGTGGTACCGGATGATATCGATTGACCTGTGGCTTCGGTGATATCAATTGGTAAGAATGCCAGACAAGTGCATTGCGGTTGAGAGCCAGATGATGAGTGGTTGTGAAAATTATGATACTTATATGTATGGTTGATGTGCTTGATGGTGATTTCTCTTTATATCAAGTGCCATAAGAAAGTGAAATTGAAATGCTGTATGCTGATGCCTTGATGAGCTTATGTATGTTGCTTTGTGGTATAGTCTGGTGGGACTGGTGGTCAGGTCTAGGTTTATGGTTCGCTTACTGAGATTTATATCTCACCCCGTTGGAGATTAACATTTTTCAGGTCCCAGATGACGGAACACCAAGTTTTCCAAGGAGTGACATTCGAAGAAGTAGTTGATGATTGAACATAAGGCATTTTGTGGCCTTAGAGATTGTATTTGGAATTTGTGGACTAGGATTGAACCATTGGTACTTGACAGTTGTATCAATTGATGTTTATTTTAAAGATATGTGTAGTGTACCATTTTGTCCTAGGTCATTTCATTTGGGTAAGACTAGTGGAGAGGTTTGTCGTTTTCGCATGTTAATGGGTTTGTATGAATTGTGAGCCGAAGGGTCCTGAGAGACTATTGAAGAGGAAGCGGCCTATTGGGATGTGCGCGCGCTCGTCGGGTTCGGGGCGTGACATCCCCGTTCAAGTGGTATCAGAGCAAGGTCAGCTCGATCCAGTGTGATTGATGTTTGGAGTGATAAAGAGGGATGACTTGAGGACAATTAGATAGTGAGACCTATAGAATTAGGCATTGATTGTTGAATCTTGAGGACTATAGGCTTGAACTTGTGAGGTATTCTAATGGTCCTAGTGTCGATCTAATGGATGATCTTGAGTGATTTTATGAATAAGGCTCACAAGGAAGTGAGTAGAGATTGAGGAGTCATAAGCCTGGATTTGAGGTTGCTAGAGAATAGCTGATGATTAAAGGGTCAATTGAAGTATATGATTGTGATGGTGGTTTGTCAATGACCGAACTTGAGGAATGTGAGTTATAAAGAGACGATTTATATTAGTGGATTCAGGCTTGAATTGCGTTGTATCTTGAAAGTTTGGTTATTGATTGCTATTGTCAACCTTGGATAGTATGAGACGAGGTGTATACAAGGAAGTGGATAATGAATATTTTGATTAAAGGCCAGTTGTGATTGAATGCATATGGATTTGACTTGAATGGCGACTAGACTTGAGGGATAAGATTGAATATAGGCAATTGATCCATATGATGTGACGGTCATTGGTGGAATTAGAAACCTTCGATGGATAAGAATTGATTTGAAGGCGATTGAGGTTTGACAAGTAGTGAGGATAGTCATGATGTGCATGTGCTTGTGGTTATGAAATGAAAGTTGATGAGGGTGCATACATGAGCTTATCGCTATCAGACTTAATAAACTGTCGCTTGGTATGGGACGAGTTGATGGGATACATATAAACCGTAATGAACCATGTTATGGGGTGTGTGGAACGGGGCTTCCTCTGTAGATGTATGACTTGGGATAACCTGTAACAACCAGGTCTGATGAGGGCGGGGAGTGATCGCCGGGACAGAGAGGTTCAGACAAGGAGCGGCTCCTAGCAGGCTTCTAAGCTAGCGATGAGGCAGAGATGACCCAAGTCATAAATTGAAAAGGAAAGCCTAGGTATCGGGTTGACTCTGATTGTGGTTAAGAGATGTATGGCACTAGAGTGATTCTCAAAGTGAATGTTTGAAAGTGGCATGACATTTGTAATGGTGCCTGTGATTGGCATGGTTGAGAGCCTTGTATTTGGCAGTGGATGCCGTTTGAAAAAGAAAACTGATGTTCGTGATTGGCCTAGTTAGCATGTTTTGTAATTGACATCATGTGATTGTTGTGGCCGAGGTCTAATCGAGAGATTAGACGGCATGCAGGGTTTATACCCATTGAACTGATACCTGTTGAGATTGAGATAGCATGTTGTGTTTATGCTAGAGTGGCAGATGCCCTGGATTTATGGCATGAACGATTGAAATGGCACTTTGGGCACTTGCTTGGCGTTGACCTAGTTGAGTTTTGGCCTAGTTGAGGCTTGCCTAGTAGCTGGCTGTTGATTGAGAGGTTGTCTTGTTGAGGCTGGCTTGTTGTGTGGTTGATGCTTAAGGATAATTTAGAATCCTTGAATGATGAGCAACTAGTTGAGAGTTGTTTGGGAACCACTAGATGGTTGATGGTGAAAGATGATGAGATGAGCAGCCTGAGACTGCTAGACTTGAGTAGATGACTTAAGTCTTTGATTCCTGGAGGGAATCATAGTGGTTCAAGTGCATGAGAACCTAATAAGGTTGAAAGACCAGAGTATGGTCGCTAGAGGAGCACTTGGCTCGTATTCACGAGATATGAGAAGATCCAAGAACTGAGGTGGATCACGAGAATTGAGTAAAGATGAGCGACTCCAGTATGAGCTCTGGAAGAGAGTATGACTCGATTTTGTTAATCGTGCGAGACCCAAGTTTAATAAGGGGTCGTGAGAACTTTAAATGAAAATGATGAAATTTGATGGGTAGGCAAGCTCGAGAAGAAGCTGCCCTTGTACCCAAGTCGCTGAGACGACTAATGCTAGTGTTGATGAGTTAAGTGATGGAAGTCACAAGAAAGATGACTCTGAGATTATTCATTTTCCAAAGTAAAAACGTGGACATGAACCACGAGAGTTTTGAAAAGCTTGTGAAGCTATTTATAAAGTTGAGATTGACTGAACTTGATGAAAGGATGTTCTTTTAAAATTGAGGGTTTTGTGAGAAAACCATAGAGGTTTTGAGTACACTGAAGAAAGAAAGTGACCCTGGCAGTTATTAGCCCTAAGTGACTATTGAGAATTGGTGAAGTGTCACCAAGAGAAGAGTTTTTCCCGAAAGGCATGGTATCTGTCTGGATCGCTTTTGTTGAGTTGTTTAATGGAAGTACCTTCCTGGCATAGCTTGAGAGCAAAAGTTGTGTGGATCATGATAATTTTGCAAGGATCTGAGGACGATCGACCAGTGTGAGACAGAGTTCTCAAGGTTGTCTAAAGGTGCCAAGGGTGGTCAAGGACCCTTTGAGTGAGACGTGAGGTCTCCGAGTGGAATGAAATTTGAAAACCTTATGGTTAGTTGTTATTCCTGATTTTGAGGAATGGTAATAGGACTCAGTAAAAGAAGAGAATGCTTGGAAGACACCTGAATAAGAGAACTTCTGCTCATGGATTACGAGTAAAGAGATGCTCATTATGGAACATGGAACGTGCCTGTGAGAAACGGCTTTTACCTTGGCGTAAGTCTCGTAATGAGAGACTGGCATGTCGTTCCTTCCATCGTGGGGAAAGTTGAGAAAAGAGTTATGTTAGTTGTCTGATATTGATGATTCTATGGGATTGATTGAGGATGAATCGAGACCACTAGAAGTGGTATTGTGTGCTATCAGCCCTAAGAGTAGGGTGTCGCTCTTAAAGGGGCGATTGGACCATGAGATGGTCATTGAGGGAAAGGAAAGTGAATGGACTTGATAGTCCTGATTGTTCGAAATTCCAATAAATGGTTGAGTAAGCGAAAAAGAGCGCTTAGAGTGTAATTACAGAGTGACTTGCGGTAGTCGAATTGAGTATTCGATATGTGAATTGGTGGCGACCAAGGAAGAACGAATCTTCTCATTTCAGGTGACTGAGTCACTGGAAGAAGAGTGTAAGGCATGGTGACATTTGAATCCTGGAGTGGAGGTACCGCTGTTGACATAGACTTTAAGATTGACACTCTAAGGAATGAGAGGGACAAGGTGGATTTGACGTAGAAGAATGCCACCAAAGTGTATAGTTTCCTTCATAGGGTAAGAGACTCTAGTGTGAAAGGAAGATGAAATCCTAATTGTCTCGGTATTGAGATTGAGCGTCTAGACTGAGAAAGAAGACGCAGAACTTGAATGATTCTTGGAAGGGAAGTTCGAGAAATTGTCCTGTAGACAATATTGAATGCCAAGATGATGTCGACGTTCAGTTGAATTGACGAAATTGAGATAAGGTCGCATTAACTGGTTGTGAAACCAATGGGTCAAGGCACTAATGCTTCCTTAGGGAAGAGTGACAAAAATGAGCAAAGTGCTATAGAGTCCAAGTGGGGACTCATGAGAGCATAGGTCCAAGGTTTGAGATCTCAAGTAAAAGGTGTGAGGAATAGTTTGAAAGATTCGACACCTGGTAGAAAGAAGTTGATAATAGTTAGATTGAGTATCCAAGGAATAATTGGATTGGTTGTTACTGTCTTGAGAGACGATGATCGGACTCATTTAAGGAGTCATAAGAAACATGAATAACCTGCGAAAGTGTCCTATGGACTTTAAGGAGATACTCGTTGTATCTTATATGTGAAGAGCACGAGCGGTGGACCTGATGAGGTAAGATTCCTCAGTCGTGAAATTTATGGGAAATGAAGTCCCTGTGGAACACTTGAGAAATGAAATAAGTGATGAATTGACTAGAGTCGATATGAGTTGTTGAAAGTTGAGATTTCCTAAGATTGGTGAATTATTACAGACGGATCGTGGGAAGATTCCCCACAAGAACTGTTCCATTGATGAGATGGACTCAGGACGAGATGTAACCCAAATGGGTGAATGAACGCAATGAGTCTTTGAGGGCTTGAGTCAAGTTGATGACTACACTGGTAATGGCGTTCTTATTTGGAATAAAAGACTTGATAGATTCATGATGTGACGTGGAAAGGAAATTTGAGGCGTTGCATGGCAAACTGATATGAACTGTGCGAATGCGCCGTGACAATAATGCCATATGAGTTGGAATGCTTAGAGCATGATTGGAGTTGATTTACGAATGTCCTCGCGACAAAGTTTGGAAAACCTTGCTTGGGTGGAAGGAGGTTTTGAGTCTATGTCTGCCACAAGAAAATAAGGTAATAGTTCCCGAGGGAAATTAAATGAGAGACTACGCCGATGGGTGAAATTGCTTGTGGATATAGGAGCGTTGCTAGTGTAAAGAAAAGCCTCGCAAGTTATGTGAACTATAAGAGGTTGAGAACATTGACTGCCTAGATGGAATTGAAGGAAAGTCTCGTGGAACGAAGAGATTACCTAAGGGATGTTACAATAAAACCCATATTGCTAAAGAAGGGTGGATTAATTGGCAGATGCTTATAATTGAGAATTGAGTATTGTGTAATTGGTAATGGAGGGGCAGATCTTCCCTCGAGAAATAAGAGATTCAACTTCTAAATTGGAAGTTCATTAATTGACTAGTTTGATGGCCACTGGAAACACCTAGCCTCAAGGCCAAAAGGGAATTGAGGTATTGCCATGATCGGACCCTGATATCTAAGGGATTTGGAAATGAATAGAACATGGAGAATTAAGGTGTTCCTTGGGACGGCACAAAGATGTGTCAAGATTGCCTTAATACTATCGATGATGTGGATCGAAGGTTGAATTAGTCTACAGGCCAACAAGAGAAAGAGACGTGGCAATGAAAGTTGATGAATCACGATGATCATTAGAGATTTTCGAGTGGAATCGAGAAGGCTATACCTCGATTTGGATAATAAAAGGGCAAGTTGATAAAGCCCTTAAATCTCTGATGTTATGAGAGAACGTTTGAAGGGGGTGATATGTCAAGTGGCATGAGGGCCAAAAAGCGTGTTATTACAATGGTTTTGTAAGGAATGGAGTTATTTTGACAAATGAGAATGCGATGAGGCGTCTGTATCCCATGAGATGGGATAATTGAGAAGATTGAAAAATTTTGAGGACGAAATTTCTTTAAAGGGGAAAAATTGTGACATTCCGAATTTCGACCCTCTCGAGACCGTTGAATGGAAGGATATCGATCGATGTGTTTCAGTTGTAACTCGCTCGGAGTTGGCAACTCTTGAGTTAACTAACCAAATGTGAAAGACTGACGCGGAGTCGGGTACATGGTGTTAGAGATATGCCCTAAAGCAATTATGTAATAGTTACATATTGGGTATATCCGTTGCACTTCTGATTTCTGATCAGTGGCAAAGACGTATTTATTCATTTGTCCAACTATAAATGAATAAAATCCATAAGATCAGTTGCAACCGAACCTATTCTTAAGACGTTGAGAATATGTGTGACAGGTTTACGGTTAGACTGAATCTTTAAAACAGTTCCCGATCAATGGATTATTGAATGGATATCAATGATCCTGTTGAGGTCGGTATGTTCTTAACTTCATAATTAAGTATAAGATACTTAAGGGAATGACGAGTCACAAGTCATTAGGTATTGCGATATCCGAGTTAGAACATAGGTGCTTGTATCGGACAAGTTCACTGAACGTGACACGTATTGAATGATTAGCGACATGGAAGCTTTTTGCGTGGTCAATGTCTAATCGTTCATGCTTTGGTCTTGTGTAAATAATCCTTAGACCTGAGGTACAGTGTTGACTTGTGTGATAAATGGCTATGGTTCACAAGTGCGCATATTGGCGGGTCGTTGATTCGTCTCTGTACTTGATGGTCGTAGTTCAGGCACATACGAAGTCACATGTGTACGCAATATGGAATCTGTCTCCTTATTAATAAAGGTATGATGTCCTATGTGATCTAATTGTAACAATGCATTGAAATCCTCGGCCGGGGTTATGATTGAGAATGAAATGTTCATGTCTCATATAAATGCATGTCAAGTTAGATTTGTACATATGATCGAATTGGTGGCTTGACAAATATTCCATGGCCTTTGTTCGATCGGGACATAGTTAGACAGAAGGATTGAATTACACTGTAGCCAAAGCTGACAGGTTCATAATATTCTTAAAAAGAATTCACACTGTCTGGGTAGCCATGACATATTGCTAGATGTCACTCGTGGCTTGTAGGACCTAGAGGATGATCGAGACAATCAATTCTCTTGGAAGTACTAATGTGTTAGTACATGTCTTACTGCCAGCTCGGTGATGAACCTAGGAATGTCACACACCTTAACCAATACATGACAACGCATTGTGGAAAGACGACATTGCAAATTTGTTTGCAATTATACCAATTAGTTGGGTTGAAATTAAATTAAATGAGATTTAATTTTATTTCTCTTTTTGGTCACTTGCACGTGTATATACGATGTACACGTATGCTCTATGTATTTGTACGTTATACATATTTGTACGTTATACGTATTTTACTGTTTGGTAACCTCTTTTAACTCTTGTAATAATAATAATGGTTATTATTATTTTTAACACCTTTGTTAGTGCTATTTTTTAAATAGCATTTTTGTATTGTAAAATGTTAGTGCTAATTATAAATTGTGAGTGCTATTGTTAGATAGCATTTATAATTGTTAGTGCTAAATTTAAATGGCATTTATTTATGATAAATTGTGAGTGCTATTGTTAGATAGCATTTATATTTGTTAGTGCTAATTTTAAATGACATTTATTTATGATAAATTGTGAGTGCTATTTTTAGATAGCATTTATAATTGTTAGTGCTATTTTTAAATAGCATTTTTGTATCATAAGATGTGAGTGCTATTTATAAATTGTGAGTACTATTGTTAGTGCTATTTTTATATGGCATTTATTTATCATAAATTGTGAGTGCTATTTTTAGAAAGCATTTATTATATGTTAGTGCTATTTTATAATACAATTTATTGGAAGGTGTTTTTGGCTATAAAATGATGGCAAGAGTTTTGAGGTTGGGGTTAGCACATTTGTAGAGTGAGCAGATTTTTGAGAGCTTTGAGAGAAGATCACAAACACTCTCTATATCCTCATAATTTTGAGTGACCAAAATATACCAAGTTCGGAATATTGATTCCGTAAATTGGTTTGGAATATTGATTCCGCATATTGCTAGCACAATTGTTGTGGAATTATTAGTCGTCTCCCGTTCGTCAATTGGTGGTGTGTCTGAACTAGAGGCCCGACACTTGTGGGGCTGAGATCGAAGAACATCGAACCGACACCTCCGTTTCAAGCACGCTACAAGAGGTAGTGAATTTACTCCCTTTGGTGCTTTGTGATTTTTCGATTGAAATGCACGAAGTACGCCTCTGGAGATACTGTATGGGTTGTTATTTATTTCCGCTGCGTTTATTAATTTTTTTTTACCCGTACGTGTTACGTGGATCCCAACACATGGACCTAGGGAATTTGAATGAGAAATGACACTTTGACCATAAGAATTGTCGAGGGAATATTTCGGACTAGCAGAGATGGATCTGGGAACGAGCATGGAATGTCTAGCTAGCGTTATACGTTGTGACGCGGGTGATTCCGCTTAAACAATGTGCAATTTACGAGAATTTCCTAAATCGGATTTCGATGATCAGGATCGAAGGAACGAATGATAAACCCTCGCAATTACATGACAATCAAAGTCGAAACAGCTTAAGAAAAATTCCAAGGTCGATACGCGTAGCACTTGCAAGAGTTGCCCGTCAGTTTGAGATAAACTGGAATTACAGTCGACGGGGAGTTCGACATGAAATTGGACCTCGAGATTTGGGTATTGGACATTGAGGAATTCAAACATTTGAATTGAAATGGACATCACCTCATCGAGGGTGGTTTATATTGGAAAAATAGAATTTCGGGCGAAAAATGCCAAATGACCATTTTACTCCTCAACCTTTGGCCTTGCCTTAAGAAGTTTATAAGGTCATTTTGATCATTTTAAACCCCAAAAGGCTGTCGAAAATTTGATGTGGATATGGTCAAAGGAAGTCAAAGTCAATGGATCAACTATTGGAAGCTTGCCAAGTGTCAACCAAAGAGAGGCCAAGCATTAATTACCAATCTTGTCAAATTGACCAAAATGAATTATTGGTGTGGAAGACCTCTCTCCCTCCTCATTTGGCCGGCCACCTTCTCTCTCTTCCTTTTCTTCTTCTTTTTCCACTCGGCCAATCAGTTTTCTCGCGGACAGAGAAAAACTGCTTCACTGTTCTGGCCATAACTTTGTCGTCCGACATTGGATTGAGGTAAAATCACTGCCATATGAAATATTATCGTCTTTCCGTTCCAAAAAGGTATTATAAACTCAATTTGGCCCAGTATTTCTTCCTGTAGGTCCGTTTGAGTGGAAAAAAGGTCAGAATCTGACCCGATTTTGGAGTGGGACGGTTTTTGGGGGCTTCCGGGCTTCAAATGGCTCCAAATTTTCGGTTAGTTACTATAAACTCATAGTATAAGAGTTTAACAAGTTGATATTAAGGATTTGTGGGAGTTGAGATGAGTTTTAATGGATGAAACCCCTTGATCTTTTAGGGACAAATTCTGCCCGTTAGAGGACCGTGGGGGAAACCGGACTGTTTGAAGGCTTTGTGTTATTGTTTTACTCCAAAACTTGGTGAGCTTCCTTAACACATATATTGAGGTCCTAGCAATGTTATTTTTTGAGAAATTGGAACATAGGGTTGAGTTTTGGATTGATATGCACGGTTTGGATCAAAGCAGTTTCTGTTTTGCTGCTGCCCTGTTCTGGCCGAATTTGTTGGGTGTTCTTTGATGGGTATTTTGACTTCAAAATGACTCAAGAGGCTACTTAAAATATTTTATGAGGTGTTAATAGAAAGTGTGTGAAGTAGATTGGGAGTTAGAAGTGATTTGAGGGCTATTTTGTGCATGAAACCCCGAGATACATTCTGCCCTTCATATTGATTACATGAACCGAATATATTGAGGATTCGTGGAGGTATTGTCGTGTAGTCGATCGATTGCTAAGGTATCTTGAGTTGCCATTTGATTGGTTATTGAGGGATTGGTTTAGTGAAAGTGAGAATTGGTTGGATTCTGACCCTAAATTCATAAATTCCTAGGACGGCGTGAGAACTTTGGTTGGCCGTGCTATTGTGAATTGAGAAAGACCGACTGGTGTGGAATTTTGCTAGTTGTTTAAGGTAAGTGTCCCTTAAACCTTTACTCGAATGTTAGGACGCTACTGGATAGGTTGGTTGGATGATTTGATTGCTCGGTGAAGCTTATAGCTTGAATTGTTTGATCGGTCGATTGAAATGGCAAGGAAAACTAATTGTGAGATTGATTGCCTTATGATATAGTGCAACTATTGAGCCCTGTTATTGAATTGGCTGTGGTGCCTGTGTTATTGAATTGGCTATAATGCATATGCTCTAAAAATGGCTATAGTGCCGATGTTATACGAATGAGCTATAGTACCCTAGCGATCAATTGGCCTGTGGCCCCGATGGTATCGGTTGACTATGAGCCTCGAAAAACACTAATGATATCGATTGGCCTGTGGCCCTAGAGGTATCAAGTGGCTACGAGCCCCAGAAGTGCCGATTGGCCTGTGGCCCCGGTGGTACCAGATGATATCGATTGGCCTATGGCCCCGGTGATATTAATTGGCTAGAATGCCTCAGTGATACCGATTGGCGTATGTACCCGATGGTATCAAGTGACAGTGAGCCCTGAAATGATAATTGGCTATGAGCCCAAAGGTACCGATTAGCCTGTGGCCCCGGTGGTACCAGATGATATCGATTGGCCTGTGGCCCCGGTGATATCAGTTGGCAAGAATGCTAGAGAAGTACATTGCGGCTGAGAGCCAGATGATGAGTGGTTGTGAAAATTATGATGCTTATATGTATTGGTTGATGTGTTTAATGGTGATTTTGCTTTATATCAAGTGCCATAAGAAAGTAAAATTGAAATGTTGTATGCTGATGCCTTGATGAGCTTATGTATGTTGCTTTGTAGTATAGTCTGGTGAGACTGGCGGTCAGGTCTAGGTTTAGGGTTCGCTTACTGAGATTTATATCTCACCCCATTGGGGATTGACATTTTTCAGGTCCCAGATGACAGAACACCAAGTTTGCTAAGGAGTGGCATTCGAGGAAGTAGTTGATGATTGAATATAAGGCATTTTGTGGCCTTAGAGATTGTATTTGGAATTTGTGGACTAGGATTAAACCATTGGCACTTGACAGTTGTATCAATTGATGTTTATTTTAAAGATATGTGTAGTGTACCATTTGTCCTAGGTCATTTCATTTGGGTAAGACTAGTGGAGAGGTTTGTCGCTTCCGCATGTTAATGGGTTTGTATGAATTGTGGGCCGAATGGTCCTGAGAGACTATTGAAGAGGAAGCGGCCTGTTGGGATGTGCGCGCACTCGTCGGGTTCGGGGCGTGACAATATGTTTGGTCCTCTCATGAAACACTGGATTTGAAGCTATATGAGTTGCGACCTGATTGTCACAAAATAGCTTTGTAGGCTTGGTCATGCTTTTGCATCCCAACTCCTGAAGTAATAGTCTCATCCACACAATTTCGCTAGTAGCAGTCGCCATGGCCCGTTATTCTGCCTCTACTTTTTCAAGTGACAATGTTTCCTCCCACAAAAGTACTAAACCTTGTAGTAGATTTTCTATTTACAGGGCTCCCAGCCCAATCTGCATCAGTGTAGCCAACAAGTTCTGTGCAACCATTGTTTTCATTAGAATTCCCTTACCAGGCGTGGCTTTCAAATACCGTATCAAATGATTTATTAACTCCATATGCCCTCGAGATGGTTTCTGTATAAATTGACTCACATAACTAACAGTGTATGCTATATTAGGTCTAGTGATAGTCAGATAAATCAGGCGTCCAACAAGCTGCTGAAATTGCCCAACATCATGTAATGGAGTGTCGTCTGAAATGAACTTACTATTATACTCCATAGGGATGTTGGCCGGTCTAACTCCCAACTTCCCAGTCTCCTTCAGCAAATCCATAATATACTTTCCCTGAGATAAAAATAATCCTTTGTAGGATCTTGCGACCTTAATACCTAAAAAATACCTCAATCTGCCAAGATCTTTGATATCAAATTCCTTACTCAAATGCTGCTTCAGTGCTTCGATTCCATGTTGATTGCTTCCTGTAATCACAATATCATCAACATAAACAAGCACAATGACTATACCTTTGTCATCAGTCTTGGTGAACATTGAAGAGTCTGTTGCCCCTATTTTGAATCCAACCTTGATGGGCGCATAACTCAGTTTACCATACCAAGCTCTAGGTGATTGCTTAAGGCCATATATGGCCTTCTTCAACTTGCAAACAATTCCATCTTTATTCTGCAAAGGGTGACCAAGAGGAAGATCCATATAAACCTCATCTTCCAGATCTCCATGAAGAAATGCGTTCTTCACATCCATTTGGAATAAGGGCCATCCACAATTAACAGCTACATACATAAGAACACACACGATATTCATTTTAACTACAGGTGCAAAAGTTTCTCTGTAATCTATACCATACGTTTGAGTGTAGCCTTTTGCAACCAACCTCGCTTTATAGCTTTTGAATGATCCGTCACTATTGTACTTGATCTTATAGATCCATCGGCAACCGACTGTCTTCTTCTCTCTTGGAAGTTGTACTAGTTCTCAAGTATGATTTCGATCTAAAGCCCGAAGTTCATCCATCATTGCATCAACCCAGGCGATTTTTTTCTTTGCTTCCTCATAGCTGTAAGGTTCTCGTTGTTCTTCAATAGCAGACAAGAAACTCAAAAAATTGTGAGAGATTTTGTCATAACCAACAAAATCTTGAATAGGATGTTGAGCAGAATAATAAGTAGTAAAATTCCGGAGACGAATAGGGGGTTTAGTGACACGAGATGTCCTTCGTAATGAGATTGCATCTGTTGCTCTTTCATTTGTTGGCCTCTCGGTTGCAATTCCAGGTTCAGCTTGCGGAACAACAGCTGCCTCAATATCTTGATCCATTTCTAAATTTTCTTGACCTGCAGATTCATGACCTATTTGCACAACTCTCATTGTCGGCTTCGATGACCCCATTGCTGACTTCGGCTTCATTGACCCCATTAACATCCATAGGGATATGACCAAATTCATAGGAAAACTTCTTATAATAATCTGTGCACTCCCCCTGAATGTGGTTCTTATCAGGAAAAAATATATGAGTTTCATAAAATACAACATCCCGAGAAATATAGACACGCTTTGTACACGGGTCATAACATTTGTACTCTTTCTTGACAGATGAATAACCAACAAACACACATTTTCGAGCACGAGGATCTAACTTCCCACCAGCTTAAGAGTGAACATAGCAGACACAACAAAAAATTCTTAAGTGAGATATATTGAATTTTTACCCATGTAACACTTCCATAGGAGTTATATACCCTAACACTCGACTAGGAAGTCTATTAATCAAATAACAGCTAGTAAGAACAGCATCCACCCAATAAGATTTAGGCAAATTTCCGAAGAACAACAAGGCCCGAGTGACCTTGAGAAGGTGACGATTCTTCCTTTCAGCTACCCCATTCTGTTGTGGAGTACCCACACATGATGTCTCGTGAGTAATACCTTTGCTTCGTAAAAACAACTGAAAAGTGTGATTAATATATTCGGTACCATTGTCGATACGAAGAACCTTTACCAAAGTATTAAACTGATTAGTCACCATATTGCAAAAATCCTGAAAACTGTAAGTACTTCACTTTTGTACTTAAGAAGATAAAGTTAGGTAGCTCTCGATTTATCATCAATAAACGTAACAAAATACTGAAAACCTTCTCTAGAATCAACAGGAGAATATCCCCATACATCTGAATGTACCAACGTAAACAATTCAGTTGATTTATGCAAATGTTTAGGAAAAGGCAATCTATGTTGCTTAGCAAAGTGACATGGATCACAACTACTAGAATCATGAGACAAAGATATATCTAAGGACTGCAACACCCGATCTGAAGGATGACCCATGCACCAATGCCATAGACGAGAGGCATCCACAGCCCCCTTCCTAGTCACTAGCGCTTCGCCATGCATATCTAAGGTTTATAGCCCGTCTCGTAGTTGCCCTTCACCAATCATCTTCTTGGTACTGCGATCCTGGAACAACACCTTCTGTGGAGTAAAAATGATGTTATAATTCCATTGTTTAGTGCATTTGCTCACTGACATTAAATTAGAAGATAATTCCGGAACCAATAAAGCTTTAATTTTTTTTCGAAAGAACATTCAGTCGCCCAACACCGTAGGTTGGCACTTGTACTCCATTAGCCATTATGATCGGTGGATATAAAGAGCTAGCAACAATGTTAGATAGAATATATTGGGAACTACACATATGGTCTGTCGCGTCAGAATAAACAAAAAATCGATTTCTAGACTCAACAAAAAAAAGCATTAATATTACCAAAGGTCTTCGCAAAATTTGCGGCTTCATTGCCAAAGGGACCCGAACCATGTTTCTGAAGAAGCTGTTGAACCTGCAGTGTTAGAGACTCCAACTTGGATTGGATGTCTGTGAGATTTCCTTGAACTGCCATCTTAGCATCTGGACCCTTGTCCTTTTTGGACACAGCTGAGGATGTAGAATCCAACATCGTTCCCTGGAATGCCCATCTCGATCACAATGAAAATGAATTGGCTTCTTTCCTTTCCCCTTGACAAACTGATGTTGACACCTGATTTTTGACCAAGTCTTTTTCAGTTTTATTTTTGAAAAATCACAAAAAATTCATAAAAAGTCATAAAATTACAAAATCAACTTTGGTGGCCTTGGCCAAGCCCAAGGAACCATTTTTGACCAAAAAATAATTTTTCATATTTTTTTTTATATTTTTTAGTATTTTTAGAAAATAGGAAAATACTCAAACAAATCAAGAAAAATAGCATTCGAGGTCACAAAAATATGGAAAAATAACCAATATTTTTATTTTTAATCCATTGTATTTTTGACCTCACAAAAAGTTCAAAATCAGATTCAATTATGTGTGTTCCTTTGTAACCCATGCTATTGAATTTGAGAAAACAAATATCAATTGAGTCTTTTAATTTGCAATTTTGGCATTTTCTAGGATCTTGACATCCATTCTAACTGTCCCTTATTGCAATTTAGCCCAATTGTTTGTACAAATTGCTCAATTACACGAATTTGGCAAAATTGCATATTAAAATTGTATTTTTAGTCCTTGAAATTGAGCATAATTGAAATTACTTTCAATTCAAGGGCTATCATTGCAAATTAAACATACTGCCCAATGGGTTTCACCATTTTGAATCGATTGGTACAGGTAATTTGACCTAATTTGATCATTTGAACCTTCAATTGCATAATTCCCCAATTTGCAATTAAAAGGAAATTTGGGGTTTTTTTGAAATTGATGTAAACTTTTGGGCAAAATTACATTTTCTGATAGAATTCATGCTCTAGATTCGATTTTGAGGTTCAATTGCAAAATTTTCCCATTAATTTGGGTTTAATTTGGAAAATGGTAAGTCGGAACCGGTTCTGACCGGTCAGACCGCCGGTCGGACCGGTCGAACCGGTTTGCTACAGTGTCATCGTCTTCCTCAAAACACTCGTGCAAATGAACAGTAACAGATCGAATTTTAAAGACCAAATTGAAGGTCAATTCGCGACCAATTGAAAGGGGAACGGTGGGCATTTTATTCCTCTCAGCTTCCCCCGTCGATCGACACCAAGATCACGACCAATGGTCGCCGGAGGAAGGAACAATCGGCGAGTCAAGCAACAGACCTGCGAAAGTTAACATTTGGCAAAAACATGTTAAAAGTGTGTCAAATTCGTGAGAAATGAGGCTCGACGGGAAACCGAATGAACCTCGGCAAATTACCCAGTCTCCCCGACGCAGTTTGGACTTGAAATCACGTGGCTACACATGCGATTCAAGTCAGTTAGTCCCCCCCGCTCCGTGCCAAAATCTAAAACAGGTATATATGCCAACAGACCTTCGCGAAGCAAGGGGTTGGAAGATTCAGTTGGAGAAGAGAGAACTGAATCGAGAGAGAGAAAGAGCTCACCTTCCCTCGCGGTGGTCGAAGGTTGGAGCTCAAATTGCAGAGCGCCGGTTGGGCCTTCCGAGGCTAAACCAAAGCTCCACGAGGTCGTCAAGAGGTCATCCAAAGTCCCCTGAGTCGATCGCCGTCAGCCGTGCACGTGAAACCCACGAAAACAGGTGAGCTAGAGCTTCGAATTCTACACTGAGCTTCAATGGCGAACTTCATTTCTGGCAATGATTCTTGCATTTAGTGTGTGCGTTTCGCTCCTTGGATATCACTGACCATCATTGCATCTTCTTCTTGCATCGATTTTGTCTGAATACCTCGAATTGAGTCTTCGAACTTAGCCCCCATAGCGGACCACTGTTCATACTTGCCTAGCCCAATCTAGGCCGTGCGAGCTCGATCGGAGCTCGAGGTAAGTCTTCTACACCTTCTGCCATGTCAATCTGTGAATGAATTGATCTGATCTTGTGTGGTCTGTGTGATTGAACTTCCATGGCCGTACTCGGCGACTCGCATGATGTTCTTGATTCTATTGATTATATGCACCGATCCTTAGATATGTTAAGATAGAGTCGATTGTGAGTCGATTGGCGTTGGTTTCGCGCGATTCCATCAAGGTTTCATCGTTAGATCGGCGTCAGACTTCCTCAGCCGTTCATTCTGTTGGGTCGAGAGGTTGAAGACGATGCTGACCTGGCAAGTCAACGAGTCAAAATGCTTAGATGGCAATAGGTCATTGGTCCACGTGTCGGTCCAGTCAGCTCGGCCGTTGAGGTTTGTTGTTCGAATAGGAAGATCCAACGGCGGAGATTAATCGAGTCTAATGAATGGTGGCCGTCGGATTAGAAATTAGGTTAATTCGAGAATGATTTTAATCAGAAAATAAAAATTGGTTGAAACGGTGCCGTATAGGTTAGTTAGCAAGCGACGTCGTTCAGGCTAGTAGGACTGGACGGCTCAGATTAAGTCCAGGTTCTAATCGCGGCCGTAGGTTTAAGTAATCTGATCATACGGCCCTGGTTAAGTCTCCATTCGATCTGAGTCGTAAGTTCCAATTAGACCATCCTGCGGTCATAGGCTAACCACGTGGTGCAATGAGAACCCTTGGATCAGATTCGAATAATTTGAAAATAAAAAGGCCGGGACGACGTCGTTTTGGGGAGCGTCGGTTCAGCGGGTTCGGGTCTGGGCCAGGTTCCGACCCGAGTGGGTCGGGTTGACCAGGCCAAAATAACTTTAAAAAAAAATCAGAAAATGATTTTAAAAATAAAAAAAATCAGAAAAATCTTAGAAAATCCAAAAAATGCTAGAAAATTCCATAAAATTCCAAAAATTGTGGAAAAATTGTGAAAAATCCTAGGCATTCAGAAATCCCCAAAAATCGAGGGTTGACCACAGACAACTGGTCAACCCTATTTTTGGGGTTTCTTATCCGATCTTCCGAGACTTGACGACATTATCCTTTAAGAGTAAGTCGCCTTTGCTGTGTAAGTATGATAAAATTGATAATGCCAAAGCAAGAATTAGGGTCGAATAAGCGACCAATTCTTAGGTTTGGGGTTTTCGAGTCCCACCCCATTTCTCAAAATGACAATTTTGCCCTTCAGTGGGAAAATTGTCTTTCTTGTCTCAATCGAGTTCTGAGAATTGTTTAAAGTTAGGGTTTGGGTCAGGTGGACGACTGTCGCGACCCGTCCGAAACGAACACGGCTAATGGATTACCGATCGCGGGCTTTGGATCGGCGCGAGCTTTCCCAGGCCCATACCAAATCGCGGCGGGAGTTTTCTTTTAATGGGTTCGACGATAAGAGCCGATCGCTTTCGACCTTCAGTGTGGTCGTGGTGGCATGTGCAACTTGTGCATGCATTTGGAGTCGCCACCGATCTTTCTTGGAGGGTAGACCGGAAACCTTACTAACCGATTGGGAGAGATCGATCAGTCCTGCGGAACCAGAGATCTTGGGTTCGGGGACTTGGTTACGCTGGTGTCGTTACCAACGCCCTTTCGGTACCTAACTCGAGTGATTTTCCTAGCTAAGAGTTCATGCGAGTGCAATTTTAGGTGATGTATGCTTGATTCAGGGTTTCATGCAGATTGGAAGACTGTTCCTATCAATCACAATCAATTTAAATGAAAGTGCAATCAAGTGCATAAATAAATCGCATCAATGCACATCAATTCAAATCAATGGCTTCCTAGTATAGCCATAAGGGTTTAGGGAAGATGTGATTTCGGACAGGGGTAAAATGGGAAAATTTGGGGGTGATTAGCCCGAAGGGCCAAATCGTCGATTTTTGGAAGACTTGGATACCGAATTACCCAAAATATTCCATGGCCAGTTGATTGTGGCCATTTCCCATTTTTGAGAATTTTTTTTAGATTTTGTTTTGATTTTTCTTCAATTTTTGGAAGACGATTCGCCCAAAGGGCGAAATCATCATTTTGAGAAGGGTCGGGGTTCAAAACACCCGGAATGAGTCTTGGCCAGTTGATTGTGGCTATTTCCTATTTTTTTTGGGAGTTTTTTGGAATTTTTAGAATTTTTTTTGGAAGACGGTTAGCCGGAAGGGCAAAACCGTCATTCTGCAAAGACCGGGGGTCGAAAGACCCGAAATAGGTCGTGGCCAATTGGATGTGGCCATTTCCTATTTTCTGTAATGTTTTTTTAAATTTTTTTAGAATTTTCCGAATTGTTTTGAATTTTTTTATGATTTTCCATTTTTATTGAATTTTTGAATTTTATTATTTTCTGAATTTTTTTATTATTTAAAAATATTAATATATATCAAAATTATCCGGACCGGGTCGGACGACCGAACCCACGATCCGAACCGGATCCTAATCCGCGCACCCGCGACCAAAACGACGCCGTTTTTGATTTTTCGAAGATTTTCTTTTTTTTTTATCATTTTTTTTATTTTTTAGTTTTTTTTATTAATATCTCAAAAATAGTGTCTTGGATTGGGCTGCAAGGCCCAACCCTTCTAAAGTCGCGGGCTAAGAAAAGCCATAAAGCCCAAATAAGAATCTAAAGGATAAAGCCTCAACTTTCCTTCTAAAACCCACTACCCAGCCCATCTCCTTTCCTTTCTTTTTCTCTCAATTTTCGGACCACATCAAGCCCAGCCACCGAAACATATTAGCAAAGGCCCAAATTGCCAATCAAACCCAAACTACAAAACAAAACCTCACACTTATTCTGCACCTCCACGCTCCACGTTTTTTGTTGGGTTTGTTATTTTATTATTTTTATACTACTTTTCTCTCACTTTGTCTTTTCCTGGTCATCTTCTTCGTGGAAAATTTTTTGTTCCTGCTGGGAGCAAAACACAGATCTTATGTGACTAAAGCCTCCCACCGCTTTTTTATTTTTATTTTTATTTTTATTTTTTGCCTAAACTGAACTAAGCCACCTAGACTAACATTCTAAACCGAAGCTAGACCGAAACAGTCGCTAGTGGAAGTACTGAACAGACCCGAACAACACCATCCCGGCAAAGAAATTTATACGGAAGATTAAAGTTTACGTCAAAACCAGGTTTTTCTTATCCAAGCATCGTCAATGGAGTTATAGGGATCATACCTAAGCTCCGTAGGGAATGGACGAAGTCTAGTCGGCGGCCGCAAACTTTTGGCTCGGACTGAGCTCCGTGGGGATCGAGCCACCATCTCCGGTGCGAATCGATGCAAAGCAACTTTCTAGCGATTCCGGCGGCGTCTAGTACTCCAGAGATGCTATAGTTGCTGTCAAGAAGCTTGAGAAAGCTTGCTCGAGCAGTAACTCCACTTGCATCCATCTCCCGCAGTACCTCCCCTCTCTTGGCCTCTTTTATTCCTCGCGTATGTCTCACCTCAAACTAAAGAACAAGACCCGCTACATTTCGTCCTGATGACAACATGCCAGTGACGCTACTTCCGCCATCCAGAGTCCTCTCAAGAAGCAACGCATCCAACCTACGGCGGCCGACTCATCCACCGATGGCAACTCGAGACCACTCCAACTATTATCGACACGAGAGAGAACGAGCGGCAGATAGGCTAACCTCCCGGTCAACAGTATGGAAGTACCAGCATGAGGACGACAACCATCGTAGATATGAACTTCACAGCACTTTCCATGACCACCTTCGATGCTCCTCCTCAATTCCTCTCTTTTAATGTTTCTTTTCTTCATGCACTCCATCCAGTCCCATGAGCATTCTCCATTATCTCTTCTTTTGTTTATTTTATTATTACTAATCCCCTTAGCCTTTTGACCGCGCCACTCAAGATCCCTTAGTGGAATCCAATTGTGGATGGCCTTTTATATTACTTTGCTATTATTTTATTTATTATTACTTGCCGTTGTCTTTCGGGAGATGCCACGAATTGCAGATTTACTTTCCAAATTGGTATATAGCACTAGCAAAAATGATTTTTTTTAAATGAATTAAAAAAGACTATCAGAATTGAGGTGTCAACAACGACCAACCCTAATATTTGAGATTTTCAGTTCTCGTCTTTGTCCAAATGACGACTTTACCCCTCCAAGGGTAAAATCACTTGAAAATCCCAGAAAAATCCTGGAAATTCACGAAAAATAGGAAATGGATTGGATTGATGGCCAATCCTATTTCCTCTGTCCTTTGACTTCCCAATTCATCTAAAATGATATATTTACCCTTTCAAGGTGAATTTTCCCGAATTGCTCAAAATTACGATTTTGCCCCTCATGGGTAAATCATGCCAAAATCGTTCCTAAACTTTGATTGATATTTCTCAAGGCTAATAGGGCCTCATTAGGGATGCCATGCTGCTTTCATGTGTTTTATCCGCATGCACTGGATCCTTGATTTGCACATTTACCTTTAATGATTGTGAGTGATAGGGTAGCTATTCCCACCTGCATGAACTCCTAGATTTAGGATCTGTACCCCACTCGTCTGTATGAAATCCTATGATCAGATAAACCATTCAGCTTAGGTACCGAAAGGGCGTCAACTCTGACAGTTGGCGTAACTAAGTCCCCGAACCCACTTCTCTGGTTTCCGCAGAATCGAATAGACTACTCCCAACTATTCGATAGGGTTTCCGATCATACCCTCCACGAAATGATTGGTGGCGACTCCTTGGCATGTACACTCATCACATGTCACTAGACCGCACTGAAGGTCGATCATGTATATCCAGCAGTTGAGATTTGGGTAATGGACCTTGGGAGAGGCCCGTGTCGGATCAAGCCAGCGATCGGATGGCCCATTAACCCTCGCTAGTACCATAGACAGGCGCTCGCGGGAGGGTTGCGAAAGACTGGCGACTCCACTGGGGACTGAATTCGAACCCAGAATCTCTGGTTACGAATTCCAGAAGACTTGAGCCGATTAAAAAGTTGTTTGGATTATCTGACCTTATTTTCTGCATATGCTCTCAAAGGTGAGTTACGTATACTAACCATTGCGTTAGAAGTTTTTACAGATTGGAGAAATAAGGGGTGGAGTGATTGTTGACATTTTTCCTGCAGGTTGGAGTTGGGAATGTATGTTTACTTTACGCACATACTGAAGCGGTGTTTGATACTAACTGCTATGCATGACTTTGCATTGTGATGATCACGACACATCGCACACACTAGCGGTCAAACCCTGACTGTAACCACCCCTAGGTTACCTTAGATAGGGAAAGGGTGCGAAAAGGATCTTGTGTTTGATGGCACTTGAGACTTTCGTACTCATTCCCGCTCACCATCTGCATTGGCGATATCTAGCCCTCTTGGGTAGGTACCCTTGGGGAGGAATCTGCCTCATGTGGATCGTGGGAGCCTGAGCCGTAGGTTCCTCACCCGATTTTTGATTTCTTAGAGTATACCCACTTGTCTCATGCGCATGTCTATGGATGGTTGGTATACCTAAAACCGCCCATTGATAAGAGGGGGACATTCCACATTCCCCTAGGTATGGTTGGTAAGGCATTTACTTTCGATGTACTTTACTATTCCCTACTCCATAATATGACTCATGCATTACATACATTCATATGCATTCACATCATGCAAATCGCTCAAGTGACTAATTGAAACAGCAACGGTAATAGGGTAGAATGTCGTTGTTCCCTAAGAGCTCGACAGAATTGGTGATCTTCGAATACCTGAGGAAAGTCACTCGCCCCGGACCAAACACAAGGCTACACTTCACTAGATTCGTGCATGGTCGGGAACTAACTGGACGTAAGCTAGGATATGCGGAAGACTGTCAAACCCCCTATTACGTTGATAACCTCAGATTCAAGCGACAAGCGGACGAGATGTTTAAGGATTATCTAGAGATGAAAAGGCAGCGTCGCAACCAGTTGGCCAGAGAAGCATATGCCCGTCGGAAGGCTGAACTACTGGCCAGAGAAAGTGTGCCCATAGTCACTTTCTGGGGAAGAAAGAGGCGCCCCGCGACCAAGACAAAACCGAAGCGTATCACGCTCAAGAAGGCGAAACCCGAGAAGACTCCTGAAGTCGTCGTACCGTGGACCAGAGAATGGCCAGAGGAACTATAGCCTCTCGATCGAAACACTGAAGACGACTCCCTTACACTTGATTAGAGGAAAACTCCCGACCAACTGTCATTTGGATAAACCCCTAGGAAAAGAGTGATTTGGATCCTCACATTCCAACGGTCTTTTACAGCTTTCTTGTTTGAAAGATCTCTTTTTACCTTTCTTCCATTAAGCATCTTGATTGTAATAAAAGTTCACTCCACTTTGTTCTTTTGATGTATTGACCAATGGAATGTGACGTTGCTATTTCCCTTAGTCACTGAGTAAACCTGACTAAATTGCATAATTCACTTCCTTGAAATTCAAATTAGGCTTTGAGTCAGGCTTTCAAGACCTGAAAAAGGTCCTAATTTCCATTTCTTCAATTGAACTATGCAATCGAGTTAGCTCATGCATATCTCATGACATCTGCACATTCATACGCTTAAAGTAATTTCTGACGATTGACTTTTCAAAATCATTTGCATATTTTAGACTTGATGGGAAAGAATGATATTCAAGTATTCAAAATCCCCCGGGCCGAACTCCAATCATGGTGGGACAGCATGGGCGAAGCTAGCCAAAAGTATGCTGAATCACGACTAGGATACCTACTGGACCTGCTGAAGATTGAGTGTCCACCTGCCTTTATTCAAGCCATGGCGCTCTACTGGGATCCTACCCCCGCTACATTTTGCATGGAAGGACTAGAGATTACTCCCACTATCGAGGAATACAGCGCCGTCATCGGAGTTGAGTTCACTCCTACGCTCGTCCGACCCCCTATAGGATTTGAACCCCTGAGTCAAGTGGCTGAATTCCTCGACACAGGCCTGAATGAAGTCAAAGCAGATGCAAAAAGCAATTCTGGACGAGTCTCCTTATCTTTCCTTATAGACCGATTTTCCCGCCTCCCTGCTGCTAAAGGAACCAAATCTGGTAGAGCCTTTGTCTTGGCATTCTTTAGCTTTGTACTATTCCCGGTCTCATCTGTCACCTTTAACCCTATCATGGCTGTAGTAGCTAGACAAGTCTGTTGTGGATGAGACTACTCAAACATCCTCCTTGCAGAGACCTTCCTTTCCTTAAATCGCTTCAGGAAAAGTAAAAAGGGAATCTTTAGAGCCTCTAGTGATCTTCTGTATCTGTGGTTCACTTCCCATATCAGACAATTTCACATTCGCATGGGTTTCACTGAAATCAGCCCCGATGCGCACCCTCTTAAAACCTTTGTCAGAACCTATACACGTGTTCCTAGGTTCAACTTCATAGAGTGGAAAAACTTCCTTAAAATCCTAAAACCCGAACAACTCCGATGGCGGCTAAGGTTGCCAACGCTGAGCAAAGTCAGATTGACCTGCAATGACGGGGGTCCAGTCCCTTTGCTAGGATTCACGGGCGCTACCGCATACTATCCAAGGAGGGTGATTCGACAATTTGGAGCTCTATAGGAGATCCCTTCTCCACCACAACCTGGTATCTTTTCTTTTGACATACCAAGCAAGACTCTCATGGAGGAGGAGAAGAAACAGTTTGAAGCCAAGGTGACATCTATCATTCGCTCCTTGAAGAATTCGCAAGCCAAAGAAATAAGTTGGCCAGAAAACATGACTCGTGAAGAAAACATTCATAGAGCCACCGCAGAATACATTCAACACTTCAAAGCGACCCGACGAAGCCTTGTCGAGCCCTACATACCCGAATACATCGTGCCGTACGTACTTGGAATAGAGCCGTACGTACCCGAAGACATGGGACCGCTGTCATGTTCAGAAGACGAGGAGTCCCAGACTGAAGAGGGGAATCCATACTGGGATGATGAGGATTCTTTAGACCTCAAGCGTCCTAGACTTGAATAGACTATTTCGTCAAGTGTAAAATAAGCAAACATTGTGACACTTTCTCATACATTCTCATTTCTGTTAGATACTATCTTGGACACATGAGCATGAATGTGAACATAGTTTGCGAATGCATAAAAACTATCGTCAGAAATTACGCCTCTTTTAATTTCATGAATTCATATTAGGAAATGACTAAAAGAACTACTTACGTGAGGCTAAGGCTCACAAGGTAGCCCTTTTTCTCATTTACTGACAAGAAGCATGCAACTAAAAGAATTAACTGCTTCTTTTTACCAAAAATAAGCGAAACACTCACTAGAAATCTTTTTGGAACAGGTACCCTCACATCACGGAACTACCAACACATCGTTTCCGTACCCGCTTTAAGACAAGAATGGAGCAACAAGAATTGACTCCGCGTGTGGGCATGTTGGAATCTCAGATGACCGCCTTAGCAACTATGATGGCCGACATCAAGACCATGCTGGAGGCCACCCAAGCTAAACAGACCACAGCCCATAACCAGAACAACTCAGGCCCTTCTTCGGTACCTGATGTAGCAGATAGAGAGGTAACAAGGGATACCCAACATACAGAAGAGGATGTCCATGAACCAAACAGCTGATCACAACCAAAGGCTTCGCCTGTTGTTATCAACCTCGAGAAGGAGGAGAAGGGGAAGCAGACCATGAAAACTGAAGCGGAGGCTAAAAGGTTGGCCAAAATCGAGGAGTGCCTGAGCAGTTAAGGTTACGAGTTAGCCCGCTTCGACAAGATATCTGCTTTCGCTAAAGTAGAGACTCCTCCTGATTATAAAGAGCCAGAGTTTGTAAGAAAATACAATGGGACGGGTTGTCCCCGAGCACACCTCAAGTATTACCTGCGCAAGATGGCGCACTATTCAGATTATATTCTGCTACTAATGAACACATTCCAAGAGAGTTTGGCCGGCGCCGCTCTGGCCTGGTTCATTGAGCTAGACCTAGAAGATTACGATGGGTGGGAGGATCTTGCAGAGGACTTCCTCAGACGGCTATGGCCCCTACAAGAGAAGACCTTCTGCGAACTTCAAAGGCAAGAGGTGAACTAATCAGGACATATGCCCAGAGGTGGCGAGCCTTGGCCACCCAAGTAAAGCCATCAATCCCAGAAGAGGAGCTGATTGACTTATTCCTGAAAGCACTCCCCTACGAGTACTTTGACAGGCTAAACACTTCCGGGTGTTGTCGCGACCCTCTCGAGGTTCGCCGTGGGCTCTCGAGGGCTAATGGGCCGTCCAGTCTGGTCGGACGCAGGCCTCTCCCAAGGCCCGTTACCCAAATCGCAACGGAGGTATGCGTAGTCGACCTTCAGTGTGGTCTAGTGACATGTGCTAAGTGTGCATGCCATGGAGTCGCCACCAATCATTTTTTTGGAGGGTATGATTGGACCACCCTATTGAATAGTCGGGAGTTTCTATTCAATTCTACGATAACCAGAGAAATGGGTTCGGGGACTTAGTTACGTCAACTGTTAGAGTTGACGCCCTTTCGGTACCTAAGTTGATTGAATTTTCTGCAATTTTTCTCAAATGTTTTTTGAATTTTTCCTTAGTATTCACTTTTTTTGAATTTTTTTTATTTGATTTTTTTTTATTATAAATTTCCTGAAAATAAGTCCCAACTGAACGGTCCCTAACTCGCCACGTGGCGTCTCGGTGACAATCGAATCATTTTAATTGTTGTAAAATTCGAAATTTATTTCTTTTAATGTTAAAAATATTTTTTTTATTCTGAAAATCATCGGATCACGGCACGTGGCTCATCTGCAACCATCCAATCTAGCATTTTTTTGTTTTTGTTTTTATAGGACGCAACACAATGCAAAAAATAAAGAAGATATTAAGTCATTATACAACATAAACATAAGCAAAGGAGATGGGATCCGGTGAATTTTACGACGTCGGAGTCCGTCGGTGCTCGTGCAACAATGTGTGGGGATATAAACCACCAGCAGGAGGCTCGGCCTTCCGATTCTGGGGTAGCACAATATAATTTACAGAAAATAAATAAATAAAACACCTTGGACACCAATAGGAGGCTTAGCCTTCCGATTCTGGGTCTTTTATGCGAAATATAGAAATGCTATGACATAAAGTAAATACGCAGCAAATATTTAGACACCAACAGGAGGCTCGGCCTTCCGATTCTGGGTCTTTTATGCGAAATATAGAAATGTTATGACATAAAATAAATACACAGCAAATATTTAGACACCAACAGGAGGCTCAGCCTTCCGATTCTGGGTCTTTTATGCGAAATATAGAAATTCTATGACATAAAGTAAATACGCAGCAAATATTTAGACACCAACAGGAGGCTCGGCCTTCCGATTCTGGGTCTTTTATGCGAAATATAGAAATGCTATGACATAAAGTAAATACACAGCAAATATTCAGCAACCTTAAAATTCCAGAACATAGCCTATCATCTTAGGAAGCCATCACCGAAAATTTCACCTTAAAAGGAGTCCAAATGAGTGAGATATGACCACAATACCTCAATTCGCTCGATTTTCGTCGACTGTGATGGTAAGAGGGAGGCGCAAAGGTCGCCGGAAGGGCTGATCGTGGAGGACGACGGCGGCGGCAGAAACTGGTCGTTACAGGGTCAGCAGCGACCTTTGCTCATTCAAACGGCTCCATCGGACGAATGGCTGGGCCAAATGAGCCTTATAATATATCCCTGGAAAGATAAGACGATAAGCTTTCTATTGGAGGTGGTTTCGCCTCGATCTGATATTGGACGACGGAGTTATGACCGGAACAGTGAGATGGTTCGGGAAAGGGAGAGGAGAGAGGAAGAAGAAGAAGAAGAAGAAGAAGAAGAAGAAGAGGAAGCTACGGGAGAGGAAGAAGAGGAAGAAGTCGCGGGGGGAGAAGAAGCCAGCGACGGATGAGGGAAAAGGTGAGTGAATAATAATAAAAAATAAAATAATAATAAAATAATAATAAAATAAAATATTAAAAAGTAAGAATAATAATAAAATAATCAAAAGAAAAGACAAAATGATTAGTTTCCTTTTCCTTTTGAATGATGATGTTTTCACTCCTTTTCCTTTTAATCATTACTAATATTTTTGCCAGATTCAATTTTATGGTGATTAGAAAACACCTAAAATCAAACCTGAATTTTACTATTTATGAGGTTAGAAAATAGATAAAATAAAAATAAAAATACCGACTATTTTTATATATCTTTGTGACCTCAAATATTATTTTTCTTGATTTTCTTGATTTTCTTTTTCTTTTTTCTTTTTTTTTGTATTTTTCGAAAATATATATAAAAAAATGAAAATTATGAAAATTATTTTTTTGGTCAAAATGGTTCATTTAGCTTGGCTAAGGTCACCAAAATTGAGTTTTCAATTTTTTCAACTTTTTATGGATTTTCTATGAATTTTCAAAAAAAAAAAAATTGATCAAAATTTAGGTGTCAACAGGTGTCAAACATTCGCACACTTGATTAAGGTTGCCGAAAGACTAGAATGGGCCTTGAGGGAAAGAAAGCCTCATGAAACTTCTAGAAGACAATACCCCTTAAAAAAGGAGAGAGAAGCCGGACTCGACATAGCATTTATACCAGATCCCCACAAGCCCAAGACGTTCGGTAATCCCAACCAGGCCAAAGGAGGATCGTCCTGGTCGACACCTAATGTGTAAGAGCCTAGAAGAAAGCAACCCCAGAAGCAATTCTCTCAGCTCCCGATGCCTTTATCCAGGTTGCTCCCGATGCTGCTAGAACAACACCTGGTGGCGAAAGAACCGCCTAGGGCAAACCCTGCAAGGTATCCTAGCTTTGATGAGAGCCAGACATGTGCCTACCATATGGGCGAGAGAGGGCATAATGTGGATAACTGTTATATCCTCAAGCTTAAAGTGCAAGCCCTGATTGATAGTCAGATTCTAAAATTTGACAATGCGGCCCCAAATGTACAAGAAAATCCACTGCCAGATCATCAAGCAGTAGGAGCAATATTCTCTGAAGAGGAAGAAGACTACCTTAAGCTGAAGGTAGATGTGCTTAAGCTGACCGACCTGCTAATAACCGCTTCATCATACCCAAAAGCAGGAGCGATCTCGTCTGACCAAAAGAGACTATGCATCGCTAAGATGATGAGCTTGGGGATAATGTCTGATATCACCAATGAAGAGTTCGAAGGAGTCAAAGCTTCTTTATCTTTGGAAGGTAGCTACTTCATGATCAAAACTGAGCAGGGTAATACCTGGGGTACCTCACATGAGAATCTGGTAAACAGTCTTAGGCCAGTCACTCAGTCAGAGGAAGAGTTCGAAGAAGACGGACTGGAAGCCAAGAGACGAAGTCTAGCAGACCTCAAATTTATGGCCGACGCGCTTGAGAATGGCGAAATTATAGACAACCTTGGTCAAGATTCTGGAGGGTACAACTTCAAAGTGAAATATTCGGCCCCTCCCAGCTTTTATCAGAAAATTGAAGACATCATACCGGACGGATGGGGAGGTATGGATGACCTCTCTCAACCAGAGACCTCGAAGGGCATAGAAGAACTTGACAACACCGTATCGATGATCGAAACCGTCACGACCGTGGTAATCAGGTTGGAAGAACTGGATAACTCGAGCAGGGTGGAAAATTCCCTAGTCAAGCCTATCGTGATTCGATTGCCGCAAGAGGAAGAAGGCGACACATCTAAACCAGAGATACCTCATCAGACAACTGTAACTATAAAAGTCCCCCCAGTAGAAGAATACAATCCTAAAGCAGTCCATTGGGACTATGGGACCACACAGGTAGACGCGGTAATGAGGTCCGGATGATTCTATGCCCCCAGGGAGGGCGAATCCGAAAAAAGGGAGGTCTCAAAGGAAGACGCGGAAAAGCTCATATCAATCATCAAAATCAGCGAGTTTGAGGTGATAGAACAGCTGAGGAAGTTACCCGCTCAGATATCCCTATTAGATTTGTTAATCAATTCTGAAAAGCACAAGAACGCACTGTTGAGGATACTTAATGAAGTACACGTCCCCGAAACAATTAATGAGGTACAATTAGGGGACTTTGTGGGGACGATCCTTTTAAAAGACCAATTGAGCTTCTCTGACGAGGACTTCCCCATGGAAGGAAAAGGGCATAGCAAGGCCTTATATATTTCCGCGCAATGTAACGGAAAAAGAGTGGCGCACGTATTGATCGACAATGGATCATCCTTCAACATTTGCCCTTTGGCTACCCTGAGAAGATTGGGAATCAATGAAGAAACGGTTAAAACATCCAAAACGGCTGTGAGAGCTTTCGACGGGATGAAGAAGACTGTGGTGGGTGAGATTGAGCTTGACGTGTCCATCGGCCCAACAAAGTTCTCTATAAACTTCCAAGTAATGGATCTGCCCAGTGCATTTGGGTTCTTGTTGGGAAGGCCTTGGATCCATACAACAGGAGTTGTTCCTTCAAGCTTGCATCAAAAGGTACGCTTCGCAGTAGACGGGAAGGTGATTACTGTACATGGAGAAGTCGACCTCCAGACATACCAGAACAGTGCCATACCTTATGTTGAACCCGAAGTAAAAACAGAGGCGAGCTATCATTCCCTAGAACTGGTAGCAACAGTTCATACCCCGGCAGGGACAAGGTTAAGAACCCCCTACATCTCAGAAGCCAGTCTTCTACCAGCTAAGATGCTACTGGCATACAGATTCAACCCCGAAAAGGCCTAGGTAGACACAATCAAGGAATAAATACCCCACTGCAGTTAAAAGCTAACCCACATAGAATTGGCTTGGGGTATCAAAAATATCACATGGATGGATTTGGCCCAAAGACAACAGGCCGAGGTCGAGGCAGGAGCCTGGGACGCCTGGGAGGCCGAAACAGCCCGAATGACTTATTCATCGGTTCTCCAACTTGGAAAGGCAGGTCTCAAATGTTCAATAACCCTTTGAATGCCCACTTCAACCAGAACTCTAAATGGTTGTCTGAAGAAGATGTCACTTCATCGATAGAACCAGATCTGACGAATCCTTTTCTCAAAGATGACTCTGTGAATGTCATCATGGAGTGGTTGGACATTGGAGCCACTTCCTCTGAGTAAAGAGCCTCTTCCTTTGTCTTTAAATACTGCATTTAAAACTTCCTGCATTTTGTTGTATTTTCTTTCCTTATTGTACGTATAGGGAAACGTCTTTGGATCTCTGGCCGTTGGTCTAAATAGTACATCTTGTAACGCTGCCCATCTTGCATTCAATAAAACCACGCATATTTTGTTAAGGACATATGGAGCCACGAATCAGCCCAATGATGATACCAATCTTCCACACAGAAGCTTGAGGCCTGATTTGCCATATGATTCCTGATTTCCAAAAGATTTCCTTGGGGCCAGGATATCCAATGACATGAGGGTTAGTCCCGTTTATACCTGTACCTATTTCGAAAACTCTTTCGAAAAGACTTTCCATGATCATACATGTCGTTCTTATGGAATACAAACTAACCATACTCATGACATTTCAGGCATATCATCTCAAACATGCATACCAGGTTGTTACGAGATTCGGACTTCTCCAGTAACCATTCTTATAGCATTGAGGAAGATGAAAACGAGGGTTATGCGTCTATCCGCAGAGATTGGAATGCCTTTGAGGAATCGACACCTCCTACTTCAGAAGAACCAATCATTGTTAATCTGGGAGACTCCGTGAATATCAAAGAGGTCAAGATTGGCGGGCATTTATCCCGTAATGAAAGGCTCGAGTTCACAGAGTTACTGAGAGAATATCAAGACATTTTTGCATGGTCTTACGCTGATATGCCAGGCCTAGATCCTAAGATCGTGGAGCATGCCTTACCCACAAATCCCAGTATCAAACCTGTCAAGCAAGGCAGCAGACGGATGAAGGCCGAGTTGGAAGACAAAATTAAGGAAGAAGTCATGAAACTTCTTAGGGTAGGCTTTATTGAAGCTATCCCATACTCAGACTGGATTGCAAATATAGTCTCCGTCATGAAAAAGGACGGTAAAGTTCGGATCTGCGTGGATTACCGAGATCTGAATAGCGCAAGCCCAAAAGATGATTTTCCACTTCCTCACATTGATGTGTTGGTGGATAGCACAGCAGGTTATGAATTGTTCTCGTTTATGGATGGATTTTCGGGATATAACCAAATCTTCATGAAACAAGAAGACAAACCGAAGACAGCTTTTACCACACCCTGGGGGAACTTTTGCTACAAAGTCATGCCATTTGGATTAAAGAACGCCGGGGCGACCTATCAGAAGGCTATGGTCACATTATTTCATGATATGATCCACAAAGAAATTGAAGTATACGTCGACGACATGATCGCCAAATCCAAGAAAGGATAGGATCACGTATAGGTGTTAAGAAAATTATTTGAGCGCCTACGCAAATATAAGTTGAGGCTGAACCCTAACAAATGTGTGTTTGGGGCGAGATCTGGGAAACTTCTTGGGTTTATAGTCAGTAACAGAGGCATTGAGATTGATCCTTCAAAGATTCAAGCTATCCACAGTCTGTCAACTCCCTCCACAGTAAAAGAAGTGAGAAGCCTTCTGGGGAGACTGAACTATATTGCCAGATTTATCAATCAACAGTCTGATGTGGCTAAGCCAATCTTCAAATTGCTTAAGAAAGGCACGAAAGTAACATGGGATGCTGAATGCAGCAGAGCTTTCCAAATGATCAAGAACTATCTGATCACACCGCCGGTACTTGTGCCACCAATTTCTGGTCACCCATTGACCTTATATCTGACTATACAGCAGGAATCCTTGGGAGCCTTACTTGCCCAAACAAGCCCGATAGATGGTAAAGAAAGAGCCATCTATTACATGAGTAAGAAATTCACACCATCTGAAGCAAAATATGCACCAGTCGAAAGGGCCTGTGTAGCAGCGGTATGGGTACTTCGCAGACTGAGACAGTATACCTTACACCACCACATCCAGCTCGTAACAGAGAACGATCCTGTCAAATACCTCCTGGAGAAACCCGCTTTAATCGGGAAATTAGCAAAATGGCAAGTAATGCTATCTGAATTTGACATCAAGTGTTCTCCACAGAAGTCAGTTAAATGAAGAGCTATAGCTGACATGCTAGCAGAAAACCCATCAAACGGTGAGTCTCCTGAAGTAATAAGCACAGAATGTCAAATTCTCAACTTAGCAGAAGACAAGTGGGTCATGTACTTCGATGGTGCTGTTAATCTATCAGGGGCAGGCACTGGAGCAGTACTGATATCCCCTGATGATCAACATTACCCTGTGGCGACAAAAATAACTTTCCCTTGCACCAACAACATCTCAGAATATGAGGCGTGCATTTTAGGCCTACGATTGGCCATTTCCATGAAGATACCTAGGTTGCAAGTTTATGGAGATTCCATGCTCATCATCCTACAGACACAGGGAGAATGGAAGACGAAAGATGCAAAGCTCATCCCTTATCACGAATACCTTGAAGAATTGATACTTAAGTTCGAAGAAGTGTCATTCGAGTATCTATCAAGGTCTCACAATCAATTTGCAGATGCGTTAGCCAATCTGGCCTCGATATTGCAAACAACTGGAGGATTGGATATAGAACCCCTAAGGATCGGCATAGTTGAAAAGCCAGCTTATTGTATGCTAATCGAAGAAGAATTTGATGGAGAGCCATGGTATTATGACATCAAGAATTACCTCTCAAAAGGGGAATTCCCTGAAGGATGCCAACCAGGAGACCAGAGATACATAACCAAGATGGCCAGCAAGTTCTTTCTCAATGGACAAATTCTGTACAAAAGATCCTTTGATTCTACTCTATTAAGATGTGTAGATGCCAAAGAAGCAAATATCTTCTTGAAAGAGATCCATGAAGGAATATGTGGGCCTCACATGAACGGCCATCTCCTCGCCAGGAAGATCATACGGCTTCGCTATTATTGGATGACCATCGAATCAGATTGCTGTCAGCACGTCCGGTCATGCCACCAGTGCCAAATATACGGTGATAAGATCAATGCACCCCCAAACGAATTACACCAAATGTCTGAAGTTTGGCCTTTCTCTATGTGTGGCATAGACATGATAGGGCCTATTAATCCTGTGGCTTCAAATGGTCATCGCTTCATCTTGGTAGCGATTGATTACTTCACAAAATGGGTAGAAGCCAGCTCTTACAAGAATGTCACTGCATGAAATGTGACCAGATTCATAAAAAAAGACATCGTATCCCGGTATGGTACCCCTCAAGCGATTATCACAGATAATGGGTCTAACCTGAACAACAAGATTGTTGATGATCTACTGGATCACTTTAGCATTCGACATCTGAATTCATCTCCTTACCGCCCACAGATGAATGGGGCAGTGGAAGCAGCCAACAAAAACATCAAAAGAATCTTGGCTAAAACAGCAGAAAATTACAGGGATTGACATGAAAGGCTGCCCTTCGCCCTAATGGCCTACCGAACGTCGATCAGGACTTCTACAGGGGCAACTCCCTACAATCTGGTGTATGGGACAGAAGCAGTTCTACCCGTAGAAGTTAAGATTCTCTCTTTGAGAATCTTATCAGAAGATAAACTCTCTGAGTCAGAATATTTCAAACACAGATATGAACAGCTGAATTTAATAGACGAGAAACGTCTTAAAGCCATTTGCCATGGACAAACTTACCAGAAAAGGGTAGCCAGGGTGTTCAATCGAAAGGTCAAGACCAGAAACTTCGAAATAAATAACTTGGTAATTAGGAAAGTTTTGCCGAGTACTACCCATCTAGGGGGAAAATTCACTCCGAATTACGAAGGCCCCTACATTGTCAAGAAGATTCTCACGGGAGGAGCATTGATTCTTGTAAACTCCGAAGGAGAAGAACTGGGGCACCCTGTAAATTCAGATGCTGTGAAGAAATATTACCCTTGAAATAAAATCAGATTCTGGTCATATGACTCATTCCGAATTGAGCCGAGTCATCATAATAGTCATTGCATAGGCATATCATGCATCCATGCATACACTAGTATGTGTTCAATATTACAGGAATGTCTGATGAAGAAGACAGCAGATAGCAAAACGAAGAGCAGGAAACTTCAAAAGAAGCGCACATGAGCACGTTCCAAAATGAATGAAGCCAATTAGAATGCATGATCAAGAGGACTTACTGTCATGGTGACCAGGTACATGTCCTATTTCTCCAAAGACTGAGGATTTCAAGAAATTTTAGAACAACTTAATCATCTTGTGTTATTAAGAGACGATGCAGATTTTCATGAATCTATCCATTTCCATTGGAGCGCATGATCAAGGGTAAGGTGTATCGTTCTAATTTTTCGAAATTCGAGAGCATATACCAATAGATTCCTTTTATGTTTTTCAGGGATCCCTGCCCACGCTGGCCAGGTAAGTATTCATTTCCCTATCTCTCAGGATTTAAGATTGTCAGAACCCTTTTTGCTAGAATTTGAAGGCTTCTTGGAATTTAGCATGCATTCAAATCTCATGTCTAGAAAGACGCAAAATTCTCACGGTCATGTCATGGGCATTCATGTTTAAACTTGGAGGATATCTGAACATGATTGAAATATGCATTGTGCATCATAAATCCCCTTGGAGGGTAAGTTTTGAAGAAAACAAAATGAACTTTTTCAACAAGAGTTGTTTAAATTGTTTAGAAGGATGTTTCCTCAGACAAGAGGAAAGCTGGATCCAAACATGTCCTATACACACTTGAGAGATGAGTGGAGTGGTAAGGATAGCACGACCTTGACCTACGGACGTAAGGGTTCTTCGCAGTAATTACATGGATTGAGACGACGGAGGCATTTGTTTCTCTATCATAAACACTACAGGTGACCATTAATAACCCTTTGAACGACGGTTTCATTCTTTACCCCTGTCAAGAACCACCCCACAATGGGGCAAACTGGAGATACGTCCAGCGATATCAGGAGAAAAATGGTTAGAAGTTCTCTTGCTCAGACTTGCATCAATCTTCATGTGTTGCTTGTCATTTTAACTTCTATGGTAGTTCAAGTGCTTTAAGATGACGAAAAGCATTCGTTTCTCTATCCTATACACGTTTGCCCTTTGCACAGCCCAATTGAGCCTATACGTTCGCTTCACGTGCCCGTTGGTGATCATTGCATATTCCAAGACGGAAGCAACGTCACTTCAAGGGCAGAAGCGTTCAAAACACAGGACTTGTGAAAAAAAAAATCCTGGACTAATGTTTGAGTGCTGAGATTCAAGTTGTACATCTAGCACACTCGTTTGAAAATTCTGATCCCCAAAAGAAAAGAAGAGGTGGGATTTCGACAAAAGAAGAGAAAAAGAAAAAAAGAGAGAAAAATCCGATCTTGGTGTCGCGACCCTCTTGAGGTTGTCGGGCTCTCGAGGGCTAATGGGCCGTCCTGTCTGGTCGGACGCGGGCCTCTCCCAAGGCCCATTACCCAAATCGCAACGGAGGTATGCGTGATCGACTTTCAGTGTGGTCTAGTGACATGTGCTAAGTGTGCATGCCATGGAGTCGCCATCAATCATTTTTTTAGGGTGTGATTGGACCACCCAATCGAATAGTTGGGAGTTTCTATTCAATTTTGCGAGAACCAGAGAAATGGTTTCGGGGACTTAGTTACGCCAACCGTCAGAGTTGACGCCCTTTCGGTACCTAAGTTGACTGAATTTTCTAGCCTGAGATTCATGCGGATGAGTAAGGTATGAACCATAAATCTAGAAATTCATGCAGATAGGAGTGATTATCCTAGCAATCACAATCAGTAATAAAATGCGCAACTCAAGGAATCTAGATATGCAAATAAATCACATGGCATTCCTAGTAATGCCCTATTTATCAATCACAGCTCAAGAATGATTTAGCTGTCCTAGCCGTTCTACACTCGATCTAACCTAAGAAAAGCATTAGGAAGCATCGCAGGAGTTCGAGAGTACTCACATGGGGTTCGCCGTGCCCTGGTTTGGTCTTGGACGAGCTATCGAGCTCATGCCGACCCGATTATATTTGGGGATCCACTCGGCATTTTACACCATGAAATCATGTGAAACAAAAACGAAAATATTCAGCAAGGGGCATTTATTGTAGATGGTGGTCAATCTAATTGGACATCAAGACTAAAAAAGATGTAGAAATTTACAAATTAAAAGACTCGAATGATATTTTTTTTTGCCAAATTCAACTCTATGCGTCGTGAAGAAACACATGCAATTGAACTTGAATTTTGACTATTTATGAGTTCAAAATGAAAAGAAAATTAAAATAAAAATATTGACTATTTTTCTATATTTTTACGACATCGAATGCTATTTTTCTTCATTTTTCATGTATTTTTCTATTTTGGAAAATATTAAAAAATTGAAAAATTATTTTTTTGTCAAAATGGTTCCTTTAGCTTGGTCAAGGCTACCAAAGATGATTTTTTAATTTTTTAACTTTTTATATATTTTTTATGAATTTTTAAAAAATAAACTATGAAAGACTGATAAAAAATCAGGTGTCAACAGCTGCCCCTCTTTGAGAGGAATTTCGTTAGAGGTTTCTCTCAAAGACAAGGTGACACCTGTGTTCCGATCGACTCGACTGGGAAAAGAAAAGAAAAGAAAAGAAATCATGACATCCAATTTTCATGCCAATCAATGTGTGCTTTTCCTTAAAAAGAGATGTGCTCATTCAATTCCCTGATATGATGTAAGAAAGTTAAGGAGTAGATAGACTTCCCTGCCCCTTACCTGCCGAACGCTTGTGGCATTTGCTGTGTCTGATGGGTTCAAGTAGATTCCTAAGGACTCGTCATCGGAGTGTCATAGGGATGTTAAGCTCTGACCTGTATGGTAGGTCAAACCATAATGGGATTCCTAACTGATAGGAACCTAAGGAAGACGCATCCCACATTTGGGAATTGGCCAAGGGTTTTGATCCGTGTGGTGGACTAAACTAGAAATGGCTTGCCTAATGTAAGGCTTATTAGGGAAAACGACTCCTCTCGCGTTCGGGATTCATCAAGGTTTTGATCCGTATGGTGGATCGGACCATTGGGTTGATCCTTCAGGCGGTCTCTACCAGTCCTTTGACCCTTCAGGCGGTTTCTACCATTCATTGACCCTTCATGCGGTTTCTACCATTGAGTTGACCCTTCATGCGGTTTCTACCATTGGTTGACCCTTTAGGCGGTTTCTACCATACATTGACCCTTCAGGCGGTTTCTACCATTGGTTGACCCTTCAGGCGGTTTCTACCATACATTGACCCTTCAGGCGGTTTCTACCATTATGTTGACCCTTCAGGCGGTTTCTACCATTGATTGACCCTTCAGGCGGTTTCTACCATACATTGACCCTTCAGGCGGTTTCTACCATTGTGCTGACCCTTCAGGCGGTTTCTACCATTGATTGACCCTTCAGGCGGTTTCTACCATTGAGTTGACCGTTCAGGCGGTTTCTACCATTTATGAAATTCCAAATTGATATGAATCAAAGGATGACGTACCCGCTCTTCGAGGCTAGTCGGAGACTCGATCATTCTATGGATCGGTCTTAGAAAAGATTTGCCTACTAAAAGGCCTCACTTAAGGATGACGCACCTAGTCTTTAGGGTGGCCAAAAGTCCTGCAGAAAGCTTAGACCTGAAAAAATTTTCCTCGCCAAGAAGATGTTAGTAATCTTTGGGAAGATAATAATTGTCTAACTGACAAAATTCTACGACTTAAGTTTTAGTCATGAAATGTGCATTTTGATTGTTGGAGGTTATCCAAAACATTCCTGCCACATACAGATGTGATCATAAATTCCTTGCACGGAAACTCTAGATCAAACAATTTGAAAATTTCAAAAAGAGTTTGCTCAAAACATCCATTGGAGTATTTCTCATCCAAGAAGGCTCCTCATTGCTCTGTGATAATGATCTTTAATAGGGAAAATGCTCAATTTCCTACCGACCTGTGCCTGGGTTTCAGGATCATTCGCAACGCATACATTTCGATCAATCAGGAGGTCTTTCACGGGACCGTAGTGTTAGGCTTGGATATCGGTTTCCAAGGGGGACTCACTTTTGAGTCAAGGCCGTTGAACGAAATTTTTCACTATCTGCTCCGGGTTTACAAGTCAAGAACCCTGAAAAATGAGAAAGAAATAGTCTTGCTCGTACTTCTTTGAGCTAAGTTATACATTAACCCAAGTGTCTTAGTCAGAGAAGACTGCTTCAGGATTGTAACATTGGAAGGATTGGGGACCGAAAAAGGCTTGTTTTTTGCCTAGAAATTGTGAAGGGTTTGACATTGGTGATCATTGCAAATTTGCCACATGTCCTTCGAAGAACATCTCCATTTCTTGAAGTGTACACTCCTCTTTTAGAGCGCACAAGGATGTTTAAAAGCGTCTCTTGTTGCATTAAGAGACCGTCTGTTTGTGTGTTTGCTATTTGAGCACGACATCATTTGGGGAGTAGTCACTTGATCTGACTCCTTTGGAGGGTCTTTTCATCATCTCTCTAGACTTTACTGGGGATATTTTGAATGGACATCGGCCTTGCTTTTTACCAGGCACTTTGCTTTTTCTTGATGTCTAGGGATTTTTCTTTTCCCCCTTTTTTTAATCCCGTGTTTTTCTTTTCTTTTGGAGCTAGGATTTTCAGCAATCATGCTAGATATGCAACTTAAACTTTGGCATGCTTCCGTTCCTAGAGTGATATTGCCTTTGCTTTGGAATATGCAATGATCACCAATAGGTTGATGAAATGAATTTGTTGGCTCAACATGGTCGTGCAAAGGATAACAGTGTGTAGGATAGAGAAATGAATTATTCTCGTCATCCTATAACACTTGGATTATCATATAAACAACACACAAAGATTTATGTTAGTCCGAGCAAGAAAATTTCTAACCATTTACTTTCTGATACTGTTGGACTAACCTTCATTTGCCCCAATGTAGGGTGGTTCTTGACAGGGTTGAGAATGAAAATCGCCGTTCAATGGGGTTCTCAATGGGCATCTGTAGTGTTTGGAATGAAGAAAGAAATGCCTCTGTCATCTCGATCCATGTAATCGTTGCGAATGACCCTTATGTCCATAGGTTAAGGTTTCTCAATCATTTCCAATTTCCTCATCTCTCAAGTGTGTATGGGACGTGTTTGGATTAGGCTCGCTTCTCTTATGAGAAAATACCCTTTTGAACAGTTCAAACGACTCTTGTTGGAAAAATTCATTTCATTTCATCAAGATTTATCCTTCAAAGGGATTTTGTGATGCACCATATATGTGTAATTTATGTTCAGACAATCTCTTGTTTTAAAATATGAATGTCAATGAAGTAAGAATTCTATGTCTTTTTAGATGTGAGAATCGAATTAATTCTGAAAGTTTTTAATCTCCAATGAATTGGGAAAAAGGATACTTACCTGCCCATCGAGGCTGGAGATCCTGGAGATATAAAAGGGATATGTCATTGTATATTCTAAAACTTTACAAAAATTGGAACGATACATCTTACCCTTCGTCATATGCTCCAACGAGTGTACAAGGGTTGTGAAAATCTGCACTTCACATAGTAACACAAGATTGTTAGGTGTTCTAAAGTTCTTTGGACTTCTTGATTTTTAGAGAAAAATCAAACTTACATGTCTGCCCTGATGGCGAGCTCCTGCCAAGGATAAATATTAAGCATTATTTTGGGTTTCCAAATTCAAAACAAATTGGGACGATACTACTTTACTCTTGATTTGAATTCCATTCTGCATGCCAATGTGGGGATTGCAGAAGCCGGCCCTCAAGCTTGTGGCCATGATTTCTTCGTCTGGTTGGGCAACGAATCCACCTCAAGGATTTACGTCGGAGGAGATTCATTCATCTTTTTGGGCGTGTTTCATGCGCTGTTTTGTTATTTGAATGCATGGCTTCTTGGGTGCCTCGTCTCTATTCATCACCTGAGAGGAAAATAAGAGAACATTATCCCCGCATCTGATTGAAAATCATTTAGGAACGATACGTTCTTTTTACCAAATGGGTGGCTCCGCGGCCAAATGCGTTTTACGTTGAAAGGATGGATTCCATTACGCTCTGCGGATGATAACTATCGCTTGGGGGACTTGCCCCACGGATTAAACGATGAATCTGATGTCTTCGGCTTCAACATGCTTTCCGGATGTAGGAATGGTTTGCCCCCATTTTCAGTAGAGATGGGTTTTGTCGAGTGGGCAAGATCAATAACTCATCCTAGATTTGGCTTTAGTCGAAGGTTGAAATCCCGACCTTGGATAAGCGAATCATGATTCATCTCCTTCTGCTTCGGATTTGTCATTTGCGCGCTTCACATTTTACAATACCAACTTCGCCGCTTGATGAAAATGAATCGATGATTTTCGAATTGCCCCAAGTTCTATAGTCATCTGCGTCGAATCTCTTTGAACTTCATCGAGTGATAGACCAACTAATAAAACGATTTTTCAATCCCGAGATCGAACTCCTGACGTTTCGTACCACTGCCATTTCACTGACTACCAAGACATAGCACTATTGGCGTCCCTAACTGGTTCGTTTTTTGTTATAAAATTCTCGAAGCAGTTAGCAACCCCCATTGAGAATGAAACAAGCTCAATTTAGAGTTCGTAACGACTAAAGGTCCCTTGGAACGATACAGAGCTAACCGTCTTTGAGCTCGCTCGGGCTTTTACTCACATTTTCCTATGTGAAGCCTTTAAATGTTTTTCTTCGTGGCGTTCAATTGATTCGCCTCGACTCTAATCTAACAAGGGATTGTCGTACTTGAGCATGATGATGCTCGCAGGTAGTACTAATCGCTACCCCAGATTAACTCTAGGCATTAAGGAAGATTATCTCGCATGGAAGACTTTATGATAGAAAGATTAATGATACATCCAGTCACATGTGCCTAGGTCCCTTGAAGATTCTCGGTGATCAGCCAGTTACACCATGAATCAGATATATAATCGCCATTTTGGATCATAACTTCATAAGTCCATCAGTTTTAAACTGATCGATCCAGATATGGAGCTCCTCATCAAGGAAATCTTTTGATTCTTCGAGCAACTGATATTCGGGTTGACCATCATCGCTTGGCGTCGAAGGATTCCTGTTTCTGTTGTGAGCGATTTGATTCTTCGAGCTAGAACCTTCGTCATTGCTCGAGATTATAAGAGGATGATTGATCGGTTCACTATCAAAAGCACCTTCCATTTGGGGATGGGAGAAACAAAAATCCTCATAGCATCCCCCCGCTTGATCTTCCGAAATCATACGGCCAAGCCAGGCAGATCTTTGAACACTAGGCACAATATGTTGATCGGCGATAGAAAGAGTACTAGCGAAAAGTTGCTGCTCAAACCAAGGAGTTCGTACCTGCTGCACTTGTGGCATATACTCTTGAGTGGTGCTGAGATGATTCGGGGGAATATTCTGATTAGCGCCCAAGTAGTCGATGGTGCTGCTACCAGCTTGGTCGGTGCCTAGATTCGGCATGGTATTTCTTACTTCAGGGGCATTGTAGTTGTGGCCATGCCTAGTGTTTAGGCACAAGTTGAGTTCTTTCAGGTTCAGTGCTGTGTGGCACTGTCTTAGCGCCCTTCTGTAGCTCTTGAGGTGACTCGCGACTCCATCTTTAGTGAGTCCTGGTATGTTCATGATCTCAAGTATGCGCGTTGGATATGCTGAGTTGATCCCTAGTTGCTGAACCGCACTAAGGAACTTGAGATGAAGCTCGGGGGACCAATTGACCCTCGTCTTCTTGCGACCCGGAACAGTGTTGACAACTTGGCTATTGCTCTCTGGCCTATTTCCAATAGGATTTGATCGAGCCGGAAATTGTTGTGGAGGGAATTCATCAGCTTTGGATTGGTCGGTCATGATAGTAAGCTCATCGTTAAGGAAACTCCAATCATGGTGACGCATATCCCATCCTTTAGAAGTTATCGATATTGACTTCGTAGAATTGATTTGTTCATGCATATCTCCAACAAAATCCGATTGTATCAAAGATGGTTCGAGGGAGTGGGGTGGTGAATGAGCATTTTCAATCATCATATAAGGCTTATCAAGGAACATTTCGCCGAGAGTGACAGGGCCACCGCAATTAAGGCAAGCGATAGTGCTGGGAGCTTTCTTATACCTCATGTTCTCCGCTCGAAGCTTTTCGTTTTCCTCCTTTAGAATCGCAAGTTCTTGACGTCTGTGTTGAGCCCTCAATTTGGCTCGCTTATTTTGAAACCAAAACTTGACCCTCAAAGGTTTCATCCCTAGCTTCTGGCCCAATTCATTTCTTTGTTTCATGTTCGGGAGAGGGCATTCACTAAAGAAAGCTTCAAGCTCTTGGATTTCATTCTGAGTGTGGCACTGGCGACGTTTCCTTTTCCGGGATTGACCATCGCTGCTGCTGTTGTCGTCGCTGCTGAGAGATCCTGAACTTCGTTGCCGAAAGGGTTGGGTTCTGTGGTTCTGGTACCAGACGCAATCCTGGAATCTTCGAGATCTCTCAATAGTTCATTTTCTGAGATTTTTGGATCAGTCGCCTCTAGCAACTGACGGTAACCCTCAAACATGTTGGATCGAAAAATGTTCGATCAATTTTTGCTCACTCAGGGTTCTCTACACTCTCATGTATGCTCACTCTCTCTAAATTTTCTTTTGAGTGGTTCTGTATGCCCAGGAAACGTTCTTTAAACATGGATGAAGATCATCAGGCAAGCGTTTCTCCCAAGATTTCGTATTTCTTGCTTTGTCGTCTTCTTTCTTCTTTTCAACGTGGAGGGACACCAAATCGATTTCCTTTTCTCGATATCCATGTCTGTCTCCCACTTATTTTCAAAAAGGTGCAACTACGCTCGCCTCCCGCTCAGTTTTTTAATATGATGGGACCGCCAAATCCTTTTGCAACTTTTTTCGATAGTTGCGCTTAACTCTCACTCAATTTTAATATGGTGGCACTGACATATCTTTTTACAACTTTTTTAGATTTATCAAGCCTGTAATCGCGGACTGGGACGGATCTGATGGTTCACCGAAAGAGCCACCACTGCTTTACCCAATTAACTTGGCCCCATGAGCATTATTGTTGTGACCTTTCTTCATCCTCGAGTTGCTATAAAAGGAGGAGTTAATGCAGAGAAGATTAACGCTCTTACATAATTGCCTTTTCATATTTTAATCACTCTACCACACTCATCTTCTTCTCCCTCACTCCAACGAAAATGACCTCTTCTCCTATTCGAGCTTTCTCGGCTGAAATTTTGGCCCAGTGGGAAAAACTCTATAACCTCCTAGGTCGAGGCTATGCTCATATAGCGGATCACCCAGAAATTGAAGATGAAATTCGCATTTTGCTCGTGGAAATAGACATCACCTCTATCGAGGGCACTAATTTAGAGAGGGAATATAGAATCTTCCCAACCCTCTTTATAAACTTTTTAGAGACTTACCGTGTCGCTCAGCGAGAAGTTACCGTGGCTCACGTTTTGCGAGCTCGCTATGAGGATCGGTCCAACTGCTTGGTGTTGGCCAACCTTGTGGCCGATAGTCACAGAAAGGCTGTTGAGTTCGCCAACGAGCGGGTCTCGATATTGCTTCGCGAGAGGGGAAATTTGGTGGAGCGCTTGGCCTTATCCCTGACCACCTATGAGCACGACCGTCGTAATGTCGTGTTGAAGTTTCAATGTGAGTGGCAGGAAGAAAGGCTTGACAGCATTACCGCGGATATAGCCCATGGGAGAGGACTAGTTCGGGACCTGGAAATAGCCGCCGAAGATCACGGGACCAAGGTTGCCGAGCTTAAAGGGGAATGTAAACGCCTTCTTCTTAAGCTTGCAGATCTCGAGTCTCGAGGTGGTGAGTATAGGCAAAGCATCAATAATATGGAGGGCCAACTGGGTTCCTTTGTGATGCTAATTAGGCCTCATTTCGGTTTTACTTTTCCACCTCGATGATCTGTATGATCTGCTTTTAAGGTCCCTCGATTGAGCGAAATGAATGAAAGCTCTAATATGTGTGTCTCAACTTCAGTATGGCTGACTTTCTCGAACACCTGACCACTCTCAACCTAGGCAAGCTGCTCTTCGACATTGATGATTCGAGCGTGTACATCTTGATTTTTTAATCTTGCTTATGATCGAATAAAGGAACCTCCCACCGCGTTTATCCACAAAAAGACTTCTCTTCTCTACCTGTTTTTAACTACTTAGAGATGCCCCAGTTTCGATCTTTGAGACGTGACTTCAGGATCACCTATTCCAAATCGTCATCTTCATTAGATGATACCTCAATGATGTCCATAGCAGGCTCTTATTATCCACTTGGCGCTCGTAATGGGATGACACCATCTTCGTCTTTCATCAAGAACATTGGGAGGAAAACACACCTATCTATCCTCAAAATGGCATTTAATCCAATCACCGGAATTATGCAATGAATATAATGATTATGAGCTGTAACAAGTTCGAGGGATAGAAAAGTCTTACCAACCAAACTTAAGAGAAAATCAAGCTTCTCTGTACAGTGTTAGGTATACTAACCTTCCATAGACAAACGCATGAGACAAGTGAGGGAAAACTCCTAAAAATCAAAAGATAGGGCTTGGTACCTAAAGCCAAGGTTCTCACCTCGAATTCTGGGAAGAGTCGATTCCATTGCACAACTATCGTTGCATTGGGACTCAATCCATAGTTCGAAGTGAGCGGAATTGAAAAGTGGATTACCCCAGGTTTTTCCTCACGGAGATTCCATTTTCAAATCCTTCTATTGTGTTCTTAAAGAGGGCGCCTGGGGTTTTAGGCGCAATTGTGTGTATTCATTGTGTTGTGCTAAAGCAATAAACATGCATTTTATTTAACAATCACCGCTTCAATATAAATATCCACACAATCATACATCCAAAACTCTTGCCTGCATAAAACAAAGTTAACAAGCACTTCACCCCTTATTTCTACAAAAACATCTAACACATTCGTTAGCATATACACCTCACTTTCGAGAGCATCTGCATAAAATTAGGTTAGAAGAATCAATCAACTTTTTAATCGGCTCAAGTCCACTAAATGGTTAAGAACCAGTCCCCAGCGGAGTCGCCAGTCTGTCGCGACCCTCTTGAGGTTGTCGGGCTCTCGAGGGCTAATGGGCCGTCCTGTCTGGTCGGACGCGGGCCTCTCCCAAGGCCCATTACCCAAATCGCAACGGAGGTATGCGTGATCGACTTTCAGTGTGGTCTAGTGACATGTGCTAAGTGTGCATGCCATGGAGTCGCCACCAATCATTTTTTTAGGGTGTGATTGGACCACCCAATCGAATAGTTAGGAGTTTCTATTCAATTTTGCGAGAACCAGAGAAATGGTTTCGGGGACTTAGTTACGCCAACCGTCAGAGTTGACGCCCTTTCGGTACCTAAGTTGACTGAATTTTCTAGCCTGAGATTCATGCGGATGAGTAAGGTATGAACCATAAATCTAGAAATTCATGCAGATAGGAGTGATTATCCTAGCAATCACAATCAGTAATAAAATGCGCAACTCAAGGAATCTAGATATGCAAATAAATCACATGGCATTCCTAGTAATGCCCTATTTATCAATCACAGCTCAAGAATGATTTAGCTGTCCTAGCCGTTCTACACTCGATCTAACCTAAGAAAAGCATTAGGAAGCATCGCAGGAGTTCGAGAGTACTCACATGGGGTTCGCCGTGCCCTGGTTTGGTCTTGGACGAGCTATCGAGCTCATGCCGACCCGATTATATTTGGGGATCCACTCGGCATTTTACACCATGAAATCATGTGAAACAAAAACGAAAATATTCAGCAAGGGGCATTTATTGTAGATGGTGGTCAATCTAATTGGACATCAAGACTAAAAAAGATGTAGAAATTTACAAATTAAAAGACTCGAATGATATTTTTTTTTGCCAAATTCAACTCTATGCGTCGTGAAGAAACACATGCAATTGAACTTGAATTTTGACTATTTATGAGTTCAAAATGAAAAGAAAATTAAAATAAAAATATTGACTATTTTTCTATATTTTTACGACATCGAATGCTATTTTTCTTCATTTTTCATGTATTTTTCTATTTTGGAAAATATTAAAAAATTGAAAAATTATTTTTTTGTCAAAATGGTTCCTTTAGCTTGGTCAAGGCTACCAAAGATGATTTTTTAATTTTTTAACTTTTTATATATTTTTTATGAATTTTTAAAAAATAAACTATGAAAGACTGATAAAAAATCAGGTGTCAACAGCTGCCCCTCTTTGAGAGGAATTTCGTTAGAGGTTTCTCTCAAAGACAAGGTGACACCTGTGTTCCGATCGACTCGACTGGGAAAAGAAAAGAAAAGAAAAGAAATCATGACATCCAATTTTCATGCCAATCAATGTGTGCTTTTCCTTAAAAAGAGATGTGCTCATTCAATTCCCTGATATGATGTAAGAAAGTTAAGGAGTAGATAGACTTCCCTGCCCCTTACCTGCCGAACGCTTGCGGCATTTGCTGTGTCTGATGGGTTCAAGTAGATTCCTAAGGACTCGTCATCGGAGTGTCATAGGGATGTTAAGCTCTGACCTGTATGGTAGGTCAAACCATAATGGGATTCCTAACTGATAGGAACCTAAGGAAGACGCATCCCACATTTGGGAATTGGCCAAGGGTTTTGATCCGTGTGGTGGACTAAACTAGAAATGGCTTGCCTAATGTAAGGCTTATTAGGGAAAACGACTCCTCTCGCGTTCGGGATTCATCAAGGTTTTGATCCGTATGGTGGATCGGACCATTGGGTTGATCCTTCAGGCGGTCTCTACCAGTCCTTTGACCCTTCAGGCGGTTTCTACCATTCATTGACCCTTCATGCGGTTTCTACCATTGAGTTGACCCTTCATGCGGTTTCTACCATTGGTTGACCCTTTAGGCGGTTTCTACCATACATTGACCCTTCAGGCGGTTTCTACCATTGGTTGACCCTTCAGGCGGTTTCTACCATACATTGACCCTTCAGGCGGTTTCTACCATTATGTTGACCCTTCAGGCGGTTTCTACCATTGATTGACCCTTCGGGCGGTTTCTACCATACATTGACCCTTCAGGCGGTTTCTACCATTGTGCTGACCCTTCAGGCGGTTTCTACCATTGATTGACCCTTCAGGCGGTTTCTACCATTGAGTTGACCCTTCAGGCGGTTTCTACCATTTATGAAATTCCAAATTGATATGAATCAAAGGATGACGTACCCGCTCTTCGAGGCTAGTCGGAGACTCGATCATTCTATGGATCGGTCTTAGAAAAGATTTGCCTACTAAAAGGCCTCACTTAAGGATGACGCACCTAGTCTTTAGGGTGGCCAAAAGTCCTGCAGAAAGCTTAGACCTGAAAAAATTTTCCTCGCCAAGAAGATGTTAGTAATCTTTGGGAAGATAATAATTGTCTAACTGACAAAATTCTACGACTTAAGTTTTAGTCATGAAATGTGCATTTTGATTGTTGGAGGTTATCCAAAACATTCCTGCCACATACAGATGTGATCATAAATTCCTTGCACGGAAACTCTAGATCAAACAATTTGAAAATTTCAAAAAGAGTTTGCTCAAAACATCCATTGGAGTATTTCTCATCCAAGAAGGCTCCTCATTGCTCTGTGATAATGATCTTTAATAGGGAAAGTGCTCAATTTCCTACCGACCTGTGCCTGGGTTTCAGGATCATTCGCAACGCATACATTTCGATCAATCAGGAGGTCTTTCACGGGACCGTAGTGTTAGGCTTGGATATCGGTTTCCAAGGGGGACTCACTTTTGAGTCAAGGCCGTTGAACGAAATTTTTCACTATCTGCTCCGGGTTTACAAGTCAAGAACCCTGAAAAATGAGAAAGAAATAGTCTTGCTCGTACTTCTTTGAGCTAAGTTATACATTAACCCAAGTGTCTTAGTCAGAGAAGACTGCTTCAGGATTGTAACATTGGAAGGATTGGGGACCGAAAAAGGCTTGTTTTTTGCCTAGAAATTGTGAAGGGTTTGACATTGGTGATCATTGCAAATTTGCCACATGTCCTTCGAAGAACATCTCCATTTCTTGAAGTGTACACTCCTCTTTTAGAGCGCACAAGGATGTTTAAAAGCGTCTCTTGTTGCATTAAGAGACCGTCTGTTTGTGTGTTTGCTATTTGAGCACGACATCATTTGGGGAGTAGTCACTTGATCTGACTCCTTTGGAGGGTCTTTTCATCATCTCTCTAGACTTTACTGGGGATATTTTGAATGGACATCGGCCTTGCTTTTTACCAGGCACTTTGCTTTTTCTTGATGTCTAGGGATTTTTCTTTTCCCCCTTTTTTTAATCCCGTGTTTTTCTTTTCTTTTGGAGCTAGGATTTTCAGCAATCATGCTAGATATGCAACTTAAACTTTGGCATGCTTCCGTTCCTAGAGTGATATTGCCTTTGCTTTGGAATATGCAATGATCACCAATAGGTTGATGAAATGAATTTGTTGGCTCAACATGGTCGTGCAAAGGATAACAGTGTGTAGGATAGAGAAATGAATTATTCTCGTCATCCTATAACACTTGGATTATCATATAAACAACACACAAAGATTTATGTTAGTCCGAGCAAGAAAATTTCTAACCATTTACTTTCTGATACTGTTGGACTAACCTTCATTTGCCCCAATGTAGGGTGGTTCTTGACAGGGTTGAGAATGAAAATCGCCGTTCAATGGGGTTCTCAATGGGCATCTGTAGTGTTTGGAATGAAGAAAGAAATGCCTCTGTCATCTCGATCCATGTAATCGTTGCGAATGACCCTTATGTCCATAGGTTAAGGTTTCTCAATCATTTCCAATTTCCTCATCTCTCAAGTGTGTATGGGACGTGTTTGGATTAGGCTCGCTTCTCTTATGAGAAAATACCCTTTTGAACAGTTCAAACGACTCTTGTTGGAAAAATTCATTTCATTTCATCAAGATTTATCCTTCAAAGGGATTTTGTGATGCACCATATATGTGTAATTCATGTTCAGACAATCTCTTGTTTTAAAATATGAATGTCAATGAAGTAAGAATTCTATGTCTTTTTAGATGTGAGAATCGAATTAATTCTGAAAGTTTTTAATCTCCAATGAATTGGGAAAAAGGATACTTACCTGCCCATCGAGGCTGGAGATCCTGGAGATATAAAAGGGATATGTCATTGTATATTCTAAAACTTTACAAAAATTGGAACGATACATCTTACCCTTCGTCATATGCTCCAACGAGTGTACAAGGGTTGTGAAAATCTGCACTTCACATAGTAACACAAGATTGTTAGGTGTTCTAAAGTTCTTTGGACTTCTTGATTTTTAGAGAAAAATCAAACTTACATGTCTGCCCTGATGGCGAGCTCCTGCCAAGGATAAATATTAAGCATTATTTTGGGTTTCCAAATTCAAAACAAATTGGGACGATACTACTTTACTCTTGATTTGAATTCCATTCTGCATGCCAATGTGGGGATTGCAGAAGCCGGCCCTCAAGCTTGTGGCCATGATTTCTTCGTCTGGTTGGGCAACGAATCCACCTCAAGGATTTACGTCGGAGGAGATTCATTCATCTTTTTGGGCGTGTTTCATGCGCTGTTTTGTTATTTGAATGCATGGCTTCTTGGGTGCCTCGTCTCTATTCATCACCTGAGAGGAAAATAAGAGAACATTATCCCCGCATCTGATTGAAAATCATTTAGGAACGATACGTTCTTTTTACCAAATGGGTGGCTCCGCGGCCAAATGCGTTTTACGTTGAAAGGATGGATTCCATTACGCTCTGCGGATGATAACTATCGCTTGGGGGACTTGCCCCACGGATTAAACGATGAATCTGATGTCTTCGGCTTCAACATGCTTTCCGGATGTAGGAATGGTTTGCCCCCATTTTCAGTAGAGATGGGTTTTGTCGAGTGGGCAAGATCAATAACTCATCCTAGATTTGGCTTTAGTCGAAGGTTGAAATCCCGACCTTGGATAAGCGAATCATGATTCATCTCCTTCTGCTTCGGATTTGTCATTTGCGCGCTTCACATTTTACAATACCAACTTCGCCGCTTGATGAAAATGAATCGATGATTTTCGAATTGCCCCAAGTTCTATAGTCATCTGCGTCGAATCTCTTTGAACTTCATCGAGTGATAGACCAACTAATAAAACGATTTTTCAATCCCGAGATCGAACTCCTGACGTTTCGTACCACTGCCATTTCACTGACTACCAAGACATAGCACTATTGGCGTCCCTAACTGGTTCGTTTTTTGTTATAAAATTCTCGAAGCAGTTAGCAACCCCCATTGAGAATGAAACAAGCTCAATTTAGAGTTCGTAACGACTAAAGGTCCCTTGGAACGATACAGAGCTAACCGTCTTTGAGCTCGCTCGGGCTTTTACTCACATTTTCCTATGTGAAGCCTTTAAATGTTTTTCTTCGTGGCGTTCAATTGATTCGCCTCGACTCTAATCTAACAAGGGATTGTCGTACTTGAGCATGATGATGCTCGCAGGTAGTACTAATCGCTACCCCAGATTAACTCTAGGCATTAAGGAAGATTATCTCGCATGGAAGACTTTATGATAGAAAGATTAATGATACATCCAGTCACATGTGCCTAGGTCCCTTGAAGATTCTCGGTGATCAGCCAGTTACACCATGAATCAGATATATAATCGCCATTTTGGATCATAACTTCATAAGTCCATCAGTTTTAAACTGATCGATCCAGATATGGAGCTCCTCATCAAGGAAATCTTTTGATTCTTCGAGCAACTGATATTCGGGTTGACCATCATCGCTTGGCGTCGAAGGATTCCTGTTTCTGTTGTGAGCGATTTGATTCTTCGAGCTAGAACCTTCGTCATTGCTCGAGATTATAAGAGGATGATTGATCGGTTCACTATCAAAAGCACCTTCCATTTGGGGATGGGAGAAACAAAAATCCTCATAGCATCCCCCCGCTTGATCTTCCGAAATCATACGGCCAAGCCAGGCAGATCTTTGAACACTAGGCACAATATGTTGATCGGCGATAGAAAGAGTACTAGCGAAAAGTTGCTGCTCAAACCAAGGAGTTCGTACCTGCTGCACTTGTGGCATATACTCTTGAGTGGTGCTGAGATGATTCGGGGGAATATTCTGATTAGCGCCCAAGTAGTCGATGGTGCTGCTACCAGCTTGGTCGGTGCCTAGATTCGGCAGGGTATTTCTTACTTTAGGGGCATTGTAGTTGTGGCCATGCCTAGTGTTTAGGCACAAGTTGAGTTCTTTCAGGTTCAGTGCTGTGTGGCACTGTCTTAGCGCCCTTCTGTAGCTCTTGAGGTGACTCGCGACTCCATCTTTAGTGAGTCCTGGTATGTTCATGATCTCAAGTATGCGCGTTGGATATGCTGAGTTGATCCCTAGTTGCTGAACCGCACTAAGGAACTTGAGATGAAGCTCGGGGGACCAATTGACCCTCGTCTTCTTGCGACCCGGAACAGTGTTGACAACTTGGCTATTGCTCTCTGGCCTATTTCCAATAGGATTTGATCGAGCCGGAAATTGTTGTGGAGGGAATTCATCAGCTTTGGATTGGTCGGTCATGATAGTAAGCTCATCGTTAAGGAAACTCCAATCATGGTGACGCATATCCCATCCTTTAGAAGTTATCGATATTGACTTCGTAGAATTGATTTGTTCATGCATATCTCCAACAAAATCCGATTGTATCAAAGATGGTTCGAGGGAGTGGGGTGGTGAATGAGCATTTTCAATCATCATATAAGGCTTATCAAGGAACATTTCGCCGAGAGTGACAGGGCCACCGCAATTAAGGCAAGCGATAGTGCTGGGAGCTTTCTTATACCTCATGTTCTCCGCTCGAAGCTTTTCGTTTTCCTCCTTTAGAATCGCAAGTTCTTGACGTCTGTGTTGAGCCCTCAATTTGGCTCGCTTATTTTGAAACCAAAACTTGACCCTCAAAGGTTTCATCCCTAGCTTCTGGCCCAATTCATTTCTTTGTTTCATGTTCGGGAGAGGGCATTCACTAAAGAAAGCTTCAAGCTCTTGGATTTCATTCTGAGTGTGGCACTGGCGACGTTTCCTTTTCCGGGATTGACCATCGCTGCTGCTGTTGTCGTCGCTGCTGAGATCCTGAACTTCGTTGCCGAAAGGGTTGGGTTCTGTGGTTCTGGTACCAGACGCAATCCTGGAATCTTCGAGATCTCTCAATAGTTCATTTTCTGAGATTTTTGGATCAGTCGCCTCTAGCAACTGACGGTAACCCTCAAACATGTTGGATCGAAAAATGTTCGATCAATTTTTGCTCACTCAGGGTTCTCTACACTCTCATGTATGCTCACTCTCTCTAAATTTTCTTTTGAGTGGTTCTGTATGCCCAGGAAACGTTCTTTAAACATGGATGAAGATCATCAGGCAAGCGTTTCTCCCAAGATTTCGTATTTCTTGCTTTGTCGTCTTCTTTCTTCTTTTCAACGTGGAGGGACACCAAATCGATTTCCTTTTCTCGATATCCATGTCTGTCTCCCACTTATTTTCAAAAAGGTGCAACTACGCTCGCCTCCCGCTCAGTTTTTTAATATGATGGGACCGCCAAATCCTTTTGCAACTTTTTTCGATAGTTGCGCTTAACTCTCGCTCAATTTTAATATGGTGGCACTGACATATCTTTTTACAACTTTTTTAGATTTATCAAGCCTGTAATCGCGGACTGGGACGGATCTGATGGTTCACCGAAAGAGCCACCACTGCTTTACCCAATTAACTTGGCCCCATGAGCATTATTGTTGTGACCTTTCTTCATCCTCGAGTTGCTATAAAAGGAGGAGTTAATGCAGAGAAGATTAACGCTCTTACATAATTGCCTTTTCATATTTTAATCACTCTACCACACTCATCTTCTTCTCCCTCACTCCAACGAAAATGACCTCTTCTCCTATTCGAGCTTTCTCGGCTGAAATTTTGGCCCAGTGGGAAAAACTCTATAACCTCCTAGGTCGAGGCTATGCTCATATAGCGGATCACCCAGAAATTGAAGATGAAATTCGCATTTTGCTCGTGGAAATAGACATCACCTCTATCGAGGGCACTAATTTAGAGAGGGAATATAGAATCTTCCCAACCCTCTTTATAAACTTTTTAGAGACTTACCGTGTCGCTCAGCGAGAAGTTACCGTGGCTCACGTTTTGCGAGCTCGCTATGAGGATCGGTCCAACTGCTTGGTGTTGGCCAACCTTGTGGCCGATAGTCACAGAAAGGCTGTTGAGTTCGCCAACGAGCGGGTCTCGATATTGCTTCGCGAGAGGGGAAATTTGGTGGAGCGCTTGGCCTTATCCCTGACCACCTATGAGCACGACCGTCGTAATGTCGTGTTGAAGTTTCAATGTGAGTGGCAGGAAGAAAGGCTTGACAGCATTACCGCGGATATAGCCCATGGGAGAGGACTAGTTCGGGACCTGGAAATAGCCGCCGAAGATCACGGGACCAAGGTTGCCGAGCTTAAAGGGGAATGTAAACGCCTTCTTCTTAAGCTTGCAGATCTCGAGTCTCGAGGTGGTGAGTATAGGCAAAGCATCAATAATATGGAGGGCCAACTGGGTTCCTTTGTGATGCTAATTAGGGCTCATTTCGGTTTTACTTTTCCACCTCGATGATCTGTATGATCTGCTTTTAAGGTCCCTCGATTGAGCGAAATGAATGAAAGCTCTAATATGTGTGTCTCAACTTCAGTATGGCTGACTTTCTCGAACACCTGACCACTCTCAACCTAGGCAAGCTGCTCTTCGACATTGATGATTCGAGCGTGTACATCTTGATTTTTTAATCTTGCTTATGATCGAATAAAGGAACCTCCCACCGCGTTTATCCACAAAAAGACTTCTCTTCTCTACCTGTTTTTAACTACTTAGAGATGCCCCAGTTTCGATCTTTGAGACGTGACTTCAGGATCACCTATTCCAAATCGTCATCTTCATTAGATGATACCTCAATGATGTCCATAGCAGGCTCTTATTATCCACTTGGCGCTCGTAATGGGATGACACCATCTTCGTCTTTCATCAAGAACATTGGGAGGAAAACACACCTATCTATCCTCAAAATGGCATTTAATCCAATCACCGGAATTATGCAATGAATATAATGATTATGAGCTGTAACAAGTTCGAGGGATAGAAAAGTCTTACCAACCAAACTTAAGAGAAAATCAAGCTTCTCTGTACAGTGTTAGGTATACTAACCTTCCATAGACAAACGCATGAGACAAGTGAGGGAAAACTCCTAAAAATCAAAAGATAGGGCTTGGTACCTAAAGCCAAGGTTCTCACCTCGAATTCTGGGAAGAGTCGATTCCATTGCACAACTATCGTTGCATTGGGACTCAATCCATAGTTCGAAGTGAGCGGAATTGAAAAGTGGATTACCCCAGGTTTTTCCTCACGGAGATTCCATTTTCAAATCCTTCTATTGTGTTCTTAAAGAGGGCGCCTGGGGTTTTAGGCGCAATTGTGTGTATTCATTGTGTTGTGCTAAAGCAATAAACATGCATTTTATTTAACAATCACCGCTTCAATATAAATATCCACACAATCATACATCCAAAACTCTTGCCTGCATAAAACAAAGTTAACAAGCACTTCACCCCTTATTTCTACAAAAACATCTAACACATTCGTTAGCATATACACCTCACTTTCGAGAGCATCTGCATAAAATTAGGTTAGAAGAATCAATCAACTTTTTAATCGGCTCAAGTCCACTAAATGGTTAAGAACCAGTCCCCAGCGGAGTCGCCAGTCTGTCGCGACCCTCTTGAGGTTGTCGGGCTCTCGAGGGCTAATGGGCCGTCCTGTCTGGTCGGACGCGGGCCTCTCCCAAGGCCCATTACCCAAATCGCAACGGAGGTATGCGTGATCGACTTTCAGTGTGGTCTAGTGACATGTGCTAAGTGTGCATGCCATGGAGTCGCCACCAATCATTTTTTTAGGGTGTGATTGGACCACCCAATCGAATAGTTGGGAGTTTCTATTCAATTTTGCGAGAACCAGAGAAATGGTTTCGGGGACTTAGTTACGCCAACCGTCAGAGTTGACGCCCTTTCGGTACCTAAGTTGACTGAATTTTCTAGCCTGAGATTCATGCGGATGAGTAAGGTATGAACCATAAATCTAGAAATTCATGCAGATAGGAGTGATTATCCTAGCAATCACAATCAGTAATAAAATGCGCAACTCAAGGAATCTAGATATGCAAATAAATCACATGGCATTCCTAGTAATGCCCTATTTATCAATCACAGCTCAAGAATGATTTAGCTGTCCTAGCCGTTCTACACTCGATCTAACCTAAGAAAAGCATTAGGAAGCATCGCAGGAGTTCGAGAGTACTCACATGGGGTTCGCCGTGCCCTGGTTTGGTCTTGGACGAGCTATCGAGCTCATGCCGACCCGATTATATTTGGGGATCCACTCGGCATTTTACACCATGAAATCATGTGAAACAAAAACGAAAATATTCAGCAAGGGGCATTTATTGTAGATGGTGGTCAATCTAATTGGACATCAAGACTAAAAAAGATGTAGAAATTTACAAATTAAAAGACTCGAATGATATTTTTTTTTGCCAAATTCAACTCTATGCGTCGTGAAGAAACACATGCAATTGAACTTGAATTTTGACTATTTATGAGTTCAAAATGAAAAGAAAATTAAAATAAAAATATTGACTATTTTTCTATATTTTTACGACATCGAATGCTATTTTTCTTCATTTTTCATGTATTTTTCTATTTTGGAAAATATTAAAAAATTGAAAAATTATTTTTTTGTCAAAATGGTTCCTTTAGCTTGGTCAAGGCTACCAAAGATGATTTTTTAATTTTTTAACTTTTTATATATTTTTTATGAATTTTTAAAAAATAAACTATGAAAGACTGATAAAAAATCAGGTGTCAACAGCTGCCCCTCTTTGAGAGGAATTTCGTTAGAGGTTTCTCTCAAAGACAAGGTGACACCTGTGTTCCGATCGACTCGACTGGGAAAAGAAAAGAAAAGAAAAGAAATCATGACATCCAATTTTCATGCCAATCAATGTGTGCTTTTCCTTAAAAAGAGATGTGCTCATTCAATTCCCTGATATGATGTAAGAAAGTTAAGGAGTAGATAGACTTCCCTGCCCCTTACCTGCCGAACGCTTGCGGCATTTGCTGTGTCTGATGGGTTCAAGTAGATTCCTAAGGACTCGTCATCGGAGTGTCATAGGGATGTTAAGCTCTGACCTGTATGGTAGGTCAAACCATAATGGGATTCCTAACTGATAGGAACCTAAGGAAGACGCATCCCACATTTGGGAATTGGCCAAGGGTTTTGATCCGTGTGGTGGACTAAACTAGAAATGGCTTGCCTAATGTAAGGCTTATTAGGGAAAACGACTCCTCTCGCGTTCGGGATTCATCAAGGTTTTGATCCGTATGGTGGATCGGACCATTGGGTTGATCCTTCAGGCGGTCTCTACCAGTCCTTTGACCCTTCAGGCGGTTTCTACCATTCATTGACCCTTCATGCGGTTTCTACCATTGAGTTGACCCTTCATGCGGTTTCTACCATTGGTTGACCCTTTAGGCGGTTTCTACCATACATTGACCCTTCAGGCGGTTTCTACCATTGGTTGACCCTTCAGGCGGTTTCTACCATACATTGACCCTTCAGGCGGTTTCTACCATTATGTTGACCCTTCAGGCGGTTTCTACCATTGATTGACCCTTCGGGCGGTTTCTACCATACATTGACCCTTCAGGCGGTTTCTACCATTGTGCTGACCCTTCAGGCGGTTTCTACCATTGATTGACCCTTCAGGCGGTTTCTACCATTGAGTTGACCCTTCAGGCGGTTTCTACCATTTATGAAATTCCAAATTGATATGAATCAAAGGATGACGTACCCGCTCTTCGAGGCTAGTCGGAGACTCGATCATTCTATGGATCGGTCTTAGAAAAGATTTGCCTACTAAAAGGCCTCACTTAAGGATGACGCACCTAGTCTTTAGGGTGGCCAAAAGTCCTGCAGAAAGCTTAGACCTGAAAAAATTTTCCTCGCCAAGAAGATGTTAGTAATCTTTGGGAAGATAATAATTGTCTAACTGACAAAATTCTACGACTTAAGTTTTAGTCATGAAATGTGCATTTTGATTGTTGGAGGTTATCCAAAACATTCCTGCCACATACAGATGTGATCATAAATTCCTTGCACGGAAACTCTAGATCAAACAATTTGAAAATTTCAAAAAGAGTTTGCTCAAAACATCCATTGGAGTATTTCTCATCCAAGAAGGCTCCTCATTGCTCTGTGATAATGATCTTTAATAGGGAAAGTGCTCAATTTCCTACCGACCTGTGCCTGGGTTTCAGGATCATTCGCAACGCATACATTTCGATCAATCAGGAGGTCTTTCACGGGACCGTAGTGTTAGGCTTGGATATCGGTTTCCAAGGGGGACTCACTTTTGAGTCAAGGCCGTTGAACGAAATTTTTCACTATCTGCTCCGGGTTTACAAGTCAAGAACCCTGAAAAATGAGAAAGAAATAGTCTTGCTCGTACTTCTTTGAGCTAAGTTATACATTAACCCAAGTGTCTTAGTCAGAGAAGACTGCTTCAGGATTGTAACATTGGAAGGATTGGGGACCGAAAAAGGCTTGTTTTTTGCCTAGAAATTGTGAAGGGTTTGACATTGGTGATCATTGCAAATTTGCCACATGTCCTTCGAAGAACATCTCCATTTCTTGAAGTGTACACTCCTCTTTTAGAGCGCACAAGGATGTTTAAAAGCGTCTCTTGTTGCATTAAGAGACCGTCTGTTTGTGTGTTTGCTATTTGAGCACGACATCATTTGGGGAGTAGTCATCTTGATCTGACTCCTTTGGAGGGTCTTTTCATCATCTCTCTAGACTTTACTGGGGATATTTTGAATGGACATCGGCCTTGCTTTTTACCAGGCACTTTGCTTTTTCTTGATGTCTAGGGATTTTTCTTTTCCCCCTTTTTTTAATCCCGTGTTTTTCTTTTCTTTTGGAGCTAGGATTTTCAGCAATCATGCTAGATATGCAACTTAAACTTTGGCATGCTTCCGTTCCTAGAGTGATATTGCCTTTGCTTTGGAATATGCAATGATCACCAATAGGTTGATGAAATGAATTTGTTGGCTCAACATGGTCGTGCAAAGGATAACAGTGTGTAGGATAGAGAAATGAATTATTCTCGTCATCCTATAACACTTGGATTATCATATAAACAACACACAAAGATTTATGTTAGTCCGAGCAAGAAAATTTCTAACCATTTACTTTCTGATACTGTTGGACTAACCTTCATTTGCCCCAATGTAGGGTGGTTCTTGACAGGGTTGAGAATGAAAATCGCCGTTCAATGGGGTTCTCAATGGGCATCTGTAGTGTTTGGAATGAAGAAAGAAATGCCTCTGTCATCTCGATCCATGTAATCGTTGCGAATGACCCTTATGTCCATAGGTTAAGGTTTCTCAATCATTTCCAATTTCCTCATCTCTCAAGTGTGTATGGGACGTGTTTGGATTAGGCTCGCTTCTCTTATGAGAAAATACCCTTTTGAACAGTTCAAACGACTCTTGTTGGAAAAATTCATTTCATTTCATCAAGATTTATCCTTCAAAGGGATTTTGTGATGCACCATATATGTGTAATTCATGTTCAGACAATCTCTTGTTTTAAAATATGAATGTCAATGAAGTAAGAATTCTATGTCTTTTTAGATGTGAGAATCGAATTAATTCTGAAAGTTTTTAATCTCCAATGAATTGGGAAAAAGGATACTTACCTGCCCATCGAGGCTGGAGATCCTGGAGATATAAAAGGGATATGTCATTGTATATTCTAAAACTTTACAAAAATTGGAACGATACATCTTACCCTTCGTCATATGCTCCAACGAGTGTACAAGGGTTGTGAAAATCTGCACTTCACATAGTAACACAAGATTGTTAGGTGTTCTAAAGTTCTTTGGACTTCTTGATTTTTAGAGAAAAATCAAACTTACATGTCTGCCCTGATGGCGAGCTCCTGCCAAGGATAAATATTAAGCATTATTTTGGGTTTCCAAATTCAAAACAAATTGGGACGATACTACTTTACTCTTGATTTGAATTCCATTCTGCATGCCAATGTGGGGATTGCAGAAGCCGGCCCTCAAGCTTGTGGCCATGATTTCTTCGTCTGGTTGGGCAACGAATCCACCTCAAGGATTTACGTCGGAGGAGATTCATTCATCTTTTTGGGCGTGTTTCATGCGCTGTTTTGTTATTTGAATGCATGGCTTCTTGGGTGCCTCGTCTCTATTCATCACCTGAGAGGAAAATAAGAGAACATTATCCCCGCATCTGATTGAAAATCATTTAGGAACGATACGTTCTTTTTACCAAATGGGTGGCTCCGCGGCCAAATGCGTTTTACGTTGAAAGGATGGATTCCATTACGCTCTGCGGATGATAACTATCGCTTGGGGGACTTGCCCCACGGATTAAACGATGAATCTGATGTCTTCGGCTTCAACATGCTTTCCGGATGTAGGAATGGTTTGCCCCCATTTTCAGTAGAGATGGGTTTTGTCGAGTGGGCAAGATCAATAACTCATCCTAGATTTGGCTTTAGTCGAAGGTTGAAATCCCGACCTTGGATAAGCGAATCATGATTCATCTCCTTCTGCTTCGGATTTGTCATTTGCGCGCTTCACATTTTACAATACCAACTTCGCCGCTTGATGAAAATGAATCGATGATTTTCGAATTGCCCCAAGTTCTATAGTCATCTGCGTCGAATCTCTTTGAACTTCATCGAGTGATAGACCAACTAATAAAACGATTTTTCAATCCCGAGATCGAACTCCTGACGTTTCGTACCACTGCCATTTCACTGACTACCAAGACATAGCACTATTGGCGTCCCTAACTGGTTCGTTTTTTGTTATAAAATTCTCGAAGCAGTTAGCAACCCCCATTGAGAATGAAACAAGCTCAATTTAGAGTTCGTAACGACTAAAGGTCCCTTGGAACGATACAGAGCTAACCGTCTTTGAGCTCGCTCGGGCTTTTACTCACATTTTCCTATGTGAAGCCTTTAAATGTTTTTCTTCGTGGCGTTCAATTGATTCGCCTCGACTCTAATCTAACAAGGGATTGTCGTACTTGAGCATGATGATGCTCGCAGGTAGTACTAATCGCTACCCCAGATTAACTCTAGGCATTAAGGAAGATTATCTCGCATGGAAGACTTTATGATAGAAAGATTAATGATACATCCAGTCACATGTGCCTAGGTCCCTTGAAGATTCTCGGTGATCAGCCAGTTACACCATGAATCAGATATATAATCGCCATTTTGGATCATAACTTCATAAGTCCATCAGTTTTAAACTGATCGATCCAGATATGGAGCTCCTCATCAAGGAAATCTTTTGATTCTTCGAGCAACTGATATTCGGGTTGACCATCATCGCTTGGCGTCGAAGGATTCCTGTTTCTGTTGTGAGCGATTTGATTCTTCGAGCTAGAACCTTCGTCATTGCTCGAGATTATAAGAGGATGATTGATCGGTTCACTATCAAAAGCACCTTCCATTTGGGGATGGGAGAAACAAAAATCCTCATAGCATCCCCCCGCTTGATCTTCCGAAATCATACGGCCAAGCCAGGCAGATCTTTGAACACTAGGCACAATATGTTGATCGGCGATAGAAAGAGTACTAGCGAAAAGTTGCTGCTCAAACCAAGGAGTTCGTACCTGCTGCACTTGTGGCATATACTCTTGAGTGGTGCTGAGATGATTCGGGGGAATATTCTGATTAGCGCCCAAGTAGTCGATGGTGCTGCTACCAGCTTGGTCGGTGCCTAGATTCGGCAGGGTATTTCTTACTTTAGGGGCATTGTAGTTGTGGCCATGCCTAGTGTTTAGGCACAAGTTGAGTTCTTTCAGGTTCAGTGCTGTGTGGCACTGTCTTAGCGCCCTTCTGTAGCTCTTGAGGTGACTCGCGACTCCATCTTTAGTGAGTCCTGGTATGTTCATGATCTCAAGTATGCGCGTTGGATATGCTGAGTTGATCCCTAGTTGCTGAACCGCACTAAGGAACTTGAGATGAAGCTCGGGGGACCAATTGACCCTCGTCTTCTTGCGACCCGGAACAGTGTTGACAACTTGGCTATTGCTCTCTGGCCTATTTCCAATAGGATTTGATCGAGCCGGAAATTGTTGTGGAGGGAATTCATCAGCTTTGGATTGGTCGGTCATGATAGTAAGCTCATCGTTAAGGAAACTCCAATCATGGTGACGCATATCCCATCCTTTAGAAGTTATCGATATTGACTTCGTAGAATTGATTTGTTCATGCATATCTCCAACAAAATCCGATTGTATCAAAGATGGTTCGAGGGAGTGGGGTGGTGAATGAGCATTTTCAATCATCATATAAGGCTTATCAAGGAACATTTCGCCGAGAGTGACAGGGCCACCGCAATTAAGGCAAGCGATAGTGCTGGGAGCTTTCTTATACCTCATGTTCTCCGCTCGAAGCTTTTCGTTTTCCTCCTTTAGAATCGCAAGTTCTTGACGTCTGTGTTGAGCCCTCAATTTGGCTCGCTTATTTTGAAACCAAAACTTGACCCTCAAAGGTTTCATCCCTAGCTTCTGGCCCAATTCATTTCTTTGTTTCATGTTCGGGAGAGGGCATTCACTAAAGAAAGCTTCAAGCTCTTGGATTTCATTCTGAGTGTGGCACTGGCGACGTTTCCTTTTCCGGGATTGACCATCGCTGCTGCTGTTGTCGTCGCTGCTGAGAGATCCTGAACTTCGTTGCCGAAAGGGTTGGGTTCTGTGGTTCTGGTACCAGACGCAATCCTGGAATCTTCGAGATCTCTCAATAGTTCATTTTCTGAGATTTTTGGATCAGTCGCCTCTAGCAACTGACGGTAACCCTCAAACATGTTGGATCGAAAAATGTTCGATCAATTTTTGCTCACTCAGGGTTCTCTACACTCTCATGTATGCTCACTCTCTCTAAATTTTCTTTTGAGTGGTTCTGTATGCCCAGGAAACGTTCTTTAAACATGGATGAAGATCATCAGGCAAGCGTTTCTCCCAAGATTTCGTATTTCTTGCTTTGTCGTCTTCTTTCTTCTTTTCAACGTGGAGGGACACCAAATCGATTTCCTTTTCTCGATATCCATGTCTGTCTCCCACTTATTTTCAAAAAGGTGCAACTACGCTCGCCTCCCGCTCAGTTTTTTAATATGATGGGACCGCCAAATCCTTTTGCAACTTTTTTCGATAGTTGCGCTTAACTCTCGCTCAATTTTAATATGGTGGCACTGACATATCTTTTTACAACTTTTTTAGATTTATCAAGCCTGTAATCGCGGACTGGGACGGATCTGATGGTTCACCGAAAGAGCCACCACTGCTTTACCCAATTAACTTGGCCCCATGAGCATTATTGTTGTGACCTTTCTTCATCCTCGAGTTGCTATAAAAGGAGGAGTTAATGCAGAGAAGATTAACGCTCTTACATAATTGCCTTTTCATATTTTAATCACTCTACCACACTCATCTTCTTCTCCCTCACTCCAACGAAAATGACCTCTTCTCCTATTCGAGCTTTCTCGGCTGAAATTTTGGCCCAGTGGGAAAAACTCTATAACCTCCTAGGTCGAGGCTATGCTCATATAGCGGATCACCCAGAAATTGAAGATGAAATTCGCATTTTGCTCGTGGAAATAGACATCACCTCTATCGAGGGCACTAATTTAGAGAGGGAATATAGAATCTTCCCAACCCTCTTTATAAACTTTTTAGAGACTTACCGTGTCGCTCAGCGAGAAGTTACCGTGGCTCACGTTTTGCGAGCTCGCTATGAGGATCGGTCCAACTGCTTGGTGTTGGCCAACCTTGTGGCCGATAGTCACAGAAAGGCTGTTGAGTTCGCCAACGAGCGGGTCTCGATATTGCTTCGCGAGAGGGGAAATTTGGTGGAGCGCTTGGCCTTATCCCTGACCACCTATGAGCACGACCGTCGTAATGTCGTGTTGAAGTTTCAATGTGAGTGGCAGGAAGAAAGGCTTGACAGCATTACCGCGGATATAGCCCATGGGAGAGGACTAGTTCGGGACCTGGAAATAGCCGCCGAAGATCACGGGACCAAGGTTGCCGAGCTTAAAGGGGAATGTAAACGCCTTCTTCTTAAGCTTGCAGATCTCGAGTCTCGAGGTGGTGAGTATAGGCAAAGCATCAATAATATGGAGGGCCAACTGGGTTCCTTTGTGATGCTAATTAGGGCTCATTTCGGTTTTACTTTTCCACCTCGATGATCTGTATGATCTGCTTTTAAGGTCCCTCGATTGAGCGAAATGAATGAAAGCTCTAATATGTGTGTCTCAACTTCAGTATGGCTGACTTTCTCGAACACCTGACCACTCTCAACCTAGGCAAGCTGCTCTTCGACATTGATGATTCGAGCGTGTACATCTTGATTTTTTAATCTTGCTTATGATCGAATAAAGGAACCTCCCACCGCGTTTATCCACAAAAAGACTTCTCTTCTCTACCTGTTTTTAACTACTTAGAGATGCCCCAGTTTCGATCTTTGAGACGTGACTTCAGGATCACCTATTCCAAATCGTCATCTTCATTAGATGATACCTCAATGATGTCCATAGCAGGCTCTTATTATCCACTTGGCGCTCGTAATGGGATGACACCATCTTCGTCTTTCATCAAGAACATTGGGAGGAAAACACACCTATCTATCCTCAAAATGGCATTTAATCCAATCACCGGAATTATGCAATGAATATAATGATTATGAGCTGTAACAAGTTCGAGGGATAGAAAAGTCTTACCAACCAAACTTAAGAGAAAATCAAGCTTCTCTGTACAGTGTTAGGTATACTAACCTTCCATAGACAAACGCATGAGACAAGTGAGGGAAAACTCCTAAAAATCAAAAGATAGGGCTTGGTACCTAAAGCCAAGGTTCTCACCTCGAATTCTGGGAAGAGTCGATTCCATTGCACAACTATCGTTGCATTGGGACTCAATCCATAGTTCGAAGTGAGCGGAATTGAAAAGTGGATTACCCCAGGTTTTTCCTCACGGAGATTCCATTTTCAAATCCTTCTATTGTGTTCTTAAAGAGGGCGCCTGGGGTTTTAGGCGCAATTGTGTGTATTCATTGTGTTGTGCTAAAGCAATAAACATGCATTTTATTTAACAATCACCGCTTCAATATAAATATCCACACAATCATACATCCAAAACTCTTGCCTGCATAAAACAAAGTTAACAAGCACTTCACCCCTTATTTCTACAAAAACATCTAACACATTCGTTAGCATATACACCTCACTTTCGAGAGCATCTGCATAAAATTAGGTTAGAAGAATCAATCAACTTTTTAATCGGCTCAAGTCCACTAAATGGTTAAGAACCAGTCCCCAGCGGAGTCGCCAGTCTGTCGCGACCCTCTTGAGGTTGTCGGGCTCTCGAGGGCTAATGGGCCGTCCTGTCTGGTCGGACGCGGGCCTCTCCCAAGGCCCATTACCCAAATCGCAACGGAGGTATGCGTGATCGACTTTCAGTGTGGTCTAGTGACATGTGCTAAGTGTGCATGCCATGGAGTCGCCACCAATCATTTTTTTAGGGTGTGATTGGACCACCCAATCGAATAGTTGGGAGTTTCTATTCAATTTTGCGAGAACCAGAGAAATGGTTTCGGGGACTTAGTTACGCCAACCGTCAGAGTTGACGCCCTTTCGGTACCTAAGTTGACTGAATTTTCTAGCCTGAGATTCATGCGGATGAGTAAGGTATGAACCATAAATCTAGAAATTCATGCAGATAGGAGTGATTATCCTAGCAATCACAATCAGTAATAAAATGCGCAACTCAAGGAATCTAGATATGCAAATAAATCACATGGCATTCCTAGTAATGCCCTATTTATCAATCACAGCTCAAGAATGATTTAGCTGTCCTAGCCGTTCTACACTCGATCTAACCTAAGAAAAGCATTAGGAAGCATCGCAGGAGTTCGAGAGTACTCACATGGGGTTCGCCGTGCCCTGGTTTGGTCTTGGACGAGCTATCGAGCTCATGCCGACCCGATTATATTTGGGGATCCACTCGGCATTTTACACCATGAAATCATGTGAAACAAAAACGAAAATATTCAGCAAGGGGCATTTATTGTAGATGGTGGTCAATCTAATTGGACATCAAGACTAAAAAAGATGTAGAAATTTACAAATTAAAAGACTCGAATGATATTTTTTTTTGCCAAATTCAACTCTATGCGTCGTGAAGAAACACATGCAATTGAACTTGAATTTTGACTATTTATGAGTTCAAAATGAAAAGAAAATTAAAATAAAAATATTGACTATTTTTCTATATTTTTACGACATCGAATGCTATTTTTCTTCATTTTTCATGTATTTTTCTATTTTGGAAAATATTAAAAAATTGAAAAATTATTTTTTTGTCAAAATGGTTCCTTTAGCTTGGTCAAGGCTACCAAAGATGATTTTTTAATTTTTTAACTTTTTATATATTTTTTATGAATTTTTAAAAAATAAACTATGAAAGACTGATAAAAAATCAGGTGTCAACAGCTGCCCCTCTTTGAGAGGAATTTCGTTAGAGGTTTCTCTCAAAGACAAGGTGACACCTGTGTTCCGATCGACTCGACTGGGAAAAGAAAAGAAAAGAAAAGAAATCATGACATCCAATTTTCATGCCAATCAATGTGTGCTTTTCCTTAAAAAGAGATGTGCTCATTCAATTCCCTGATATGATGTAAGAAAGTTAAGGAGTAGATAGACTTCCCTGCCCCTTACCTGCCGAACGCTTGCGGCATTTGCTGTGTCTGATGGGTTCAAGTAGATTCCTAAGGACTCGTCATCGGAGTGTCATAGGGATGTTAAGCTCTGACCTGTATGGTAGGTCAAACCATAATGGGATTCCTAACTGATAGGAACCTAAGGAAGACGCATCCCACATTTGGGAATTGGCCAAGGGTTTTGATCCGTGTGGTGGACTAAACTAGAAATGGCTTGCCTAATGTAAGGCTTATTAGGGAAAACGACTCCTCTCGCGTTCGGGATTCATCAAGGTTTTGATCCGTATGGTGGATCGGACCATTGGGTTGATCCTTCAGGCGGTCTCTACCAGTCCTTTGACCCTTCAGGCGGTTTCTACCATTCATTGACCCTTCATGCGGTTTCTACCATTGAGTTGACCCTTCATGCGGTTTCTACCATTGGTTGACCCTTTAGGCGGTTTCTACCATACATTGACCCTTCAGGCGGTTTCTACCATTGGTTGACCCTTCAGGCGGTTTCTACCATACATTGACCCTTCAGGCGGTTTCTACCATTATGTTGACCCTTCAGGCGGTTTCTACCATTGATTGACCCTTCGGGCGGTTTCTACCATACATTGACCCTTCAGGCGGTTTCTACCATTGTGCTGACCCTTCAGGCGGTTTCTACCATTGATTGACCCTTCAGGCGGTTTCTACCATTGAGTTGACCCTTCAGGCGGTTTCTACCATTTATGAAATTCCAAATTGATATGAATCAAAGGATGACGTACCCGCTCTTCGAGGCTAGTCGGAGACTCGATCATTCTATGGATCGGTCTTAGAAAAGATTTGCCTACTAAAAGGCCTCACTTAAGGATGACGCACCTAGTCTTTAGGGTGGCCAAAAGTCCTGCAGAAAGCTTAGACCTGAAAAAATTTTCCTCGCCAAGAAGATGTTAGTAATCTTTGGGAAGATAATAATTGTCTAACTGACAAAATTCTACGACTTAAGTTTTAGTCATGAAATGTGCATTTTGATTGTTGGAGGTTATCCAAAACATTCCTGCCACATACAGATGTGATCATAAATTCCTTGCACGGAAACTCTAGATCAAACAATTTGAAAATTTCAAAAAGAGTTTGCTCAAAACATCCATTGGAGTATTTCTCATCCAAGAAGGCTCCTCATTGCTCTGTGATAATGATCTTTAATAGGGAAAGTGCTCAATTTCCTACCGACCTGTGCCTGGGTTTCAGGATCATTCGCAACGCATACATTTCGATCAATCAGGAGGTCTTTCACGGGACCGTAGTGTTAGGCTTGGATATCGGTTTCCAAGGGGGACTCACTTTTGAGTCAAGGCCGTTGAACGAAATTTTTCACTATCTGCTCCGGGTTTACAAGTCAAGAACCCTGAAAAATGAGAAAGAAATAGTCTTGCTCGTACTTCTTTGAGCTAAGTTATACATTAACCCAAGTGTCTTAGTCAGAGAAGACTGCTTCAGGATTGTAACATTGGAAGGATTGGGGACCGAAAAAGGCTTGTTTTTTGCCTAGAAATTGTGAAGGGTTTGACATTGGTGATCATTGCAAATTTGCCACATGTCCTTCGAAGAACATCTCCATTTCTTGAAGTGTACACTCCTCTTTTAGAGCGCACAAGGATGTTTAAAAGCGTCTCTTGTTGCATTAAGAGACCGTCTGTTTGTGTGTTTGCTATTTGAGCACGACATCATTTGGGGAGTAGTCATCTTGATCTGACTCCTTTGGAGGGTCTTTTCATCATCTCTCTAGACTTTACTGGGGATATTTTGAATGGACATCGGCCTTGCTTTTTACCAGGCACTTTGCTTTTTCTTGATGTCTAGGGATTTTTCTTTTCCCCCTTTTTTTAATCCCGTGTTTTTCTTTTCTTTTGGAGCTAGGATTTTCAGCAATCATGCTAGATATGCAACTTAAACTTTGGCATGCTTCCGTTCCTAGAGTGATATTGCCTTTGCTTTGGAATATGCAATGATCACCAATAGGTTGATGAAATGAATTTGTTGGCTCAACATGGTCGTGCAAAGGATAACAGTGTGTAGGATAGAGAAATGAATTATTCTCGTCATCCTATAACACTTGGATTATCATATAAACAACACACAAAGATTTATGTTAGTCCGAGCAAGAAAATTTCTAACCATTTACTTTCTGATACTGTTGGACTAACCTTCATTTGCCCCAATGTAGGGTGGTTCTTGACAGGGTTGAGAATGAAAATCGCCGTTCAATGGGGTTCTCAATGGGCATCTGTAGTGTTTGGAATGAAGAAAGAAATGCCTCTGTCATCTCGATCCATGTAATCGTTGCGAATGACCCTTATGTCCATAGGTTAAGGTTTCTCAATCATTTCCAATTTCCTCATCTCTCAAGTGTGTATGGGACGTGTTTGGATTAGGCTCGCTTCTCTTATGAGAAAATACCCTTTTGAACAGTTCAAACGACTCTTGTTGGAAAAATTCATTTCATTTCATCAAGATTTATCCTTCAAAGGGATTTTGTGATGCACCATATATGTGTAATTCATGTTCAGACAATCTCTTGTTTTAAAATATGAATGTCAATGAAGTAAGAATTCTATGTCTTTTTAGATGTGAGAATCGAATTAATTCTGAAAGTTTTTAATCTCCAATGAATTGGGAAAAAGGATACTTACCTGCCCATCGAGGCTGGAGATCCTGGAGATATAAAAGGGATATGTCATTGTATATTCTAAAACTTTACAAAAATTGGAACGATACATCTTACCCTTCGTCATATGCTCCAACGAGTGTACAAGGGTTGTGAAAATCTGCACTTCACATAGTAACACAAGATTGTTAGGTGTTCTAAAGTTCTTTGGACTTCTTGATTTTTAGAGAAAAATCAAACTTACATGTCTGCCCTGATGGCGAGCTCCTGCCAAGGATAAATATTAAGCATTATTTTGGGTTTCCAAATTCAAAACAAATTGGGACGATACTACTTTACTCTTGATTTGAATTCCATTCTGCATGCCAATGTGGGGATTGCAGAAGCCGGCCCTCAAGCTTGTGGCCATGATTTCTTCGTCTGGTTGGGCAACGAATCCACCTCAAGGATTTACGTCGGAGGAGATTCATTCATCTTTTTGGGCGTGTTTCATGCGCTGTTTTGTTATTTGAATGCATGGCTTCTTGGGTGCCTCGTCTCTATTCATCACCTGAGAGGAAAATAAGAGAACATTATCCCCGCATCTGATTGAAAATCATTTAGGAACGATACGTTCTTTTTACCAAATGGGTGGCTCCGCGGCCAAATGCGTTTTACGTTGAAAGGATGGATTCCATTACGCTCTGCGGATGATAACTATCGCTTGGGGGACTTGCCCCACGGATTAAACGATGAATCTGATGTCTTCGGCTTCAACATGCTTTCCGGATGTAGGAATGGTTTGCCCCCATTTTCAGTAGAGATGGGTTTTGTCGAGTGGGCAAGATCAATAACTCATCCTAGATTTGGCTTTAGTCGAAGGTTGAAATCCCGACCTTGGATAAGCGAATCATGATTCATCTCCTTCTGCTTCGGATTTGTCATTTGCGCGCTTCACATTTTACAATACCAACTTCGCCGCTTGATGAAAATGAATCGATGATTTTCGAATTGCCCCAAGTTCTATAGTCATCTGCGTCGAATCTCTTTGAACTTCATCGAGTGATAGACCAACTAATAAAACGATTTTTCAATCCCGAGATCGAACTCCTGACGTTTCGTACCACTGCCATTTCACTGACTACCAAGACATAGCACTATTGGCGTCCCTAACTGGTTCGTTTTTTGTTATAAAATTCTCGAAGCAGTTAGCAACCCCCATTGAGAATGAAACAAGCTCAATTTAGAGTTCGTAACGACTAAAGGTCCCTTGGAACGATACAGAGCTAACCGTCTTTGAGCTCGCTCGGGCTTTTACTCACATTTTCCTATGTGAAGCCTTTAAATGTTTTTCTTCGTGGCGTTCAATTGATTCGCCTCGACTCTAATCTAACAAGGGATTGTCGTACTTGAGCATGATGATGCTCGCAGGTAGTACTAATCGCTACCCCAGATTAACTCTAGGCATTAAGGAAGATTATCTCGCATGGAAGACTTTATGATAGAAAGATTAATGATACATCCAGTCACATGTGCCTAGGTCCCTTGAAGATTCTCGGTGATCAGCCAGTTACACCATGAATCAGATATATAATCGCCATTTTGGATCATAACTTCATAAGTCCATCAGTTTTAAACTGATCGATCCAGATATGGAGCTCCTCATCAAGGAAATCTTTTGATTCTTCGAGCAACTGATATTCGGGTTGACCATCATCGCTTGGCGTCGAAGGATTCCTGTTTCTGTTGTGAGCGATTTGATTCTTCGAGCTAGAACCTTCGTCATTGCTCGAGATTATAAGAGGATGATTGATCGGTTCACTATCAAAAGCACCTTCCATTTGGGGATGGGAGAAACAAAAATCCTCATAGCATCCCCCCGCTTGATCTTCCGAAATCATACGGCCAAGCCAGGCAGATCTTTGAACACTAGGCACAATATGTTGATCGGCGATAGAAAGAGTACTAGCGAAAAGTTGCTGCTCAAACCAAGGAGTTCGTACCTGCTGCACTTGTGGCATATACTCTTGAGTGGTGCTGAGATGATTCGGGGGAATATTCTGATTAGCGCCCAAGTAGTCGATGGTGCTGCTACCAGCTTGGTCGGTGCCTAGATTCGGCAGGGTATTTCTTACTTTAGGGGCATTGTAGTTGTGGCCATGCCTAGTGTTTAGGCACAAGTTGAGTTCTTTCAGGTTCAGTGCTGTGTGGTACTGTCTTAGCGCCCTTCTGTAGCTCTTGAGGTGACTCGCGACTCCATCTTTAGTGAGTCCTGGTATGTTCATGATCTCAAGTATGCGCGTTGGATATGCTGAGTTGATCCCTAGTTGCTGAACCGCACTAAGGAACTTGAGATGAAGCTCGGGGGACCAATTGACCCTCGTCTTCTTGCGACCCGGAACAGTGTTGACAACTTGGCTATTGCTCTCTGGCCTATTTCCAATAGGATTTGATCGAGCCGGAAATTGTTGTGGAGGGAATTCATCAGCTTTGGATTGGTCGGTCATGATAGTAAGCTCATCGTTAAGGAAACTCCAATCATGGTGACGCATATCCCATCCTTTAGAAGTTATCGATATTGACTTCGTAGAATTGATTTGTTCATGCATATCTCCAACAAAATCCGATTGTATCAAAGATGGTTCGAGGGAGTGGGGTGGTGAATGAGCATTTTCAATCATCATATAAGGCTTATCAAGGAACATTTCGCCGAGAGTGACAGGGCCACCGCAATTAAGGCAAGCGATAGTGCTGGGAGCTTTCTTATACCTCATGTTCTCCGCTCGAAGCTTTTCGTTTTCCTCCTTTAGAATCGCAAGTTCTTGACGTCTGTGTTGAGCCCTCAATTTGGCTCGCTTATTTTGAAACCAAAACTTGACCCTCAAAGGTTTCATCCCTAGCTTCTGGCCCAATTCATTTCTTTGTTTCATGTTCGGGAGAGGGCATTCACTAAAGAAAGCTTCAAGCTCTTGGATTTCATTCTGAGTGTGGCACTGGCGACGTTTCCTTTTCCGGGATTGACCATCGCTGCTGCTGTTGTCGTCGCTGCTGAGATCCTGAACTTCGTTGCCGAAAGGGTTGGGTTCTGTGGTTCTGGTACCAGACGCAATCCTGGAATCTTCGAGATCTCTCAATAGTTCATTTTCTGAGATTTTTGGATCAGTCGCCTCTAGCAACTGACGGTAACCCTCAAACATGTTGGATCGAAAAATGTTCGATCAATTTTTGCTCACTCAGGGTTCTCTACACTCTCATGTATGCTCACTCTCTCTAAATTTTCTTTTGAGTGGTTCTGTATGCCCAGGAAACGTTCTTTAAACATGGATGAAGATCATCAGGCAAGCGTTTCTCCCAAGATTTCGTATTTCTTGCTTTGTCGTCTTCTTTCTTCTTTTCAACGTGGAGGGACACCAAATCGATTTCCTTTTCTCGATATCCATGTCTGTCTCCCACTTATTTTCAAAAAGGTGCAACTACGCTCGCCTCCCGCTCAGTTTTTTAATATGATGGGACCGCCAAATCCTTTTGCAACTTTTTTCGATAGTTGCGCTTAACTCTCGCTCAATTTTAATATGGTGGCACTGACATATCTTTTTACAACTTTTTTAGATTTATCAAGCCTGTAATCGCGGACTGGGACGGATCTGATGGTTCACCGAAAGAGCCACCACTGCTTTACCCAATTAACTTGGCCCCATGAGCATTATTGTTGTGACCTTTCTTCATCCTCGAGTTGCTATAAAAGGAGGAGTTAATGCAGAGAAGATTAACGCTCTTACATAATTGCCTTTTCATATTTTAATCACTCTACCACACTCATCTTCTTCTCCCTCACTCCAACGAAAATGACCTCTTCTCCTATTCGAGCTTTCTCGGCTGAAATTTTGGCCCAGTGGGAAAAACTCTATAACCTCCTAGGTCGAGGCTATGCTCATATAGCGGATCACCCAGAAATTGAAGATGAAATTCGCATTTTGCTCGTGGAAATAGACATCACCTCTATCGAGGGCACTAATTTAGAGAGGGAATATAGAATCTTCCCAACCCTCTTTATAAACTTTTTAGAGACTTACCGTGTCGCTCAGCGAGAAGTTACCGTGGCTCACGTTTTGCGAGCTCGCTATGAGGATCGGTCCAACTGCTTGGTGTTGGCCAACCTTGTGGCCGATAGTCACAGAAAGGCTGTTGAGTTCGCCAACGAGCGGGTCTCGATATTGCTTCGCGAGAGGGGAAATTTGGTGGAGCGCTTGGCCTTATCCCTGACCACCTATGAGCACGACCGTCGTAATGTCGTGTTGAAGTTTCAATGTGAGTGGCAGGAAGAAAGGCTTGACAGCATTACCGCGGATATAGCCCATGGGAGAGGACTAGTTCGGGACCTGGAAATAGCCGCCGAAGATCACGGGACCAAGGTTGCCGAGCTTAAAGGGGAATGTAAACGCCTTCTTCTTAAGCTTGCAGATCTCGAGTCTCGAGGTGGTGAGTATAGGCAAAGCATCAATAATATGGAGGGCCAACTGGGTTCCTTTGTGATGCTAATTAGGGCTCATTTCGGTTTTACTTTTCCACCTCGATGATCTGTATGATCTGCTTTTAAGGTCCCTCGATTGAGCGAAATGAATGAAAGCTCTAATATGTGTGTCTCAACTTCAGTATGGCTGACTTTCTCGAACACCTGACCACTCTCAACCTAGGCAAGCTGCTCTTCGACATTGATGATTCGAGCGTGTACATCTTGATTTTTTAATCTTGCTTATGATCGAATAAAGGAACCTCCCACCGCGTTTATCCACAAAAAGACTTCTCTTCTCTACCTGTTTTTAACTACTTAGAGATGCCCCAGTTTCGATCTTTGAGACGTGACTTCAGGATCACCTATTCCAAATCGTCATCTTCATTAGATGATACCTCAATGATGTCCATAGCAGGCTCTTATTATCCACTTGGCGCTCGTAATGGGATGACACCATCTTCGTCTTTCATCAAGAACATTGGGAGGAAAACACACCTATCTATCCTCAAAATGGCATTTAATCCAATCACCGGAATTATGCAATGAATATAATGATTATGAGCTGTAACAAGTTCGAGGGATAGAAAAGTCTTACCAACCAAACTTAAGAGAAAATCAAGCTTCTCTGTACAGTGTTAGGTATACTAACCTTCCATAGACAAACGCATGAGACAAGTGAGGGAAAACTCCTAAAAATCAAAAGATAGGGCTTGGTACCTAAAGCCAAGGTTCTCACCTCGAATTCTGGGAAGAGTCGATTCCATTGCACAACTATCGTTGCATTGGGACTCAATCCATAGTTCGAAGTGAGCGGAATTGAAAAGTGGATTACCCCAGGTTTTTCCTCACGGAGATTCCATTTTCAAATCCTTCTATTGTGTTCTTAAAGAGGGCGCCTGGGGTTTTAGGCGCAATTGTGTGTATTCATTGTGTTGTGCTAAAGCAATAAACATGCATTTTATTTAACAATCACCGCTTCAATATAAATATCCACACAATCATACATCCAAAACTCTTGCCTGCATAAAACAAAGTTAACAAGCACTTCACCCCTTATTTCTACAAAAACATCTAACACATTCGTTAGCATATACACCTCACTTTCGAGAGCATCTGCATAAAATTAGGTTAGAAGAATCAATCAACTTTTTAATCGGCTCAAGTCCACTAAATGGTTAAGAACCAGTCCCCAGCGGAGTCGCCAGTCTGTCGCGACCCTCTTGAGGTTGTCGGGCTCTCGAGGGCTAATGGGCCGTCCTGTCTGGTCGGACGCGGGCCTCTCCCAAGGCCCATTACCCAAATCGCAACGGAGGTATGCGTGATCGACTTTCAGTGTGGTCTAGTGACATGTGCTAAGTGTGCATGCCATGGAGTCGCCACCAATCATTTTTTTAGGGTGTGATTGGACCACCCAATCGAATAGTTGGGAGTTTCTATTCAATTTTGCGAGAACCAGAGAAATGGTTTCGGGGACTTAGTTACGCCAACCGTCAGAGTTGACGCCCTTTCGGTACCTAAGTTGACTGAATTTTCTAGCCTGAGATTCATGCGGATGAGTAAGGTATGAACCATAAATCTAGAAATTCATGCAGATAGGAGTGATTATCCTAGCAATCACAATCAGTAATAAAATGCGCAACTCAAGGAATCTAGATATGCAAATAAATCACATGGCATTCCTAGTAATGCCCTATTTATCAATCACAGCTCAAGAATGATTTAGCTGTCCTAGCCGTTCTACACTCGATCTAACCTAAGAAAAGCATTAGGAAGCATCGCAGGAGTTCGAGAGTACTCACATGGGGTTCGCCGTGCCCTAGTTTGGTCTTGGACGAGCTATCGAGCTCATGCCGACCCGATTATATTTGGGGATCCACTCGGCATTTTACACCATGAAATCATGTGAAACAAAAACGAAAATATTCAGCAAGGGGCATTTATTGTAGATGGTGGTCAATCTAATTGGACATCAAGACTAAAAAAGATGTAGAAATTTACAAATTAAAAGACTCGAATGATATTTTTTTTTGCCAAATTCAACTCTATGCGTCGTGAAGAAACACATGCAATTGAACTTGAATTTTGACTATTTATGAGTTCAAAATGAAAAGAAAATTAAAATAAAAATATTGACTATTTTTCTATATTTTTACGACATCGAATGCTATTTTTCTTCATTTTTCATGTATTTTTCTATTTTGGAAAATATTAAAAAATTGAAAAATTATTTTTTTGTCAAAATGGTTCCTTTAGCTTGGTCAAGGCTACCAAAGATGATTTTTTAATTTTTTAACTTTTTATATATTTTTTATGAATTTTTAAAAAATAAACTATGAAAGACTGATAAAAAATCAGGTGTCAACAGCTGCCCCTCTTTGAGAGGAATTTCGTTAGAGGTTTCTCTCAAAGACAAGGTGACACCTGTGTTCCGATCGACTCGACTGGGAAAAGAAAAGAAAAGAAAAGAAATCATGACATCCAATTTTCATGCCAATCAATGTGTGCTTTTCCTTAAAAAGAGATGTGCTCATTCAATTCCCTGATATGATGTAAGAAAGTTAAGGAGTAGATAGACTTCCCTGCCCCTTACCTGCCGAACGCTTGCGGCATTTGCTGTGTCTGATGGGTTCAAGTAGATTCCTAAGGACTCGTCATCGGAGTGTCATAGGGATGTTAAGCTCTGACCTGTATGGTAGGTCAAACCATAATGGGATTCCTAACTGATAGGAACCTAAGGAAGACGCATCCCACATTTGGGAATTGGCCAAGGGTTTTGATCCGTGTGGTGGACTAAACTAGAAATGGCTTGCCTAATGTAAGGCTTATTAGGGAAAACGACTCCTCTCGCGTTCGGGATTCATCAAGGTTTTGATCCGTATGGTGGATCGGACCATTGGGTTGATCCTTCAGGCGGTCTCTACCAGTCCTTTGACCCTTCAGGCGGTTTCTACCATTCATTGACCCTTCATGCGGTTTCTACCATTGAGTTGACCCTTCATGCGGTTTCTACCATTGGTTGACCCTTTAGGCGGTTTCTACCATACATTGACCCTTCAGGCGGTTTCTACCATTGGTTGACCCTTCAGGCGGTTTCTACCATACATTGACCCTTCAGGCGGTTTCTACCATTATGTTGACCCTTCAGGCGGTTTCTACCATTGATTGACCCTTCAGGCGGTTTCTACCATACATTGACCCTTCAGGCGGTTTCTACCATTGTGCTGACCCTTCAGGCGGTTTCTACCATTGATTGACCCTTCAGGCGGTTTCTACCATTGAGTTGACCCTTCAGGCGGTTTCTACCATTTATGAAATTCCAAATTGATATGAATCAAAGGATGACGTACCCGCTCTTCGAGGCTAGTCGGAGACTCGATCATTCTATGGATCGGTCTTAGAAAAGATTTGCCTACTAAAAGGCCTCACTTAAGGATGACGCACCTAGTCTTTAGGGTGGCCAAAAGTCCTGCAGAAAGCTTAGACCTGAAAAAATTTTCCTCGCCAAGAAGATGTTAGTAATCTTTGGGAAGATAATAATTGTCTAACTGACAAAATTCTACGACTTAAGTTTTAGTCATGAAATGTGCATTTTGATTGTTGGAGGTTATCCAAAACATTCCTGCCACATACAGATGTGATCATAAATTCCTTGCACGGAAACTCTAGATCAAACAATTTGAAAATTTCAAAAAGAGTTTGCTCAAAACATCCATTGGAGTATTTCTCATCCAAGAAGGCTCCTCATTGCTCTGTGATAATGATCTTTAATAGGGAAAGTGCTCAATTTCCTACCGACCTGTGCCTGGGTTTCAGGATCATTCGCAACGCATACATTTCGATCAATCAGGAGGTCTTTCACGGGACCGTAGTGTTAGGCTTGGATATCGGTTTCCAAGGGGGACTCACTTTTGAGTCAAGGCCGTTGAACGAAATTTTTCACTATCTGCTCCGGGTTTACAAGTCAAGAACCCTGAAAAATGAGAAAGAAATAGTCTTGCTCGTACTTCTTTGAGCTAAGTTATACATTAACCCAAGTGTCTTAGTCAGAGAAGACTGCTTCAGGATTGTAACATTGGAAGGATTGGGGACCGAAAAAGGCTTGTTTTTTGCCTAGAAATTGTGAAGGGTTTGACATTGGTGATCATTGCAAATTTGCCACATGTCCTTCGAAGAACATCTCCATTTCTTGAAGTGTACACTCCTCTTTTAGAGCGCACAAGGATGTTTAAAAGCGTCTCTTGTTGCATTAAGAGACCGTCTGTTTGTGTGTTTGCTATTTGAGCACGACATCATTTGGGGAGTAGTCATCTTGATCTGACTCCTTTGGAGGGTCTTTTCATCATCTCTCTAGACTTTACTGGGGATATTTTGAATGGACATCGGCCTTGCTTTTTACCAGGCACTTTGCTTTTTCTTGATGTCTAGGGATTTTTCTTTTCCCCCTTTTTTTAATCCCGTGTTTTTCTTTTCTTTTGGAGCTAGGATTTTCAGCAATCATGCTAGATATGCAACTTAAACTTTGGCATGCTTCCGTTCCTAGAGTGATATTGCCTTTGCTTTGGAATATGCAATGATCACCAATAGGTTGATGAAATGAATTTGTTGGCTCAACATGGTCGTGCAAAGGATAACAGTGTGTAGGATAGAGAAATGAATTATTCTCGTCATCCTATAACACTTGGATTATCATATAAACAACACACAAAGATTTATGTTAGTCCGAGCAAGAAAATTTCTAACCATTTACTTTCTGATACTGTTGGACTAACCTTCATTTGCCCCAATGTAGGGTGGTTCTTGACAGGGTTGAGAATGAAAATCGCCGTTCAATGGGGTTCTCAATGGGCATCTGTAGTGTTTGGAATGAAGAAAGAAATGCCTCTGTCATCTCGATCCATGTAATCGTTGCGAATGACCCTTATGTCCATAGGTTAAGGTTTCTCAATCATTTCCAATTTCCTCATCTCTCAAGTGTGTATGGGACGTGTTTGGATTAGGCTCGCTTCTCTTATGAGAAAATACCCTTTTGAACAGTTCAAACGACTCTTGTTGGAAAAATTCATTTCATTTCATCAAGATTTATCCTTCAAAGGGATTTTGTGATGCACCATATATGTGTAATTCATGTTCAGACAATCTCTTGTTTTAAAATATGAATGTCAATGAAGTAAGAATTCTATGTCTTTTTAGATGTGAGAATCGAATTAATTCTGAAAGTTTTTAATCTCCAATGAATTGGGAAAAAGGATACTTACCTGCCCATCGAGGCTGGAGATCCTGGAGATATAAAAGGGATATGTCATTGTATATTCTAAAACTTTACAAAAATTGGAACGATACATCTTACCCTTCGTCATATGCTCCAACGAGTGTACAAGGGTTGTGAAAATCTGCACTTCACATAGTAACACAAGATTGTTAGGTGTTCTAAAGTTCTTTGGACTTCTTGATTTTTAGAGAAAAATCAAACTTACATGTCTGCCCTGATGGCGAGCTCCTGCCAAGGATAAATATTAAGCATTATTTTGGGTTTCCAAATTCAAAACAAATTGGGACGATACTACTTTACTCTTGATTTGAATTCCATTCTGCATGCCAATGTGGGGATTGCAGAAGCCGGCCCTCAAGCTTGTGGCCATGATTTCTTCGTCTGGTTGGGCAACGAATCCACCTCAAGGATTTACGTCGGAGGAGATTCATTCATCTTTTTGGGCGTGTTTCATGCGCTGTTTTGTTATTTGAATGCATGGCTTCTTGGGTGCCTCGTCTCTATTCATCACCTGAGAGGAAAATAAGAGAACATTATCCCCGCATCTGATTGAAAATCATTTAGGAACGATACGTTCTTTTTACCAAATGGGTGGCTCCGCGGCCAAATGCGTTTTACGTTGAAAGGATGGATTCCATTACGCTCTGCGGATGATAACTATCGCTTGGGGGACTTGCCCCACGGATTAAACGATGAATCTGATGTCTTCGGCTTCAACATGCTTTCCGGATGTAGGAATGGTTTGCCCCCATTTTCAGTAGAGATGGGTTTTGTCGAGTGGGCAAGATCAATAACTCATCCTAGATTTGGCTTTAGTCGAAGGTTGAAATCCCGACCTTGGATAAGCGAATCATGATTCATCTCCTTCTGCTTCGGATTTGTCATTTGCGCGCTTCACATTTTACAATACCAACTTCGCCGCTTGATGAAAATGAATCGATGATTTTCGAATTGCCCCAAGTTCTATAGTCATCTGCGTCGAATCTCTTTGAACTTCATCGAGTGATAGACCAACTAATAAACTTTTTAGAGACTTACCGTGTCGCTCAGCGAGAAGTTACCGTGGCTCACGTTTTGCGAGCTCGCTATGAGGATCGGTCCAACTGCTTGGTGTTGGCCAACCTTGTGGCCGATAGTCACAGAAAGGCTGTTGAGTTCGCCAACGAGCGGGTCTCGATATTGCTTCGCGAGAGGGGAAATTTGGTGGAGCGCTTGGCCTTATCCCTGACCACCTATGAGCACGACCGTCGTAATGTCGTGTTGAAGTTTCAATGTGAGTGGCAGGAAGAAAGGCTTGACAGCATTACCGCGGATATAGCCCATGGGAGAGGACTAGTTCGGGACCTGGAAATAGCCGCCGAAGATCACGGGACCAAGGTTGCCGAGCTTAAAGGGGAATGTAAACGCCTTCTTCTTAAGCTTGCAGATCTCGAGTCTCGAGGTGGTGAGTATAGGCAAAGCATCAATAATATGGAGGGCCAACTGGGTTCCTTTGTGATGCTAATTAGGGCTCATTTCGGTTTTACTTTTCCACCTCGATGATCTGTATGATCTGCTTTTAAGGTCCCTCGATTGAGCGAAATGAATGAAAGCTCTAATATGTGTGTCTCAACTTCAGTATGGCTGACTTTCTCGAACACCTGACCACTCTCAACCTAGGCAAGCTGCTCTTCGACATTGATGATTCGAGCGTGTACATCTTGATTTTTTAATCTTGCTTATGATCGAATAAAGGAACCTCCCACCGCGTTTATCCACAAAAAGACTTCTCTTCTCTACCTGTTTTTAACTACTTAGAGATGCCCCAGTTTCGATCTTTGAGACGTGACTTCAGGATCACCTATTCCAAATCGTCATCTTCATTAGATGATACCTCAATGATGTCCATAGCAGGCTCTTATTATCCACTTGGCGCTCGTAATGGGATGACACCATCTTCGTCTTTCATCAAGAACATTGGGAGGAAAACACACCTATCTATCCTCAAAATGGCATTTAATCCAATCACCGGAATTATGCAATGAATATAATGATTATGAGCTGTAACAAGTTCGAGGGATAGAAAAGTCTTACCAACCAAACTTAAGAGAAAATCAAGCTTCTCTGTACAGTGTTAGGTATACTAACCTTCCATAGACAAACGCATGAGACAAGTGAGGGAAAACTCCTAAAAATCAAAAGATAGGGCTTGGTACCTAAAGCCAAGGTTCTCACCTCGAATTCTGGGAAGAGTCGATTCCATTGCACAACTATCGTTGCATTGGGACTCAATCCATAGTTCGAAGTGAGCGGAATTGAAAAGTGGATTACCCCAGGTTTTTCCTCACGGAGATTCCATTTTCAAATCCTTCTATTGTGTTCTTAAAGAGGGCGCCTGGGGTTTTAGGCGCAATTGTGTGTATTCATTGTGTTGTGCTAAAGCAATAAACATGCATTTTATTTAACAATCACCGCTTCAATATAAATATCCACACAATCATACATCCAAAACTCTTGCCTGCATAAAACAAAGTTAACAAGCACTTCACCCCTTATTTCTACAAAAACATCTAACACATTCGTTAGCATATACACCTCACTTTCGAGAGCATCTGCATAAAATTAGGTTAGAAGAATCAATCAACTTTTTAATCGGCTCAAGTCCACTAAATGGTTAAGAACCAGTCCCCAGCGGAGTCGCCAGTCTGTCGCGACCCTCTTGAGGTTGTCGGGCTCTCGAGGGCTAATGGGCCGTCCTGTCTGGTCGGACGCGGGCCTCTCCCAAGGCCCATTACCCAAATCGCAACGGAGGTATGCGTGATCGACTTTCAGTGTGGTCTAGTGACATGTGCTAAGTGTGCATGCCATGGAGTCGCCACCAATCATTTTTTTAGGGTGTGATTGGACCACCCAATCGAATAGTTGGGAGTTTCTATTCAATTTTGCGAGAACCAGAGAAATGGTTTCGGGGACTTAGTTACGCCAACCGTCAGAGTTGACGCCCTTTCGGTACCTAAGTTGACTGAATTTTCTAGCCTGAGATTCATGCGGATGAGTAAGGTATGAACCATAAATCTAGAAATTCATGCAGATAGGAGTGATTATCCTAGCAATCACAATCAGTAATAAAATGCGCAACTCAAGGAATCTAGATATGCAAATAAATCACATGGCATTCCTAGTAATGCCCTATTTATCAATCACAGCTCAAGAATGATTTAGCTGTCCTAGCCGTTCTACACTCGATCTAACCTAAGAAAAGCATTAGGAAGCATCGCAGGAGTTCGAGAGTACTCACATGGGGTTCGCCGTGCCCTGGTTTGGTCTTGGACGAGCTATCGAGCTCATGCCGACCCGATTATATTTGGGGATCCACTCGGCATTTTACACCATGAAATCATGTGAAACAAAAACGAAAATATTCAGCAAGGGGCATTTATTGTAGATGGTGGTCAATCTAATTGGACATCAAGACTAAAAAAGATGTAGAAATTTACAAATTAAAAGACTCGAATGATATTTTTTTTTGCCAAATTCAACTCTATGCGTCGTGAAGAAACACATGCAATTGAACTTGAATTTTGACTATTTATGAGTTCAAAATGAAAAGAAAATAAAAATAAAAATATTGACTATTTTTCTATATTTTTACGACATCGAATGCTATTTTTCTTCATTTTTCATGTATTTTTCTATTTTGGAAAATATTAAAAAATTGAAAAATTATTTTTTTGTCAAAATGGTTCCTTTAGCTTGGTCAAGGCTACCAAAGATGATTTTTTAATTTTTTAACTTTTTATATATTTTTTATGAATTTTTAAAAAATAAACTATGAAAGACTGATAAAAAATCAGGTGTCAACACTTGGGCATCACGAAAAAGCAAAGTGCCTGGTAAAAGCAAGGCCGATGCCTATCCAAATACTTGTACGCTTGTGAATCATGTGTTTGACCTTGTAAATGACCGAATGATGGCATGATACCTTTGTATAGGTCACTAGTGAGATCTGGTTGTAAAAGAAAATTCCAAGGGAGCTAGACTGCGAAAGATGCTCCCAAATCATGTCACACTCAGATGATGAAAGTGTAGACAAGATGTTGACACCGTCTCAACATGAAAGAAATATTCTCTAAAGACAAATGTGCGCTTCGAAGACTGACAATGCTCTTCAAAGACTATTAGTGCACTTCAAAGACTGAAGACGCTATTTGAACCAGAAGGGGCAAGATGGCGGCAAAACTTGCAATGATCACCAATATTAAACCCTTCGCGTATTCTGAGCCAAAAACAAGCCTTTTTGGTCCCCAAACCTACCTACGTTACAACCCTGAAAAGCCTTTTCTGATTAAGGCACTTGGATTGACATAGGGTTTAATGTCTAAGCTTAGCTCGAAGAAGTTCGAGCAAGATTATTTCTTTCTCATTTTGCAGGTTTCTTGACTTGTAAACCTGGAGCAGACATTGAAGACCTCTCTTCAAAAGCCTTGACTTGCACGCAAGTCCCCATTTGAAAACCGTTGACCAAGCCCAACATTACGGTCCCTTGGAAGTCCTCCTGATCGATCGAGGTGTATTCACTGCGAATGATCCTGAACCCTAGGCACAGGTTTGATAGGAAATTTGAGTGCATTCTTGGTAAAAGACCATTATCTCAAAACGGTGAGAAGTCCTTTTTGATGAGAATACTCCAATGGACGTTTTAACCAAACTCTTTTGGGTAATTTCAGATTGTTTGATTCAAACTTTCCTCACAAGGGATTTTTGATCACTTCCGTATGTTGCAAGGTGTTTTGGATAACCTCCAGCATCATAATGCATTCATTAAATTTTTTTTATGACCATGATATAAGTCATAAAGTGCTGTCAGTTTGACATCAGATATCACTTAAAGACCATTGATGTGCCTTTGGTAAGAAAGTTTTCAGATTGGAGCTTCTGCGAGATTCTTGATGACTTCGGCTCCTAAAACAGCTTGTATCACTCTTGGTGAGAAATGTTTAACATGTCTAAACTTCTGCAGAATTCCTGGCAAGCCCAGATCTCAGAAGAGCACAACCTCTCTTGGACTCGTGGTAGCCCCAAGTCCCAGAATGACACATTTCTCTAAGAAGGAGAGTTTATATGCCTGAGCTTCTAACAGATTCTTGGTAACCCCAGATTCTAGAATGCTATTGTTCTTGGTTAAACTTCTATAGGAATCATGGTAGCCCCAGATTCTAGAAGGATGCCTTGCTCTATGAAGAAGAGCTTTCAAGTTTATTTTCCTGCAAGATCCCTGGTAATTCCATATCTCAGGAAAACACATTCTTATGAACAATTTTGTAGGTTTGATCTTTCTGCAGGATGTCTGGAGTACCCAGATCCCAGAATGTCACCTCCCATGTCAAGAGGACAATCTTTAGAAATCATCTCCCTGTGTGAGATTCCAGTATTACAGGTTTGATCTTTCTGCAGGATGTCTGGAGTACCCAGATCCCAGAATGTCACCTCCCATGTCAAGAGGGCAATCTTTAGAAATCATCTCCCTGTGTGAGATTTCAGTATTACAGGTTTGATCTTTCTGCAGGATGTCTGGAGTACCCATATCCCAGAATGTCACTTCCCATGTCAAGAAGACAATCTTTAGAAATCATCTCTCCGTGAGATTCCAGTATTACAGGTTTAATCTTTCTGCAGGATGTCTGAAGTACCCAGATCCCAGAATGTCACCTCCCATGTCAAGAAGACAATCTTTAGAAATCATCTCCCCGTGTGAGATTCCAGTATTACAGGTTTGATCTTTCTGTAGGATGTCTGGAGTACCCAGATCCCAGAATGTCACCTCACATGTCAAGAAGACAATCTTTAGAAATCATCTCTCCGTGAGATCCCAGTGTTACAGGTTGGAACTTTCTACAGGATACCTGGAGCTCCCAGATCACAGAATGTCACCTTCAATGTCGAAAGGACAATATTCAAGATAGTCTTTCTGCGAGATCTCAGGTAGCCCCTAGATCCTAGAAGAATCTTATCAAAGTTTTTGCAGGTTTAAGTTTTCTGCAGGATACTTGGAATCCCCAAATCCCAGAATAACGCCTCGCGTGTCGAAAGGACAATTTTCAGAATCAGCTTTCTGTAAGGTTCCCCTAAATCCAGAATAGCCCATGCGGTGAAGCCTAAGGGTGAGGCACATCTCACTTATATGGATCCTAGTTAATTCCTTAGAATATAGGATCAAAATGTTCGACAATCCCTAAGAGACTGGGTGCGTCATCCATAGGTTCCTAGCAGAAAGGAGTCTTATTTCTCGGCCTGATCCCCCTGAAAGATCAAAATATTTGACAATCCCTAAGAGACTGGGTGTGTCATCCATAGGTTTCTAGCAGAAATGAGTCCTATTTCTTGGCCTGATCCCCCTGAAAGATCAAAATGTTCGACAATCCCTAAGAGACTGGGTGCGTCATCCATAGGTTCCTAGTAGAAAGGAGCCCTATTCATGGTCTGATCCACCATACGAATCAAAACCCCTGACAATCCCTAAGAGACTGGGTGCGTCATCCAAAGGTTCCTAGCAGAAAGGAGTCCTATTCATGGTCTGATCCACCATGCGGATCAAAACTTCGGACAATCCCTAAGAGGCTGGGTGCGTCATTCACAGGTTCCTGTCAAGTATAGGAATCCCATTCTGGTACGGCCTACCATACAAGCTAGCGTTTAACCGCCCTAGGATACTCAAAAGACGAGTCCCTAGGTATTCACTTGAACCCGCTATACACCGCGCATGCCGCACGAGCATCAGGCAAGTGATCAAACAGGTAAAAAGCAGGTGGGTCCCTATACTTTCTCTCCCACGTCAGCAAAAAATAAGGAGCGGAGCGTTCACCAGCGGGACAAGGGAGATTGAGTGTCAAGATTCGTTTTTCTTTTCCCAATCAAGTCGGATTAGATTCAGGTGTAACCTGTCTTTGAGAGAAACCTCTCACGAGATTCCTCTCAAAGAGGGGCAGCTGTTGACACCTGATTTTTGACCAAGTCTTTTTCAGTTTTATTTTTAAAAAATCACAAAAAATTCATAAAAAGTCAAAAAATTACAAAATCAACTTTGGTGGCCTTGGCCAAGCCCAAGGAACCATTTTTGACCAAAAAATAATTTTTCATATTTTTTTATATATTTTTTAGTATTTTTAGAAAATAGGAAAATACTCAAAAAAATCAAGAAAAATAGCATTTGAGGTCACAAAAATAAGGAAAAATAGCCAATTTTTTTTTTAATCTCTTGTATTTTTGACCTCACAAAAAGTTCAAAATCAGATTCAATTATGGGTGTTCCTTTGTAACCCATGCTATTGAATTTGAGAAAAAAAATATCAATTGAGTCTTTTAATTTGCAATTTTGGCATTTTCTAGGATCTTGACATCCATTCTAACTGTCCCTTATTGCAATTTAGCCCAATTGTTTGTACAAATTGCTCAATTGCACGAATTTGGCAAAATTGCATACTAAAATTACATTTTTAGTCCTTGAAATTGAGCATAATTGAAATTACTTTCAATTCAAGGGCTATCATTGCAAATTAAACATACTGCCCAATGGGTTTCACCATTTTGAATCGATTGGCACAGGTAATTTGACCCAATTTGATCATTTAAACCTTCAATTTCATAATTCCCTAATTTGCAATTAAAATGAAATTTGGGGTTTTTGTTGAAATTGATGTAAACTTTTGGGCAAAATTACATTTTCTGATAGAATTCATGCTCTAGATTCGATTTTGAGGTTCAATTGCAAATTTTCCCATTAATTTGGGTTTAATTTGGAAAATGGTAAGTCGGAACCGGTTCTGACCGGTCAGACCGCCGGTCGGACCGGTCGAACCGATTTGCTACAGTGTCATCGTCTTCCTCAAAACACTCGTGCAAATGAACAGTAACAGATTGAATTTTAAAGACCAAATTGAAGGTCAATTCGCGACCAATTGAAAGGGGAACGGTGGGCATTTTATTCCTCTCAGCTTCCCCCGTCGATCGACACCAAGATCACGACCAATGGTCACCGGAGGAAGGAACAATCGGTGAGTCAAGCAACAAACCTACGAAAGTCAACATTTGGCAAAAACAGGTTAAATGTGTGTCAAATTCGTGAGAAAGGAGGCTCGCCGGGAAACCGAATGAACCTCGGCAAATTACCCAGTCTCCCCGACGCCGTTTGGACCTGAAATCACATGGCTACACGTGCGATTCAATCAGTTAGTCCCCCCCGCTCCATGCCAAAATCTAAAACAGGTATATATGCCAACAGACCTTCGCGAAGCAAGGGGTTGGAAGATTCAGTTGGAGAAGAGAGAACTGAACCGAGAGAGAGAAAGAAAGAGAGAGAAAGAGCTCACCTTCCCTCGCGGTGGTCGAAGGTTGGAGCTCAAATTGCAGAGCGCCGGTTGGGCCTTCCGAGGCTAAACCAAAGCTCCACGAGGTTGCCAAGAGGTCGTCCACATTCCCCTAAGTCGATCGCCGTCAGCCGTGCACGTGAAACCCACGAAAACAGGTGAGCCAGAGCTTCGAATTCTACACTGAGCTTCAATGGCGAACTTCATTTCTGGCAATGATTCTTGCATTTAGTGTGTGCGTTTCGCACCTTGGATATCACTGACCATCATTGCATCTTCTTCTTGCATCGATTTTGTCTGAATACCTCGAATTGAGTCTTCGAACTTAGCCCCCATAGCGGACCACTGTTCATACTTGCCTGGCCCAATCTAGGCCGTGCGAGCTCGATCGGAGCTTGAGGTAAGTCTTCTACACCTCATGCCATGTCAATCTGTGAATGAATTGATCTGATATTGCGTGGTCTGTGTGATTGAACTTCCATGGCCGTACTCGGCGACTCGCATGATGTTCTTGATTCTATTGATTATATGCCCCGATCCTTAGATATGTTAAGATAGAGTCGATTGCGAGTCGATTGGCGTTGGTTTCGCGCGATTCCATCAAGGTTTCACCGTTAGATCGGCGTCGGACTTCCTCAGCCGTTCATTCTGTTGGGTCGAGAAGTTGAAGACGATGCTGACCTGGCAAGTCAACGAGTCAAAATGCTTAGATGGCAATAGGTCATTGGTCCACGTGTCGGTTCAGTCAGCTCTGCCGTTGAGGTTTGTTGTTCGAATAGGAAGATCCAACGGCGGAGATTAATCGAGTATAATGAATGGTGGCCGTCGGATTAGAAATTAGGTTAATTCGAGAATGATTTTAATCAGAAAATAAAAATTGGTTGAAACGGTGCCGTATAGGTTAGTTAGCAAGCGACGTCGTTCAGGCTAGTAGGACTGGACGAGTCAGATTAAGTCTCAGGTTCTAATCGCGGCCGTAGGTTTAAGTAATCTGATCAGATGGCCCTGGTCAAGTCTCCATTCGATCTGAGCCGTAAGTTCCAGTCAAACCATCCTGCGGTCATAGGCTAACCACGTGGTGCAATGAGAACCCTTGGATCAGATTCGAATAATTTGAAAATAAAAAGGCCGGACGGCGTCGTTTTGGGGAGCGTCGGTTCAGCGGGTTCGGGTCTGGGCCAGGTTCCGACCAGAGTGGGTCGGGTTGACCCGGCCCGAATAACTTTTAAAAAAAAAAATCAGAAAATGATTTTAAAAATAAAAAAAATCAGAAAAATCTTAGAAAATCCAAAAAATGCTAGAAAATTCCAGAAAATTCCAAAAAATGTGGAAAAATTGTGAAAAATCCTAGGCATTCAGAAATCCCCAAAAATCGAGGGTTGACCACAGACAACTGGTCAACCCTATTTTTGGGGTTTCTTATCCGATCTTCCGAGCCTTGACGACATTACGCTTTAAGAGTAAGTCGCCTTTGCTGTGTAAGTATGATAAAATCGATAATGCCAAAGTAAGAATTAGGGTCAAATAAGCGACCAATTCTTAGGTTTGGGGTTTTCGAGTCCCGCCCCTTTTCTCAAAATGACAATTTTGCCCTTCAGTGGGAAAATTGTCTTTCTTGTCTCAATCGAGTTCTGAGAATTGTTTAAAGTTAGGGTTTGGGTCAGGTGGACGACCAACCCTAATATTTGAGATTTCCAGTTCTCTTCTTTGTCCAAATGACGACTTTACCCATCCAAGGGTAAAATCACTTGAAAATCCCAGAAAAATCCTGGAAATTCCCGAAAAATAGGAAATGGATTGGATTGATGGCCAATCCTATTTCCTCTGTCTTTTGACTTCCCAATTCATCTAAAATGACAGATTTACCCTTTCAAGGTGAATTTTCCCGAATTGCTCAAAATTACGATTTTGCCCCTCATGGGCAAATCATGCCAAAATCGTTCCTAAGCTTTGATTGATATTTCTCAAGGCTAATAGGGCCTCATTAGGGATGCCATGCTGCTTTCACCTTTATTTGCGCATTTACCTTGAAAGGGTAAATGCGCTGGATCCTTGATTTGCGCATTTACCTTTAATGATTGTGAGTGATAGGGTAGCTATTCCCACCTGCATGAATTCCTAGATTTAGAATCTGTACCCCACTCGTCTGTATGAAATCCTATGATCAGATAAACCATTCAGCTTAGGTACCGAAAAGGCGTCAACTCTGACAGTTGGCGTAACTAAGTCCCCGAACCCACTTCTCTGGTTTCCGCAGAATCGAATAGACTACTCCCAACTATTCGATAGGGTTTCCGATCATACCCTCCACGAAATGATTGGTGGTGACTCCTTAGCATGTACACTCATCACATGTCACTAGACCGTACTGAAGGTCGATCATGTATATCCAGTAGTTGCGATTTGGGTAATGGACCTTGGGAGAGGCCCGTGTCGGATCAAGCCAGCGATCGGACGGCCTATTAACCCTCGCTAGCACCATAGACGGGCGCTCGCGGGAAGGTCGCGACAACTGAGTACCAGCATCAATTTGCCTAGCATTGGAACTAATAATCTTTGCCGAGTGCTCCAATGAGCCTGCTGAAGGTGTCATAATTGAGTCAGTATACATAACTCTCCTCCTCGTTTCTTCACTTTGTATTATGGAGCACACGGTATTAAAGGACGGCAATTGCGGCCTCATAAGAATGTCACGTTTGATATCTTCAAACTCAGGTCTTACGCTTGCTAAGAGATAAAAAATTCTGTCTTGTTCTTCTCTTTGCACATAGTTACGTACATTCTGGGTTGCAGGTCTGTACTGGCGGAGTTGATCCCACTGTTTCTTCATGCTCCCCAGATGTTATGTGAATGTCTGATTTGCGCCTTGCTTGGAGTTAGCAAGACCTTGTTGAAGTTTAAAAATTCGAGATGCATTATTGACTTGACCATACATCTCAGACAACGAATCCCACAAAGTTTTGGCTGAATCTGAGTAAGCAAAAATCTCATAGATTTTAGGCTCCATCGAGTTGAAGATCCAAGTCATAACACTGTAATCACTTGCTTGCCATTCTTCAAACTTTGGATGAGTCTCATCGGGGGCTTTAGTTTGCCCAATAATATGTCCAAGCCTCGATCTGCCTCCAAGCGCGATGGTCACTGCTCGCGACCATGGAAGAAAATTCCTTCCATTCAGCAAAATAGATGTAAGACGTTGGTTGTTTCCCTCATGCGCCATAGCCGTCGTTAATCCCGATCCAGAACTCATACTTTTGTCAGGAAGTTTTCTAGATTCTGATTCTGGATTTGTCATGGTGCCCTTTGAATAGTCGACACTTAAAGAGAACGAGGACGAGATGAGTTTTTCAAGAAATCAAGATCGTAACCCGCTCTGATACCATGTAGAAAAATAAAAATTCACACAGAGACACAAGATTGACGAGGTTCGGCGATGTGCCTACATCCTCAGACAAAAAACTCTCAATCTCCCTTTTTTATTTTTTGTTGTGTAGAACCATCCACCATTGTTCCTCCATATATACAAGAAAGACTTCAACATAAAAAAGAAAATAACGATAAAGAAGGAAGATATCCCAGAATTGTAGGGATACAATATAACCAAATCTCCTTTCTAATATATTCAAATCTCCTTTCCTATAGGTAGGAGAAAAAATCACGCCAATACAAATAAATGTTATGAAATACATGAATGAATATTCATTATATTCATGTATCTGTTATGGTGCATTTGTATCTTACATGCTATATACATCTCCCTATCCAATGTATGTTCATCTCCCTATTCAACGTATGTATTAATGATAAATGCATCCTTGTTCTTCTATAAATAGGAGCTTAGTTTTGGTCATTTGTATGAAGTTGGAAATAAGAAATCTTTCTACGTGCTTTCTCTACTTTCTTTATCTCTGTTCTCCCTATTATATACTTGCAACGCAATATTTACAACACGTTATCAGCACGAGGATCTACCAACTGAGTAAATAACTTTTGCAAGGTAAGTATGTCCTCTTTGTTTTTCTGAGTAAGTATTCTCTTTGTTTTCTTTAATTGACTTGTACTTCATCATCTTCTACCAATTCTTCATTTTTTTCTCTTTTTCTTGGCCTGAAGCCAATTTCAAATCTAAAAGTATCCTTCTGCTCCTAAAGTGGCGGTGGATATTTGGAAATCTTTCTAATTAATTTAAGGATTCATTCTGGTACAGAATTATAGCAAATATTGAAAAGCCCAAATTCCACATCCTGGAAGTGAGTGGAAATAATTATCTATCATGGTGCCTTGACATAGAAACGCACCTCCAAGGGTAAGGTCTTGCTAATGCAATTATAGAAGACGGAACCTCAAATGCAAAAGATAAAGCAAATACACTGATTTTTATCCGTCGTTATTTTCATGAGAGCCTGCAGACTCAATATTTATCCTTCGAGACCCTTAGACCCTGTGGAAGAGGTCGAAGGATAGGTATGACCATACTAAGACTGTTATCCTCCCTCAAACACAATATGACTGGCAAAATCTCAGATTGCAAGATTTTAAAATAGTGTCTGACTATAACTCTGCTTTATTTGATATTTTTTCTTGGCTTGAGCTTTGCGGTGTCAGGCTTACTGATGTAGAATTGTTAGAGAAAACTTTCTCCACCTTCCATGCTTCGAATATTGTACTGCAACAGCAATACCAGTAGCCTCAATTTGCCACATACTCTGAATTAATTTCTGTGCTTCTCAATGCTGAGTAAATTAATGAATTACTGCTAAAAAATCATGATCTTAGACGTGCTGGCTCAAAAGCATTGCCTAAAGCACATGCTAACTTTGAGAAAAATACCGGCTATTTTAAGGACTATAAGTGCAGGCAAGAACATAGTTCTCGAATGTGTGGTAGGAAATTTAACTGCCCTAGTAAATCTAACTTTGGGCCGAATCATGACAAAGAAAAAAAGCCAAAGAAGATGACTAATGAAAGTATTTGCCATCATTGTGACATGACTGGGCATTAGTCACGTACTTGTCGTACACCAAAGCATTTTGTTGATCTATACCAAGAATCTTTAAAAAATTCGGGCAAGCATGGTGAATCTCACGCCATTGAAATTAATCCAACTACCATAACCATGGGAAAAGTACACTTTTAGTGTCAAAAGTTGTGTACGAAAATCACTTTAGTGCTAAAAATTTCAAACGGATCACTTTAGTGCCAACTTTTTTTAAAAACGATCACTTAAGTGCTAACTTTTTTAAAAAAATGATCATTTTTAATGCCAATTCTGATGTGCCACGTCAGCTTAAAAAAATAATAAAAGTAACACGTGTCGGATTTTCTACGAGCCACGTCAGCTCTAGCACTGAAATGATCGTTTTTAAAAAAAGTTGGTACTAAAGTGATCTCTGTACATAACTTTTGGCACTAAAATGATCCGTTTGAAATTTTTGGCACTAAAGTAATCTCCGTACACAACTTTTGACACTAAAAGTGTACTTTTGCCCCATAACCACTGTTGAGGCCAACGATATTTCTGTTCATAGGACTCCTCTTGCTCCAGAAGAAGAAAATGCATCCCTGGATGTCTCTGATTTCTTTGAGGACCTCTAATTGCTTTGATGATGCATTAGATTGGTGGATGATAACTTAGCCTTCGAATTTTATGATTCTAATAATTTCTTTTCTAGTTGCTTTTCTTTAAATGTATTATCTTTTATTATTCTCTAACATGATTATGTAATGAAATGCTTATGAAGCTTATATAATATTTATTATTTTAAAATTTTATTTGATCCTATAACTAATATGCAAATTTTATGATACTTGACACCTGAAGTTGTCAATATAAGTGCAAATGAAAAATACCGAGAAAAAGGAAGGTAATTGTTTGTTTGATAGTGCATCGACACATACCATATTTCGTAATAGACACTTTTTCTCAAGTATGACATTGCGTATGGACATGTCCATACAATATCAGGTCCTGTTTAGATTATTGATGGTTTCGGGAATGCCACAATTGTTTTGCCAAATGGCACCGTCCTGCATATTGATGATGCGTTTCTAAGCAGTAGATAAAAAAAGAATATGCTCAATTTCAAAGATGTACGCTATAATGGGTACTATATTGAGAGTATTCATGAGCAAAATAAGGAATATATTGGCATTATCTCTTATAAGATGGGCCTAAAGACCATCCACGAGAAGCTTCCCCTATGGGTTTGTATTGTGTCATGATTAAGGCTGTTGAAACCTACGCTACCATGTCCTAGAAATTGGTAAACCATGACCAATTTGGACTGTGGCATGATCGCCTTGGTCACCCTGGCGCTTCAGTGATGCATAGAATAATTCAAAATACAAAAGGACACCCTTTAAAGGATACAAAGGTATTGTTGTCCAAAGATTATAATTGTGAAGCTTGTACAAAAGGAAAACTCATTAACAAAGGTTAATCTTGAATCCCCTTTACTCCTGCAAAGAGTTCGGGGTGATATATGTGGAGCAATACAACCACCAAGTGGACCGTTTCGATATTTTATGGTACTAGTGGACGCATCCGGTAGATGGTCCCATGTTTGCCTATTATCCACGCACAATGTCGCCTTTGCACGTTTACTTGCGCAGATTATAAAGCTCTGGGCACAATTCCCTGATTATCCAATTAATAGCATAAGGATGTATAATGTTGGTGAATTTACATCCAAGAGTTTTGATGCGTATAACTCGGAATCGAGGTTGAGCACCCAGTCGCATATGTTCATACTCAAAATGGATTAGCAAAATCCTCGATTAGACATATCCAAATTATTGTAATTTATTATTGAGAATGAATCTCAACGACACAGCATGGGGTTATGCAGTTTTACATGAGGCAGCCATAATCAGATTACGCCCCATTGCGAGTCTCTTACAATCCCCCCTTCAAAGGGTTCTTGGTTATGAACCTAATATTTCACATTTACGCACCTTTGGTTGTGCAGTACAAGTACTTGTAGCACCGCAAAAAAAAAAAGGGTCCTCATCGCCGTTTTGGCATTTATGTTGGGTTTAATTCACCGTCCATCATTAGGTTCTTGGAACCAACTAGTGGTGATCTTTTTACTGCCAGATACACAGATTGTCATTTCGATAAGACAATTTTCGATCAATTGGGATACTTACAACTTCCATGGCTGCAAAGCAGAAACTAGTTAAGGTTATCTCCTAGAATGAAAAGAATTTATCTCAATTAGACCCAAGAACTCTTGAGTGTGAAAATCAGATGCAGCGCCTAATCCATTTAGAGGTTATGGCCAATAAACTTCCTGACGCTTTTAATGATGTTGCTAAGGTAAACAAGTTTCATATTCCAGTTGCAAATGCTCCAGCTAGGATAGCTGTTCTCGAAGGACATGCTAAAATGGATCAAAATTCACCACACTTGAAGCGTGGTAGATTGATATGATCAAAAGATACTGTTCCTAAAAAACGAGGGGGAAAGAATCAGGAATTTGCTCTAGAAGAGCCTAGTGTTTTTCTTTCTCTCCAAGAGCTTATTGTCCCCGAAGAGACATTAACCCATTGAAATATCACCAACCCTGTGAATACTGAGAATTCCATTACTTATTGTAATGAGATTTGGGATCAGAATGAAATCATAATTGATAATGTTTTTGCATTCTCAGGTTCTCATAAAATTATGGATGATGATTGTGAGCCACAATCTATTATTGAATGCCGTCAAAGGCCAGATTGGCCTAAGTGGGAGGAAGTAATTAAAGCTGAATTAGCTTCCCTAGCTAAACGAGAGGTTTCGGACCCGTAACTCGAATCCCCGATAATGTAAAGCCCGTTGGATATAAATGGACATTTGTCCGGAAACGAAATGAGAAAAATGGGTTGTCAAGTATAAAGCCTAACTTGTTGCCCAAGGATTCTCCCAGCAACCTGGGATTGATTATGATGAGACATATTCACCTGTGATGGATGTGATTACATTTCGTTTTCTAAATAGCCTAGTAGTCTCTGAAAGATTGGAAATGCGTCTTATGGACGTTGTGACGGCATATCTATATGGCTCATTAGACTCTGATATTTTTATGAAAATGCCCCAAGGATTCAAAATGTCTGATGTATGCACTTCTCGCAACTTATTTTCAATAAAGTTGCAAAGATCTTTGTACGGGTTAAAGCAATCCCGTCGCATGTGGTATCAAGGCCTAAGTGAATACCTAATTAAGGAAGGGTACAAGAATGATCCTATCTACCCATGCGTGTTTATTGAAAAATCCGAAATCGGATTTGCTATCGTAACAGTTTATGTCGACGATATGAATTTAATTGTAACTTCATAAGAGTTATCGAAAACTGCTGGGTATTTGAAAAGGAAGTTTGAAGTTAAAGATTTGGATAAAACCAAACTTTGTCTTGGTCTAGAGCTTGAGCATAAAGCAAATGGAATAATTGTCCATCAATCATCATACATTGAAAGACTACTTAAACGCTTTAACATGGACAAGGCTCACTCATTAAGTATCCATATGGTTGTAAGGTCTTTAGATTCCTAAAAGGATCAGTTTCGTCCTAGAGAATCTGATGAAGAGATAATTGGTCCTGAAGTACCATATCGGACTTTTTTCCAAACTAGGCCTAAAATTCAAAGTATTTACCAAATGAGGTGTGTTTTTTCTTATTACCGGACTAGGGGCCGCTTAGCAGTCATACTGTCGAGCCGATTGTTGGTCCATCGCCGACGGCCCGCTCGGCAGTTTGATTGCCGAGCGGGGGGTTGTTGATGCGCCTATGGTGGAGCTCTCCTACGCCCTCTCAGCTCTCCAATCAAGTGTTAACGTGGAATTAGGAAGCGTTAGGTTGGATTTTACTTGGAAGAAGCAATGTCCTCTGGGGCAAACTTTATCAACTCTCAGAACGCACTCCGTCAATTGTCGTTTTTCCTCTCATCTTTCACCTCCATTGTTCGAACCCCATACCGTATCTTGCTTCTACGCTCAAGATGCCCGAATGCGGGAAAACGAGAAGATGTCGAGTTGCTTTGGAAGAAACAGTTCGCGAAACTTGAACGATGAACTCGAAGAAAGCGAGATACAGATGTTCCCTACGATCGCCGCCGAGAGCCCGAGGAACTCGGGAAAGGACTGATAGCATGCCATGCTTCCTGTCCCGACCATCGTAAAGATTACACCGGACGAGTCAAGACCCACAAAAAAGCGAGCACGAGAAAGCTCGATATACTAACGATAGCCGCGACAGCTTCGCAAGAAGAAGCGTGCCGGTCTCAAGAATCGTCCATGGCAGATTCATCTTCATCTAAAACCTCTACTGCTTTTTGCGAGAGAGTCCGGAGATCTTTCTTCCTCGGTGTCGCTGCCGGGGACATGATCGGGGGTTTTGAAATGGTTCTCCTCATCGAGAATCCGCTCGGCATTGAGGATGTGAGCCCGTCCGCTCGCAGGCTCAAGTTGCCAAAGCGGCAACTCCAGGAGAAGTTTCTTAGGACAGCCCCAGCAGCAAGACCTTCATCTCCGTCGGTGCCCCGTTCTTGTCCCGGGTCTTTAGCACTTCCTTCTCGACTGTCCTACGAAACTTTGCCTGGAGTTGCCGCTTATGCAACCTGAGCCTACGAGCGGGCGGGCTCACATCCTCAATGTCGAGCGGCTTCTTGATGAGGAGAACCATTTCGCAACCCCCGATCATGTCCCAGCGGCGACACCCGGGAAGAAAGATCTCCAGACTCTCTCGCAAAGAGCAGTAGGGTTTTCCGATGAAGATGAATCCGCCGCGGACGATTCTTGAGACCGGCGCCCTTCTTCTCTCGAAGCTGTCGCGGCCATCGTTAGTATATCGAGCTTTCTTGTGTTCGCTTTGCTGTGGGTCTCGACTCTTCCGGTGTACTCTTTACGATGGTTGGGATAAGGAGCATGGCATGGTATCAGTCCTTTCTCGAGTTCCTCGGGCTCTCAGCGATCGTAGGGAACATCCCGTATCTCAGCTTCTTCGAGTTCATCATCCGAGCTTCGGGGGTTGTTTCTTCCGAAGCCACTCGACATCTTCTCATTTTCTCGCGTTCGGGCGTCTTGAGCGCAGAAGCGAGATGCGGTATGGGGTTCGAACAATGGAGGTGAAAGATGAAGAGGAAAAACGACGATTGACGGAGAGCGTTCTGAGAGTTGAGAAAGTTTGCCCCAGAGGACACTACTTTTTCCAAGTAAAATCCAACCTAACGCATCCTAATTCCACGTTAACACTTGATTGGAGAGCTGAGACAGCGTGGGAGAGCTCCACCATGGACGCATCAGCAACCCCCTACTCGGCAGTATGACTGCTGAGCGGGCCGCCAAAGGTGGAGCGGCGGTCGGCTCGGCAGTAAGACTGCCGAGCGGCCCCTAGTTTAGCAAAAAAAAAAAAAAACCACACCTCATTTGGTAAATACTTTGAATTTTAGGCCTGGTTTGAAAAAAAGCCCTACCATATCTCAATACAATTGAGGCTTTGATGTATTTGGTACAATGTACGAGACTAGATATCCTTTTTGCGGCAAATTTATTGGCACGTTTTAGTTCTAAGCCAACTTGGAGACATTGGAATGGAGTTAAACATATTTTTCGTTATTTTCAAGGAACCATAGATTTGTGATTATTTTATTCAAAGGATTCCACTACCTCTGGTTTAGTAAAATATGCTGATGTTGGATATAGATCTGATCTACATAAGGCTCGCTCTCAAACCGGTTACTTATTTTGTTATAACAGCACCGCCATTTCTTGGTGTTCTACGAAGCAATCTCTAGTAGCTACATCTTCTAACCACTCTGAGATTATTGATTGTATGGTGCTGGAAGAGATTGTGTTTGGTTAAGATCCGTTATAACGTATATTCACAATTCTTATTGTTTAACACTGGTTACAAATTCTCCTACAATAATTATTAAGATAATGCTACTTGTGTTGCACAAGTTAGAGGATGATACATCAAAGGAGATAGGACCAAGCATATCTCGCCAAACTTTTTTTTTTTGGTAACCTGTATCTCGCCAAATTTTTTTTGTACTCATGAATTCCAAGAAAGTTTACAAATCGATGTTAAACAGATTCAATCCATAAATAATCTTGCAGATCTTTTTACCAACTAATTGCCAACGTCAACTTTTGAGAAATTAGTATATGGCATTGTTATGCGACGAGTTCACAAGATGCAAGATTGAATAGCCCCAGCAGTGTCTATATGGCTCAATTGAGGGGGAGATATTATGAACTATGCATTGCACTCTTTTTTCCTTCTGATCGGTTTTTTCCCACAGGGTTTTTCCGGCTTAAGGTTTTTAACAAGGCAATTAATCATCCATAAAAGGGAGAGATCATAAGATTTGTGCTCTGTACTCTTTTTCCCTTTTGTCCGGTTTTTGTCCCACTAAATTTTTCCGGCTTAAGGTTTTTAATGATGCAGTATCATTCAATGCACATTCGTAGTATAATGAATATAATGAATATTCAAGGGGGAGTGATATGAAATACATGAATGAATATTCGTTATATTCATGTATCCGTTATGGTACATTTGTATCTAACATTCTATGCACATCTCCCTATCCAATGTATATTCATCTCCCTATCCAACGTATGTATTAATGATAAGTGCATCTTTGTTCTCCTATAAATAGGAGCTTAATTTTGGTCATTTGTATGAAGTTGGAAATAAGATATCTCTCCAAGTGCTTTCTTTACTTTCTCTCTCTGCTCCCTCTATTATATACTTGCAACGCAATATTTACAATAAATTTTAGCCTGCTGAGGATCGAAAATTAATCAATCATAGTTCTTTTATGAGCGATTTTCAATAGCAAAATTAGGCTTGAATTGGGCCTCAACCCCATTAGACCCATCTATTTCTAGGTCTGTTTTGCAAATGCTAACCATCATATTTTTCTTTAGTTCACTGATTCTATCGATGCGTCGTCTTGTCTTAAGGCTATTAAGAAGCTCTTAAACATAAATAAGCATTGACAGTAATTGCTTTTAAATTTAGTTAACGATAAACAGTTTATTACTATTTAACTACCAATTTATATTGTAAGAGAAAGTCCCATTTGGGTATATATATCCAATTATGTGATAAGTACGGCCATGGAAATCCACATGGGTGATAATTCAATTAAGGTTTTTAAACCAATAAGAATTTCAGATACTTAAAAGAATCTCTCATACCAGGAGGTCGTAACTTAATTAGAAAACCTTTGCCTGTTAGGATTTAGAAAACGCGTCATATAATCCTCCTGACCAAAACCCAGGGTATTCTTCAGAAACTCCACAGCGAATTATTTCAGTTAATCAGGTCTCCCAACAGCTTGCATCCTGGAAGCATCTTCCCAATGGAATCCGACTCCTCCATTGCGCCACCACAACAAACAAATCGCTCCACAGAGTTGCCGGCCGCGCTCATGAATGGACCGAGAGGCGACGACAGCAGAGAAAATACTTATAAGCTTTTCAGGGGAAAGACCGCTGTCCAGATAATTAAAGAAGTTCACAATCGGGATGAGGACCCTAATATTTCCTACTTCACAACAACGCTGAAGGAATATTTTGGCTCGGCTGGGAAACCGAAATCGACGGTTGGAGGGGCACCATCGACGGAAAAGGAAACTCAAAACCGAGGATAATAGAGGAAAGTCGGTCTCTCGTCCAATTGATTTGCAAACTGTTTAGGAATAACTAGAACCATTATTTTTAGTATCGAAGCATGAGATATGCATGCAGGGAGCACTAGCCAATTCCCTTCGAGAACCATTATTTTTTCTTGCCTCTAAACTGTATTCCATGGATATCTTTTCTTACGTTGAATGCAAGTATGGAAGGTGTGTTTAACACATATATGCCACCAATAGTCGGCTTTATTGAAACGACTTACTTATAGTAACTTGGGCATAAAGACACCCCAGTATTAATATTTGTGTATGGCGATCACTTTGGTGCCAATATCCTAGTGCCAAATTGGAGAAAAACGATCACTTTAATGCTAACGGTAAGAAATTTCGACGATCTCACCGGAGTTGGCACTTAAATAATTATTTTTTTAAAAAAAATTTTCACTAAAGTGATCATTTTTTTGATCACTTTAGTGCCAAATGGGAGAAAAAAATGATTACTTTAGTGTTAATTCCGGTGACCTCACCGGAGTTGGCACTTAAATAATTATTTTTCAAAAAAATTGACATTTAAGTGATAAAAAAAATGCTGGCATCAAAGTGAGCGCCGTACATAAATATTAGCATTTGAGATGACCTTTTGCCTAGCAACTTCTATTAAAAAGTTAAAATGGTCATTGAACCATCTCTTTACCTTAAATTAGATATAGCGTTAATCTGATGCTTTGCTTATATTTCAGATACAAAAAGTAAATCGATTTAATGTAGCTTAAATACATTAAAACCTATTTCTTTCCACTCTCTCTCGAAAATTCTTTCTACCACATTGATAATTTATGTACTTGTGTAAAATGTTTTCGGACTTCTTCATATGAAGGAATTAGTGTAAAACTATTTCTTTTAAGTGTAAATACCACCAGAAGTCCCAAACTGGTACATCTGCGATAAATTTACCCTGAATTAATTTTTTGACCTAAAAAAATTTCAAATTGGCACACTTGTGATAAATTTATCACCTGTTAGTTTCTGTTAAATTTTATCATTAAATTGCTGAGTTGGATGACACATGGCAGTTGACAGGTATACTAGTTTGGAGGGTTCTTATCGCCTGTTTGTTATAGATGTACTAGTTTGGGATATTTCGTAAAATTAACCCAACTTAATGGAAACTATCAAATGAAAAATTTGTCACAAACCAACAGATTGGAAGATTCATGTCCCGTGTTCTCTCGCACTCGTATAACCTTGAAGTGGTACGTGTTGATGTCAACATGGTAAGTGAATGATGCTGAGGGAAAGAAGCAACTTGGTCCATGGAAGTGGTGTCAAGGCGGTTTGTGCTAGGAGTTTCTAGAATTATATAGAATATAGGGAGTTTTGAAGGCAAGGTTGGCCTTCCATGTACAAATTCATCGGGAGCTGATGCCGTTTTTCTAATGAGGCCATGGCAAGTCGAGACCAGTTGTAGTATCTAAAGTAATCTACTCTTACTCGATAAAATAATGCTTGAGCTAAACTGGGCGTGGTATGAACCAATACGAAAAAGTTATTCGCCTAAGTGTTCTATGGAATAATGAGAGAAACAAGGTTGACCCTACATGAACGATTTGCCAGGCGCCGCACGGGCTATTCCATGGCCAACGAAAGTGCAGGCCTATGACAAGTGATATCAGAGCAAGGATCGCTCCAATTTGTGTTAGTCAGAAAAAACCTATGGTCTTACCGATCCTATTAGTGCGGAGAGTGAATCACCGGAGCAAAAATGGCTCGAACAAAGTGTGGCTCTCGACTTGCTTTTAGGATGCAAAGGGGCACAACAAGAAACCGATTCAACACTGAAATGGGATAACATTCATTGATCAATTTAGCGAATCTCAAAGATGGGTCATCTGCCATGGTTTAAGCAAGGAAAAACCTCGATTGGTTAGCTAATACAAAGAATTGCTTACTAGGAAAAAGAAGATGTTATCAGATATGCACGGTTGGTCAAAAGTGCCACACTTGAAAAAGTGCAAGTGACGAAAAAAAGGTGCTGCTAGAAATGCGTAGTTGACCAAAAGTGCCCCACTTGAAAATGTGCATGTGACCGAAGAAATCCGAGCAACCAAAAAAAAAAAAAACTACGCGAGGTGCGCCTACCATCTATGTAAGACCTAGATATGCGGTGTTGATGGTCGGAAAAGGCGCAACCAAGCGACATAACAGCCATCAATGTGGGTGTTGCGAAATTAAGTAGGGGAGAATGACACGGACTGATCGATTAGTGTCCCCAGCGGATCGAAAAATTCGTGCCCTTATGTCCTCCCACACTCGTATAACCTTGAAGTGGTGTTTGTTGGTGTCAACATGGAGAATAAGCAATGCAAAGGGGAAGAAGCAATTGGGTCCGTGAGAGTGGTATCAGGGCGGTTCGTGCTAGGATTTCTAGGATTAGATAGAATAAATCACTTAGGAGTTCTGAAGGCGAGGTTGGCCTCCAATGTACAAACTAGTCGGGAGCTCATGCCGCTCTCCTAATGAAGTCACGGCATGCCGAAATCAGTTGTAGTGCCTAAAGTAATATGCTCTTACTTGATATAAAGGATGCCAGAGCTGAGCTCTGCGTGATATGATCCTATATGGGAAATTTATTCGCCTATGTGTCGGCCGGTGACACCTGCATGTTGCTGCTGGAAAATAAATAATTAACTCGTAATGACGGTGTTACTATAATTTTAAAAGTCCAAGGGAAATATATGTACCGATTCACTCATGAGTTTACAATGGGTTTGTCAATGTAGATTCGGTACACAATACAGGTTTGGTTCTCCATACTATCGAATGCAAACGATTCAATGTATCAGCCTCCCTCTCGGACTTTCGCTCGCCTTCCAGTCCACAAAGCTAATTGGAGTATTCTCACGAGCATGAGATTTACGTACCTAAGGTGGGCTTCATTCATAAGTAAAAATGTTCAATTAAATAAAAATATTAACATTGCCTAAGTGCTTCTTTTGAAGTAAAATTTTAGTGCTTTCATTTTCATATCGGTATATGTACCTAAACAATCATTTTAATAAGTATTTACTATTCTTTTGCCTTGTGATCACTAATACATGACCAACAAGGATTTTCTCAAGAATGCAACAAATATATCATATAGGCCATGAAAATGGCACGCCCAAAGATTGCCATAACCAGAATAAAAAACACGCTACATGATAGAGGATAGGGGATTCACCCACTTGGTTTGAAATCCATCGGGACTTGATGTAGAATAATGATGAATTGAAAATCAGGAGGTACGATGGCCGAATGAGGTAAGCACTCTTAACGAAATGTTACATTCGTATTTATGCGTTCAATGGCTAGAGGAGGAATTTGAGCGCTATTTATAGAACTTTCGGTTGTGGGCCCTTTCATTATGGGACAGACCTTAAACCTTATTTGTGACATCCCAAGAAGGGGGGGCGTGCATGACTTTTTCTCTAACGTCCGAGGATCTCAGTTGCACGATATTATTCGCTTTGGGCTTTGCAACCCGCGCAGTTTTGTTTCTCTAGGCACTGTTGTCCACTAAGAGGGTATACGTGCTTGAAGTTCATATATGAAAAATTAAGGTTGATAGACAAACCTGAAATCAATCGCAACCAAGTAATCTGTATGTAAATGAATGATTCGAGCCCAACGAAATAACGTTGTGTCCTTAAGACAAATTTGTCCCCTCAACCGATACCCGAGGTTCTTGGACAATTGTCTCCCAGGATAGAACAGATCGTGTTTCTCTGAAGCGGCACTTCTTTAAAGGACTCTGGCGAACACAACTTCGCGAAATAATCGCACAAGATGGTGATAATGATGAATGAATGACGAACATAACAATTGTAGCTAATGCTCGTGTATAATCCTCATGTCTGATACTCTACTTTAATGCGATGGTCAATGCTCTATTTATAGAGAGTGAATCGAAGAGTTACGAAGACATATGGCTTTGTCGAAAGGGTTCGTCGACGAAAAGGCATGATTTCGTCGAAAGAATTCAACGAAACGTCACGAAGTCGCACACGGTTTCATCGAAATGATTCGACGAAACGAAACAACTCTTCATTTCTATTACGAACCGAGACAACTCTTTATTTCTCATTCAACTTCATATGGGACTTTGAAATCAAAGTTCCAACAATCCCCCACATGAATGAGAATTTCAACTATCAAAACTCTCCATGAATGCATGACATGCAATGTGCGAATATTCCATGAGAGATCGTTGCATCGAGATAAGTAGTTTGAAACTTTGAACTTACCCTAGTGGAGACCTATCGGACTTACTTGGTCAATCAGTAGACTTGATGTCTTTGAACTGTCGGCCTTTAGTGTAAGCCTAGACAATATGAAACACACAACTTTCCCTCGAACAAAGTTGGTTCTCACTGTTGTGTTCGTTTTGGCCATGAACACCGCCTGGTCTCATGAGTGCTTTAGAGAATTCGGCCATTTCAATTCTTATAGAAGCGGCCCTCACTTCCCACTCACATAGGTGATTTCTGAAAGTACATTATATCACATTTCAATTCTTATAGAAGCGGCCATCACTTCCCACTCACATAGGTGATTTCTGAAAGTACATTATATCACATACTCGATTCAGAATCATTAAAAGCTTATGCTTAACCTTCACATATTAGTACTGTCTATGTACGGGAATGAGTAGAGAAATTCACAGTACTCTACACCGCCTTCATAACTTGGTTGTCCCTTTAAACCTAGATCATGGGATCTCTAGTCAACTAGGTACGGTTTCCGCTATGATGACTTATTTATGGCCTTAAACCCATTCCCCTGATGTTTTCACAATCATCTCTCTAGTTAGGCCTTTAGTTAATGGATCCGCAACATTATCATTTGACTTTACATAGTTAATTGTGATAATTCCACTAGAGAGAAGTTACCTTATCAATATACATAACATTTCTCGCCCCCACACTTTGAGATAATTCTTAATATCTTTTCAAGACGGTGGTTGCCTTTCAATGAAAGCAGCCATTTGAAATGATTCACTTAGAATCATATTTTTGGTATAAATGTTATGCATAATCTCTTGGAGTTTTCAAGACTTGATTTAGGACGATTATGAAATTAACCATCTTTAAGTCCAAAAATTTGCCAACGATGAATTTTTTCAATCCATCATATTATGTTTTGTATTTCTCGCCCAGACATTCCTATAATTCCTTAGCCATTTCAGCGGCTATAAACATTATAGAGGAAATTGGCTAGACTATTGAGGATTTAGTTGTGACATAGGAAGTCAAAATGCTTCCACACATCTACACAGCAACAATCCTTTTCATGTTTGCCTTTCCTTCATCCAACTTAGGAGTATCCTCATTGAGGAACCTTGCCAAATTCAATATCATGACATAGAACAATATCTTCTATTTTTCTGGCTTCTCTCCATAAATCGGGATAGACGCAACATGCATCATCGATGTTGAAGCCATTTCTAACACTGAATGGAAAAATTCAAAATACCCTTGAAAAAATTCACGTACATAGGGTTTCATATGCATTTTTTCAACCACAAAAGCCTCAAACATGTAATATTAATGTACCATAATATAAAGCAGTACCTTACGAACAAGTCACCGAAAACCACGCTCCGATCAAAGAGTCCACGCGCCCTCACCCGCCGATTGAAGTCTCGGTGCGTGGGGATCACGCGCTGCACGTGCCTTTCACGTGCTAGCGGGTGTCGCGACCCTTTCGCGTAGCGAGGGGGGGCTAATGGGCCGCCCGATCGTCGCCTAATCGGACGCGGGCCTCTCCCATGGTCCATTACCCAAATCGCAACGGCTGGATATACGTGGTCGACCTTCAGTGTGGTCTAGTGACATGTGATACGTTTACATGCCAAGGAGTCGCCACCAATCGTTTCGTGGAGGGTACGATCGGGAACCCTATCGAATAGTTGGGAGCGGTCTATTCGATTCTGCGGAAACCAGAGAAATGGGATCGGGGACTTAGTTACGCCGACTGTCAGAGTCGACGCCTTTTCAGTACCTAAGTTGAACGGTTTATCTAACCTTAAGTTCATGCAGATGAGTGGGGTACGGATCCTAAATCTAGGAGTTCATGCGAATGGGAATGACTACCCTATCACTCACAATCAATAGAAACAATCGCGCAAATCAAGGATCCAATACATGCGGATAAAACACATGAAAGTAGCATGGCATCCCTAACAAGGCCCTATTAGCCTAGAGAAGTATCAATCGAGGTTTAGGAATGATTTGACATGATTTGCCCATGAGGGGAAAAATCGTAATTTTGAGAAATTTGGGGGACAATTTGCTTTAGAAGGGAAAAATCGTCATTTCAGGTAAAATATGCAGTCAAAAGAGGATGGAAATGAGATTGGCGATCAAATTCTTCCATTTCATATTTTTCGGGAATTTCCAGAATTGTTCTGGAATTTAAAAGGGATTTTACCCTTAGAGGGGTAAAGTCGTAATTTTGGACAAATACGAGAACTGAAAATCTCAAATATCAGGGTTGGTCATCTACCTGACCCAAGCCCTAACTTTAAGCAATTTTCAGGACTTGATTAGAATAGGAAAGACAATTTACCCTTTGAGGGGTAAAATCGTCATTTTAGGGAAAATGATGAGATTTGAAAACCCTAGCAAGAGGATTCGCCACCTAACTGGCCCTATCCTAATCTAGGCATTTCCAACCTATCTCAAATACAAAGCATGGACGAATTATTCCTAAAGGGCATTGCCGTCAATTCATGGAAGAACGGATAAGAAACCCCAAAAATAGGGTTGACCAGTTGTCTGTGGTCAATCCTCGGTTTTTGGGGTCTTCTGGAGTGTTTAGGATTTTCCTACAATTTTTCTACATTTTTTTGGGATTTTCTATGATTTTCTAGCATTTTTTTTTATTTTCTATGATTTTTCTGATTTTTTTTTATATTTTTTTAAAAAATCATTTTCTGATTTTTTTATTAAAAAAATATTATTCGGACCGGGTCGACCCGACCCACTCGGGTCGGAACCCGGCCCAGACCCGGACCCGCGTAACCCGTGCCCAAAACGACGCCGTTTCGCCCTTTTTATTTATTTATTTTCGAACTATTCGGATTTAATCCGACGGGCCCTGGTGGACCACGTGGCTAATCCACGGTCTTTGGATCAGATTGCTAAAACCTACGGTCAAGATGGAACGGAGACTCAACCAGGGCCGTCTGATCTGACTACTTTAACCTATAGCCACGATTAAAACCCAAGACTCGATCTAAACCGTTCACTCTCACTAACCTAAACGACGTCGCCTATTCATTTAGCCAAACGACACCGTTTCTGTTCATCTCGAATTTCCAATTTTAAAAATGATTTTTTGATATTCCTAATTACTGATCGGACGGTTACTAACACTTGGACTCGATTAATCTAGACCGTCCGATCCAGGTTGACTCGGCCTAACAGACTAACGGTCGAACCACGTCAGCACAACGTGGACCAATCACAAGATGCCACCTAGACAGTTGACTCGTTGACTTTGCCACGTCAACTTCATCTTCAACCTTGCGACGGTGACGGGATGAACGGCTAGGAGCTTCTGACGATGATCTAATGGTGAAACCTAGTCTAATCGTTCGAAAATAATGCCAATCGACTCGCCTTATCATCCAATCTCACATATATGGGAATTGAAACACCTCGATCACTAAATCACGCGTATCATGCAAAGTGCCGAGTACGGCCATGGGCATTCAATCGCTCGATTTACCTCAGATCATTGCAATTCAATCACAGGGTAACATCAATCAATGTTCAGGAGACTTACCTCGAGCTCCAATTGAGCTCGCTCGGCCTAGATTGGGCTAGGCAGGAACGAACAGTGTTCGACAATTAAGGTTGGATTGGGAGACTCAATTCGGGATGTTCGAGTGAAGTCAATGCAAAATAGATATGCGATGATGGTAGAGGCGTCAAACGGGTGGGTGGGGTCGGGTTTGGGTCGGGTCGAATATGGTCCGACCCATATTGACCCATTTAACCATTTTAGACCCATTTTTATCTAGTGCAATTCTAATGACCCATACCCGACCCAACCCAAACCCAACCCATACCCGACCCGCATTACTAAAACACTTTCATATTTAATCTTATTTAGAAAAATTAATGAATTATCAAAAAAATTATATTACTAAAATATTGTGAATAATTTTTATATTTAAAAAATTAAAATAAATATTTTTAAATTTTAGACCAAATTTTTTATTTTTATTTATTTTTTCTTTTCCTTTCCTTTTTTTTTTTCAGTGAAAACCCTAGCCGTTCAAGCTTGAGAAGGCTAGGGTTTGTGGACGCCGACGGCGGCTGCCTCTGACGGCGTGCCTTCGACGGTGGCTGCCTCGGCCCAGACAGAGGGGGACCTTTGACGGCGGCCTCCGAGGGCGGCGTAACGGGATCAAACTCAAGAAGGCTAAGATTTCGGACTGCCATGGCGGCTACATCAGATCCGATGATGGCGGCCCCCAAACGGAAGGTAGGTAGATCGCAGGCCTCGATCGTCGCCTTCGCCGTCGCCATCTACCTCCTCGCGCTCTTCACCATCTTCCACAGATCTCAATCGATGGTCCATGGGAGATTTGGAGGCGAAGAAGGCGTGAGAGAGAAATAGAACGCAGAGAGAAGAAGAGAAGTCATGTGAGTGAAGGGCGGTCGAAGGAGATGTAGATCACGGAGCAGAGCGGATGGTGGCGGAGCCAAGCGGAGACGGTGGCCGGAGTGACGATTTTGATGAGATGAGATGAACTTACGAAGCTACTGTGTTAGGGAAAGCATTTGTCCAGTAGAGGAGATGAAGACGTGGGTTGGCACGCATGGGTTGAAAATGGGTTTGTGAAAGACCCAAATACAACCCACTTTGTTTGGACTTTTCTTTTCTATACCCATTTATGACCCAATCTTAATTTTAAGGTGACCCATATTTCACCCACTTTCATAAATGTGAGTTAAAATATGGGTCTCCAACCCATTTTGCCAGCTCTAGATGATGGTTAGTGATGCTCGGGGAAGAAAACGCATACTCTAACTCGAAGAATCAAGACCGCAATCGTTTTCCGCCATTGATGCTCAGTATGAAAGCTTGAAGGTCGAACTCACATATTCCCGTGGTTTCAACGTGCGCAGCCGACGACCATCGACTCCTGGGAGTTTGGGCGACCTCTTGACGACCTCGTGGAGCTTCGGTTTAGCCTGAGAAGGCCCAACCAGCGCTCTGCAAATCCGAGCTCAAACCTTCGACCACCGCGAGGGAAGGTGAGCTCTCTCTCTCTCTCGTTCTTTCTCTCTCTTGATTCAGTTTCTTCTCTTCGAACTGAATCCACTAACTCCCTGCTTCGCGAAGGTCTGTTGGCTTATATCCTTTTTTTTTGAAATTTTGGCGCCAAACGGGGGGTTGGGCCGGTGACCTTCATACGTGCAATCGCTTGCGAAATGGTTACCGACGACCGGTTATCAACGGGCATCAAATGGCCATTCTGTTCGAGACCTCCGGTGGTTGTATTTGGCATGAATTTGGGCGAATTTCATTTGAGCTTTGTTGCTATTGACTTTTGCAGGCGCCGTGGCCTTGACCGGCTGATTACTTTCCACTCCGGCGGCCATCGATAGTCATTCCGGTCCCAATCGACGGGGGGTGGTCTAAGGAACCAAACGCCCAACCATGCTTCTTCAACTGTAGTCGATTGGTCAGTCAATTTTGTTGTTGAAACTCGACTTTGTACTGTTCATTTGCGCGAAGGCTTAGTGGAGAAGATGACACTGTAGCGGATCGGTTCGATCGATCAGACCGGTCTGAACCGGTTCCGAATTGGGATTTTCAAAATTAACCCAAATTGATGGGGAATTTTTGCAATTAAATCTCAGAATTGACTTTAGGGGGTGAATTTTATCTAAAAATTTGCCCAAAAGTTCATATCAATTTCAGCAAAAACCCTAAATTTTCATTTAATTGTGAATTGAGGAATTGTGCAATTGGAGGTTCAAATGGTCAAATTGGGCCAAATTACCTATGCCAATCAATTCAAAATGGTGAAATCCATTGGGCAGAATGTTTAATTTTCCATGATAGCCGTTGAATTGAAAGTAATTTCAAATATGCCCAATTTCAAGGACTAAAATGCAATTAAGTATGCAATTTTGCCAAATTCGTGCAATTGAGCAATTTCTGAAAATAATTGGGCTAAATTGCAATAAGAGACAGTTAGATTGAATGTCAAGATCCTAGAAAATTCCAAAATTGTAAATTAAAAGACTCAATTAACATTTTTTTTATCAAATTCAATCACATTTGTTACAAAGGAACATGTAAAATTGAATCTGATTTTGGATTTTTTGTGTGGTCAAAAAGATAAGGGATTTAAAATAAAAATATTGGCTATTTTTTCATATTTTTGTGACCTCAAATGCTATTTTTCTTGATTTGTCTAGTATTTTCTTAATTTTTGAAAATATTAAAAAATGGGAAAAATATGAAATATTATTTTTTGTCAAAAATCGTTCCTTAGGATTGGCCAAGGCCACTAAAGTTGATTTTGCAATTTTTTTTACTTTTTATGGATTTTTCATGAATTTTCTAAGAAATAACCAAAAAAAGGCTGATCCAAAATTAGGTGTCAACAGCTGCCCCTCTCTGAGAGGAATCTCGCGAGAGGTTTCTCTCAAAGATAGGTGACACCTAAGTCTAGATCGATTCTACTGAGAAATAGAAAAATGAATCTTGACATCTAATCTTTCTTATCCCGCTAGTGAATGCTTTGCCTTATCTTTGCCGATATGAGAGAAAGGGAGGCGGGATAGAGATGCTCACCGGTTACTTACCTGCCAGATGCTCGTGCGGCATGCGCGGTGTATAGCGGGTTCAAGTAGATACCTAATGGCTCGTCTCTTGAGCGTCCTAGGGCAGTTAAACTCTAGCCTGTTGTTGACACCTAATTTTATTATGATTTTTTTTATTTTATTTGATTTGATTTTATTTATTTGTCATTGCATAAAAATGAGAATTGGTCCTAATTCTCACCAAAAAGAATTTTCATTCATAACGTATTTGATCCCTTATTCATGCATTGCGTTCGCATAATTGAGTTGAAATCTAGAATGAATGAGAGGTAGACGCAGTCCTGGCAAAGATAGGATCGACGCTCTCGGTAGAATTCGGATTTGCATTTTGCACCACGGGGCCGCTGAGTCGAACTTGAATATATGAAAAAATGGGATGAGCCATCGGGCAAGGGAAAGGACAAGCTCCTTTGGCAAAAGAAAAACATTCATGCGCCACCGACAACAGGGATTGGGAGACAATTCAATAAAGGCGAAAGCTCGTGGGGGTGCAAGGATGAGCTGGTGGGGTTTCTTAAATGAGACAATGGGGAGTAAATAAATAAAAGGGAAGCCATTAGGGAATAAGATAGAAAAAAGAAAAAAAAAGGGCAGGGGGAAGATCAGGAAGGTGGCGATCTTGTTCGAGAGAGAGCTGGCAATCAGGGGCCGACCTCAACGAGCCACACGAGACGAGCTGTCGTCGAGCCACCAACTCCGGTGTCCTCCTTATCCCGACTACCTACGTCGTCAACTCCTCAGGCCACCCCCCCTTCTCCAACTATCCTCTCCATCACTTCAGCTGGACGCCACTCGAAGGAGCTGAAGCCTCGCAAGACCATTGTCCCTTGCTCTATTCAGCCGCGCCGCTCCTGCGCGAGCTTCTCCGCCGTGGCTCGTTCGTTATCAACCGCCTCTTCCAGCTTGCATCCAGACACCACCACGCTTCACCCGACCTTCTTGACTTACCGTCGTGTCACCAACAGTTCGCGAGCAGGAAGCCGACGTGACTCACGTCGCCGAGCTCCGTCTCTCATCACCTCCATCCGTAGGACCAACAACCACCATAACGAATCCTTGCAGCGGCCCAGGTCGTTCATGGTTAGAGATCCAGCTCGTTCGAGGGAATGCTGGACAACCTGGGCAGTCTCAGGTAACAACGGGTTTGCCAAGTCCGCGAATGAGGTGGTCCTCGTCATCGATAAGGCACTTCGCGACCGAGCTCTCTGTCCTCCATTGGCCACCTGAGCGGGTTTCGCTTTCGTCGTCTTCGACAAGCCCATCTCCATTCTCTTCGAGGCTGCTACCAGCCCTCACGGGCATTACCAGACCATTCACGGTCACCTTCGCCTTCTACCCCATAGTCTCGAGCTTCCCGACGTCGGACCCGAACTCGTTGCGGCCCCAACGACCTCTGTTCTGCCGCGCAGGCCCGATATCCACCATTTGGAGCTATCCGGTTCTTGTCTGGATCGCCCTCAGCTTCTTGACACCTCGGGTTGCTATTCCGACGTCGAGTTATCGCTGCTCGGTTGCTCAGAGTTGCTGTCCAGCCATTCGTGGCCGCTGTTCGGTGCCGGCGTGCACTGTCCGAGTTTCCTCAGCCCACTCGAAGTCGTTTGCGGTTTGACGATTGAGTCCCGAAGTGGAGCGTGTTGGTCGTCGACGGAACGAACGACTTCAAGCCGCATGCGGGGAATGAGCCGTGTCATGAATAACGGGAGCCAAGTACTCGAGCTAGGTTCGGCTTTCATGGGGGAGGCGAACGTCCTACGTTGAAGACAATGAATAGTGAGGTAAGAATTATTTTCATGTTGGGTTGGGTTTGTAGATTATTCGGTCTTGTGGGCCTCTTTTAGGGTTGGGCTTGCGTTAGGGCTGGTAGGAAGAGAATGGGCTTAGGCAAGTGGATTCAACAAGTTCAAAGGAAAAGTAAACGAGCTTGGGCTCTTTGTTCAAACCAGGCCTGGTTCAGGTCCCCCTCTCGGATTGTATCGGGCCCGACGGCCTGATCTGGGTCTGGATCTAAAAAAAAATATAATAAAAAAAAATTAAAAAAAAACGAAAAATCATAAAAAAAAATTCAAAAAATTCGGAAAAATCAGAAAAATTCCAAAAAAATTCTCAAGAATGGGAAATGGCTACAATCAACTGGCCATGGAATATTTTGGGTAATTCGGTATCCAAACCTTCCAAAATGACTATTTTTCCCTTCGGGCTAATCGTTCCTAAATCTTCCCATTTTACCCTTGGTCCCAAATCATTCCTCACATAAGCCCTTATGGCTGTACTAGGAAACCGTTGATTTGAATTGATGTGCATTATTGTGATTTATTTGTGTATTTGATTGCGCTTTCATTTAAATTGATTGTGGTTGATAGGAACAGTCTTCCAATTTGCATGAAACCCTAAATCAAACCTACCTCGCCTAAAATTGCGCCTGCATGAACTCTTAGCCAGGAAAATCACTCGCGTTAGGTACCGAAAGGGCGTTGGTAATGACACCGACGTAACCAAGTCCCCGAAACCAAAATCTCTGGTTCTGCAGAACTGATCGATCTCTCCCAATCGATCAGTAAGGTTTCCGGTCTACCCTCCAAGAAAGACCGGGTGGCGACTCCAAATGCATGAACAAGTTGCACATGCCACCACGACCACACTGAAGGTCGAAAGCGATCGACTCTTATCGTCGAATCCTTCTAAAAAATACTCCCGCCGCGATTTGGTATGGGCTTGGGAGGGCCCGCGCCGATCCAAAGCCCACGATCCGCACTCCAGTGCGGAGGTAAGGCCCACGATCGGTAATCCATTAGCCGCGTCCGCTTTCGGACGAGTCGCGACAGCTGGCGACTCCGCTGGGGACTTTTTTTAGAACCTATGGTTCTAGACCTCAAGTGGACTTAGGCCGTAATTAAAACGCTGAGTGATATTTCTAACCCTGCAGGCGCTCTTGAAGGTGAGGTAAGTCCGCTTATGATAGGTGTTATATGTTTTTGCAGATTGGAGTGATAAGGGGGGTAGTTTGCGATTAACATTGTCTTATGCAGGTTGGCGTAGGAATGTATGTTGTGTGGATGATTTGAAGCGCTGATTGATAAACTGTTGTGTATGACTTACATTGTGATGATCACGACACATGGACATGCACAACCGCGCCTAAAACCCCGGGCGCCCCTATAGGAAAACAATAGAAGGAGTTGAAAATGGAATCTCCGTGAGGAAAAACACGGGGTAATCCATTTTTAATTCTGCTCATTTCGAACTATGGATTGGGTCCCAATGCAACGATAGTTGTGCAATGGAATCTACCCTTTCTAGAACTCGAGGTGGGAGCCTTGGCCTTAGGTTCCAAACCCTATTTTGATTCTTAGAAGTCAAACCTCACTGGTCTCATGCGCATGTATGTGAATGATTGGTACACCCCGAAACCAAAAGGTCATTCAACGCCGCTTATGAATCAAAATCCAAAGACTTGTGTGAAGAATCAGTCGCGAGTTTAAACGAACCAGGATGGCATGGAAAAGCGCTGGACCACCCTGGAGAGTCAACTGATGAGGGCAAATGCCTTTTGACCGGGGCAGCCGGGTCAAGTGTAAAGTCGTATCGTTCCTAATTGATTTTCAATCAGATACCGGCATAATATTTCCTATCTTTTCCTCTCAGGTGAAAAACAGGTAGAGAAGGAAAATCCATTTGTGGATAGACACGAGGGACATGTTTTACATGGCATACATTTGTCGAAAATGTCCTCATCCGATCACTTGCAAGATGATCATGGAACGATGGTGAAACTGTAATCGTTCCAATAAGCCCTTCGAATATTATACCTGACGGGGACCTTTATGTCTTTTGTCTACAGGATAAGATGGTCAAAGACAAACGAAGGAAAATTTGTCTTCCCTATAAGACGGAAAGAAACGTGCCTTCAGCAGATGTCACCCATTGGGATTGCAATGACAAATTGAATCAAATTATGAAGGAGGAGCAACCTAATTAGGATTGGCTCTCCCTAAATCGAAAAAGTTGTATCCGTTCCAAATCGGATTGACTGGTTCACGAGTTGATATGGTTTCTCATTCTTGCAGGCGATGACGAGAATGAACGGGCCCATTGAAAAATTTCCAGCATCTTGGACGCCAGAAGTGACCAGAGCGGGGATAGTAAATCCGTAATCGTTTCAATTAAAGCTCCTTACGCGGTGATTGACTCTTTCACTCCTTTCATCGCGCAGGTTGTTGAAGTACTCAATCACGAGTAAACCCAACCTTGCGGATGTCAAATAGCATGAATGCGTCAATGCGACATGATCAAACTGCCTACAAATAAATTAACCAGCCCAAGTGAATCACTCATTGGCCGGGGGCAAACTCTCATAAGCCCCATGAAGGCACGTCAGACAAGGGTTATCAAATCCAGAGATGACAAACAGCAAGACCAGCCTCACTAGGGCAAAATGCTCAAAAAGCACCGTGTTGACACCTGATTTTTGATCAGTCTTTCATAGTTTATTTTTAAAAAATTCATAAAAAATCTATAAAAAGTTTAAAAAATTAAAAAATCATCTTTGGTAGCCTTGACCAAGCTAAAGGAACCATTTTTGATAAAAAATAATTTTTCATAATTTTTAATATTTTTTAATATTTTCCAAAAATAGAAAAATACATGAAAAATGAAGAAAAATAGCGTTCGCTGTCGTCAAAATATAGAAAAATAGTCAATATTTTTATTTTAATTTCTTTTACATTTTGAACTCATAAATAGTCAAAATTCAAGTTCAATTGCATGTGTTTCTTCACGACGCATAGAGTTGAATTTAGCAAAAAAATGTCATTCGAGTATTTTAATTTGTAAATTTCTACATCTTTTTTAGTCTTGACGTCCAATTAGATCGACCACCATCTACAATAAATGCCCCTTGCTGAATATTTTCGTTTTTGTTTCACATGATTTCATGGTGTAAAACGCCGAGTGGATCCCCAAATATAATGGGGTCGGCATGAGCTCGATAGCTCGTCCAAGACCAAACCAGGGCACGGCAAACCCCATGTGAGTACTCTCGAACTCCTTCGATGCTTCCTAATGCTTTTCTTAGGTTAGATCGTGTGTAGAATGACTAGGACAGCTAAATTATTCTTGAGCTGTGATTGATAAATATGACCTTACTAGGAATGCCATGTGATTTATTTGCATATCTAGATTCTTTGAGTTGGGCATTTTATTACTGATTGTGATTGCTAGGATAATCACTCCTATCTACATGAATTTCTAGATTTAGGGTTCATACCTTACTCATCCGCATGAATCTCAGGCTAGAAAATTCAGTTAACTTAGGTACCGAAAGGGCGTCAACTCTGACAGTTGGTGTAACTAAGTCCCCGAAACCATTTCTCTGGTTCTCGCAGAATTGAATAGAAACTCCCAACTATTCGATTGGGTGGTCCAATCATACCCTAAAAAAATGATTGGTGGCGACTCCATGGCATGCACACTTAGCACATGTCACTAGACCACACTGAAAGTCGATCACGCATACCTCCGTTGCGATTTGGGTAATGGGCCTTGGGAGAGGCCCGAGTCCGACCAGACAGGACGGCCCATTAGCCCTTGAGAGCCCGACAACCTCAAGAGGGTCGCGACACACCGTTCCTTCAAATACGAGAGAAGACATTCCCAAAGAGGATGAAGATTGCAGCAAAATGCAAAATGAAGTTAGCTGGGGCAAGCGTCACCTAGCTACGACAAATCACACCCAACTGGGGCAAGTGAATCATTTGTGCGCCGGACAAAGAATGACGTTTCTCCTCTGGCAAAGTCAATGGACGCAATAACAGAGTCGTCCGCATCAAAATCAAACCCCAAGATACGAATATGGGTGAACGGTAACCTTGTATCGTTCCAATTTGGTCTTCGAAGACCACATGCCTAACATAAGTTTTTACTCATTTTACAGGAAGTCGTTGGCGCTGAAAGCCTCAAATGAAAAGAGCGCGCTAACAGGGAAGCGAATAGAATCATTGGCCTTAGAAGTCAGGATTCCAGGAGATGGTCTTTGATTATAAGACCTAGTGGATGAAATGGTACCTTGGAAAATGGCGTAGAGTACGTCCAAAAGCATGAATTGATCCAGTGCAAATCCTTGAGAATGATTCGTCGCCCAACCAGATGGGAGATCAAGGACACAAGATAGAGGGCCAAATTTTGCAAGCCACGCGTTTGTGCTCAAATGAAAACGCCAAGCAAGAACAAGGCGGTATCGTTCCAATTTGTCTTGAATTTTATAACGCAAACTGACACTTATTGTTTGTTTTTGACAGGGGCTCGCCATCAAGGCAAAACGGGTTTTCACATCCCATGTATTACCCGTTGGAGTACACAATAAAGGGTAGGATGTATCGTTCTAATTTTTTTGAAAAATTCGTGAACGTACAATAACATGTTTCTTCCGCATTTTCAGGGATCTCCAGCCGCGGGGGACAGGTAAGTATCCCTTTCCCCGATCCATTGAAGATGTTAAATAAAAAACAAAGAAGAAAAGAAAAGCTTTTAGAATCTGATGTTTAGAAAAGACATAGAATTCTAACTTCATTAGCATTCGTGTTTTGAAGCAGGAGGTTGTCTGAACATGAAAAACATGCATGGTGCATCATAAAATCCCCTTGACCGGTAAAATTTTTGGAGAAAAAGAAAGATATTTTTCCAATCAAAAGTTATTCAAAATTTTCAAAAGGACGTTTTCTCAAAAGACGAGAGGCAAAGCCTAATCCAAACACGTCCTACACACACTTGAGAGATGAGTGGAGTGGGCAGATAGCAAAATCTGGGTCTACGGAGGTAGGGACCATTTGCAGCGATTACATGGGTTGGGACGACGGAGGCATTCGTTTCATATCCCCCAAACACTACAGGTGACCGTTGATAACCCCTTTGAACGGCGGTTTTCATTCTTAACCCTGTCAAGAACCACCCCACATCGGGGCAAAATGGAGGTGAGTCCAGCAGCATCAGGAGAAAATGGTTAGAAATTTTCTTGCTCGGACTAACATTAATCTTTGTGTGTTGTTTATATGGTAATCCAAGTGCCATAGGATAACGAGAAGCATTCATTTCTCTATCCTTCACACCGAATCCTTTGCACAGCCAACTTGAGCCTGCAAATTCATTTCATGAACCCATTGGTGATCATCCCAAGACGGATGCCGCACCACTTCAAAAATGGAAGAGTTCAAGACTCAGGGATTACGAAGAGAATTCCCGGACTGATATTTAAAGCATGTTTAGATTATATGTCTAACATGATCCCATGAAGATGAGAAAAAGTGGGATTTCAAAAATGAATGAGAAAAATCCACGGCATTAGGAAAAAGCAAGGTGCCTGGTAAAAGCAAGGCCGATGCTCGTGTAAGTTGTTTGATTGATCCACAATGAAGCCGGATGGGAAAAGAAGAAATCCCTGAAGGAGCCAAATTCAAAAGGGCTGCTCCCCAAATGCTGCCAAGCGCATAACAAAGACATAGAGAGAGTCGGTCTCTGAATGCAACAAGAGACGCTCTCTAAAGAGCTGGTGCACACCTCAAAATCGGTTGCACACCTCAAAAACTAAAGATGCAGAAAGGAAAGGACAGGTAGTAAATCAGCAATGATCACCAATGTCAAACCCGTCACGAATTCTGGGCCAAAAACAAGCTTTTTTCGGTCCCCAATCCCACCAATGTTACAACCCGGAAGCAGTCTTCTCTGACTACGACACTTGGGTTAACATATAGCTTAGCTCGAAGAAGTACGAGCAAGACTATTTCTTTCTCATTTTGCAGGGTTCTTGACTTGTAAACCCGGAGCAGATGGTGAAAACTTTCATTCAATGACCTTAACTCAAAAGTGGGTCCCCCTTGAAGACCCATATCCAAGCCCAACATTACGGTCCCGTGGAAGACCTCCCGACCAATCAAAATGTACGCGCTGCGAATGAGCCTAAAACTTAGGCACAGATTAGTAGGGAATTGAGTGCGTCCCCTATAAAAACCACTATCTCAAAACATGTGAGAAGACCTCATTGTCGAGAAATATTCCAATTGATGTTTTGAACAAACTCTTTTTGGAATTTTCAAACTATTGATCCAGATTTTTCGTGCAAGGGATTTGTGATCACATTTGCATGTTGCAAGAATGCTTTGGATAACCTCCAGCATCAAAATGCACATTTCACAATTAAAACTTAAGTCATACGGTTTTTGTCAAATGGACAATCGTGGTCTTCCCAAAGATTACTAACGTTTTCTTGGTGAAGAAAAATCTTTCAAGCTCAAACTTCTGCAGGATTCTTGGAAACCCCGAATCCCAGAAAAATATTTTCTCCATGGAGTGGAGCACACAGGTTTGAATTTTCTGCAGGATACCTGGAGAACCCAGCTCCCAGAATGTCGCCTCAACAGACTAAAGCGAGGCTTTGTCAAAATAAAATCTTTCACCGCTTCAAAACTGAATTCCCGACAAATTTCGGGATCTTTCAAAAGAAGGGGTGAGGATGTGACCCCTTTTCAAAAATTTAGGCAGTCTCATCGGATGTGGAGAACCCTCGTCATGAGACTCCTTTTCAAAAATCAAGCAGTCCTAGCTTGACGTGGAGAACCCTCGTCCTAGGATCCCTTTTCAAAAATATCAAACAGTCTCATTGGGCGTGGAGAACCCTCGTCATGAGACGCCCTTTTCAAAATTTAGGCAGTCTCATCGGACGTGGAGAACCCTCGTCATGAGACCCCTTTTCAAAAATCAAGCAGTCCTAGCTTGACGTGGAGAACCCTTGTCCTAGGATCCCTTTTCAAAAATATCAAACAGTCTCATTGGGCGTGGAGAACCCTCGTCATGAGACGCCCTTTTCAAAATTCAGGCAGTCTCATCGGACGTGGAGAACACTCGTCATGAGACCCCTTTTACAAATTTAGGCAGTCTCATCGGACGTGGAGAACCCTCGTCACGAGACCCCTTTTTCAAAATCAAGCAGTCCTAGCTTGACGTGGAGAACCCTCGTCCTAGGATCCCTTTTCAAAAATATCAAACAGTCTCATTGGGCGTGGAGAACCCTCGTCATGAGACGCCCTTTTCAAAATTCAGGCAGTCTCATCGGACGTGGAGAACCCTCGTCATGAGACCCCTTTTCCAAATTTAGACAGTCTCATCGGACGTGGAGAACCCTCGTCATGAGACCCCTTTTCCAAATTTAGGCAGTCTCATCGGACGTGGAGAACCCTCGTCATGAGACCCCTTTTCAGAGCAAATCAAGGTAGATACCGCCTGAAGGGTCAAACCAAGGTAGATTACCTCCTGAAGGGTCAAACAAAGGTAGATACCGCCTGAAGGGTCAAACCAAGGTAGATACCGCCTGAAGGGTCAAACAAAGGTAGATACCGCCTGAAGGGTCAACTCAAGGTAGATACCGCCTGAAGGGTCAACTCAAGGTAGATACCGCCTGAAGGGTCAACACATGATAGAAACCGCCGGAAGGGTCAAACGAAGGTAGAAACCGCCTGAAGGGTCAACCAAAGGTAGAAACCGCCTGAAGGGTCAACCAAAGGTAGAAACCGCCTGAAGGATCAGCTTAAGGTAGACACCTCCTGAAGGGTCATCTTAAGGTAGATACCGCCATAAGGATCAATCCCATGGTCCGATCCACCATACGGATCAAAACCTTGACTAATTCTAAATGTCGGAGAAGTCATTTTCCTAGGTAAGCCTTACTGTAGGTGAACCGCTTATGGTCTGATCCACCATACGGATCAAAATCCTTGGCAAATCCCGAAGCGTGGGATACGCCTTCCTTAGGTTCCTACCAGTTAGGAATCCCATAATGGTATGACCTACCATACAGGTCAGAACTTAATCTCACTAGGATAAAATGATGAGTCCTAGGTATCTTCTTGAAACTCGTCGCCACCGGCAGCACCTGACAGGTGAGCTTCAGGTAAGCCTCTCTCACTCCGGCCCATGTTCGAATTGCAAGAGCAAATCAGGGATTAAATTGAGCATTCATAAAAAAAAAATAAAAAAATAAAAAAAAATCAAGGTTCCAATTTCATAGCATTTCTTTTCCCCAGTTGAGTCGGTCAAGATTCAGGTGTCATTTTGTCTCTAAAAGCAACCTCTGACGAGCTCACTCTCAAAGAGGGGCAGCTGTTGACACCTAATTTTATTATGATTTTTTTTATTTTATTTGATTTGATTTTATTTATTTGTCATTGCATAAAAATGAGAATTGGTCCTAATTCTCACCAAAAAGAATTTTCATTCATAACGTATTTGATCCCTTATTCATGCATTGCGTTCGCATAATTGAGTTGAAATCTAGAATGAATGAGAGGTAGACGCAGTCCTGGCAAAGATAGGATCGACGCTCTCGGTAGAATTCGGATTTGCATTTTGCACCACGGGACCGCTAAGTCGAACTTGAATATATGAAAAAAATGGGATGAGCCATCGGGCAAGGGAAAGGACAAGCTCCTTTGGCAAAAGAAAAGCATTCATGCGCCACCGACAACAGGGATTGTGAGACAATTCAATAAAGGCGAAAGCTCGTTGGGGTGCAAGGATGAGCTGGTGGGGTTTCTTAAATGAGACAATGGGGAGTAAATAAATAAAAGGGAAGCCATTAGGGAATAAGATAGAAAAAAGAAAAAAAAAGGGAAGGGGGAAGATCAGGAAGGTGGCGATCTTGTTCGAGAGAGAGCTGGCAATCAGGGGCCGACCTCAACGAGCCACACGTGACGAGCTGTCGTCGAGCCACCAACTCCGGTGTCCTCCTTATCCCGACTACCTACGTCGTCAACTCCTCAGGCCACCCCCCTTCTCCAACTATCCTCTCCATCACTTCAGCTGGACGCCACTCGAAGGAGCTGAAGCCTCGCAAGACCATTGTCCCTTGCTCTATTCAGCCGCGCCGCTCCTGCGCGAGCTTCTCCGCCGTGGCTCGTTCGTTATCAACCGCCTCTTCCAGCTTGCATCCAGACACCACCACGCTTCACCCGACCTTCTTGACTTACCGTCGTGTCACCAACAGTTCGCGAGCAGGAAGCCGACGTGACTCACGTCGCCGAGCTCCGTCTCTCATCACCTTCATCCGTAGGACCAACAACCACCATAACGAATCCTTGCAGCGGCCCAGGTCGTTCATGGTTAGAGATCCAACTCGTTCGAGGGAATGCTGGACAACCTGGGCAGTCTCAGGCAACAATGGGTTTGCCAAGTCCGCGAACGAGGTGGTCCTCGTCATCGATAAGGCACTTCGCGACCGAGCTCTCTGTCCTCCATTGGCCACCTGAGCGGGTTTCGCTTTCGTCGTCTTCGACAAGCCCATCTCCATTCTCTTCGAGGCTGCTACCAGCCCTCACGGGCATTACCAGACCATTCACGGTCACCTTCGCCTTCTACCCCATAGTCTCGAGCTTCCCGACGTCGGACCCGAACTCGTTGCGGCCCCAACGACCTCTGTTCTGCCGCGCAGGCCCGATATCCACCATTTGGAGCTATCCGGTTCTTGTCTGGATCGCCCTCAGCTTCTTGACACCTCGGGTTGCTATTCCGACGTCGAGTTATCGCTGCTCGGTTGCTCAGAGTTGCTGTCCAGCCATTCGTGGCCGCTGTTCGGTGCCGGCGTGCACTGTCCGAGTTTCCTCAGCCCACTCGAAGTCGTTTGCGGTTTGACGATTGAGTCCCGAAGTGGAGCGTGTTGGTCGTCGACGGAACGAACGACTTCAAGCCGCATGCGGGGAAGGAGCCGTGTCATGAATAACGGGAGCCAAGTACTCGAGCTAGGTTCGGCTTTCATGGGGGAGGCGAACGTCCTACGTTGAAGACAATGAATAGTGAGGTAAGAATTATTTTCATGTTGGGTTGGGTTTGTAGATTATTCGGTCTTGTGGGCCTCTTTTAGGGTTGGGCTTGCGTTAGGGCTGGTAGGAAGAGAATGGGCTTAGGCAAGTGGATTCAACAAGTTCAAAGGAAAAGAAAACGGGCTTGGGCTCTTTGTTCAAACCAGGCCTGGTTCAGGTCCCCCTCTCGGATTGGATCGGGCCCGACGGCCTGATCCGGGTCTGGATCTAAAAAAAAATATAATAAAAAAAATTAAAAAAAAACGAAAAATCATAAAAAAAAAATTCAAAAAATTCGGAAAAATCAGAAAAATTCCAAAAAAATTCTCAAGAATGGGAAATGACTACAATCAACTGGCCATGGAATATTTTGGGTAATTCGGTATCCAAACCTTCCAAAATGACTATTTTTCCCTTCGGGCTAATCGTCCCTAAATCTTCCCATTTTACCCCTGGTCCCAAATCATTCCTCACATAAGCCCTCATGGCTGTACTAGGAAACCGTTGATTTGAATTGATGTGCATTATTGTGATTTATTTGTGTATTTGATTGCGCTTTCATTTAAATTAATTGTGGTTGATAGGAACAGTCTTCCAATTTGCATGAAACCCTGAATCAAACCTACCTCGCCTAAAATTGCGCCTGCATGAACTCTTAGCCAGGAAAATCACTCGCGTTAGGTACCGAAAGGGCGTTGGTAATGACACCGACGTAACCAAGTCCCCGAACCCAAAATCTCTGGTTCTGCTGAACTGATCGATCTCTCCCAATCGATCAGTAAGGTTTCCGGTCTACCCTCCAAGAAAGACCGGGTGGCGACTCCAAATGCATGAACAAGTTGCACATGCCACCACGACCACACTGAAGGTCGAAAGCGATCGACTCTTATCGTCGAATCCTTCTAAAAAATACTCCCGCCGCGATTTGGTATGGGCTTGGGAGGGCCCGCGCCGATCCAAAGCCCACGATCCGCACTCCAGTGCGGAGGTAAGGCCCACGATCGGTAATCCATTAGCCGCGTCCGCTTTCGGACGGGTCGCGACACCTGTATGGTAGGCCGTATCAGAGTGGGATTCCTATATTTGACAAGAACCTGCGAATGACGCACCCGTTCTTCAGGGATTGTCAGGGGTTTTGATCCATATGGTGGACCAAACCATGAATAGGATTCCTTTCTGTTAGGAACTTATGGATGACGCACCCATTCTGTAGGGATTGTCGAACATTTTGATCCTTCCGGGGGATCAGGCCGAGAATAGGACTCCTCTCTGCTAGGAACCTATGGATAACGCACCCGTTCTGTAGGGATTGTCAGACATTTTGATCCTTTAGGGGGATCAGGTCGAGAATATGACTCCTCTCTACTAGGAACCTATGGATGATGCACCCGTTCTGTAGGGATTGTCGAACATTTTGATTCTTCAAGGGGATCAGGCCGAGAATATGACTCCTCTCTGCTAGGAACCTATGGATGACGCACCCGTTCTGTAGGGATTGTCGGAAATTTTGATCCTTCAGGGGGATCAGGTCGAGAATAGGACTCCTTTCTGCTAGGAACCTATGGATGACGCACCCGTTCTGTAGGGATTGTCGGACATTTTGATCCTTCAGGGGGATCGGGTCGAGAATAGGACTCCTCTCTACTAGGAACCTATGGATGACGCACCTATTCTGTAGGAATTGTCGAACATTTTGACGATCATATATTCTAAGGAATTAACTAAGGTCTATATAAGTGCGATGTGCCAAACTCTTAGGTTTACCAAATGAGCTATTCTGGATTTAGGGATTACCTAGAACCTTACAGACAGTTGCTTCTAAAAATTGTCCTTTTGACGTGCGAGGCGTTATTTTGGGATTTGGGGACTCCAAGTATCCTGCAGAAAACTCAAACCTGCAAAAATTTTGATAAGATTCTTCTGGGATCTAGGGGTTACCTGAAATATCGCAGAAAGTCGATCTTGAATATTGTCTTTTCGACATTGGAGGTGACATTCTAGGATACGGGGACTCCAGGTATCTTGGAGAAAGCTCAAACCCATAAATCTGAAATCTCACAGAGGGATGATTTCGAAGGTTGTCCTTTCGACATTGGAGGTGACATTCTGGGATCTGGGGGCTCCAGGTATCCTACAGAAAGCTCGAACCTACAAAACTGAAATCTCATGAAGAGATGATTCTGAAGATTGTCCTTTTGACATGATGATAAACATAATGTAGGTAAAGGTTCGTTTTAACCTATGCAATTATACAAAATGACTTAGGATGTTGAAAGTTATCCAAGACATCTCAAAGCATACAAAGATGATAGAGGATCCTTATGAGGCATATCCTAGATCGAACATTTTGAAGTTTCCAACCAAAGTTTGCTTTCGAACATTCTATTGGAATATCTCCGTCATAAAGGGCTTCTTACCAATTTTTCTGACTTGGTCTTTTCGTAACAAGAGCACTCGAATTTCCTAATACCATGTACCTGGATTTTTGGGATCGTTTGCAACGCATACATTTAGATCAATCGGGAGGTCTTTACGGGACCGTAACGTTAGGCTTGGACATGGTTTCTGAAAGGGGATTCACTTTCTGAGTCAGGTCTTTTGAACACAAAATTTTCTTCATCTGCTCCGGGTTTACAAGTCAAGAAACCTGCAAAATAAGAAAGAAATAATCTTGCTCGAACTTCTTCGAGCTAAGCTTAGACATTAAACCCTACCTTAACCCAAATGCTTTAATTAGAAAAGACTTCTCAGGGTTGTAACACAGGTAGGTCTGGGGACAAAAAAAAGGCTTGTTTTTGGCTCAGAATACGCGAAGGGTTTAACATTGGTGATCATTGCAGGTTTTGCTGCCGATCTAGTCCCTTTTGGTTCAGAGAGTGCCTTCAGTCTTCGAAACGCATTGGTAGTCTTTAGGAGAACCTCTCTCTCACGTTAGTACAGCGTCAATATCTGAATGCGACATGATCTGGGAGTATCTTTCATAGTCCCGCTCCCTTGGGATTTTCTTTTACAATCAGATCTCATTAGTGATCTTTATACACGTATATCATGCCATCTTTTGGCTTTTACAAGATCAAACATATGATTCACAAGTGTACAAATATTCGAAGGGGGCATTGGCCTTGCTTTTACCAGCACTTTGCTTCTTCTTTTTTTATGTCCAAGATTGGATTTTTCTCTCTTTTTTTTTTTTATTGAAACCCCAGCTTTTCCTTTTTTTTTTGGAGTCAGGATTTTCAAATAAGTGTGCTAGATATACAACTTTGAATCTTAGCACTCCGATATTAATCCAGGAATTTTTATCTTTCCTATTCTTTTGAAGTGACGTCGCTTCCACCTTGGGATATGCAATGATCACAATGGGTTTGTGAAATGAACGCATAGGCTCAACTGGGCTGTTCAAAGGGTAAAAGTGTATAGGATAAAGAAACGAATGCTTTTCGTCATCATAAAGCACTTAAATTACCATAGTAGTTAAAATGACAAGCAACACACGAAGATTGATGCAAGTCTGAGCAAGAGAATCTCTAACCATTTACCTCCTGATATTGCTTGACGTACCTCCAGTTTGCCCCAATGTGGGGTGGTTCTTGACAGGGGTAAAGAATGAATCTGCGGTTCAAATGTTTATCAATGGTCACCTATAGTGTTTAGAATAGAGAAATGCATGCCTCCGTCTTCCCGATCCATGTAATTGATGCGAAGAGCCCTTGTATCCTCAGATTCAAGCTTTCCTATTCTCCTCATTCTCTCATCTCTCGAGTGTATGTAGGACGTGTTTGGATTAGGTTTGCCTTTCATCTAGAGGGATATTCCTGCTAGATAGTCTAAGCAAGCCATGTTTTTGGAAAAATCATTTTATTTTTCCCCAGTCGTTTTACTCTGCAGGAGATTCTAACGACGCATCATGTATACTTTGAACATGCTTAGGACAATTTCTGATCTTTGACAGGTGTGCAATACATGCAAGGAATTCATTTTCAAAAACAATGTTTATTCCTGAGTCCAGGTACGCCCATTCTCTCGTTCTTTTCACCTTACAGGAAGTGAGGGAGGCTTTGCTGCGCTCTTTATCGCTATCTCCTATTTTCATCACTCATTCCTGCACGTAGGATAGAAGAGATATTCTTATGAGCAAAAAGGGGTTTAACCTTTGATGGAACAGATACATATCACCTGGTACTTGGTGTCGAGGTCCCCCTTGTCCAGGGTTTCGTTTTGAATGAACCTGACTTAAGCTGGCTTCTTGGAATCCTGCAAAACTGAACACATGCCAGTGTATGCATGGATGCATGATATGCTTATGTAATGACCGTTATGACGATTCGGATCAATTCGGAATAGGCCATATGATCAATATCTGATTTTATTTCAAGGGTAATACTTCTTCACGGCATCTGAATTTACAGGGTGCCCCAATTCTTTTCCTTCAGAATTTACAAGAATCAATGCTCCTCTTGTGAGAATCTTCTTGACAATATAGGGACCTTCGTAATTTGGGGTGAACTTGCCTCCCGGGTGAACAGCATTTGGCAGAGTCTTCTTTACCACCAGGTCATTCTCTTCAAAACTTATGGCTCTAACCTTTCGATTGAATGACTTGGCTACCATCTTCTGGTAACCTTGACCATGACAGATCGCTCTGAAACGCTTCTCGTCTATCAAATTCAGCTGTTCATATCTGTGCTCAGAGTATTCTGACTCGGAGAGTTTACCATCTGATAAGATTCTTAAAGAGGGAACCTTTACTTCCACGGGTAGGAACGCTTCCATCCCGTACACCAAACTGTAGAGAGTTGCCCATGCAGAAGTCCTGATCGAAGTTCGATATGCCATTAAGGCAAAATGTAGCCTTTTATGCCAATCCCTGTAGTTTTCTGCAGTCTTAGCCAAGATTCTCTTGATGTTCTTGTTGGCCGCTTCCATTGCCCTATTCATCTGTGGGCGGTAAGGAGAAGAATTAAGATGTCGAACGCCAAAATAGTCCAGTAGATCGTCGACAATCTTGTTGTTCAGGTTGGACCCATTATCTGTAATGATTGCTTGAGCGGTGCCATAGCGGGAGATTATGTCTCTCATAATAAACCTTGCCACGTTTCTTGCGGTGACATTCTTGTAAGCACTGGCTTCTATCCACTTTGTGAAGTAATCAATTGCCACCAGGATGAAGAGATGACCATTTGAAGCCATGGGGCTGATAGGTCCTATCATGTCTATCCCCCCACATAGAAAAGAGCCAAACTTCAGACATTTGATGTAATTCATTTGGGGGCGCATTAATCTTATCGTCGTATATTTGCCATTGGTGGCATGACCGGACATGTTGACAACAGTCTGATTCGATGGTCATCCAATAGTAGCCAAGCCGCATGATCTTTCTAGCGAGAAGATGACCGTTCATATGAGGCCCACATATACCTTCATGGATCTCCTTCATGAGAATATTTGCTTCTTTAGCATCTACACATCTCAACAGAGTGGAATCAAACGACCTTTTGTACAGGACTTGTCTACTGAGAAAGAATTTGCTGGCCATCCTGGTTATGTATCTTCGGTCTCCTGCCTAGCATCCCTCAGGAAACTCCCCTTTTAAGAGATAATTCTTGATGTCATAATACCACGGCTCTCCATCAAACTCTTCTTCGATCAGCATACAATAGGCTGGCTTTTCAACTATGCCGATCCTTAGGGGTTCTATTTCTAACCCACCAGTTACTTGCAACATTGAGGCCAATGTGGCTAGTGCATCTGCAAACTGGTTGTAAGATCTTGGTAAGTATTCGAACGACACCTCCTCGAACTTAAGTGTCAGCTCTTCAAGGTATTCGTGATAAGGGATGAGTTTTGCGTCCTTCGTTTTCCACTCTCCCCGTGTCTGTAAAATGATGAGCATGGAATCTCCATAAACTTGCAGCCTAGGTATTCCCATGAAATGGCTAATCGTAAGCCTAGAATGCACGCCTCGTATTCTGATATATTGTTGGTGCAAGGGAAAGTCATCTTTGCCGCAACTGGATAATGTTGATCGTCTGGGGATATCAATACTGCCCCAGTGCCGGCTCTAGATAGATTAACAGTGCCATCAAAGTACATGACCCATTTATCCTCCGCCAGGTTCAGAACTTGATCTTCTGTTTTTGTCTTTCTAGAAGACTTGCAACTTTGTGAGTTTTCTGTCAACATATCAGCTATGGCTCTCCCTTTTACTGATTTTTGTGGAGAACATTTGATGTCAAATTCAGATAACATCACCTGCCATTTTGCTAATTTCCCAATTAAAGCGGGTTTCTCTAGGAGGAATTTGACAAGGTCATTTTCTGTCACCAGCTGAATATGGTGATGTAGAGTGTACTATCTTAACCTGCGAAGTACCCATACGGTTGCCACACATGCCCTTTCAACAGGTATGTTTTTTGCTTCAGACGAGGTGAATTTCTTGCTCAAGTAATAGATGGCCCTTTCCTTTCCATCTGCTGGGCTCGTTTGGGCGAGTAAGGCTCCCAAAGATTTCTGTTGTATAGTCAGATATAAGGTCAAAGGATGACCTGGGATGGGCGGCACAAGTACTAGCGGAGTGACCAGGTAGTTCTTGATCTTCTAGAATGCCTGACTGCACTATGTATCCCATGTCACTTTCGCACCCTTCTTGAGTAGTTTGAAGATCGGTTTAGAAACATCTGATAGCTGGTTGATGAATCTGGCAATATAGTTCAGTCTCCCCAAAAGACTTCTCACTTCTTTTACTGTGGAGGGAGTGGCCAGATCATGGATGGCTTAGATCTTTGAAGGATCGATCTCAATGCCCTTGTTACTGACCATGAATCCGAGAAGTTTCCTAGATTTTGCCCCAAACACACATTTGTTAGGGTTTAACCTCAACTTGTATTTGTGCAGTCGCTCAAACAATTTTCTTAATACTTGAATGTGGTCCTGTCCCTTTTTGGACTTAGCGATCATGTCATCGATATATACTTCGATTTCCTTATGGATCATGTCGTGGAATAATGTGATCATAGCCTTCTGGTAGGTGGCCCCGGCGTTCTTTAATTCAAAGGGCATGACCTTGTAGCAAAAGTTTCCCCAGGGGGTGGTGAATGCAGTCTTCGGTTTGTCCTCCTTCTTCATGAGGATCTGGTTATATCCGATGAAGCCATCCATAAATGAGAATAGCTCGTACCGTGCGGTACTATCAACCAATACGTTGATGTGAGGTAGTGGAAAATCGTCCTTCGAACTTGCCTTATTCAAATTTCGATAATCCACTCAGATCCGGATTCTGCCGTCCTTCTTCATGACGGGGACTATGTTGGCAATCCAGTCCGAGTATGGGATAGCCTCAATAAAGCCCACCCTGAGAAGCTTCATCACCTCTTCCCTAATTTTGTCTTCTAACTCGGCTTTCATCCGTCTGCTACCCTGTCTGACAGGTTTAATACTGGGATCCGTGAGTAATGCATGTTCCACGATCTTAGGATCCAAACTTGGCATGTTAGCATAAGACCATGCAAAAACATCCTGATACTCCTTCAGTAATTCTGTGAACCTGAGTCTTTCATCTCGGGACAAATGTCCACCGATCTTGACTTCTTTGATATTTACAGTGTCGCCCAAGTTAATAACAACCGGTTCTTCTGAAGTTGGAAGCATTGATTCCTCAAACGCGTTCCATTCTCTGCGGATAGACGCATAACCTTCGTCTTCTTCTTCCTCAATGCTATAGGAATAGTCAATGTGGAGATCTGAATCGCATAACAACCTGGTATGTATGTTTGAGATGTTATGCCTGAAATGTCATGAGTATGGTTAGTCTATACTTCATGTGAAAATGCCATGCATGAGTGTGAAAAATCCTTTCGAAAGATATTTCAAAATAGGTGGAGGTGTAAATGGGACTAGCCCTCATATCATAGGACATCCTTGTCCCCCAGAAATCCTTTAGAAATTAGGAATCATATGGAAAATCAGGCCTAAAGCTTCTACGCGGAAGACTAGTATCATCATTGGGCTGATTTATGGTTCCATATGTCCTTAATAAAACGTGCGTGATTTTATTAAATGCAAAATGAGCCGCATTACAAGCTATGCTATTTGGACCAACGATTGGAGATCCAAAGGCGTTTTCCTACATTTATTTCAAGCAACAATACTAAAGGTGCAATGAAATGCGGGAAATCTAAGTGCAATATTAAGAGTAGGAAAGAGGTCTCTTTACTCAGAAACGATGGCTTCATCACCCAGCCATTCTATGATGACGTTCACGAAGTTATCCTCCAAGAAAGGGTTTGCCAGATCCGGTTATGCTGTTGGAGATATATCCTCTTCTGACAACTACCTAGAGTTCTTGCTGAAATAGGCATTCAAAGGATTATTGAACATATGGGACCTGCCTTTCCAAGCTGGGGAACCAATGAATGAGTCTTTTGGGTTGTTCTGGCTTCCATGGCATCCCAGGCTCTTGTCTCGGCCTCGGCCTGTTGTTTTTTGGGCAGACTCGCCCAAGTGGTTTTTCTGATACCCCAAGCCCATCCTATACTGGTTAGCTTTCAACTGCAGGGGGTACTCACTCCTTGACCATGCTTGCCCAAACCTTCTCCAAGGTTATATCCATATGCCAATAGCATCTTAGCTGGTAAAAAATTGGCTTCAGAGATATAAGGGGCTTTCAATCTTGTCCCCACGGGAGTGTGTACTGTCGCTACCAACTCCAAGGAATGATAGCTTGCTTCCATCTTAACTTCGGGTTCGATGTAGGGAATAGCGCTGTTCTGATATGTTTGGAGGTCAACTTCTCCATGTACGATAATCACTTTTCCATCCACCACAAAGCAAACTTTCTGATGCAATCTCGATGGCACGGCTCCTGCTACATGGATCCAAGGTCTCCCCAGCAGGAATCCGAATGCACTAGTGTCGCGACCTGTCCGAAAATCGGATGCGGCTAATGGATTACCGATCGTGGGCCCCCACTCTGAAATGTGGATCGCGGGCCTTAGATCGGCGCGGGCCCTCCTAGGCCCATACCAAATCGCGGCGGAGGTATATCTTTAAGGGATTCGACGATAAGAGTCGATCGCTTTCGACCTTCAGTGTGGTCGTGGTGGCATGTGCAACTTGTGCATGCATTTGGAGTCGCCACCGGTCTTTCTTGGAGGGTAGACCGGAAACCTTACTGACCGATTGGGAGAGATCGATCAGTTCTACGGAACCAGAGATTTTGGGTTCGGGGACTTGGTTACGTCGGTGTCATTACCAACGCCCTTTCGGTACCTAACGTGAGTGATTTTCCTAACTAAGAGTTCATGCAGGCGCAATTTTGGGTGATATGAGTCAGGGTTTCATGCAGGTTGGAAGACTGGTCCTATCAAACCACAGTCAATATAATGAAAGCGCAATCAAGTGCATAAATAAATCATGTCAATGCACATCAATTTCAATCATTGGCCTCCTAGTATAGCCATAAGGGCTTAGGGAAGATGTGATTTAGGGCTAGGGGTAAAATGGGAAGATTCGGGGACAATTAGCCCGAAGGGCAAAATTGTCTTTTTTGGAAGGTTTGGATACCGAATTAACCAAAATATTCCATGGCCAGTTGATTGTAGCCACTTCCCATTTTTGAGAATTTTTTGGAATTTCTTGATTTTCTTCAATTTTTGGAAGACGATTCGTCCAAAGGGCGAAATCGTCATTTTAAGAAGGGTCGGGGTTCAAAACATCCGGAATGAGCCTTGGCCAGTTGTTTGTGGCCATTTCCTATTTTTTGGGATTTTCCTGGATTTTTAGAATTTTTTTGGAAGACGGTTTGCCGGAAGGGCAAAACCGTCATTTCTGAAAAGATCGGGGGTCGAAAGACCCGAAACAGGTCATGGCCAGTTGAATGTGGCCATTTCCTATTTTCTGGAATTTTTTAGAATTTTTCTGAATTTTTCGAAATTTTTTATGATTTTCCATTTTTTATTGATTTTTTGATTATTTTATTATTTTTTATTATTTTTTGAATTTTTTAAAATATTTAAAAATATTTTCTGGGCCGGGTCAAACCCGGCCCGCACCTCTCGGGCGCCCGGCCCGACCTTAGGGGTCGACACCGGCCTAAAACGACACCGTTTTGATTTTTTAAAACATTTTTCTATTTTTTAAACAATTTTTGGATTTTTTATCTATTTTATTTAATTATCCGAAAATTCCCCGGATCGGACGGTCCACGTTGTGCCACGTGGCTTCGTCTCGTGCGTCCGATCTTCCACTAGATCGGGCGACCCACAGAGAGACACGTGGCTCAATAATAGCCGTCGGATCAAAAATTAATTTATTTTCATTTTTTAGAAAACCTACAAATCGGACGCTCTAGAACGTGCCACGTGGCTTCCTCTGGTGCGTCCGATCTTGTACAAGATCGGACGTCCCTCAGCGAGACACGTGGCACATCCTCGTCCGCCGGATCGATTATTCGAAAATCATTTATTTTATTTTTCAAAAATTCCAGGATCGCGACACGTGTCGCGATCGTGGCCGTTAATTTTGTTTTATGTATAAAAATTCCACGTGGGCCCCACCCGGATGACGTGGCTGCCTACGTGGCACGCCACGTCGGCCGTTGACCGTTTACCGGCCGGAGGGTCGCGCGGAGAAGACGATGAACAGTGAAAATTCCGGCGGGAATAGTAAAAATTCCGGCGAGGTCGCCGGAAAATTGCGAAACGGGCCCGAAACTTGGTATTTTTCGCCCGTTCTTGCGGCATTCGACTCCTTGGACCACCCACATCAACATACAACCTAAATAATAATCATGAACACACTAAAAACCGGCGAACCGGACCTCCCCGAACCCGACTCCGGCGAGAGAATTTGCAGAATTTTTTTTGCGCAAAGCTTGGTTTCATTCCATCACATGGCATCCAATGGTGGTTTAGAAGCTTACTTGGGGTTCCTTGATGGTCGGCGGCCGCCGGAAATTCCCCGTTGAGCTCCCGGTCCGAACCGTTGCCGGCGAAGCTCCGAGCCGTGTTTCGTCGCGGTTCAACGCAAAACAAAGGTCAAAACGAGTTTAGAAGCAATGCTAGTACATATTCAAAGCTTGATACCCGCAAATGGGGGTCGGGAAAGGCACGGCCGAGACAAAACCAAGTCGAGGCATCCATCGGCATTTTATCGAACACACAAAACGAGTTTAGAAGCAATGCTAGTACATATTCAAAGCTTGATACCCGCAAATGGGGGTCGGGAAAGGCACGGCCGAGACAAAACCAAGTCGAGGCATCCAACGGCATTTTATCGAACACATGGCGTGCGTATGAGAAACGGTGATCGGAGGAGAATACCGACCTATTTGGAGCTCGCCGACGGCTACGAATGCTTGCCTGAGGATCCGTGAAGGTCGCTGAAGCTCCGGGGAAGCTCCTTCAGTCCGGTCTTCGCCAAAAAAAATCCTTCCCTCTCTCGTGCAAGCTCGACATTAAACCGAGATCTCCCCGCATTTTCCGCGTGGCCGACCGGCGTGCCGATGCCCATTCCCCTGCCAGGCACGACCACCCAACTCTGCCAGTGTCCCCCCACGCCCGTTCTCCTTTTTTTCTTCCCGAAGCCGCGTCGCCCATGCCGCCCCTGTTCTGTCCACGCTGCTGCACATTCTGTGCATGCTGTCCACCAGACCCGGGTCGGGCCGGGTCGGGTCGGACCCGACCGGCCCGGTTCGGCCAAATCGCCCAAATCGCCAAATTGACCCCCCAAATGACCTTTTTTCATGAAATTGATGGCAAAATCGGATTCCTTGACATGTTTTCCATCAAATATGGGTATTTTCGTGAATCAATTTATTGAAATTCTGTGAAAACCCCAAATTGTCCATAGGATCCGAAATTTAATTTCGCCAAATCGAAGGCCTAAACGATCGAATTAGCCAAAATTGAGCCCACCAATGGATTCAGCATGATGAAAACTGTTGGGTAGAGGTGTTTAATTTTAATGGGTGTGCCCGTGTGAAATTTAATTTCACAAATTGTAAAACCGGGGACTAAATTGAAAGATTTTTATGCAATTAAGCCCTTTTGGTTAAAATTGATCAAATTGGAGGGCAAATTGACCCAATTGCATTTCAGTACTTTAGAGTCCAATGTCATAGCTTATAAAAACCGAGAATTGAAAATTAAAAGACTCGAAAAGGATTTTTTAGGCCCGGTTCGGGACTAGGTTTGTGAAGGAACCCAATGAACCAAGCCGAATTTCCCTAATAAAAAGTGAAAATATTAAAGAGAGAATTAAAATAAAATTTCTGAATATTTTTGTAATTTTCTGACCACGGATGGTATTTTTCTGATTTTTTGGGTATTTTTATAATTAAATAAATTCCAAAAAATATTAAAAAATTCAAAAAATATTTTTTGTTCAAAATTGGTTCCTAAGGCTAGGCTAAGGCTCCCAAAGTTGATTTTGCAATTTTTTGACCTTTTTTGCTATTTTTAATTAATTTTAGAAATAAAAACTAAAATAAAAAATGGTCAAAAATCAGGTGTCAACAGCTGCCCCTCTTTGAGAGTGAGCTCGTCAGAGGTTTCTTTCAAAGACAAAATGACACCTGGATCTTGACCGACTCGACTGGGGGGGAAGAAATGCTATGACATCGGACCTTCAAGTCTTTTGATGAATGCTCAAATTAATCACCGGTTTACTCTTGCAATTCGAACATGGGCCGGAGTGAGAGAGGCTTACGTGAAGCTCACCTGTCAGATGCTGCCGGTTGCGACGACTTTCAAGAAGATACCTAGGACTCGTTCAGAATATCCTAGGGAGATTAAGCCTTGACCTGTATGGTAGGTCATACCATTAGTTGACCCTTATGGCGATTTCTACCATTGAGTTGACCCTTATGGCGGTTTCTACCATTCAAATGACCCTTATGGCGGTTTCTACCATCAAGTTGACCCTTATGGCGGTTTCTACCATGGAGTTGACCCTTCAAGCGGTTTCTACCTTTGAATTTAGTTTTGACCCTTATGGCGGTATCTACCTTTGAGTTGACCCTTATGGCGGTTTCTACCATTCAGTTGACCCTTATGGCGGTTTCTACCATCAAGTGAGACTCCAGACTGATAGGAATCTAAGGATGACGCGCCCGTTCTGTAGGGTTTGTCGGAGACTCGATCGTTCTGTAGATCGGTCTTGGAAAAGGTTTGCCTACTAAAAGGCTACGCCTCTGAAATGACATATCCCTTCTTGTCGGGACTAGTCGAAGACTCGATCGTCCTGTAGATCGGTCTTGGAAAAGGTTTGCCTACTAAAAGGCTCCGCCTCGGAATGACATATCCCTTCTTGTCGGGACTAGTCGAAGACTCGATCGTTCTGTAGATCGGTCTTGGAAAAGGTTTGCCTACTAAAAGGCTCCACCTATGGAATGACATATCCCTTCTTGTCGGGACTAGTCGAAGACTCGATCGTCCTGTAGATCGGTCTTGGAAAAGGTTTGCCTACTAAACGGCTCTACCTATGGAATGACATATCCCTTCTTGTCGGGACTAGTCGAAGACTCGATCGTTCTGTAGATCGGTCTTGGAAAAGGTTTGCCTACTAAAAGGCTCCACCTATGGAATGACATATCCCTTCTTGTCGGGACTAGTCGAAGACTCGATCGTCCTGTAGATCGGTCTTGGAAAAGGTTTGCCTACTAAAAGGCTCTGCCTCGGAATGACATATCCCTTCTTGTCGGGACTAGTCGAAGACTCGATCGTTCTGTAGATCGGTCTTGGAAAAGGTTTGCCTACTAAAAAGGCTCTGCCTAAAGATTGACATCATTAAGGTCTCTTTTGGAAGGTTCACCTAACTCTAGGTTCACCTGAAGGCTATCCTGGGATTTAGGGGTTACCTGAAATCTCGCAGGAGGCCGAGTTGTCCTTTCGACATGCGAGGTACCTTTCTGGGATCTGGGGGACTCCAATTATCCTGCAGAAAGCTGAAACCTGCAAACTTTTCATTAAAAAGGTATCAGTTTGGGACCTGGGTTCTCCAGGGATCCTGCAAAACATGACCCTATGAGCTCTTCTTGAGAGAGCAAGGCATCCTTCTGGGGTCATGGGTTCTCCACGTCCGATGAGACTGCCTGAATTTCGAAAAAGAGGTCTCATGACGAGGGTTCTCCACGTCCGATGAGACTGTTTGATATCTTTGAAAAGGGGTCCTAGGACGAGGGTTCTCCACGTCAAACTAGGACTGTTTGATTTTTTGTTTTAAAAGGGGTCCTAGGACGAGGGTTCTCCACGTCAAGCTAGGACTGTTTGATTTTTTTGTTTTAAAAGGGGTCCTAGGACGAGGGTTCTCCACGTCAAGCTAGGACTGCTTGATTTTTTGAAAAAGGATCCCGAGACGAGGGTTCTCCACGTCTACTAGGATTGTTTGACTTTTTTTTTGAAAAAGGGGTCCTAGGACGAGGGTTCTCCACGTCATGCTAGGACTGCTTGATTTTTGAAAAAGGGTCCCGAGACGAGGGTTCTCCACGTCTACTGGGATTGTTTGATTTTCTTTTTTTTTAAGAAGGGTCCTAGGACGAGGGTTCTCCACGTCATGCTAGGACTGTCTGATATTTTTGAAAAGGGGTCCTAGGACGAGGGTTCTCCACGTCAAGCTAGGACTGTTTGATTTTTTTGTAAAAGGAGTCCAGAGACGAGGGTTCTCCACGTCATACTAGGACTGTTTGATTTTTTGTTTTAAAAGGGGTCCTAGGACGAGGGTTCTCCACGTCAAGCTAGGACTGTTTGATTTTTTTGTTTTAAAAGGGGTCCTAGGACGAGGGTTCTCCACGTCATACTAGGACCATCATTTTTTGAAAGAAGGTTCTATCCTCACCCCTTCTTTTGAAAGATCCCGAAATTTGTCGGGAATTTAGTTTTGAAGCAGTGAAAGATTTTATTTTTGACAAAGCTTCACTTGGGTCTGTTGAGGCGACATTCTGGGAGCTGGGTTCTCCAGGTATCCTGCAGAAGTTCGAGCCTGAAAAATTTTTCTTCACCAAGAAAACGTTAGTAATCTTTGGAAGACAACGGTTGTCCAATCGACAAAATTTTATGACTTGAGTTTTAGTCATGAAATGTGCATTTTGATGTTGGAGGTTATCCAAACATTCTTGCAACATACAGATGTGATCACAAATTCCTTGCGCGGAAAATCTGGATCAACGGTTTAAAAATTCCAAAATGAGTTTGTTCAAAACATTAATTGAAATATTTCTCGTTCAAGAGGTCTTCTCACCTGCTTTGAGATAGTGGTCTTTATAGGGGATGCACTCAATTCCCTACTAACCTGTGCCTAGGTTTTGGGCTCATTCGAAGCGCTTACATTTTGATCGGTCGGGAGGTCTTCCACGGAACCGTAATGTTGGGCTTGGTATTGGTCTTCAAGGGGGACCCGCTTTGGAGTCGAGGCCATTGAATGAAAGTCTTCACCATCCGCTCCAGGTTTACAAGTCGAGAACCCTGCAAAATGAGAAAGAAATAGTCTTGCTCGTACCTCTTCGAGCTAAGCTATATGTTAACCCAAGTGTCTTAGTCAGAGAAGACTGTTTCAGGGTTATGATGTTGGTAGGATTGGGGACCGAAAAAGGCTTGTTTTTGGCCCAGAAATTATGAGGGGATTGACAGTGGTGATCATTGCAAATTTGCCACCAGTCTTTTCCATTCTGCATCTTCAGTCTTTGAGGCGCGCAACCGATTTTGAGGTGTGCACCAGCTCTTTCAGAGAGCGTCTCTTGTTGTATTAAGAAGATTGACAACTCTGTCTGCGTCTTTCCTCCGCGCTTGACATCATTCGGAGGAGCGTCCTTTTGATCTGACTCCTTTAGGGGTCTTTCTCTCTTCCTTTCCCTACCAGGTTTCATTAGGGAATCGATCAAATTGTTCACCCGAGCATCGGCCTCGCTTTTACCAGGCACTTCGCTTTTTCTTGATGCTGGGGATTTTTATCTTTTATCATCATTTTTTGAAACCCCGTTTTTCTCATCTTCGGTAGATCATGTTAGACATATGATCGAATATCTAAACATGCTTTAAGCATTAGCCTGGGAATTTCTTTGTAATCCCTAAGTCTTGAACTCTTCCATTTTCGAAGTGGTGCGGCGCCCGTCTTGGAATGATCACCAATGGGTTCATGAAACGAATTTGCAGGCTCAACTTGGCTATGCAAAGGATATAGTGTGTGGGATAGAGAAATGAATGCTTCTCGTCATCCTATGGCACTTGGATTACCATATAAACAACACACAAAGATTGATGTTAGTCCGAGCAAGAGAATTTCTAACCATTTTCTCCTGATGTTGCTGGACTCGCCTCCATTTTGCCCCAATGTGGGGTGGTTCTTGACAGGGTTGAGAATGAAAACCGCCGTTCAAAGGGGTTGTCAATGGTCACCTGTAGTGTTTGGGGATATGAAACGAATGCCTCCGTCATCCCAATCCATGTAATTGCTGCGAATGGTCCCTACTTCCGTAGGTCCAGGTTCTGCTATCTGATCCGCTCCACTTCTCTCTCAAGTGTGTATAGGACGTGTTTGGACTAGGCTTTGCCTCTTATCTTTTGAGAAAACGTCCTTTTGAAAGTTTTGAACAACTTTTGATTGGAAAAATCTCTTTCGTTTTCTCCAAAAATTTTACCCGTCAAGGGGATTTTATGATGCACAATGCATGTTCTTATTCATGCTCAGACGACCTCCTGTTTTAAAACATGAATGTCAATAAAGTTTGAATTCTATGTCTTTTCTAGACATTAGATTCTGAAAGCTTTTCTTTTATTCTCTGTTTTTATTCAACCTCTTCAATGGATTGGGGAAAGGGATACTTACCTGTCCCCCGCGGCTGGAGATCCCTGAAAATGCGGAAGAAACATGTTATTGTACGTTCATGAATTTTTCAAAAAATTAGAACGATACATCCTACCCTTGGTCATGTGTTCCAATGGGTAATACTTGGGGTGTGAAAACCTGTTTCGCCTTGATGGCGAACCCCTGTCAAAGACGGGAAATAGGTGTCAGTTTGCGTTCCAAAATTCGAGGTAAATTGGAACAATACAGCCTTGTTCTTGCTTTGTGTTTCCATTTGAACACAAACGCGTGGCTTGTAGAAGTTGGCCATCTATCTTGTGGCCATGATCCATCCGTCTGGTTGGCGATAAATCCTTCTCAAGGATTTGCCCTAGGGGAGATCCATTTGTGATTTTGGACGCATTCCAGCGCCACTCTTCAGAGTTCCTTTTATTCAAGGAAAAAAGAAATTTCTATCAGAATACATGTCAAAGCATGTAATGGGGGAGCGATACTTTTTACCCTCCACGCGGTCTTATAATCAAAGACCATTTCTCGGAGTCTTGACTTCCAAGGTCGATAATTCTATTTGCCTTCTTGTCGGCGAGTTCTTTTATTTTGCGGCTTTCTAGTGCCAACAATTTTCTGTCCATCTTGACGGTGAATCCCTGTCAACAAAAAATATCAAGTGTCAGTTCGTGTTTCGAAATTCAAGACAAATCGAAACGATACTGCTTTACTCTCGCTTCGCGCCTCCATTTGAACGCAAATGTGAGGCTTGTTGAAGTCGGCCATCTAGCTCGTGGCTATGATCTATCCATCTGTTTGGCAACGAAATCCTTCTCTAGGATTTGCACTGGATGAGATCAATTTGTGCTTTTGGACGTATTCTACGTCATTTTCTAGGGTTCCGTTTCCTGGCAACTTGCTTCTTGCAACGGATATTTCTTTTCGCCTCCACATCGGGCGAGATCCTTTCTTTTGTGGCTTTTTGGTGCCACCAATTTTCTGCCGAATGAGAGCAAACTCATGTTAAGCATGGAATCTTTGGGAGATCAAATTGGAACGATACCAAGTTACCATCCACCCAGGTTTGTATCCTGGGGTTTGCTTCTGATGCGGACGACTTTGTTATTGCGTCCATGGATTTTGCCAGAGAAGAAACGTCCTTCTTTGTCCGGCGCACAAATGATTCACTTGCCCCAGTTGGGTGTGATTTGTCGTAGCTAGGTGACGCTTGCCCCAACTAACTTCATTTTGCATTTTGCTGCAATCCTTATCCTCTTCGGGGATGTCTTCTCTCCTGGGATCCATGGTGGCGTCTTACTGACGTATTCATCTCTTTCGTCGATCGTTGACGCGCCACATTTGATGGGGGTCCTTTCAATATCGTATACTGATGTGGACGATGAATGTTGTTTCCTCTCGTCTGCATTTGTGGGTGTTGTCCGTGAGACGATCCTCAATCACGTCGACAACTACTTTGCCCCAGTTGGGCGGTGTTCATCTTGGCAGCGTGCCTTAGCACTTTCCGTGTTTGTTGGCAATTTTCATTTCAATTTTGACAACGTCCATGCATCTGCACATGAAGAAACAGGTGTAGGTCCTTATTTGACTTCATTCGGAATTTCAGGAAAGAGATACTCCCTTCGGGGTTTTGTCCTTCCAACATTTGAAGGAACGGTGTTCTTCAAGTATTTTGCCCCAGTGAAGCTTGTCTTGATGTTTTTCATCTCTGGGTTTGGTAACCCTGGTCTGATGCACTTTCCTAGGGGTTCGTGAGAATTTTCCCCGGTTTGGCTTCTCAAAGAAAATGGGAGGGACTCGCTCCCACGGATTTTGGTCGATTCTGGTCATCTATCTCAATCGCCAGAGTTTTCGATTATTTTCTTCTGTCTCTAGGCAGCTTGACATTATTTGGGATTTGTCGTGTGGCGGTTTGGTGATTCTCCCGATCACAGTCGCCACTTGAGGTATTTGATGTTCCCCTGTTGAAAAGAAGAAACCTCATGAGTAAAGAATGCATAATTGACTATTGGAATCGATACAATTTACCCTTGAAATTTATCCTGCGGGAACCGGCATTTCTCCCTTTGGGTTCTCTGTGTGCAGGATGTGTGCATGATATGCATGATATGTATGCTAACGACGAAAAATGAATTCGTGTTTTTCGCTCTATTCAAAGAAGGCATTTTTATCAGATGTGTCAATCTGCAAAACTTGAAATTTTCTTTTCAAGCGCTCTTTTCACAGAGATTTCTAAATGATGATAAACTTCTTCAAGTTTTCTCAAAGGTTCTGTTCACAAATTGAGCTATTAGAATGCTCTTGAAAATGTTTAGCCAAAGTGCATGCCATGAAAAGGGGCACTCCCTGTTTGTCATTTGAAGGCATTGCCTCCTGAGTCCTCTGCTTTTGATCATCATCTGAGAGGAAAATGAAGGGAAGCATTATTCTCTCATCAAGAAAATAATCATTTTGGAATGATACGTCCTTTTACCGAATGGATGGTTCCGCATCGTTCTCCTTCTCATTTAGAAGGGTTTGATGCGTTTTGCTTTTGATGGATTACTCCACTTCATCATGATTCATGGGCGGTAACTGCTTCAGGGACCCCCCCTACGTATCCCCATGGTGAATTCGGCACATCCTACATTTGGTACCCTTTCCGGGTAGAGAGTGATTTGCCCCCATCCACTGGACGCTTTGTCTGGGGCTGGCCGATTTAGTTGTAGGCGATCTGATCATGCCGTATCGGTGTATTCAATCTTCCGAAGATCTGAGCATTTGATGTTCTGCAACGTTTGACACTCCTTGGTCTCATCCATGCATTCCAAATTCTTCATGCTTATTTTGCCTTGTCGTCATTTTATGACGTCCCTCGATCATTCTGTTGTCTGACATCAGCAAGCACGGGTTTACTTGTGGCTGAGTACTTCAGCATCCTGGAGTGTTACTTCACAAGAAACAATTTTCTTCATTGTGTCTTGTCGCATTCACCTTACGCTTTAACAATCTTTTATTCCACCTGTACGATGAAATGAATGAGTGACTCGATTGCTGCATAAGGAGCTTTGATTGAAACGACTACGGATTTACTATCCCCGCTCTGGTCACTTCTGGCATCCAAGATGCTGAAAATTTTTCAATGGGCCCGTTCATTCTCGTCATCACCTGCAAGAATGAGAAACCATATCAACTCGTGAACCAGTCAATCCGATTTGGAACAGATACAACTTTTTCGACTTAGGGAGAGCCAATCCTAATTAGGTTGCTCCTTCTTCATAATTTGATTCATTTTGTCATTGCAATCCCAATGGGTGACATCTGCTGAAGGCACATTTCTTTCCGTCTTATAGGGAAGACAAATTTTCCTTCGTTTGTCTTTGACCATCTTATCCTGTAGACAAAAGACATAAAGGTCCCCGTCAGGTATAACATTGAAGGGCTTATTGGAACGATTACAGTTTCACCATTGTTCCATGATGATCTTGCATGTGATCGGATGAGGACATTTTCGACAAATGTATGCCATGTAAAACATGTCCCTCGTGTCTATCCATAAATGGATTTTCCTTCTCTACCTGTTTTTCACCTGAGAGGAAAAGATAGGAAATATTATGCCGGTATCTGATTGAAAATCAATTAGGAACGACACGTCTTTACACTTGACCCGGCTGCCCCGGTTAGGTGGCCTCTGCCCTAGTTGAGTGGGATATGCCCCAGTCGACTGCTTTGATCCTTTCACAATTTTTTACGGTTCCCTTTTCAATTAGGGGATATCTGCCGTTCGGAGCTTCCTGTCTCTTTTCATCTTGGCGGGCTTTGCCCCATTATGTCGTCTTAGTGAGAAGTTGACTCCTTTGTCTGTCTTCAAACATCCATCCTAGTGGCTCGAGTTGTCAGCCAGTTTCAATCTTCTTGAAGCACCACTCCTGAGGATCAACAAAACACAGTCAACAAATTTTCAAATGTAAAGAGATTAGGTTACAGCTAATTCTCTTCCGCATGTGGCTTCTTTGATTGCATGCCGTTCCACGTCTTGAAAGATGGCAAAATGCCCTCATCAGTGGACTATTTTTCTTGAGGATTCCCTGGTCTTCCCTCATCAGTTGACTCTCTAGGGTGGTCAAGCGCTTTTCTATGCCATCCCGGTCCATTTTAACTTGTGACTGATTCTTCACACAAGCCCTCGGATTTTGATTTTGGAAATTACCTGTTCGAATGACAGGAATATGTCAGAAAGGGAAGTAAAGCATAAATCCTTTCAATTTTATGCTTTCTTGTGATTAACGAAGATAAGGACTTTTACACAAGCCTTAACCTCATGTGAAAAATTCTTATCGATGTTTTTCAAGAGAAAACATAAAACTAAAAGGAGCGTAATCCATGGTTATCACTTTTGGTAAATCCCCAGAAAATCTGTGGAATTTCCAAGAAGATAAAAATGCGATTCCAATGTGTCCTAAATTCGATTAGAGATAGGACATCCAAATTGAAATGATTTCCCGAAGGTAATTTGGATATCATGTCTCCTCTTGAATTCAGGAAACATGGACGACTTTAGTTAATTACCAAAGATTACCAATGATGCATGTTATAGACCGGTTCCATTCCATGTCCGGCGCACCATGAAATGAATGTTAGATTCTCGTACTTGGGTTAAACATGCCAAGTGTGAGTTCTAACGAAAATTTCATCTGGGTAAGACACGCAATTGAACCGAACAGTTCGAATAGTTGAGAGAAATTCCAGTGCCGCATTCCAATGTCAAGACACTTAGACAAGACTTAGGAATCGAGGTGTAAAAGATATATGGGAGACCCACAGACGGGTGCTCCTTACAGACTCGATGATCCTGATAAAAGAAAAGGGACGATTGGAATGTAGCCCTTAAGAACCTGAAGAGATGCCCCAAGTTAGGTCTTCGAGGGATGACGCCTGGTGTCTTCGGTTCGGCCCTTCGGGTCTTCGTTTTTATCAGATAACATCTTGACAGCGTCCGACGGGTGTCTTGGATTTGCTGTTATCGCCTATCCTTCAATTTCCGGTAAGGTTACTGGATCATTCCTCGGACAGCTCGAAAAGGGTAGACTCCGTTGAATGTCCGGGCAGTCTGATGGCGGATGATGCGTCGCTCATACTTGAATACGTCCGGGATGTGGGACCGACTTGGAGAGATCATCTCTTTTATTTATACTCTAAAATGGAATTGGACTCAACCATCGAACTTGATGAATGCAGCATGTCGCGCGAAATAAAAGACTGCAAGTGAATTTAAATAGAAATGGCAGGATCTTACCATGAGAGGTACCCAATGATTTTTTTTTTTTGGTTTTAGGTATACCAACCATCCATATACATGCGCATGAGACAAGTGAGGCTTGACTCTAGAAATCAAAATGGCTTAGGTGAGGAACCTAGAGGCTTCCCTCTATCCGAGTCGATAAATTCGTCCATGAGCGCAATCCACAACAAATGGATAAAAGTCTCGACTTGGATAGTGAGTGGGATCGAATATGGTCGACCCCAGCGCAATCCACGCTAGAGCGTTGCATATCGATCCCTGATCTATGGCTACCTGAAAAGGTGATTTCGCGGCCTGGGTTTGGGCGCTTTGTGCAAAGTGTCGTGATCCTCAAATATGCAGTGAATCATGCGCAACAATTTATATATCAATCAGCGCTTCAAATCATCCATATAACACACATTCCTACGCCCATCCTGCATAAGACAATGTTAATCACAGACTACACCCCTTATCACTCCAATCTGCAAAAACATATAACACCTATCGTGAGCGGACTTACCTCACCTTCAAGAGCGCCTGCAGGGTTAGAAAAATCACTCAACGTTTTAATTACGGCCTAAGTCCACTTGAGGTCTAGAACCAAGTGTTCTAGAACAAAGTCCCCAGCGGAGTCGCCAGCTGTCGCGACCCGTCCGAAAATCGGACGCGGCTAATGGATTACCGATCGTGGGCCCCCACTCTGAAATGTGGATCGCGGGCCTTAGATGGGCGCGGGCCCTCCCAGGCCCATACCAAATCGCGGCGGAGGTATATCTTTAAGGGATTCGACGATAAGAGTCGATCGCTTTCGACCTTCAGTGTGGTCGTGGTGGCATGTGCAACTTGTGCATGCATTTGGAGTCGCCACCGGTCTTTCTTGGAGGGTAGACCGGAAACCTTACTGACCGATTGAGAGAGATCGATCAGTTCTACGGAACCAGAGATTTTGGGTTCGGGGACTTGGTTACGTCGGTGTCATTACCAACGCCCTTTCGGTACCTAACGTGAGTGATTTTCCTAACTAAGAGTTCATGCAGGCGCAATTTTGGGTGATATGAGTCAGGGTTTCATGCAGGTTGGAAGACTGGTCCTATCAAACCACAGTCAATATAATGAAAGCGCAATCAAGTGCATAAATAAATCATGTCAATGCACATCAATTTCAATCATTGGCCTCCTAGTATAGCCATAAGGGCTTAGGGAAGATGTGATTTAGGGCTAGGGGTAAAATGGGAAGATTCGGGGACAATTAGCCCGAAGGGCAAAATTGTCTTTTTTGGAAGGTTTGGATACCGAATTACCCAAAATATTCCATGGCCAGTTGATTGTGGCCACTTCCCATTTTTGAGAATTTTTTGGAATTTCTTGATTTTCTTCAATTTTTGGAAGACGATTCGCCCAAAGGGCGAAATCGTCATTTTAAGAAGGGTCGGGGTTCAAAACACCCGGAATGAGCCTTGGCCAGTTGTTTGTGGCCATTTCCTATTTTTTGGGATTTTCCTGGATTTTTAGAATTTTTTTGGAAGACGGTTTGCCGGAAGGGCAAAACCGTCATTTCTGAAAAGATCGGGGGTCGAAAGACCCGAAACAGGTCGTGGCCAGTTGAATGTGGCCATTTCCTATTTTCTGGAATTTTTTAGAATTTTTCTGAATTTTTCGAAATTTTTTATGATTTTCCATTTTTTATTGATTTTTTGATTATTTTATTATTTTTTATTATTTTTTGAATTTTTTAAAATATTTAAAAATATTTTCCGGGCCGGGTCAAACCCGGCCCGCTCCTCTCGGGCGCCCGGCCCGACCTTAGGGGTCGACACCGGCCTAAAACGACACCGTTTTGATTTTTTAAAACATTTTTCTATTTTTTAAACAATTTTTGGATTTTTTATCTATTTTATTTAATTATCCGAAAATTCCCCGGATCGGACGGTCCACGTTGTGCCACGTGGCTTCGTCTCGTGCGTCCGATCTTCCACTAGATCGGGCGACCCACAGAGAGACACGTGGCTCAATAATAGCCGTCGGATAAAAAATTAATTTATTTTCATTTTTTAGAAAACCTACAAATCGGACGCTCTAGAACGTGCCACGTGGCTTCCTCTGGTGCGTCCGATCTTGTACAAGATCGGACGTCCCTCAGCGAGACACGTGGCACATCCTCGTCCGCCGGATCGATTATTCGAAAATCATTTATTTTATTTTTCAAAAATTCCAGGATCGCGACACGTGTCGCGATCGTGGCCGTTAATTTTGTTTTATGTATAAAAATTCCACGTGGGCCCCACCCGGCTGACGTGGCTGCCTACGTGGCACGCCACGTCGGCCGTTGACCGTTTACCGGCCGGAGGGTCGCCGGAGAAGACGATGAACAGTGAAAATTCCGGCGGGAATAGTAAAAATTCCGGCGAGGTCGCCGGAAAATTGCGAAACGGGCCCGAAACTTGGTATTTTTCGCCCGTTCTTCATGCATTCGACTCCTTGGACCACCCACATCAACATACAACCTAAATAATAATCATGAACACACTAAAAACTGGCGAACCGGACCTCCCCGAACCCGACTCCGGCGAGAGAATTTGCAGAATTTTTTTTGCGCAAAGCTTGGTTTCATTCCATCACATGGCATGCAATGGTGGTTTAGAAGCTTACTTGGGGTTCCTTGATGGTCGGCGGCCGCCGGAAATTCCCCGTTGAGCTCCCGGTCCGAACCGTTGCCGGCGAAGCTCCGAGCCGTGTTTCGTCGCGGTTCAACGCAAAACAAAGGTCAAAACGAGTTTAGAAGCAATGCTAGTACATATTCAAAGCTTGATACCCGCAAATGGGGGTCGGGAAAGGCACGGCCGAGACAAAACCAAGTCGAGGCATTCATCGGCATTTTATCGAACACATGGCGTGCGTATGAGAAACGGTGATCGGAGGAGAATACCGACCTATTTGGAGCTCGCCGACGGCCACGAATGCTTGCCTGAGGATCCGTGAAGGTCGCTGAAGCTCCGGGGAAGCTCCTTCAGTCCGGTCTTCGCCAAAAAAAATCCTTCCCTCTCTCGTGCGAGCTCGGCATTAAACCGAGATCTCCCCGCCTTTTCCGCGTGGCCGACCGGCGTGCCGATGCCCATTCCCCTGCCAGGCACGACCACCCAACTCTGCCAGTGTCCCCCCACGCCCGTTCTCCTTTTTTTCTTCCCGAAGCCGCGTCGCCCATGCCGCCCCTGTTCTGTCCACGCTGCTGCACATTCTGTGCATGCTGTCCACCAGACCCGTGTCGGGCCGGGTCGGGTCGGGTCGGACCCGACCGGCCCGGTTCGGCCAAATCGCCCAAATTGCCAAATTGACCCCCCAAATGACCTCTTTTCATGAAATTGATGGCAAAATCGGATTCCTTGACATGTTTTCCATCAAATATGGGTATTTTCGTGAATCAATTTATTGAAATTCTGTGAAAAGCCCAAATTGTCCATAGGATCCGAAATTTAATTTCGCCAAATCGAAGGCCTAAACGATCGAATTAGCCAACATTGAGCCCACCAATGGATTCAGCATGATGAAAACTGTTGGGTAGAGGTGTTTAATTTTAATGGGTGTGCCCGTGTGAAATTTAATTTCACAAATTGTAAAACCGGGGACTAAATTGAAAGATTTTTATGCAATTAAGCCCTTTTGGTTAAAATTGATCAAATTGGAGGGCAAATTGACCCAATTGCATTTCAGTACTTTAGAGTCCAATGTCATAGCTTATAAAAACCGAGAATTGAAAATTAAAAGACTCGAAAAGGATTTTTTAGGCCCGGTTCGGGATTAGGTTTGTGAAGGAACCCAATGAACCAAGCCGAATTTCCCTAATAAAAAGTGAAAATATTAAATAGAGAATTAAAATAAAATTTCTGAATATTTTTTGTAATTTTCTGACCACGGATGGTATTTTTCTGATTTTTTGGGTATTTTTATAATTAAATAAATTCCAAAAAAATATTAAAAAATTCAAAAAATATTTTTTGTTCAAAATTGGTTCCTAAGGCTAGGCTAAGGCTCCCAAAGTTGATTTTGCAATTTTTTGACCTTTTTTGCTATTTTTAATTAATTTTAGAAATAAAAACTAAAATAAAAAATGGTCAAAAATCAGGTGTCAACAACTAGGCAAATCCATTACTTGGAAGTTTATAGAGAATTTCGTTGGGTTGATGAGCACTTCTAGCTCAATTTCGCCTACCACAGTCTTCTTCATCCCATCAAAAGCTCTCAAAGCTGTTTTGGAGGCTTTAACCATTTTTTCTTTGATGCCTAAACTCCTCAAGGTAGCTAGTGGGCATATGTTGAAAGCGGATCCGTTATCAATTAGTACATGTGCTATTCTCTTTCCGTTGCACTGTGCAGTGATGTATAAGGCCTTGTTGTGTCCTCTCCCTTCCATGGGAAAATCTTCATCGGAGAAGCTCAATTGATCTTTCAGGAGGATCGCCCCTACGAAGTCCCCCAGCTGCACCTCATTGATTGTTTCAGGGACATGCACCTCGTTGAGTATCTTCAATAGTGCATTCTTATGCTTCTCTGAATTGATGAATAAATCCAGTAAGGATATTTGAGCTGGCATCTTCCTCACATGCACTATTACTTCAAACTCGCTGGTTTTAATGATGGACATGAGCCTTTCTGCGTCCTCCTTCGAGATTTCCTTTTTTTCTGACTCGCCTTTCTTGGGGGCGTAAAATCGTCCAGACCTCATCACTGCATCTACTTTTTCTGTCCCATAGCCTTAGTGGACCGCTTTAGGATCGTACTCTTCTATCGGAGGGATTTGTATGGTTATTGTCCTCAGATAAGATGTCTCTGGTTCAGTTGTGTCGTCTTCTTCCTCTTCCGTCAATCGAATCACGACAGGCTTGACTATGCAATCTTCTTCCTTATTCAAGATATCAAGATCTTCCAGTTTGATTACCACAGCTGTAGCGGCTTCGATCATTGACACAGTGTTGTCAAAGCCCTTTGAGAGGATTTCGTTTCCCAATTGACAATGTCTGTCGTCGTCGCTCAATACTATCGATGTCGCATATCTCGGGTATTCTTTCCTTCCCTTGAATAGTTCAGCTGAATCTTGCTGTTGATCCTCCGATCTCTCATACTGTTTCATGTTAAGTTTGGTGCCTATCATTTGGCCCAGCAGTGATTTGAGCCCTTTCATAAAAGGCTTTTCCACTTCCTTCGGAATTTGAACAGGATCGTCCATACCTCCCCATCCGTCAGGCACGATATCCTCCATTCTCTGATAAAAACTAGGAGGAGCGGAGTATTTCACCTTGAAGTTATATCCCCCAGAATCCTGACCTAGGTTGTCTGTAATTTCTCTCATTTCTAGCGCGTCATCCATGAATCTACGATCTGCTAGACTTCGCCTCTTGGCTTCCAGTTCGTCCTCATCGGGTTCTTCTTCTGGTTCAATGATTGGCTCACAATCGCCTACCAGACCCCCGTGCGGGATGTCCCACATGCTTCCCTGCTCAGTTTTAATCGCGAAGTGGCTCCCTTCGAAAGATAGAGAAGCTTTGAGCCCCTCGAATTTTTCATCGTTAATAACGGACATCATCCCCAAGCTCATCATCTTAGCTATACACAGTCTCTTCATGTCAGCAGAGATCTCCCCTTCTTTCGGGTATAGTGAAGCGGTTGCCAATATGTCGGTCAATTTAGACACGTCCACTTTTAGCTCAAGGTGGTTTTCCTCCTCTTCAGCGACTATCGTCCCTACTGCTTGGTGATCAGGGAGTGGATTTTCTTGCACATTCGGAGCAGTGTTATCAAATTTCAAGATCTGACTGTCAATCAGAGCTTGTACCTTTAGCTTAAGGATATATCAATTGTCAACATTATGTCCCATTTCGCCCATGTGATAGACACAAGTTTAGCTCTCGTCAAAACCTGGATACCTGACAGGATTCGCTCTAGGTGGTTCCTTCGCCACCAAGTGTTGCTCTAGCAGCATTGGGAGCAGCTTGGATAAAGGCCTGGGGAGTTGAGAGAACTGCCTTTGGGGTTGCCTCCTTCTAGGCTATTGTACTTTCGGTGCCGACCAGGACGATCCTTCTTTGGTCTGATTAGAATTGTCAAACGATTTGGGCTTATGGGGGTCCGGTATGAATGCTATGTCTAGCCCGGCCTCTTTCTCTTTCTTCAAGGGATACTGTTTCCTGGTAGAAGCTTCATGAGGCCTTCTTTCTCTTAAGGCCCATTCTAGCCTTTCAGCTACCTTTTCAAGTGTGCAAATGTCTGACATCCCGAGGTCTTTAACCTGTCAAAGTATTCGTAGGGGAGTGCTTTCAGGAACAAATCAATTAGCTCGTCTTCTAGGATAGACGGCTTTACTTGGGTTGCCAAAGCCCGTAATCTCTGGGCGTATGTTCTAATCAATTCGCCCCTCCCCTTTGAGGTTCGTAGAAGATCTTCTCTCGTCGGAGTTGTAGCTGTGTTGAACTTATACTGCCTGAGGAAATCCTCTGCAAGATCTTCCCACCCATCATAATCATCGAGGTCCAATTCAATGAACCATGCCAGAGCGGCGCCAGCCAGACTTTCTTGGAACGTATTCATTAGTAGCGGGACATAGTCTGAATATTGTGCCATCTTGCGCATGTAATATTTGAGGTGAGCGCAGGGACAGCCTGTCCCGTTATATTTCCTTACGAAGTCCGGTTCTTTGTAGTCATGAGGGGTTTCTACCTTGGCGAATGGAGATATCTTGTCGAAATGATCCAACTCATAACCTTGGCTTCTCAAGCATTCTTCAATCTTGGCTAATCTCTTCGCCTCCATTTCAGTTTTCACAGTCTGATTCCCCTTTTCATCCTTCTCAAGGTTGATGACAACAGGGGGTTGTCGCGACCCTCTTGAGGTTGTCGGGCTCTCGAGGGCTAATGGGCCGTCCTGTCTGGTCGAACGCGGGCCTCTCCCAAGGCCCATTACCCAAATCGCAACGGAGGTATGCGTGATCGACTTTCAGTGTGGTCTAGTGACATGTGCTAAGTGTGCATGCCATGGAGTCGCCACCAATCATTTTTTTAGGGTATGATTGGACCACCCAATCGAATAGTTGGGAGTTTCTATTCAATTCTGCGAGAACCAGAGAAATGATTTCGGGGACTTAGTTACACCAACTGTCAGAGTTGACGCTCTTTCGGTACCTAAGTTGACTGAATTTTCTAGCCTGAGATTCATGCGGATGAGTAAGGTATGAACCCTAAATCTAGAAATTCATGTAGATAGGAGTGATTATCCTAACAATCACAATCAGTAATAAAATGCCCAACTCAAGGAATCTAGATATGCAAATAAATCACATGGCATTCCTAGTAAGGTCCTATTTATCAATCACAGCTCAAGAATGATTTAGCTGTCCTAGCCATTCTACACACGATCTAACCTAAAAAAAGCATTAGGAAGCATCGAAGGAGTTCGAGAGTACTCACATGGGGTTTGCCGTGCCCTGGTTTGGTCTTGGACGAGCTATCGAGCTCATGCCGACCCGATTATATTTGGGGATCCACTCGGCGTTTTACACCATGAAATCATGTGAAACAAAAACGAAAATATTCAGCAAGGGGCATTTATTGTAGATGGTGGTCGATCTAATTGGACGTCAAGACTAAAAAAGATGTAGAAATTTACAAATTAAAATACTTGAATGACATTTTTTTGCTAAATTCAACTCTATGCGTCGTGAAGAAACACATGCAATTGAACTTGAATTTTGACTATTTATGAGTTCAAAATGTAAAAGAAATTAAAATAAAAATATTGACTATTTTTCTATATTTTTACGACAGCGAACGCTATTTTTCTTCATTTTTCATGTATTTTTCTATTTTTGGAAAATATTAAAAAATATTAAAAATATGAAAAATTATTTTTTATCAAAAATGGTTCCTTTAGCTTGGTCAAGGCTACCAAAGATGATTTTTTAATTTTTTTAACTTTTTATAGATTTTTTATGAATTTTTTAAAAATAAACTATGAAAGACTGATCAAAAATCAGGTGTCAACAGCTGCCCCTCTTTGAGAGGAATTTCGTCAGAGGTTTCTCTCAAAGACAAGGTGACACCTGTGTTCCGATCAACTCGACTGGGAAAAGAAAAGAAATCATGACATCCAGTTTTCATGCCCATCAATGTGTGCTTTTCCTTAAAAAGAGATGTGCTCATTCAATTCCCTGATATGATGTAAGAAAGTTAAGGAGTAGATAGACTTCCCTGCCCCTTACCTGCCGAATGCTTGCGGCATTTGCTGTGTCTGATGGGTTCAAGTAGATTCCTAAGGACTTGTCATCGGAGTGTCCTGGGGATGTTAAGCTCTGACCTGTATGGTAGGTCAAACCATAATGGGATTCCTAACTGATAGGAACCTAAGGAAGACGCATCCCACATTTGGGAATTTGCCAAGGGTTTTGATCCGTGTGGTGGACTAAACTAGAAATGGCTTGCCTAATGTAAGGCTTATTAGGGAAAACGACTCCTCCCGCGTTCGGGATTCATCAAGGTTTTGATCCGTATGGTGGATCGGACCATTGGGTTGATCCTTCAGGCGGTCTCTACCAGTCCTTTGACCCTTCAGGCGGTTTCTACCATTCATTGACCCTTCATGCGGTTTCTACCATTGAGTTGACCCTTCAGGCGGTTTCTACCATTGGTTGACCCTTCAAGCGGTTTCTACCATACATTGCCCCTTCAGGCGGTTTCTACCATTGTTTTGACCCTTCAAGCGGTTTCTACCATTGGTTGACCCTTCAGGCGGTTTCTACCATACATTGACCCTTCAGGCGGTTTCTACCATTGTGTTGACCCTTCAGGCGGTTTCTACCGTTGATTGACCCTTCAGGCGGTTTCTACCATTGAGTTGACCCTTCAGGCGGTTTCTACCATTTATGAGATTCCAAATTGATATGAATCAAAGGATGACGTACCCGCTCTTCGGGGCTAGTCGGAGACTCGATCATTCTGTGGATCGGTCTTAGAAAAGATTTGCCTACTAAAAGGCTTCACCTAAGGATGACGCACCCAGTCTTTGGGGTGGCCAAAAGTCCTGTAAAAAGCTTAGACCTGAAAAAATTTTCCTCGCCAAGAAGATATTAGTAATCTTTGGGAAGACAATAATTATCTAACTGACAAAATTCTACGACTTAAGTTTTAGTCATGAAATGTGCATTTTGATTGTTGGAGGTTATCCAAAACATTCCTGCCATATACAGATGTGATCATAAATTCCTTGCACGGAAACTCTAGATCAAACAATTTGAAAATTTCAAAAAGAGTTTGCTCAAAACATCCATTGGAGTATTTCTCACCCAATAAGGCTCCTCACTGCTCTGTGATAATGATCTTTAATAGGGAAAGTGCTCAATTTCCTACCGACCTGTGCCTGGGTTTCAGGATCATTCGCAACGCATACATTTCGACCGATCAGGAGGTCTTTCACGGGACCGTAGTGTTAGGCTTGGATATCGGTTTCCAAAGGGGACTCACTTTTGAGTCAAGGCCGTTGAACGAAATTTTTCACTATCTGCTCCGGGTTTACAAGTCAAGAACCCTGCAAAATGAGAAAGAAATAGTCTTGCTCGTACTTCTTTGAGCTAAGTTATACATTAACCCAAGTGTCTTAGTCAGATAAGACTACTTCAGGGTTGTAACATTGGAAGGATTGGGGACCGAAAAAGGCTTATTTTTTGCTCAGAAATTGTGAAGGGTTTGACATTGGTGATCATTGCAAATTTGCCACATGTCCTTCGAAGAACATCTCCATTTCTTGAAGTGTACACTCCTCTTTTAGAGCGCACAAGGATGTTTAAAAGCGTCTCTTGTTACATTAAGAGACCGTCTGTTTGTGTGTTTGCAATTTGAGCACGACATCATTTGGAGAGTAGTCATCTTGATCTAACTCCTTTGCAGGGTCTTTTCATCGTCTCTCTAGACTTTACTGGGGATATTTTGAATAGACATCAGCCTTGCTTTTTACCAGGCACTTTGCTTTTTCTTGATGTCTAGGGATTTTTCTTTTCCCCCTTTTTTTAATCCCGTGTTTTTCTTTTCTTTTGGAGCTAGGATTTTCGGCAATCATGCTAGATATGCAACTTAAACTTTGGCACGCTTCCATTCCTAGAGTGATGTTGCCTTTGCTTTGGAATATGCAATGATCACCAATAGGTTGATGAAATGAATTTGCTGGCTCAACTTGGTTGTGCAAAGGATAACAGTGTGTAGGATAGAGAAATGAATTATTCTCGTCATCCTATGACACTTGGATTATCATATAAACAACACACAAAGATTTATGTTAGTCCGAGCAAGAAAATTTCTAACCGTTTACTTTCTGATATTGTTGGACTAACCTTCATTTGCCCCAATGTGGGGTGGTTCTTGACAGGGTTGAGAATGAAAATCGCCGTTCAATGGGGTTCTCAATGGGCATCTGTAGTGTTTGGAATGAAGAAATAAATGCCTCTGTCATCTCGATCCATGTAATCGTTGCGAATGACCCTTATATCCATAGGTTAAGGTTTCGCTATCATTTCCAATCTCCTCATCTCTCAAGTGTGTATGGGACGTGTTTGGATTAGGCTCGCTTCTCTTATGAGAAAATACCCTTTTGAACAGTTCAAACGACTCTTGTTGGAAAAATTCATTTCATTTCATCAAGATTTATCCTTCAAAGGGATTTTATGATGCACCATACATGTGTAATTCATGTTCAGACAATCTCATGTTTTAAAACATGAATGTCAATGAAGTAAGAATTCTATGTCTTTTTAGATGTGAGAATCGAATTAATTCTGAAAGTTTTTAATCTCCAATGAATTGGGAAAAGGGATACTTACCTGCCCATCGAGGCTAGAGATCCTGGAGATATAAAAGGGATATGTCATTGTATATTTTAAAACTTTACAAAAATTGGAACGATACATCTTACCCTTGGTCATATGCTCCAACGAGTGTACAAGGGTTGTGAAAATCTGCACTTCACATAGTAACACAAGATTGTTGGGTGTTCTAAAGTTCTTTCGACTTCTTGGTTTTTGGAGAAAAATGAAACTTACATGTCTGCCCTGATGGCGAGCTCCTGCCAAGGATAAATATTAAGCATTATTTTGGGTTTCCAAATTCAAAACAAATTGGGACGATACTACTTTACTCTTGATTTGAATTCCATTCTGCATGCCAATGTGCGGATTGTAGAAGCCGGCCCTTAAGCTTGTGGCCATGATTTCTTCGTTTGGTTGGGCAACGAATCCACCTCGAGGATTTACGTCGGAGGAGATTCATTCATCTTTTTGGGCGTGTTTCATGCACTGTTTTGTTATTTGAATGCATGGCTTCTTGGGTGCCTCATCTCTGTTCATCACCTGAGAGAAAAATGAGAGAACATTATCCCCGCATCTGATTGAAAATCATTTAGGAACGATACGTTCTTTTTACCAAATGGGTGGCTCCGCGGCCAAATGTGTTTTACATTGAAAGGATGGATTCCATTACGCTCTGCGGATGATAAATATCGCTTCGGGGACTTGCCCCACGGATCAAACGATGAATTTGATGTCTTCGGCTTCGACATGCTTTCCAGATGTAGGAATGGTTTGCCCCCATTTTCAGTGGAGATGGGTTTTGTCGAGTAGGCAAGATCAAAAACTCATCCTAGATTTGGCTTTAGTCGAAGGTTGAAATCCCGACCTTGGATAAGCGAATCATGATTCATCTCCTTCTACTTCGGATTTGTCATTTGCATGCTTCACATTTTACAATACCAACTTCGCCGCTTGATGAAAATGAATCGATGATTTTCGAATTGCCCCAAGTTCTATAGTCATCTGCGTCGAATCTCTTTGAACTTCATCGGGTGATAGACAAACTGATAAAATGATTTTTCAATCCTGAGATCGAACTCCTGACGTTTCGTACCACTTCCAGTTCACTGACTACTAGGACACAGCACTATTGGCGTCCCTAACTGGTTCGTTTTTTGTTATAAAATTCTTGAAGCAGTTAGCGACCCCCATCGAGAATGAAACAAGCTCAATTTAGAGTTCATAACGACTAAAGGTCCCTTAGAACGATACAGAGCTAACCGTCTTTGAGCTCGCTCGGGCTTTTGCTCGCATTTTCCTATGTGAAGCCTTTAAATGTTTTTCTTCGTGGCGTTCAATTGATTCGCCTCGACTCTAATCTAACAAGGGATTGTCGTACTCAAGCATGATGATGCTCGCAGGTAGTACTGATCGCTGCCCCAGATTAACTCTAGGCATTAAGGAAGATTATCTTGCATGGAAGACTTTATGACAGAAAGATTAATGATACATCCATTCACATGTGCCTAGTTCCCTTGAGGATTCTCGGTGATCAGCCAGCTACACCATGAATCAGACATATAATCGTCATTTTGGATCATAACTTCATAAGTCCATCAGTTTTAAACTGATCGATCCAGATATGGAGCTCCTCATCAAGGAAATCTTTTGATTCTTCGAGCAACTGATATTCGGGTTGACCATCATCGCTTGGCGTTGAAGGATTCATGTTTCTGTTGTGAGCGATCTGATTCTTCGAGCTAGAACCTTCGTCGTTGCTCGAGATTATAAGAGGATGATTGATCGGTTCACTATCAAAAGCACCTTCCATTTGGGAATGGGAGAAACAAAAATCCTCAAAGCATCCGCCCGCTTGATCTTCCGAAATCATATGCCCAAGCCGGGCAGATCTTTGAACACTAGGCGCAATATGTTGATCGGGGATAGGAAGAGCACTAGCGAAAAGTTGCTGCTCAAACCAAGGAGTTCGTACCTGCTGCACTTGTGGCATTACTCTTGAGGGGTGCTGAGATGATTCGAGGGAATATTCTGATTAGCGCCCAAGTAGTCGATGGTGCTGCTACCAGCTTGGTCGGTGCCTAGATTCGGCAGGGTATTTCTTACTTCAGGGGCATTGTAGTTATAGCCATGCCTAGTGTTTAGGCACAAGTTGAGTTCTTTCAGGTTCAGTGCTGTGTGGCGCTGTCTTAGCGCCCTTCTGTAGCTCTTGAGGTGACTCGCGACTCCATCTTTAGTGAGTCCTGGTATGTTCATGATCTCAAGTATGCGCGTTGGATATGCTGAGTTGATCCCTAGTTGCTGAACCGCACTAAGGAACTTGAGATGAAGCTCGGGGGACCAATTGACCCTCGTCTTCTTGCGACCCGGAACAGTGTTGACAACTTGGCTATTGCTCTCTGGCCTATTTCCAGTAGAATTTGATCTAGCCGGAAATTGTTGTGGAGGGAATTCATCAGCTTTGGATTGGTTGGTCGTGATAGTAAGCTCATCGTTAAGGAAACTCCAATCATGGTGACGCATATCACATCCTTTAGAAGGCATCGATATTGACTTCGTAGAATTGATTTGTTCATGCATATCTCCAACAAAATCCGATTGTATCGAAGATGGTTCGAGGGAGTGGGGTGGTGAATGAGCATTTTCAATCCTCATATAAGGCTTATCAAGGAACATTTCGCCGAGAGTGATAGGGCCACCGCAATTAAGGCAAGCGATAGTGCTGGGAGCTTTCTTATACCTCATGTTCTCCGCTCGAAGCTTTTCGTTTTCCTCCTTTAGAATCGCAAGTTCTTGACGTCTGTGTTGAGCCCTCAATTTGGCTCGCTTATTTTGAAACCAAAACTTGACCCTCAAAGGTTTCATCCCTAGCTTCTGGCCCAATTCATTTCTTTGTTTCATGTTCGGGAGAGGGCATTCACTAAAGAAAGCTTCAAGCTCTTGGATTTCATTCTGAGTGTGGCACTGGCGACGTTTCCTTTTCCGGGATTGACCATCGCTGCTGCTGTTGTCGTCGCTGCTGAGATCCTGAACTTCGTTGCCGAAAGGGTTGGGTTCTGTGGTTCTGGTACCAGACGCCATCCTGGAATCTTCGAGATCTCTCAGTAGTTCATTTTCTGAGATTTTTGGATCAGTCGCCTCTAGCAACTGATGGTAACCCTCAAACATGTTGGATCGAAAAATGTTCGATCAATTTTTGCTCATTCAGGGTTCTCTACTCTCTCATGTATGCTCACTCTCTCTAAATTTTCTTTTGAGTGGTTCTGTATGCCCATGAAACGTTCTTTAAACATGGATGAAGATCATCAGGCAAGCGTTGCTCCCAAGATTTCGTATTTCCCGCTTTGTCGTCTTCTTTCTTCTTTTCAACGTGGAGGGACACCAAATCGATTTCCTTTTCTCGATATCCATGTCTGTCTCCCACTTATTTTCAAAAAGGTGGAACTACGCTCGCCTCCTGCTCAGTTTTTTAATATGATGGGACCGCCAAATCCTTTCGCAACTTTTTTCGATAGTTGCGCTTAACTCCCGCTCAATTTTAATATGGTGACACCGACATATCTTTTTACAACTTTTTTAGGTTTATCAAGCCTGAAATCGCGGACTGAGACAGATCTGATGGTTCACCGAAAGAGCCACCACTGCTTTACCCAATTAACTTGGCTCCACGAGCATTATTGCTGTGCCTTTCTTCATTCTCGAGTTGCTATAAAATGAGGAGTTAATGCAGAGAAGATTAACACTCTTACATAATTGCCTTTTCTTATTTTAATCACTCTACCACACTCATCTTCTTCTCCCTCACTCCAACGAAAATGACCTCCTCTCCTATTCGTGCTTTCTCGGCCGAAATTTTGGCCCAGTGGGAAAAACTCTATAACCTCCTCGGTCGAGGCTATGCTCATATAGCCGATCACCCAGAAACTGAAGATGAAATCCGCATTTTGCTCGTGGAAATAGACACCACCTCCATCGAGGGCACAAATTTAGAGAGGGAATATAGAATCTTCCCAACCCTCTTTATAAACTTTTTAGAGACTTACCGTGTCGCTCATCGAAAAGCTACCGTGGCTCACGTTTTGCGAGCTCGCTATGAGGATCGGTCCAACTGCTTGGTGTTGGCCAACCTTGTGGCCGATAGTCACAGAAAGGCTGTTGAGTTCGCCAACAAGCGAGTCTCGATGTTGCTTCGCGAGAGGGGAAATTTGGTGGAGCGCTTGGCCTTATCCCTGACCACCTATGAGCACGACCGTCGTAATGTCGTGTTGAAGTTTCAATGTGAGTGGCAGGAAGAAAGGCTTGACAGCATTACCGCGGATATAGCCCATGGGAGAGGACTAGTTCGGGACCTGGAAATAGCCGCCGAAGATCACGGGACCAAGGTTGCCGAGCTTAAAGGGGAATGTAAACGCCTTCTTCTTAAGCTTGCAGATCTCGAGTCTCGAGGTGGTGAGTATAAGCAAAGCATCAATAATATGGAGGGCCAACTTGGTTCCTTTGTGATGCTAATTAGGGCTCATTGCGGTTTTATGTTTCCACCCCGATGATTTGTATGATCTGCTTTTAAGGTCCCTCGATTGAGCGAAATGAATGAAAGCTCTAATGTGTGTGTCTCAACTTCTGTATGGCTGACTTTCTCGAACACCTGACCACTCTCAACCTAGGCAAGCTGCGCTTTGACATTGATGATTCGAGCGTGTACATCTTGATTTTTTAATCTTGCTTATGATCGGATAAAGGAACCTCCCACCGCGATTATCCACAAAAAGACTTCTCTTCTCTACTTGTTTTTAACCTGTTTCAAATGAAAAGGCAGAATCAAAAGAAAGAATTTGAAAAATAAAGCATAAATCCTTTCAATTTTATGCTTACTTGTGATTAATAGGGATAAGAGCTTTTACAAGGGTTTTGGCCTTGTGCAAAAGCTTTTATCAATATTCCTCAAAGGAAAGCATATCATTGAAAGGAATGTAATTCACGATAATCGCCTTTGATCAATTCCAAGAAAATCAATGGAATGTTCAAAAGTACACAATTACGATGTGTTTTAAATTCAATTGAAGATACGGTATCCAAATTAAAGCCGTTTGCTAAGAACGAGAGTAATTTGGATATCTATCTTTTCATTAAATTTGAAAAACACGAATACTCTTGATCAATTATTGTGGATTACCAATGATGCAAAACATGCATGAACCAATTCAAGTTTATAGTTCCTTCTGGCGAAATTGGGATTGTATTGCCCTATACGGCCAAAAGGTTGTATAAGACTTCCAATTTCAATTTCATCCAAAGGAATTATAAAATTGATTTTGGAGTATTCGAGTGATTAGAAGAAATGCCACTATCACATTCCAATGACAAGTCAATAGAAATACAACAAATTTCAATCTGAATGTATATAAACACAAATAGATCCCTAATACAATCAATCTAAGGGATCAGATAGAGAGGATCTCAGCAAAATAAATCCTATACAAGAAGGCTAGAAATGAAAATTAAAACAAAGGAATGTGATCTTAATACTTAGAGATGCCCCAGTTTCTATCTTTGAGACGTGACTTCAGGATCACCTATTCCAAATCGTCATCTTCATTAGATGATACCTCAATGATGTCCATAGCAGGCTCTTCTTGTCCACTTGGCGCTCGTAATGGGATGACACCATCTTCATCTTCCATCAAGAACATTGGGAGGAAAACACACCTATCTATCCTCAAAATGGCATTTAATCCAATCACCGGAATTATGCAATGAATATAATGATTAAGAGCTGTAACAAGTTCGAGGGATAGAAAAGTCTTACCAACCAAACTTAAGAGAAAATCAAGCTTCTCTGTATTTTTAGCAGTGTTAGGTATACTAACCTTCCATAGACAAACGCATGAGACAAGTGAGGGAAAACTCCTAAAAATCAAAAGATAGGGCTTGGTACCTAAAGCCAAGGTTCTCACCTCGAATTCTGGGAAGAGCCGATTCCATTGCACAACTATCGTTGCATTGGGACTCAATCCATAGTTCAAAGTGAGCGGAATTGAAAAGTGGATTACCCCATGTTTTTCCTCACGGAGATTCCATTTTCAATTCCTTCTATTGTGTTCCTAAAGAGGGCGCCCGGGGTTTTAGGCGCAATTGTGTGTATTCATTGTGTCGTGCTAAAGCAATAGACATGCATTTTATTTAACAATCACCGCTTCAATATAAACATCCACACAATCATACATCCAAAACTCCTGCCTGCATAAAACAAAGTTAACAAGCACTTCACCCCTTATTTCTCCCGTCTACAAAAACATCTAACACATTCGTTAGCATATACACCTCACTTTCGAGAGCATCTGCATAAAATTAGGTTAGAAGAATCAATCAACTTTTTATTCGGCTCAAGTCCACTAAATGGTTAAGAACCAGTCCCCAGTGGAGTCGCCAGTCTGTCGCGACCCTCTTGAGGTTGTCGGGCTCTCGAGGGCTAATGGGCCGTCCTGTCTGGTCGAACGCGGGCCTCTCCCAAGGCCCATTACCCAAATCGCAACGGAGGTATGCGTGATCGACTTTCAGTGTGGTCTAGTGACATGTGCTAAGTGTGCATGCCATGGAGTCGCCACCAATCATTTTTTTAGGGTATGATTGGACCACCCAATCGAATAGTTGGGAGTTTCTATTCAATTCTGCGAGAACCAGAGAAATGATTTCGGGGACTTAGTTACACCAACTGTCAGAGTTGACGCTCTTTCGGTACCTAAGTTGACTGAATTTTCTAGCCTGAGATTCATGCGGATGAGTAAGGTATGAACCCTAAATCTAGAAATTCATGTAGATAGGAGTGATTATCCTAACAATCACAATCAGTAATAAAATGCCCAACTCAAGGAATCTAGATATGCAAATAAATCACATGGCATTCCTAGTAAGGTCCTATTTATCAATCACAGCTCAAGAATGATTTAGCTGTCCTAGCCATTCTACATACGATCTAACCTAAAAAAAGCATTAGGAAGCATCGAAGGAGTTCGAGAGTACTCACATGGGGTTTGCCGTGCCCTGGTTTGGTCTTGGACGAGCTATCGAGCTCATGCCGACCCGATTATATTTGGGGATCCACTCGGCGTTTTACACCATGAAATCATGTGAAACAAAAACGAAAATATTCAGCAAGGGGCATTTATTGTAGATGGTGGTCGATCTAATTGGACGTCAAGACTAAAAAAGATGTAGAAATTTACAAATTAAAATACTTGAATGACATTTTTTTGCTAAATTCAACTCTATGCGTCGTGAAGAAACACATGCAATTGAACTTGAATTTTGACTATTTATGAGTTCAAAATGTAAAAGAAATTAAAATAAAAATATTGACTATTTTTCTATATTTTTACGACAGCGAACGCTATTTTTCTTCATTTTTCATGTATTTTTCTATTTTTGGAAAATATTAAAAAATATTAAAAATATGAAAAATTATTTTTTATCAAAAATGGTTCCTTTAGCTTGGTCAAGGCTACCAAAGATGATTTTTTAATTTTTTTTAACTTTTTATAGATTTTTTATGAATTTTTTAAAAATAAACTATGAAAGACTGATCAAAAATCAGGTGTCAACAGGGGTGCCTTTTGTTGTGACTGGATGTTTGGCATATGGACATCGTCCTCGACACGTTGGGTATTTTTCGCCGTCTCTTTATCAACTACATTGGGTGCAAGTGATGGACTTGAGTTGTTCTGATTAGGAGCTACTGCTTGTCTGGCGTGGGAGGCTTCCAGCATTGCCTTAATATCGGCCATCATAGCCGCCATAGCAGTCATTTGAGTTTCCATCATGCCTACGCGTGGGGTCAACTCCTGTTGTTCCATCCTTGTCTTAAGTCGAGTGTGAAAACAATGCGTCGATAATTCCGTGATGAGAGTGTACCTATTTCAAAAGAGATTCCAATCAGTATTTCTTCGGTACTGACAAAAGGAAGTACTTGATTCTTCTACTTGCATGTTTTCTATTGGTGAATGAGAAAAAAGACTACCTCATGAGCCTTAGTCTCATGTGAGTAGTTCTTTTAATCATTCTCCAAAGAGAATTCATGAAATTAAATGAAGCACAATTTTTTACGATAGTTTTTATGCATTAGTGAAATATGTCTACATTCATGCTCACGTGTCTAAAGATAATGTCCAGTACAAGTGAGAACGCAAGAAAAGGCATCACACTGTTTGCTTATTTTACACTTGACAGAATAGCCTATTCAAGTTTAGGACGCTTGAGGTCAAGGTATCCTCCTCATCCCAATGTGGATTCCCTTCTTCAGTCTGGGACTCTTCATCTTCTGAATATAATGGCGTCCCTACGTCTTCGGGTATATAGGCTCTATCCCAGGTACGTACGACACGATATATTCAGGTACATAAGGCTCGACAAAGCTGCGTATGGTCGTCTCAAAGTGCTGGATGTACTCATCGGTGGCCCTGTGAATGTTCTCCCTGCGACTCATATTCTCTGGCCATATAATATCTTCAAATTGTGAGTTCTTCAAAGAGCGTATAATAAATGCCACCTTGGCTTCGAACTGTTTCTTCTTTTATCCCATGAGGGTCTCGTTTGGTGTGTCAAAGGAAAAGACACGAGGTCGTGGTGAAGAAGGGATCTCCTGTAATGCCCCAAATTGTCGGATAACCCTCTTCGGACAATATGCGGTAGCGCCCGTGAATCCCAGCAAAGGGACTGGATCTTTGTCATTGCATGCTAATCTGACTTTGCCCAGTGTTGGCAACCTTAGTCGCCATCGGAGCTGTTCGGGTTTTAAATTTCTAAGGAAGTTCTTCCATTCTATGAAGTTGAACTTAGGAATACGTGTATGGGTTCTGACAAAGGTTTTAAGAGGATGAGCATCGGGGTTAATCTCAGTGAAGCCCATGCGGATATGGAATTGTCTGACATGAGATGTGAACCACAGGTACAGAAGATCACTAGAGGCTCTAAAGATTCCCTTCTTATTTGTTTTGAAGTGATTTAGGGAAAGAAAGGTCTCATCAAGGATGATATTTGAGTAATCCCACCCACAACAGACTTGTCTGACTACAACGGCCATAATAGGATCGAAGGTGACAGATGAGATTGGGAATAGCACAAAGCTAAAGAAGCCCAAGCCAAAGGCCAAGACAAAGGCTCTACCGGATTTAGTCCCTTTAGCGGCAGGGAGGTTGGGGAATCGGTCTAGAAGGAAAGACATGGAGATTCATCCAGAATTACTCTTGGCGTCTGCTTTGACTTCGTTAATGCTTGTGTCGAGGAATTCAGCTAGTTGACTCAAGGGTTCAAATCCTATGGGAGGTTAGACTAGAAAGTGAGTGAATTCAACTCCGATGGCGGCGCTGTATTCTTCGAGAGTAGGGGTAACCTCCAGTCCTTCCATGCAGAATGTTGCAGTGGTGGGATTCCAATAAAGTGTCATGGCTTGAATAAAGGCAGGTGGGCACTCAATCTTCAGCAGGTCCAATAGATACCCAGTCACGATTTGGCGTACTTCCAGCTAGCTTCACCCATGCTATCCCACCATGATAGGAGCTCGGCCCGAGGCACTTTGAACACTTGAATATCATTCTTTCCCATCAAGTCTAAAATATGCAAATGATTTTGAAAAGTCAATCGTCAAAAATTACTTTAAAACATGTGACTATGCAAATGCCATGAAGTATGCATGGGCCAACTTAATTGCATAGTTCAATTGAAGAAATGGAAATTAGAATTCTTTTCAGGTACTGAAACCTGACTTGAAGTCTAATTTGAATTTCAGGAAAGTGAATTATGCAATTTAGTCAGGCTCACTCCAGTGACTAAAGGAAGTAACAACGTCACATTCCATTGGTCAAAACATCAAATGGGAGAAGAGAAGAACGAATCTCTTATTACAATCTGGACGCCTAACGAAAGAAAGGTAAGAAAAGACTTCTTCAAACAAGAAAGTCATAAAAGGCCGATGAAATGTAAGGATCTAAACCACCCTTTCCCAAAGGTCTATCCCTCTTTACGATGATAGTCAGTTGGGAACCTTCCTCCAATCGAGTGTAAGGCGTCGTCTTCAATGCATTGGTCGAGGGGTTCTAGTTCCTCTGGCCATTCTCTGGTCCACGGTACAATGACTTTAGGAGTCTTCTCGTGCCTCGTCTTTTTTGAGTATGATGCGCTTCGGCTTTGTCTTAATCGCAGGGCGTCGTCTTTTTCCCCAAAAGGTGATCCTTGGTATATCTTCATTAGTGCATCGTTCGGCCTGTCGACGTGCATATGCTTCTCTAGCTAGGTGGTTGCGACGCTGTGTCTTCATCTCCAAATAATCCTTGAACATCTCGTCCACTTGTGCTTGAATCTAAGGTTGTCGACATAGTAGCGGGTCTGACAATCTTCAGCATATCCAAGCTTGCCTCCAGTCAGCTCTTGGCCATGAACCTAGTAAAGTGCAGCCTTGTGTTCGGTCCAGGGCGAGTAACTTTCCTTAGATACTCGAAGGTTACCAATTCTGTCGAACTTCTAGGAAACAGCGACATCCTACCCCATTATCGTTGTTATTTCAATTAGCCATTTGAGTGATTTCATGATGTATGCAATGTATATGTATATAATGCATGAATCATAATATGAAACAGGGAATAGTGGAGTACATCAAAAGTGAATGCCTTACCAACCACACTTGGGGAATGTGAAATGTTCCCATGTAACAATGTGCGGTTTTAGGTATACCAACCATCCATAGACACGCGCATGAGACAAGTGGGTATACTCTAAAAAATTAGAAATCAGGTGAGGAACCTATGGCTCAAGTTCCCACGATCCAAATGAGGCAGATTCCTCCCCAAAGGTACCCACCCAAGAGGGCTAGATATCGCCAATTTGGATTGTGAGCGGGAACGAACACGAAAGTCTCAAGTGCCATCAAACACGAGATCCTTTCGCATCATATCCCTATCTAAGGTAACCTAGGGGTGGTTGCAGTCGGGGTTTGACCGCCAGTGTGTGCGATGTGTCATGATCATCATAATGCAAGGTCATGCACAGTAGTTTGTATCAAACACCGCTTCAATATGTGCGTAAAATAAACACACATTCCCAACTCCAACCTACAGGAAAATGTCAACAATCACTACACCCCTTATTTCTCCAATCTGCAAAAACCTCTAACACAGTGATTAGCGTACGTACCTCACCTTCGAGAGCCTCTCCAGAAGACAAGGTCAGATAAACCAAATAACTTTTTAATCGGCTCAAGTCCTCTGGAATTCTGCGAAACCAGAAATTCTAGTTTAGAATAGTCCCCAGTTGAGTCACCAGTCTGTCGCGACCTCTCGCGTAGTGAGGGGGGGCTAATGGGCCGCCCGTTCGTCGCCTGATTGGACGCGGGCCTCTCCCAAGGTCCATTACCCAAATCGCAACGGCTGGATATACGTGGTCGACCTTCAGTGTGGTCTAGTGACATGTGATACGTGTACATGCCAAGGGGTCGTCACCAATCGTTTCATGGAGGGTACGATCGGGAACCCTATCGAATAGTTGGGAGCGGTCTATTCGATTCTGCGGAAACCAGAGAAATGGGATCGGGGACTTAGTTACGCCGACTGTCAGAGTCGACGCCCTTACGGTCAAGATGGAACGGAGACTCAACCAGGGCCGTCTAATCTGACTACTTTAACCTACGGCCACGATTAAAACCCAAGACTCGATCTAAACCGTTCACTCTCACTAACCTAAACGACGTCGCCTATTCATTTAGCCAAACGACACCGTTTCTGTTCATCTTGAATTTCCAATTTTAAAAATGATTTTTTGATATTCCTAACTACTGATCGGACGGTTACTAACACTTGGACTCGATTAATCTGGACCGTCCGATCCAGGCTGACTCAGCCTAATAGACTAACGGTCGAACCACGTCAGCACAACGTGGACCAATCACAAGATGCCACCTAGACAGTTGACTCGTTGACTTTGCCACGCCAACTTCATCTTCAACCTCGCGACGGTGACGGGATGAACGGCCAGGAGCTTCCGACGATGATCTAACGGTGAAACCTAGTCTAAATCTTTCGAAACCAATGCCAATCGACTCGCCTTATCATCCAATCTCACATATATGGGAATTGAAGCACCTCGATCACTAAATCACGCGTATCATGCAAAGTGCCGAGTACGGCCATGGGGATTCAATCGCTCGATTTACCTCAGATCATTGCAATTCAATCACAGGGTAACATCAATCAATGTTCAGGAGACTTACCTCGAGCTCCGATTGAGCTCGCTCGGCCTAGATTGGGCTAGGCAGGAACGAACAGTGTTCGGCAATTAAGGTTGGATTGGGAGACTCAATTCGGGATGTTCAAGCGAAGTCAATGCAAAATAGATATGCGATGATGGTGAGTGATGCTCGGGGAAGAAAACACACACTCTAACTCGAAGAATCAAGACCGGAATCGTTTTCCGCCATTGATGCTCAGTAAGAAAGCTTGAAGGTCGAACTCACCTATTCCCGTGGTTTCAACGTGTGCGGCCGACGGCGATCGACTCCTAGGAGTTTGGGCGACCTCTTGACGACCTCGTGGAGCTTCGGTTTAGCCTGAGAAGGCCCAACCAGCGCTCTGCAAATCCGAGCTCAAAGCTTCGACCACCGCGAGGGAAGGTGAGCTCTCTCTCTCTCTCTCGTTCTTTCTCTCTCTTGATTCAGTTTCTTCTCTTCGAATTGAATCCACTAACTCCCTGCTTCGCGAAGGTCTGTTGGCTTATATGCTTTTTTTGAAATTTTGGCGCCGAACGAGGGGTTGGGCCGGTGACCTTCGCACGTGCAATCACGTGCGAAATGGTTACCGACGACCGGTTATCGACGGGCATCAAATGGCCATTCTGTTCGAGACCTCCGATGGTCATATTTGGCATGAATTTGGGCGAATTTCATTTGAGCTTTGTTGCTGTTGACTTTTGCAGGCGTCGTGGCCTTGACCGGCTGATTACTTCCCACTCCGGCGGCCATCGATCGTCATTCCGGTCCCAATCGACGGGGGATGGTCTAAGGAACCAAACGCCCAACCATGCTTCTTCAACTATAGTCGATTGGTCAGTCAATTTTGTTGTTGAAACTCGACTTTGTACTGTTTATTTGCGCGAAGGCTTAGTGGAGAAGATGACACTGTAGTGGACCGGTTCGACTGGTCAGACCGGTCTGAACCGGTTCCGAATTGGGATTTTCAAAATTAACCCAAATTGGTGGGGAATTTTTACAATTAAATCTCAGAATTGACTTTAGGGGGTGAATTTTATCTAAAAAGGTGATTTTACCCAAAAGTTCTTATCAATTTCAGCAAAAACCCCAAATTTTCTTTTAATTGTGAATTGGGGAATTGTGCAATTGGAAGTTCAAATGGTCAAATTGGGCCAAATTACCTATGCCAATCGATTCAAAATGGTGAAATCCATTGGGCAGTATGTTTCATTTGCCATCATAGCCCTTGAATTGAAAGTAATTTCAAATATGCCCAATTTCAAGGACTAAAATGCAATTAAGTATGCAATTTTGCCAAATTTGTGCAATTGAGCAATTTATGTAAACAATTGGGCTAAATTGAAATAAGGGACAGTTAGATTGAATGCAAGATCCTAGAAAATGCCAAAATTATAAATTAAAAGACTCAATTGACATTTTTTTTTATCAAATTCAATCACACTTGTTACAAAGGAACATGTAAAATTGAATCTGATTTTGAATTTTTTGTGAGGTCAAAAAGATAAGGGATTTAAAATAAAAATATTGGCTATTTTTTCATATTTTTGTGACCTCAAATGCTATTTTTCTTGATTTTTCTAGTATTTTCCTAATTTCTGAAAATATTAAAAAATGTGAAAAATATGAAAAATTATTTTTTGTTAAAAATGGTTCCTTAGGCTTGGCCAAGGCCACCAAAGTTGATTTTGCAATTTTTTTTTTTTACTTTTTATGGATTTTTCATGACTTTTCTAAGAAATAACCAAAAAAATCCTGATCCAAAATTAGGTGTCAACAGCTGCCCCTCTTTGAGAGGAATCTCGCGAGAGGTTTCTTCCAAAGACAGGTGACACCTAAGTCTTGATCGATTCTACTAGGAAATAGAAAAATGAATCTTGACATCTAATCTTTCTTGTCCCGCTAGTGAATGCTTTGCCTTATCTTTGCCGATATGAGAGAAAGGGAGACGGGATAGGGATGCTCACCTGTTACTTACCTGCCTGGTACGGCTTGCGCGGTGTATAGCTGGTTCAAGTAGATACCTAGGGGCTCGCCTCTTGAGCGTCCTTGGGCAGTTAAACTCTAGCCTGTTTGGTAGGCCGTACCAGAGTGGGATTCCTATATTTGACAGGAACCTGCGAATGACGCACCCGTTCTTCAGGGATTGTCAGGGGTTTTGATCCGTATGGTGGATCAAACCATGAATAGGTTTCCTTTCTGCTAGGAACCTATGGATGCGACCACTCATTTTTCTCGTATCGTTGAGAAGAATCCGAATATGTAATCAAACATAATTTTGGTCGGACGAAACTAACAATAATACGTCAAAACAGAATGCGTACAACAACTACAATTATATGAACCAAGCACAGGGAAACGAAAAAGTTTGTCTTAAGATTGTTGTCCACTAAGAGGGTATACGTGCTTGAAGTTCATATATGAAAAATTAAGGTTGATAGACAAACCTGAAATCATCGCAACCAAGTAATCTGTATGTAAATGAATGATCCGAGCCCAATGAAATAACGTTGTGTCCTTAAGACAAATTTGTCCCCTCAACTAGTACCCGAGGTTCTTGGACAATTGTCTCCCAGGATAGAACAGATCGCGTTCCTCTGAAGCGGTACTTTTTCAAAGGACTCTGTCGAACGCAACTTCACGAAATAATCGCACAAGATGGTGATAATGATGAATGAATGATGAACATAACAATTGTATCTAATGCTCATGTCTAATCCTCTTGTCTGATACTTGTCGCGACCCGCTCGTGGAGGAGGGGGCTAATGGGCTGCCCGATGTCGCCTGATCAGACGCGGGCCTCTCCCAAGGTCCATTACCCAAATCGCAACGGCTGGATATGCGTGGTCGACCTTTGGTGCGGTCTGGTGACATGTGATATGTGTACATGTCAAGGAGTCGCCACCAATCATTTCATGGAGGGTACGATCGGAAACTCTATAGAATAGTTGAGAGCGATCTATTCGATTCTGCGAAAACCAGATAAGTGGGAACGTGAACTTTGTTACGCCAACTGTTAGAGTTGACGTCCTTTCGGCACCTAAGTTGAATGATTTATCTAGTCTTAAGATTCATGCAGACGAGTGGAGTACGGATCATAAATCTAGGAATTCATGCAGACAGGAATGGCTACCCTATCACTCACAATCAATAAAAATAAATGCCCAAATCAAGGATCCAAAACATGCGGATAAATCACATGAAAGCAACATGGCATCCCTAATGAGGTCCTATTAGCCTAGAGAAGTATCAATTAAGGCTTAGGAGTGATTTTGACATGATTCGTCCTTGAGGGGCAAAATCGTAATTTTGAGAAAAAAGGATGATTTGCCCATAAGGGAAAAATCATCGTTTCAGATGAAGTGTGTAGTCAAAATATGGTGGAAATGGGATTGCCGATCAAACCAATCCATTTCCTATTTTTCGGGAATTTTCTAGATTTTTTCTGGAATTTAAAAGTGATTTTACCATTGGAGGGGTAAAATCATCATTTAGGCGAAGATGAGAACTGAAAATCTCAAATATTAGGGTTAGTCACTGTTGACACCTGATTTTTGACCATTTATTATTGTGATTTTTATTCTTTAAAATTAATTAAAAATATCAAAAAAGGTCATAAAATCACAAAATCAACTTTGGAAGCCTTGGCCTAGCCTCGGGGACCAATTTTGAACAAAAAATATTTTTTGGTATTTTATAATATTTTTCGAATTTATTTAATTATAAAAATACCCAAAAAATCAGAAAAATACCATTCGTGGTCAGAAAAATACACAAAAATATTCAATAATTTTGTTTTAATTTCATCTTCAAGTGTGTCACCTTAAATCTTGAAAATTCGGCTCGGGTCACTATGTTTCTTCACAAACATAAACTCGAACCGAGCAAAAAAATTCCTTTGTGAGTCTTTTATTTTCAATTCTCACTTTTTATAAGCCATGACATTGAATCCTAAAGGCTAGAAGTACAATTGGGTCAATTTGCCCTCCAATTTGATCAATTTTAACCAAAAGGGCTTAATTGCATATTTTTCTTTCGATTAGTCCCCGGTTTCACGGATCTTGAATTTCACACGGGCATACCCATTAAAATTCAACACCTCTACCCATAATTTTCATCATGCCCAATCCATTGGCGGCCTCAATTCAGGCTAATTTGGTCGTTTGGATGTATATGTATGCTCTACGTATTTATACGTCATACGTATTTATACGTTATGTGTATTTATACTGTTTGGTAACCTCTTTAACTCTTGTAATAATAATAATGGTTATTATTTTTAACACCTTTGTTAGTGCTTTTTTAAATAGCATTTTTGTATTATGAGTGCTATTGTTAGTGCTATTTTTAAATAGCATTTTTGTATTATAAATTGTGAGTGCAATTGTTAGTGCTATTTTTAAATGACATTTATTTATCATAAATTGTGAGTGCTATTGTTAGTGCTATTTTTAAATGGCATTTATTTATCATAAATTGTGAGTGCTATTATTAGATAGAATTTATAATTGTTAGTGCTATTTTTAAATAGCATTTTTGTATTATAAATTGTGAGTGCTATTGTTAGTGCTATTTTTAAATAGCATTTTTGTATTATAAATTGTGAGTGCTATTGTTAGTGCTATTTTTAAATGTCATTTATTTGTGAGTGCTATTTTTAGAAAGTATTTATTATTTGTGAGTGCTATTTTATAATACAATTTATTGGAAGGAATTTTTGGCTATAAAAGGATGGCAAGAGTTTTGAGGTTGGGGGAGAGACATTTTGTAGAGTGTGCAAATTTTTGAGAGCTTAGAGAGAAGAACACAAACACTCTCTATATTCTCATAATCTTGAGTGAGCAAAATATATTAAGTTCGGAATATTGATTCCGCATATTGCTAGCACAATTGTTGTGGAGTTATTAGTCGCCTCCCCGTTCGTCAATTGGTGGTGCGTCCGAACTAGATGCCTAACACTTGTGGAGGCTGAGATCGAAGAACATCGTACCGACACCTCCGTTCAAGTACGCTACGAGAGGTAATCTATTTACTCCCTTTGAAGCTTTGTGATTTTTTTCGATTGAAATGCACGAAGTACGCCTCTGGAGATACATGTATGGGTTGTTATTTATTTCCGCTACGTGTTACGTGGATCCCAACAGTGGTATCAGAGCCGATCCTTAGGTGTTTTCGTGCATTTAATTGATTTTTTGCAATTTTTGCAATACTATGGCCAATATGTATTAACGAATTGTTCGTCTTACATGGCTAATGGATGTTGATTATTTTATATGATAAATTAATCAACGTAGCAAAAATTGAGACTAAATCAATTTTGAATCGAAAATTTATGGCTATCTTATTTTACGTAAAAATTCTGAATATGATTCAACGTAGAATTTTTATTGTGCCTTCCTAAGTTTTAAATTGTGAATTTATTACTTACGTGGAAGGGTGGTGATCATGGAAAAATCCCTAATCAATGTGATTGATGTATGTATGAATGTATGGTGATTATTTATATATTTGGGGTTGTAATTATTAAATGGAGGCTGCGTACTCCTTTTATTTTTCATGTAATCTTTATTTTTAGCATAGTCAATTGTTGATGTAAATGCTACGAGGATTACGTGGAGGAGCCTTTTAAGTCGGCGAGCTCTTTGGGGCCCGATTCTTGAAGAGTTCAAGAAACCAAGAAGAAGCGAAGAGCGGCTCTCCGTTATTAAAATATTAAAATGATTAAATGTGGTCTCATTGGCTCGAGACCCATCAAATCATAATTTCATGATCACCACGTAGGATAGATGTTTATGTGATTGACATCTATTTATTTATTATGATTACGTGAGCATGTTAAACTGGTTAAAGTGCAAAGTCAGACTTACCTCACCCAAAATTGCGCCTGCAGGAAATCCTAGTTAGGGAAAATCACTCGCGTTAGGTACCGAAAGGGCGTTGGTAATGACATCAACGTAACCAAGTCCCCGAACTCAAAATCTCTGGTTCCGCAGAATTGATCGATCTCTCCCAATCGGTCAATAAGGTTTCCGGTCTACCCTCCAAGAAAGACCGGTGGCGACTCCAAATGCATGCACAAGTTGCACATGCCACCACGACCACACTAAGGTCGAAATCGATCGGCTCTTATCGCCGAATCCCCTTTGAAAAATACTCCCGCCGCGATTTGGTATGGGCCTAGGAGGGCCCGCGCCGATCCACGATCGGTAATCCATTAGCCGCGTCCGCTTTCGGACGGGTCGCGACAGCTGGCGACTCCGCTGGGGACCTTGTTCTAGAACCTATGGTTCTAGACCTCAAGTGGACTTAGGCCGTAATTAAAACGCTGAGTGATTTTTCTAACCCTGCAGGCGCTCTTGAAGGTGAGGTAAGTCCGCTCATGGTAGGTGTTATATGTTTTTGCAGATTGGATAGATAAGGGGTGTAGTCCGTGATTAACATTGTCTTATGCAGGTTGGCGTAGGAATGTATGTTGTATGGATGATTTGAAGCGCCGATTGATAAACTGTTGTGCATGACTTGCATTGTGATACTCATGAACACACACAATCGCGCCTAAAACCCCGGGCGCCGCCTATAGGAAAACAATATAAGGGATTGAAAATGGAATCTCCGTGAGGAAAAACACGGGGTAATCCACTTTTCAATTCCGCTCATTTCGAATTATGGATTGGGTCCCAATGCAACGATAGTTGTGCAATGGAATCTACCCTTTCTAGAACTCGAGGTGGGAGCCTTAGCCTTAGGTTCCAAACCCTATCTTGATTCTTAGAGCCAAACCTCACTGGTCTCATGCGTATGTATGTGAATGATTGGTACACCTCGAAACCAAAAGGTCATTCAGCGCCGCTTATGAATCAAAATCCAAAAACTTGTGTGAAGAATCAATCGCGAGTTGAAACGAACCAGGATGGCATGGAAAAGCGTTGGAGCACCTTGGAGAGTCAACTGACGAGGGCAAATGCCTCTTGACCGGGCAACCGAATCAAGGATAAGGACGTGTCATTCCTAATTGATTTTCAATCAGATAATGACATAATATTTCATATCTCTTCCTCTCAGGATAAGATGGTTAAAGACCAACAAAAGGGAGCTTGCCTTCCCTACAAAATGGAAAGGAGTGCACCTTCATCGGGCATCACCCATTGGGTTTGCAAAAACGAGATGGATTTATTGTGATGAGCCTTAAGTAGACAACGTGAAGCTGGGGCAACCTAATTTGGATCGACTCTCCCTAAGTCGAAAAAGTTGTATCCGTTCCAAATCGGATTGACCGGTTCACGAGTTGATATGGTTTTCCATTCTTGCAGGTGATGACAAAAATGAATGGGACCACTGAAAAATTTCCAGCATCTTGGATGCCAGAAGTGACCAGAGCGGGGATAGTAAATCCGTAATCGTTTCAATTAAAGCTCCTTACGCGGTGATTGACTCTTTCACTCCTTTCATCGCGCAGGTTGTTGAAGTACTCAATCACGAGTAAACCCATTTTTGCGGATGTCAAATAGCCTGAATGCGTCAATGCAGCAAAATGCAAAAGGGAGTTAGCTGGGGCAAGCGTCACCTAGCTATGACAAATCACGCCCAATTGGGGCAAGCGAATCATTTGTGCGCCGGACAAAGAATAACGTTTATTCTCTGGCAAAATCAATGGACGCAACTGTAGAGTCGTCCGCATCAGAATTAAACCCAAGATACGAATATGGGTGAACGGTAACCTTGTATCGTTCCATTTTGGTCTTCGAAGACCACATGCCTAACATGAGTTTTTACTCATTTAACAGGGAGTCGTTGGCACCGAAAGCCTCAAAAGAAAAGAACTCGTCAACGAGGAGGCGAATAAAGCTATTGACCTTGGGAGTCAGCACTCCAAGAAATGGTCTTTGATTATAAGACCTAGTGGAGGGTAAAAAGTGTCGCTCCTACGTCCCGTGCTTTGACATGCATTTTGATAAGATTTTCTTTTTTTCCTTGAATAAAAGGAACCTTGAAGAATGGCGCTGGAATGCGCCCAAAAACACAAATGGATCTCCTCTGGGGCAAATCCTTGAGAATGATTCATCGCCAACCAAACGGAGGGATCAGGACCACAAGATAGAGGGCCAGATTCTGCAAGCCGCGCGTTTGTGTTCAAATGAAAACGCCAAGCAAGAACAATGCGGTATCGTTCCAATTGGTCTTGAATTTTGGAACACAAACTGACACTTATTGTTTGTTTTTGACAGGGGCTTGCCATCAGGGCAAAACGGGTTTTCACATCCCATGTATTACCCGTTGGAAATACATGACCAAAGGTAAATTGTATCGTTCTAATTTTTTGAAAAATTCGTGAACGTACAATAACATGTTTCTTCCGCATTTTCAGGGATCTCCAGCCTCTGGGGACAGGTAAGTATCCCTTTCCCCAATCCACTAAAGATGTTGAATAAAAAAACAGAGAAGAAAAGAAAAGCCTTCAGAATCTGATGTCTAGAAAAGACATAGAATTCAAACATCATTGGCATTCATGTTTTGAAATAGGAGGTTATCTGAACATGAATAAGAACATGCATTGTGCACCATAAAATCCCATTGATGGGTAAAATTTTTGGGAAAACGAAAGAGATTTTTCCAATCAAAAGTTGTTCAAAACTCTCAAAAGGACGTTTTCTCAAAAGACTAGAGGCAAAGCCTAGTCCAAACACGTCCTATACACACTTAAGAGAGAAGTGGAGCGAATCAGACAGCAAAATCTGGACCTACGGAAGTAGGGACCATTCGCAGCGATTACATGGGTTGGGACGACGGAGGCATTCATTTCATATCCCCCGAACACTACAGGTGACCGTTGATAACCCCTTCGAACGGCGGTTTTCATTCTCAACCCTATCAAGAACCACCTCCACATTGGTGCAAAATGGAGGTGAGTCCAGCAACATCAGGAGAAAATGGTTAGAAATTTTCTTGCTCGGAATAACATCAATCTTTGTGTGTTGTTTATATGGTAATCCAAATGCCATAGGATGATGAGAAGCATTCATTTCTCTATCCCACACACCATATCCTTTGCATAGCCAAGTTGAGCCTGCAAATTCATTTCATAAACCCATTGGTGATCATTGCAAGTTCCAAAACAAAGGCAAATCACTTCAGGAACGGAGAAGTTCAAGACTTAGGGTTTACGAAGAAACTACTAAGTTGATACTCAAGCGTGCTAAGAGCCAAGTCATATATCTAGCACAATTGCCAAGCATCCCACTTGCGACAAGGGATTAAAGAAATCCCAAGCATCAAGAAAAAGCAAAGTGCCTGGTAAAAGCGAGGCCGATGCTCGGGTAAACAATTTGATCGATCCCTGAAGAAACCTGGTAGGGAAAAGGAGAGGGAAAAACCCCTAATGGAGTCAGATCAAGAAGACTGCTCCCCAAATGATGTCAGCCGTGGAGAAAAAACACAGAAAGAGTTGTCAACCTCTTAATACCACAAGAGACGCTCTCTAAAGAGTTTGTGCACACCTCAAAAGCGGTTGCACGCCTCAAAAATTGAAGATGCAGAATGGAAAAGACAGGTGACAAGTTTGCAATGATCACCAAGGTCAATCCCCTCATAAATTCTGGGCCAAAAACAAGCCTTTTTCGGTCCCCAATCCTACCAACATCATAACCCTGAAACAGCATTCTCTGACTAAGACACTTGGGTTAACATATAGCTTAGCTCGAAGAGGTACGAGCAAGACTATTTCTTTCTCATTTTGCAGGGTTCTTGACTTGTAAACCCGAAGCAAATGGTGAAAACTTTCATTCAATGGCTTTGACTCAAAAATGAGTCCCCCTTGAAGACCAATACCAAGCCCAACATTACGGTCCCGTGGAAGACTTCCCGACCGATCAAAATGTATGCGCTGCGAATGAGCCTAAAACCTAGGCACAGGTTAGTAGGGAATTGAGTGCATCCCCTATAAAAAACCACTATCGCAAAACAGGTGAGAAGACCTCATTGTCGAGAAATATTCCAATTGATGTTTTGAACAAACTCTTTTTGGAATTTTCAAACTGTTGGATCCAGATTTTCCGTGCAAGGGATTTGTGATCACATTTGCATGTTGCAAGAATGCTTTGGGTAACCTCCAGCATCAAAATGCACATTTCATGATTAAAACTTAAATCATACGGTTTTGTCAAATGGACAGTCGTGGTCTTCCCAAAGATTACTAACGTTTTCTTGGTGAAGGTAAATCTTTCAGGCTCAAACTTCTGCAGGATACCTGGAGAACCCAGCTCCCAGAATGTCGCCTCAACAGACTCAAATGAAGTTTTGTCAAAATAAAATCTTTCACTGCTTCAAAAAACTGAATTCCCGACAAACTTCGGGGTCTCCAAAAAAAAAGAGGGGAAGAAAAACCATTTTAAAAGAAAAAGTCCTATCAGACGTGGAGAACCCTCGTCCCAGGACCCATTTTTTCAAAATATCAAACAGTCTCATCGGACGTGGAGAACCCTCGTCATGAGACCCATTTTCAAAAATCAAGCAGTCTCATCGGGCGTGGAGAACCCTCGTCATGAGATCCCTTAAAAAAATTTAGGCAGTCTCATCGGACGTGGAGAATCCTCGTCATGAGACCCCTTTTCTTAATTTAGGCAGTCTCATCGGACGTGGAGAACCCTCGTCATGAGACCCCTTTTCAAAGTCAAAACATGATGGTAGATACCGCCTGAAGGGTCAAACCAAGGTAGATACCGCCTGAAGGGTCAACTCATGGTAGAAACCGCCTGAAGGGTCAACTCAAGGTAGATACCGCCTGAAGGGTCAATCCAAGGTAGAAACCGCCTGAAGGGTCAAAACTATGGTAGAAACCGCCTGAAGGGTCAACTCAAGGTAGATACCGCCTGAAGGGTCAATCCAAGGTAGAAACCGCCTGAAGGGTCAAAAATGATGGTAGATACCGCCTGAAGGGTCAACACAAGGTAGATACCGCCTGAAGGGTCAAACCAAGGTAGAAACAGCCTGAAGGGTCAAAACTATGGTAGAAACCGCCTGAAGGGTCAACTCAAGGTAGAAACCGCCTGAAGGATCAAAACTATGGTAGAAACCGCCTGAAGGGTCAACTCAAGGTAGAAACCGCCTGAAGGGTCAAAAATGATGGTAGATACCGCCTGAAGGGTCAACACATGGTAGATACCGCCTGAAGGGTCAAACCAAGGTAGAAACCGCCTAAAGGGTCAATTCATGGTAGAAACCGCCTGAAGGGTCAACTCAAGGTAGATACCGCCTGAAGGGTCAATCCAAGGTAGAAACCGCCTGAAGGGTCAAAACTATGGTAGAAACCGCCTGAAGGGTCAACTCAAGGTAGATACCGCCTGAAGGGTCAATCCAAGGTAGAAACCGCCTGAAGGGTCAAAAATGATGGTAGATACCGCCTGAAGGGTCAACACAAGGTAGATACCGCATGAAGGGTCAAACCAAGGTAGAAACCGCCTAAATGGTCAATTCATGGTAGAAACCGCCTGAAGGGTCAACTCAAGGTAGATACCGCCTGAAGGGTCAATCCAAGGTAGAAACCGCCTGAAGGGTCAAAACTATGGTAGAAACCGCCTGAAGGGTCAACTCAAGGTAGAAACCGCCTAAAGGGTCAACCAAAGGTAGAAACCGCTTGAAGGGTCAACTCAAGGTAGAAACCGCCTGAAGGGTCAAACCAAGGTAGAAACCGCCTGAAGGGTCAACTCATGGTAGAAACCGCCTGAAGGGTCAAACCACGGTAGATACCGCCTGAAGGGTCAAATATGGTAGAAACCGCCTGAAGGATCAGCCTAATGGTCCGATCCACCATACGGATCAAAACCTTGACAAATTCCAGACACGGAAAGAGTCGTTTCCCTAGGTAAACCTTACAGTAGGTGAACCATTTCTGGTTCGATCCACCATACGGATCAAAATCCTTGGCAAATCCCAAAGTGTGGGACGCGCCTTCCTTAGGTTCCTACCAGTTAGGAATCCCATAATGGTATGACCTACCATACAGGTCAGAGCTTAATCTCCCTAGGATATTCTGAATGACGAGTCCTAGGTATCTGCTTGAAAGTTGTCGCAACCGGCAGCATCTGACAGGTGAGCTTCAGGTAAGCCTCTCTCACTCCGGCCCATGTTCAAATTGTTAAAGCAAACCGGGGATTAATTTGAGCTTTCATCAAAGGGCCTTAAGCGATCCAATGTCGTAGCATTTCTTCTCTCATTTTCCCAGTTGAGTCGGTTAGAAATCAGGTGCCACCTTATCTTTGAGAGAAACCTCTAACGAGATTCCTCTCAAAGAGGGGCAGCTGTTGACACCTGATTTTTTACCATTTATTATTGTGATTTTTATTCTTTAAAATTAATTAAAAATATCAAAAAAGGTCATAAAATCACAAAATCAACTTTGGAAGCCTTGGCCTAGCCTCGGGGACCAATTTTGAACAAAAAATATTTTTTGGTATTTTATAATATTTTTCGAATTTATTTAATTATAAAAATACCCAAAAAATCAGAAAAATACCATTCGTGGTCAGAAAAATACACAAAAATATTCAATAATTTTGTTTTAATTTCATCTTCAAGTGTGTCACCTTAAATCTTGAAAATTCGGCTCGGGTCACTATGTTTCTTCACAAACATAAACTCGAACCGAGCAAAAAAATTCCTTTGTGAGTCTTTTAATTTTCAATTCTCACTTTTTATAAGCCATGACATTGAATCCTAAAGGCTAGAAGTGCAATTGGGTCAATTTGCCCTCCAATTTGATCAATTTTAATCAAAAGGGCTTAATTGCATATTTTTCTTTCGATTAGTCCCCGGTTTCACGGATCTTGAATTTCACACGGGCATACCCATTAAAATTCAACACCTCTACCCATAATTTTCATCATGCCCAATCCATTGGCGGCCTCAATTCAGGCTAATTTGGTCGTTTGGATGTATACGTATGCTCTACGTATTTATACGTCATACGTATTTATACGTTATGCGTATTTATACTGTTTGGTAACCTCTTTAACTCTTGTAATAATAATAATGGTTATTATTTTTAACACCTTTGTTAGTGCTTTTTTAAATAGCATTTTTGTATTATGAGTGCTATTGTAAGTGCTATTTTTAAATAGCATTTTTGTATTATAAATTGTGAGTGCAATTGTTAGTGCTATTTTTAAATGACATTTATTTATCATAAATTGTGAGTGCTATTGTTAGTGCTATTTTTAAATGGCATTTATTTATCATAAATTGTGAGTGCTATTATTAGATAGAATTTATAATTGTTAGTGCTATTTTTAAATAGCATTTTTGTATTATAAATTGTGAGTGCTATTGTTAGTGCTATTTTTAAATAGCATTTTTGTATTATAAATTGTGAGTGCTATTGTTAGTGCTATTTTTAAATGTCATTTATTTGTGAGTGCTATTTTTAGAAAGTATTTATTATTTGTGAGTGCTATTTTATAATACAATTTATTGGAAGGAATTTTTGGCTATAAAAGGATGGCAAGAGTTTTGAGGTTGGGGGAGAGACATTTTGTAGAGTGTGCAAATTTTTGAGAGCTTAGAGAGAAGAACACAAACACTCTCTATATTCTCATAATCTTGAGTGAGCAAAATATACTAAGTTCGGAATATTGATTCCGCATATTGCTAGCACAATTGTTGTGGAGTTATTAGTCGCCTCCCCGTTCGTCAATTGGTGGTGCGTCCGAACTAGATGCCTAACACTTGTGGAGGCTGAGATCGAAGAACATCGTACCGACACCCTCCGTTCAAGTACGCTACGAGAGGTAATCTATTTACTCCCTTTGAAGCTTTGTGATTTTTTTCGATTGAAATGCACGAAGTACGCCTCTGGAGATACATGTATGGGTTGTTATTTATTTCCGCTACGTGTTACGTGGATCCCAACAGTGGTATCAGAGCCGATCCTTAGGTGTTTTCGTGCATTTAATTGATTTTTTGCAATTTTTGCAATACTATGGCCAATATGTATTAACGAATTGTTCGTCTTACATGGCTAATGGATGTTGATTATTTTATATGATAAATTAATCAACGTAGCAAAAATTGAGACTAAATCAATTTTGAATCGAAAATTTATGGCTATCTTATTTTACGTAAAAATTCTGAATATGATTCAACGTAGAATTTTTATTGTGCCTTCCTAAGTTTTAAATTGTGAATTTATTACTTACGTGGAAGGGTGGTGATCATGGAAAAATCCCTAATCAATGTGATTGATGTATGTATGAATGTATGGTGATTATTTATATATTTGGGGTTGTAATTATTAAATGGAGGCTGCGTACTCCTTTTATTTTTCATGTAATCTTTATTTTTAGCATAGTCAATTGTTGATGTAAATGCTACGAGGATTACGTGGAGGAGCCTTTTAAGTCGGCGAGCTCTTTGGGGCCCGATTCTTGAAGAGTTCAAGAAACCAAGAAGAAGCGAAGAGCGGCTCTCCGTTATTAAAATATTAAAATGATTAAATGTGGTCTCATTGGCTCGAGACCCATCAAATCATAATTCCATGATCACCACGTAGGATAGATGTTTATGTGATTGACATCTATTTATTTATTATGATTACGTGAGCATGTTAAACTGGTTAATGTGCAAAGTCAGACTTACCTCACCCAAAATTGCGCTTGCAGGAAATCCTAGTTAGGGAAAATCACTCGCGTTAGGTACCGAAAGGGCGTTGGTAATGACATCAACGTAACCAAGTCCCCGAACTCAAAATCTCTGGTTCCGCAGAATTGATCGATCTCTCCCAATCGGTCAATAAGGTTTCCGGTCTACCCTCCAAGAAAGACCGGTGGCGACTCCAAATGCATGCACAAGTTGCACATGCCACCACGACCACACTAAGGTCGAAATCGATCGGCTCTTATCGCCGAATCCCCTTTGAAAAATACTCCCGCCGCGATTTGGTATGGGCCTGGGAGGGCCCGCGCCGATCCAAGACCCGCGATCGGTAATCCATTAGCCGCGTCCGCTTTCGGACGGGTCGCGACAGTCACCCACCTGACCCAAACCCTAATTTTAAGTAATTTTCAAGACCCAATTGGAACAAGAAAGGCAATTTACTCATTGAGGGGTAAAATCGTCTTTTCGAGAAAAGGGATGAGACTTGATAACCCAAGCCCAAGAATGGGTCGTCTAACTGACCCTAATTCTTACCTTGGCATTATCGACTTTATCTCGCATACACAGCAGAGGCGACTTACCCCTAAAGGGTAATATCGTCAATTCTTTGGAGAACTGATAAGAAATCCCAAAAATAGGATTGACCAGAAGTCTGTGGTCAATCCTCAATTTTTGGGGATTTCTGGAATATCTAGGATTTTCCCATAATTTTCCTACAATTTTTTTTTATTTTTTTAGGATTTTCTAGCATTTTTTAGGATTTTCTAGAATTTTTATGATTTTTTTTTTATTTTTTAAAAATTATTTTCTGAATTTTTATTAAAAAATGTAATTCGGACCGGGTTGAAACCCGGTCCAAACCCGGACCCGCGAGGACCCATCCCCGAAACGACATCGTCCCGCGTTTTTTATTTTCTGATTATTTGGACTTGATCCGACGATTTCTATTGAACCGCGTGGCTACTCCACGGCCATCGGATCAACTTTCTAAATCCTACTGTTCAGATTAAGGAGACTCGACCAGGACCGTCTGATTGACCTACTAAAACCTACGGTCAGGATTAGAAGGCTAGACTCAATCTGGGCTGTCCGTCTTCACTAATCTAAACGACGCCGCTCGACCACTAACCTAAACGGCACAGTTTCGACTTATTTTGATTTTCTGATTTTAAAACATTTTCGGATATTTCTCATTACCATTTGGACGGCTACTAAAATTTAGACTCGATTTATCTGATCCGTCTGATTCATTTATTCGAATAACAAACCCTAACGGCTATGCTGACTAGACAGCCATGTGGACCAATGACAGACTGCCACTTAAGAACGCTCACCCGTTGACTCGCCACGTCAGCTTCGTCTTCAACCTCGGCGACTACCTCTGAACGGACCGGCCACGACCTTCCGGTGATGATCCAACGGTGAAACTTTGAAGGAATCGAGCAGGGCCGACGGCAATCGACTCGTCTCGGTTTCGCACGCAACATATCACAAGATTGCACGATTTCACCCATAGAATTGAGCGCGGACAGGTTCGAACCAGTACGTATACATGTACTCTAATCATTGCGATTCATGGCATTTTAGGCTAATTCATCAACACAGAAGCATCATTCAATGTTTAGAAAACTTACCTCGAGCTCCGATTGAGCTCGCACGACCTAGATTAGGCTAGGCAAGAATGAACAATGACCGACAAGGGAGGTTAAGTTCGGAGACTCAATTCGAGGTATTCAAGCGACAAAATGAAGATACGATGATGGTCAAGGATGCTTAAAGAGTAAAACGCCTACCCTAACTCGAAGAATCAAGATCGGAATCGAGTTCCGCCATTAAAGCACAGTAACGAAAGCTTAAAGATTGAACTTACCTATTCTCGTGGTTTCAGGCGGGCCGGTCGGTGGCGGTCGACTCCTGGCGCTTGGGTGATCTCTGATGACCCCGTCGAACTTTGGTTTAGCCTCAAAAGGCCCAACCAGTGCTATGCAAATCTGAGCTCCAACCCCTCGACCCGCGGTGAGGGAATGTGAGCTCTCTCTCTCTCTCTCTCCTCTCTCTCTCTCTCTCTCTCTCTCCTCTCTCTCTCTCTCTCTCTCTCTCTCTCTCTCTCTGTTGATTCCGTTCAATCCTCCCTCAACCGAACTAACCAACCCCTTCCTCTAGAAGGATCAATTGGCTCTTATACTTCTTTGAAATTTTGGCGCCGAACGGGAGGGTTGAGCTTGTGACATTCTGAATTTCCTGCCATTTTGAGGCTATTGAATGTGAATGTACCTTATAATGTATTTCAGTTTTTGTCCTCGTTCAGATCTGATCAATCTTGAGTAAACTGACCAAAAGGGAAAGGCTAACGCATAACAAGGTTACGTAGACCTAGGAAACTCGAAAAAAGAAGTGACGCTTTAACCATAAGGATTGTCGATGGAACATTTTGAGTCAATGATGCCGATTAGATAATGATTAAGGAATACCAATGCTAGCGTTATACGATTGGATCGCGGGTGAAGCCGTTTAACCAATGTATAATTTGTAAATTTTCTTAAATCGAACTATGACGATCGAAGCCGTCGAAACTAGAAATGAACCCTCGCAATTACATGACAACCAAAGCCGTCGTAACTTGAGTCGTCCTAAGTGTGACGAGAGTCACAGAGTCGATACACGTAACGTATGCAAAAGCCGCCCGTTAGTTCGAGATAAACTGAAGATACAAATGACAGAAGATCGATCATGCAATGGAAGCTCGAAATTGGCAAATGGAAATGAAGAATTCCAACATTAGAAAAGAATTTGGACATCACTTCATCGAGGGTAATTTAGATTGAGAAAAGTGAAATTTGGATTGGAAGTGGAAAATTACCCTTTTACCCCTCAAAGGATATTCTTTCCTTTAGAACAAGTAAGGGCATTATAGTCAATTACTCTCTCCCTTTAGTGGCCGAAAGTTTGAGGGTATTATAGTCAATTTGTGCTCTAGATTTTTATGAAGAAAAGTCAAGAGTATTAATGAGAGGTGATGTGTATAAGTAGGCTAGAGTAGAGCTCTAGGATGGCATTAATTTCTAGTCAAATCCCACCTACTATTCTCTCTCTCTCCTTGACTTGGGGAAAAAGAAAAAGGAAGAAGACCTCTCTCTCTCTTAAATTTTTCTCAGCCACTTTCTCTCTCCCAATCCCACGCTCTCTCTCCCCTCTCCCTTTCATTTTCCCTCTTTCTCGCCGGCCAACTCGCGACCAGCACCAACCCGTCTCACTGTTTCGGCCATAACTCCATCGTCCGACATCAGATTGAGGTGATTCTTTCGCCATTAGAAAGCTTATTATCTTATATTTCCATAGACATATTAAAAGCTCAATTTGACCCAGTAGATCTTTCCGTAGCTCGATTTGAGTGGACGAAGGTCAGATTCGGAGCAAACCAGGCCATGAGCTCCTTTATACCTGGTTAGAAGGTTTATCTTGCTTCCAAATCAAGGTGAGACCTCCTTAAGACATAGTATTAAGGTTGAGTAAGTTTGGTTTGAAGTTTGGTTGATGATAGATGGATTTTAATGGTGGAATTTGGATGATTTTCTAAAGGACAGAATCTGTCCTCTTCAACGGGTCTGGGAACCGAGCGCCTTTGAAGGCCGTAAAAGTATCGCCTTGCCCCGAAACGTGTTGGTAAGACACCCTAAGACATGATATTACATGTTAGTAAAGGATTGGTGAGTTAGATTGAAGTTTTGATGGCCGGCTTGCATGGTATTTCCAAGGAACAAAATCTGTCTTGCGCCAGACAGATTAGGAACTGAGGATTGCTGCGGTTCTTGAAGGAGTTCTTTGCTTAAAATAGCTTGGTAAGAAGACTTCTAACATTTTGTTAGGATGTTGAGTCACTAAAGGTGGTTTTTTGGTGAAAATTGAAGGTTTTAAAGGGTTGTTTGAGGGTGGAACCGTGAGAGACCCTAGAGCTGCTAAATCCCGTTTTCTGCGCACACCGATTTTAAAACGACCCGTTCTAAGTCATCCGATATCCAAATTGAGCCCCGTTTTCGTCCACACGACCGTAAGATCTTGAAGAACAAGATTATAAAACTTGCTTTCCCAAAAAGTCAGTAGAAAAATGATGTAGGACAACGACGTCGTAATTTCACTGATCGGGAAAGTAACCGAATTCTCCAAGTTGCCGAATATCTAACTTCCCGAACTTCCGATTTACCCAATTCGATATCATTTAGATTTGATTCCAATATTCATTTTAGGATATCTTTAGGTTTGATTTGCAATATTTTAATATTCGTTTTTCTAATTTTAGGAAACTCAGCAGTATAGATATATGCAATATTTGATTTAAATTCTCTTTTAATTAGATAAGATTTGATTCGTTTTAGCGTTATTTTTTGTAATTCTATTTCTTTTAGGAGTTCTATCTATATAAAGGACGTCCGCTTTTTGTAATATTCAGACTATCATCAATCAAATACCGTTTATTTTGAGGAATTATTTTCCTGTTATCGCTTACCCTACGTCATTTGGTATCAGAGCGAGGTTTCTCCTGGCGACGATGTCTCATAACGTGAATCGATATACTTCCGTAGCTGAGGACCATCTTGGTGAGCCTATTACACGGAAGGTGTTTACCCAGTTTGCCGAGGAAACTCGACGAGCTCTGCACGACCATCAACGGACGATGCAAGACTTGCTTGCCGCTACCCAACGGTTGTCTGCAAACCCAGGCCACACACCTGGCGTTCTTCCAGCCGAGCGAATTCCTATCGCTCGTGATCTCGAAGTAGCTATGGATCGTGGGACAAATCACCAACAACACCGACAAAGGCGACAAGCCTATGTCGAGGATTTTCAAGAAGAGGATTTCCCAGACGCGCCTATTCGTGGAGGTTGCCGTTATGGAGGATTCCAAGGAAAGCATGTTCGTGGAGGTCGACGATATGTAGGTTACCAACGATATTCCGATCAATATCAATTGAATGATGATCTCTCTACCTTCAGTGGCAATCTGGATTTTGAAGACTTTCTGGATTGGCTCTGGGATATTGAGGAGTTCTTTGAAGCAATGGAGATCGATGAGGAAGACTAAGTAAAAAACGTGGCGAAAAAGTTGAGGCGCGACGCTTTAGTCTGGTGGGAGCAAACGCAAAATATCCCGATGCCAACAAGGAAAAGCATCCATCCGAACGTGGAGACGAATGAAATGAATGTTAAAGGTTTGGTTCCTTCCACCTAACTATGAACAAAATTTGTTAAATTCAAACCACTCGATAGGTTCTTTGTGCCATTCTTTCTCCTATTCCACCGCCAAGACATCTGAAGCTCTTGTCGAGGGCAAGAACCATCTTTTCAAGAAATTAGAGGAGGAGCCAACGGTGGAAGAAGAGATGGAGCAGAAAGACCCGGAGATCGTTCTCGAAGTCGAGACTTCCATCGAGAAAGTGGGTGAACAAGATGAGGATGATGTCCAGGAAGTGAAGAAAGGTGAAGAGTGTCCAAAAGAAAGTTTATATCTGTTGACACCTGATTTTTGACCATCTTTTATTTTAGTTTTTATTTCTAAAATTAATTAAAAATAGCAAAAAAAGGTCAAAAATTGCAAAATCAACTTTGGAAGCCTTAGCCTAGCCTCAGGAACCAATTTTGAACAAAAAAAAATATTTTTCGTAAATTTTAATAATTTTTTGAATTTATTTAATTATTAAAAATACCCAAAACATCAAAAAATGCCATTCGTGGTCAGAAAAATACACAAAAATATTAAATAATTTTGTTTTAATTTCCTACTCAAGTGTGTTACTTTAAATCTTGAAAATTCGGTTCGGGTCAATGTTCCTTCACGAACATAAACCCGAACCGAGCCAAAAAATGCCAATCGAGTCTTTTAATTTGTAGATTCTATAATCTTGACGTCGACCACCGTATGCAATAAACGCCCATTGTTTCTCTTCTTCGTGAGGGGACTAGAATGATTTAAAAAAATGAAAAGAGGAGGGAGTGGAAGACAGATTATCCATGGAGCAAAGGTGGGGGAGCGGCGCCTCAACCAAAAACAAGAGTATAATATAAAAAAAAAGAGGGAAAAGTAGAGGACAGCAGAGTCTGTCCTCCACCATGCAATAGAAAAGAAGGATTAAATAAAAAGAAAGTGGGGGACAAAGGTGTTAAAAAAGAAAAAAGAAAAAAGAAAAGAAAGGCACTTCACGTTGAGGCCATGCATGAAAAAAGATATATGCTCGGCAGTGGGGATGGTCTTCAGCAGGAGGAATCTGTGGAAAAGGGGGTTCCACGAGGAACCAAGCAAAAAAAGAAGAAGAAAAGAAGAGATTCCCGAGAGTTGGACAAAAAAAAAACCGCATGGAGACAGCCACTGCCGGCCGGCCTCCGCGCAAAACAGACCGGGAGTCAATGCGACTCGCGCCGGCGTGCTCCATTCTCCCTCCCCCCAACATCATCTCTCTCTCTCTCTAAAGCTGCGAAAGAGTGGAACTTCGCCGCCCATCTCTGCGTTCTTGAAGCTGCCTTTGGTTAATGGATGTCCTCCTGTTCGTTGTTCTCGTGTTTGCCTTCACGGGCCATTCCAGCGCCACTTGGTGTGTGTGCAAGGAGGGGCTGGCGACGCGGTGCTGCAACGTCGGACTACGCCTGTGGATCCGGAGCTGACTGTGCGCCGGTACGGCAGACCGGGGGTGTTACTCCCCCCAACACGGTGATGGCTCATTGTTCCTACGTCGTCAACAGCTTTTTCCCGAAGAAGGGCCAAGCTCAGGGCACCTGCGATTTCGTCAGTACCGCCTCTGTCTCCACCTCAGACCCCAGTTCTAGCGGCTGTGTTTACCCTTCTAGTGCCAGCTCGAGCAGCACGTCCACGACTCCCGTCATGACCACTCCGCCCTTCCATAGCGGCCTCTCCTCCTACTAATGGTAAGCCAGCTCCCCACTTCTTGACTGCGTTTTATCTTTAGTCGAGATTGGCGTGTTCTTCGCCGGCATGTCCACCCTGTCAAGCTTCCCTTGCATGGTCCAAAGGCTTCATTCGTTTGCGAATATGCATGCGTCCCCACTTACCTGACTCTGTTTAGTGGTAGCTTGTCATAGACGCCTGATGCTTGTTGGTCACCCGTGCACGCCTTCGTTTGGGTGGTTGGTCGAGACTCTAGTCTAGCAACTGTCGCCTCTTTTACGTTGTGGTGCTCGCACTAGTTCTACGGCCCCGTTATCGGTCGTTCGAAAGCGTTGAGTTCGGTGTTCGGAAACTCGAACGGCGTTGTCCCGCAGTCTTGAAGACTGCTAGCTCTGTCTTTGCCTGCTAGCCGGAAGCCTGTTCGGCCTGCCAGTTCGTTGCTCCGGGGAAAGGGCAGAAGCGTGAAGCCGAGGTGAGACCGACGCAGGTGTTGAGCCCGATGAAAGGCCAGTCATGAATACCCACCATCGACAGGTCAACCATGTGCGTGCAGACCCAGCGTTTTGACGAAGAAATCTACCGAACGTTGGTCCGGTCTTGAGGCCGAACGAGTTCCAGCAGCTTGAGAGAGAGTTGTCATGGAGAGTCGACCGTTGGAGAAAGCAACGCCGTTGAAGTCCCCGTTAGGCCAAGCCGAGGTGACGCCTCAATAGGTAGATCGTGAGGCAAAGAGTGGGTTTGGACATATCCAACCGGAGGTGAGGGAAGGCTCGCCGGATGACGACGTCGATTCAAGCACGAAGGAGCTGGTGCTGAAACTGCACTCTGACGAGGAGCGACAGGCTGAATGCCACCTAACGTCGATCGGCCGGCGGTGGGCGGTAGGCTTGTTGTTCGTTCTGACGAGCGAAACCTGACGACGGCGCGACTCGGGCGCGTCAGTCGGTCGGGTGAGGCTTGGTGTTGGTGCTGGCGCCGAGCGGGTCTCGGCGTTTCGGTGGCCCACGCCACAGGGGGGCTGTTGTTTGGCTCGGGATCGTCCCACCGTTTTCAATGGCGCAAGGCGCCGACGGTGTTGCAGAGAGGGCAACGCGGTAAGAAGATGATGAACAGTGGTATTAAGCTGCCCTCCTTTTTCGTTTTGTTTCATGTTGGGCTGAGGCGTTGGAGGCTGAGGCTTGAATGTGGGCCGGTTCCAGCGAGTTTGGGTCTGTTGCTGAGGAGTAAGGGCTGAGATTGGAAAGGAAGAGGGAAAGCCGGGCTTGGCGTCTTCGACCTGAAGGAAAGGTGGGCCTGGGTTTCTGCTATTTTGACTGGGCCTGTTTCGGATCCTCTTACCCGGACCCGATCGAGGCCTGGCGGGTCTGATTTGGACCCGGGTCCGGGAACCCAACCCGGACTTGGCTCCCTTTAATTAATTAATAAATAATAATAATAATAATAATAATAAATTCAAAAATAAAAAATCAATAAAAAAATAGAAAGTCATAAAAAAATCAAAAAAATTCGAAAAATTCAGAAAAATTCTAAAAAATTCCAGAAAATAGGAAATGGCCACATTCAACTGGCCATGACCTGTTCTGGGTCTTTCGACCCCCGGTCTTTCTAGAAATGACGGTTTTGCCCTTCCGGCAAACCGTCTTCCAAAAAAATTCTAAAAAAATTCAGGAAAATCCCAAAAAATAGGAAATGGCCACAAACAACTGGCCAAGACTCATTCCGGGAGTTTTGAACCCCGACCCTTCTTAAAATGACGATTTCGCCCTTTGGGCGAATTGTCTTCCAAAAAATTGAAGAAAAATCAAGAAATTCCAAAACAAATTCTCAAAAATGGGAAATGGCCACAAACAACTGGCCATGGAGTATTTTGGGTAATTCGGTATCCAAACCTTCCAAAATTGACGATTTTGCCCTTCGGGCTAATCGTCCCCAAATCTTCCCGTTTTACCCCTGGTCCGAAATCACGCCTTCCCTAAGCCCTTATGGCTATACTAGGAGGCCATGTGATGTGAATTGACGCGCATTGATGTGATTTATTTATGCACTTGATTGCACTTTCATTTAAATTGATTGTGATTGATAGGAATAGTCTTCCAATCTGCATGAAACCCTGAATCAAACCTACCCCACCCAAAATTGCGCCTGCATGAATTCTTAGCTAGGAAATCACTCGCGTTAGGTACCGAAAGGGCGTTGGTAATGACACCAGCGTAACCAAGTCCCCGAACCTAAAATCTCTGGTTCCGCAGAATTGATCGATCTCTCCCAATCGGTCAATAAGGTTTCCGGTCTACCCTCCAAGAAAGACCGGTGGCGACTCCAAATGCATGCACAAGTTGCACATGCCACCACGACCACACTGAAGGTCGAAAGCGATCGACTCTTATCGTCGAATCTTTTGAAAAATACTCCCTCCGCGATTTGGTATGGGCCTGGGAGGGCCCGAGCCGATCCAAAGCCTGCGATCCGCACCCTTGTGCGGGGGAAGGCCCGCGATCGGTAATCCATTAGCCGCGTCCGCCTTCGGACGGGTCGCGACAGCTGGCGACTCCGCTGGGGACTTCTGTTCTAGAACCTATGGTTCTAGACCCCAAGTGGACTTAGGCCGTAATTAAAACGTTGAGTGATATTTCTAACCCTGCAGGCGCTGTTGAAGGTGAGGTAAGTCCGCTCATGATATGTGTTATATGTTTTTGCAGATTGGAGTGATAAGGGGGGTAGTCTGTGATTGACGTTGTCTTATGCAGGTTGGCGTAGGAATGGATGATTGTGTGTATGTTTTATATTGAAGCGATGATTGTTAAATAAGATGCATGTTTATCGCTTTAGCACGACACCGAAAACACACACAACCGCGCCTAAAACCCTGGGCGCCGTCTATAGGAAAACAATATAAGGGATTGAAAATGGAATCTCCGTGAGGAAAAGCACGGGGTAATCCACTTTTCAATTCCGCTCATTTTGAGCTATGGATTGAGCCCCAATGCAACGATAGTTGTGCAATGGAATCTGCTCTTTCTAGAATTCGAGGTGGGAACCTTGACCTTAGGTGCCAAATCTTTTGATTTTTAGAAGTTTTATCCTCACTTGTCTCATATGCATGTCTTTGGATGGCTAATATATCTAAAACCACCTAAAAAAAATCGTTGATGCTGGAGTCACATCTCGAAGACTGGAACTGGGGCATCTCCAAGTGTTCGGACCACATTCCTTTGATTGATTTGACATTCCTAGTTCTCTTGTATAAGATTAATTTTGCTGAGATCCTCTCTATCTCGTCCCTTAGATTGATTGTATTAGGGATCTATTTGTATTGTATACATCTTGATAAAGCTCATTTCTATCGAAAATGGGGGCAAATTCCCCGAACCTGTGGAGCATAGTGGAACTCGTCTCTTCAGTGCAAAATACATTTGGCCGCAGAGCCACCCATTTGGTAAAACGATGTATCGTTCCTATACGATCTTCAGTCAAATATCGAAGTAATGTCTCATTTCTCTTCCTTCTCAGGTGATAAACATGGATAAATCACTCAAGGAACCATCTGTTCAAATAACTGAACAGAAATTGCCCAACTGGGGGCAGGTGAACCGTTGATGTTGCAAACGTTCCGAGCATGGATAGGCGGATTTGATAGACGTTGTTCATATCAATACATAACATCAGAGCGGAATGAGAATCAAGAGTAAAGTTGTATCGTCCCAATTTGTCGTGAATTTGGGAATATGAATTGACACTTATTGTTTATCTTTGACAGGGGAGCCGTCAAGGCAGAACAAGTTTTCACATCCCACGTACTACTCGTTAGAGTACATGACCAAGGGTAGGATGTATCGTTCCGATTCTTGCGAAATTCATGAACATACAATAACATGCTTGTTTCACATTTTCAGGGATCTCCGTCCACGGTGGACAGGTAAGTATCCCTTTCCCTGATCTATCAAATAAAAGCATAGGGAAAAAGAAAAGCTTTCAGAACCTGCTGCCTAGAAAAGACATACAATTCTAACTCCATTGGCATTCATGTTTTAAAACAGGAGGTTGTCTGAACATGAATAAGAACATGCATTGTGCATCATGAAATCCCCTTGACGGGTAAAATTTTTGAAGAAAGTGAAATAGATTTTTCCAATCAAAAGTCGTTCAAAGCTTTCAAAAGGACGTTTTCTCAAAAGACGAGAGGCAAAGCCTAATCCAAACACGTCCTATACACACCTGAGAGATGAGTAGAGTGAATCGGATAGCCAAATCTGGACCTACGGAGGTAGGGACCATTCGCATCGATTACATGGATTGGGACGACAGGGGCATTCGTTTCTTATCCCCGAGCAATGCAGGTGACCATTGACAACCCCTTTGAACGGCGGTTTTCATTCTCAACCCTGTCAAGAACCACCCCACATTGGGGGCAAAATGGAGGTGAGTCTAGCAACATCAGGAGAAAATGGTTAGAAATTTTCTTGCTCGGACTAACATCAATCTTTGTGTGTTGTTTATATGGTAATCCAAGTGCCATAGGATGACGAGAAGCATTCATTTCTCTATCCCACACACCATATCCTTTGCACAGCCAAGTTGGGCTTGCCAAATTATTTCATAAACCCGTTGGTGATCATTGCACATTCCAAGACGGATGCCGCACCACTTCAAAAATGGAAGAGTTCAAGACTTAGGGATTACGAAGAGAATTCCCGGACTGATATTCAAAGCATGTTTAGACTATATGTCTAACATGATCCCATGAGGATGAGAAAAAGTGGGATTTCAAAAGTGAATGAGAAAAATTCACGGCATCGAGAAAAAGCAAAGTGCCTGGTAAAAGCAAGGCCAATGCTCGTGTAAGTTGTTTGATTGATCCGCAATGAAGCTGGATGGGAAAAGAAGAAATCCCTAAAGGAGTCAGATCAAAAAGACTACTCCCCAAATGGTGTCAAGCGTGGAGCAGAGACGCAGATAGAGTCATCAGTCTCTTAATGCGACGAAACGCTCTCTGAAGAGCTGGTACACACCTCAAAATCGGTTGCACATCCCAAAAACTGAAGGTACAAAGAGGAAAGGGCATGTGGTAAATTTGCAATGATCACCAATGTCAAACCCTTCGTAATTTCTGGGCCAAAAACAAGCCTTTTTCGGTTCCCAATCCTACTAATGTTACAACCCTGAAACAGTCCTCTCTGACTAAGACACTTGGGTTAACATATTGCTTAGCTCGAAGAAGTACGAGCAAGACTATTTCTTTCTCATTTTGCAGGGTTCTTGACTTGTAAACCCGGAGCAGATGGTGAAGACTTTCATTCAATGGCCTCGACTCCAAGGCGGGTCCCCCTTGAAGATCAATAACCAAGCCCAACATTACGGTCCCATGGAAGACCTCCCGACCAATCAAAATGTATGCGCTGCGAATGAGCCTAAAACCTAGGCACAGGTTAGTAGGGAATCGAGTGCATCCCCTATAAAAACCATTATCCCAAAACAGGTGAGAAGACCTCATTGTCGAGAAATATTCCAATTGATGTTTCGAACAGACTCGTTTTGGAATTTTCAAACTGTTGATCCAAATTTTCCATGCAAGGAATTTGTGATCACATTTGCATGTTGTAAGAATGCTTTGGATAACCTCCAGCATCAAAATGCACATTTCATGATTAAAAATTAAGTCATAAAATTTTGTCAAATGGACAGCCGTGATCTTCCCAAAAATTACTAACGTTTTCTTGTTGAAGAAAAATCTTTCAGGCTCAAATTTCTGCAGGATACCTGGAGAACCCAGCTCCCAGAATGTCGCCTCAACAGACCCAGTGAAACTTTGTCAAAATAAAGTCTTTCACTGCTCAAAAAAAAAAAACTGAATTCCTGACAAACTTCGGGATCTTTAAAAAAGGGGGGAAGAAAAAAACCCTTTCAAAAGAAAAAGTCCTATCAGACGTGGAGAACCCCCGTCTTAGGACCCATTTTCAAAAATCAGGTAGTCTCATCGGACGTGGAGAACCCTCGTCATGAGACCCCTTTTCAAAATCAAGCAGTCCTAGCATGACGTGGAGAACCCTCGTCCTAGGATCCCTTTTCAAAAATATCAAACAGTCCTAGCATGACATGGAGAACCCTCGTCCTAGGACCCCTTCTCAAAAATCAATCGGTCCTCGCATGACGTGGAGAACCCTCGTCTCAGGACCCCTTTTCAAAATTTAGGCAGTCTCATCGGACGTGGAGAACCCTCGTCATGAGACCCCTTTTCAAAGCAAACTCAAGGTAGATACCGCCTGAAGGGTCAACAAAGGTAGAAACCGCCTGAAGGGTCAAACAAAGGTAGATACCGCTTGAAGGGTCAAATCAAAGGTAGAAACCGCCTCAAGGGTCAAACAAAGGTAGAAACCGCCTAAAGGGTCAAACAAAGGTAGAAACCGCCTGAAGGGTCAAACAAAGGTAGATACCGCCTGAAGGGTCAACAAAGGTAGAAACCGCCTGAAGGGTCAAACAAAGGTAGATACCGCCTGAATGGTCAAATCAAAGGTAGAAACCGCCTAAAGGGTCAAACAAAGGTAGAAACCGCCTGAAGGGTCAAACAAAGGTAGATACCGCCTAAAGGGTCAAATCAAAGGTAGAAACCGCCTCAAGGGTCAAAACAAAGGTAGAAACCGCCTAAAGGGTCAAAACAAAGGTAGAAACCGCCTAAATGGTCAAAACAAAGGTAGAAACCGCCTGAAGGGTCAAATCAAAGGTAGAAACCGCCTGAAGGGTCAAACCAAGGTAGAAACCGCCTGAAGGGTCAACTCAAGGTAGAAACCGCCTGAAGGATCAGCTCATGGTAGAAACCGCCTGAAGGATCAACTCAAGGTAGATACCGCCTGAAGGGTCAATTCAAGGTAGATACCGCCTGAAGGGTCAACTCAAGGTAGAAACCGCCTGAAGGGTCAAATCAAGGTAGAAACCGCCTGAAGGGTCACATTGATGGTAGATACCGCCATAAGGGTCAGCTCATTGGTGGAAACCGCCATAAGGATCAAACTAAACTCAACCAAAGGTAGAAACTGCCTGAAGGATCAATACAAAGGTCCGATCCACCATACGGATCAAAATCCTTGGCAGATCCCAAAGCATGGGATGCGCCTTCCTTAGGTTCCTACCAGTTAGGGATCCCATGATGGTATGACCTACCATACAGGTCAGAGCTTAATCTCCCTAGGATATTCTGAACAAGTCCTAGGTATCTTCTTGAAAGTCGTCGCAACCGGCAGCATCTGACAGGTGAGCTTCAGGTAAACCTCTCTCAATCCGGCCCATGTTCGAATTGCAAGAGTAAACCGGTGATTAATTTGGGCGTTCATCAAAAAGGCTTAAGGATCCGAAGTCATAGCATTTCTTTTCCCCAGTCGAGTCGGTTAAGATTCAGGTGTCATTTTGTCTTTGAAAGCAACCTCTGACGAGCTCACTTTCAAAGAGGGGCAGCTGTTGACACCTGATTTTTGACCATCTTTTATTTTAGTTTTTATTTCTAAAATTAATTAAAAATAGCAAAAAAAGGTCAAAAATTGCAAAATCAACTTTGGAAGCCTTAGCCTAGCCTCAGGAACCAATTTTGAACAAAAAAAAATATTTTTCGTAAATTTTAATAATTTTTTGAATTTATTTAATTATTAAAAATACCCAAAACATCAAAAAATGCCATTCGTGGTCAGAAAAATACACAAAAATATTAAATAATTTTGTTTTAATTTCCTACTCAAGTGTGTTACTTTAAATCTTGAAAATTCGGTTCGGGTCAATGTTCCTTCACGAACATAAACCCGAACCGAGCCAAAAAATGCCAATCGAGTCTTTTAATTTGTAGATTCTATAATCTTGACGTCGACCACCGTATGCAATAAACGCCCATTGTTTCTCTTCTTCGTGAGGGGACTAGAATGATTTAAAAAAATGAAAAGAGGAGGGAGTGGAAGACAGATTATCCATGGAGCAAAGGTGGGGGAGCGGCGCCTCAACCAAAAACAAGAGTATAATATAAAAAAAAAGAGGGAAAAGTAGAGGACAGCAGAGTCTGTCCTCCACCATGCAATAGAAAAGAAGGATTAAATAAAAAGAAAGTGGGGGACAAAGGTGTTAAAAAAGAAAAAAGAAAAAGAAAAGAAAGGCACTTCACGTTGAGGCCATGCATGAAAAAAGATATATGCTCGGCAGTGGGGATGGTCTTCAGCAGGAGGAATCTGTGGAAAAGGGGGTTCCACGAGGAACCAAGCAAAAAAAGAAGAAGAAAAGAAGAGATTCCCGAGAGTTGGACAAAAAAAAAACCGCTTGGAGACAGCCACTGCCGGCCGGCCTCCGCGCAAAACAGACCGGGAGTCAATGCGACTCGCGCCGGCGTGCTCCATTCTCCCTCCCCCCAACATCATCTCTCTCTCTCTCTAAAGCTGCGAAAGAGTGGAACTTCGCCGCCCATCTCTGCGTTCTTGAAGCTGCCTTTGGTTAATGGATGTCCTCCTGTTCGTTGTTCTCGTGTTTGCCTTCACGGGCCATTCCAGCGCCACTTGGTGTGTGTGCAAGGAGGGGCTGGCGACGCGGTGCTGCAACGTCGGACTACGCCTGTGGATCCGGAGCTGACTGTGCGCCGGTACGGCAGACCGGGGGTGTTACTCCCCCAACACGGTGATGGCTCATTGTTCCTACGTCGTCAACAGCTTTTTCCCGAAGAAGGGCCAAGCTCAGGGCACCTGCGATTTCGTCAGTACCGCCTCTGTCTCCACCTCAGACCCCAGTTCTAGCGGCTGTGTTTACCCTTCTAGTGCCAGCTCGAGCAGCACGTCCACGACTCCCGTCATGACCACTCCGCCCTTCCATAGCGGCCTCTCCTCCTACTAATGGTAAGCCAGCTCCCCACTTCTTGACTGCGTTTTATCTTTAGTCGAGATTGGCGTGTTCTTCGCCGGCATGTCCACCCTGTCAAGCTTCCCTTGCATGGTCCAAAGGCTTCATTCGTTTGCGAATATGCATGCGTCCCCACTTACCTGACTCTGTTTAGTGGTAGCTTGTCATAGACGCCTGATGCTTGTTGGTCACCCGTGCACGCCTTCGTTTGGGTGGTTGGTCGAGACTCTAGTCTAGCAACTGTCGCCTCTTTTACGTTGTGGTGCTCGCACTAGTTCTACGGCCCCGTTATCGGTCGTTCGAAAGCGTTGAGTTCGGTGTTCGGAAACTCGAACGGCGTTGTCCCGCAGTCTTGAAGACTGCTAGCTCTGTCTTTGCCTGCTAGCCGGAAGCCTGTTCGGCCTGCCAGTTCGTTGCTCCGGGGAAAGGGCAGAAGCGTGAAGCCGAGGTGAGACCGACGCAGGTGTTGAGCCCGATGAAAGGCCAGTCATGAATACCCACCATCGACAGGTCAACCATGTGCGTGCAGACCCAGCGTTTTGACGAAGAAATCTACCGAACGTTGGTCCGGTCTTGAGGCCGAACGAGTTCCAGCAGCTTGAGAGAGAGTTGTCATGGAGAGTCGACCGTTGGAGAAAGCAACGCCGTTGAAGTCCCCGTTAGGCCAAGCCGAGGTGACGCCTCAATAGGTAGATCGTGAGGCAAAGAGTGGGTTTGGACATATCCAACCGGAGGTGAGGGAAGGCTCGCCGGATGACGACGTCGATTCAAGCACGAAGGAGCTGGTGCTGAAACTGCACTCTGACGAGGAGCGACAGGCTGAATGCCACCTAACGTCGATCGGCCGGCGGTGGGCGGTAGGCTTGTTGTTCGTTCTGACGAGCGAAACCTGACGACGGCGCGACTCGGGCGCGTCAGTCGGTCGGGTGAGGCTTGGTGTTGGTGCTGGCGCCGAGCGGGTCTCGGCGTTTCGGTGGCCCACGCCACAGGGGGGCTGTTGTTTGGCTCGGGATCGTCCCACCGTTTTCAATGGCGCAAGGCGCCGACGGTGTTGCAGAGAGGGCAACGCGGTAAGAAGATGATGAACAGTGGTATTAAGCTGCCCTCCTTTTTCGTTTTGTTTCATGTTGGGCTGAGGCGTTGGAGGCTGAGGCTTGAATGTGGGCCGGTTCCAGCGAGTTTGGGTCTGTTGCTGAGGAGTAAGGGCTGAGATTGGAAAGGAAGAGGGAAAGCCGGGCTTGGCGTCTTCGACCTGAAGGAAAGGTGGGCCTGGGTTTCTGCTATTTTGACTGGGCCTGTTTCGGATCCTCTTACCCGGACCCGATCGAGGCCTGGCGGGTCTGATTTGGACCCGGGTCCGGGAACCCAACCCGGACTTGGCTCCCTTTAATTAATTAATAAATAATAATAATAATAATAATAATAATAATAAATTCAAAAATAAAAAATCAATAAAAAAAATAGAAAGTCATAAAAAAATCAAAAAAATTCGAAAAATTCAGAAAAATTCTAAAAAATTCCAGAAAATAGGAAATGGCCACATTCAACTGGCCATGACCTGTTCTGGGTCTTTCGACCCCCGGTCTTTCTAGAAATGACGGTTTTGCCCTTCCGGCAAACCGTCTTCCAAAACAATTCTAAAAAAATTCAGGAAAATCCCAAAAAATAGGAAATGGCCACAAACAACTGGCCAAGACTCATTCCGGGAGTTTTGAACCCCGACCCTTCTTAAAATGACGATTTCGCCCTTTGGGCGAATTGTCTTCCAAAAAATTGAAGAAAAATCAAGAAATTCCAAAACAAATTCTCAAAAATGGGAAATGGCCACAAACAACTGGCCATGGAGTATTTTGGGTAATTCGGTATCCAAACCTTCCAAAATTGACGATTTTGCCCTTCGGGCTAATCGTCCCCAAATCTTCCCGTTTTACCCCTGGTCCGAAATCACGCCTTCCCTAAGCCCTTATGGCTATACTAGGAGGCCATGTGATGTGAATTGACGCGCATTGATGTGATTTATTTATGCACTTGATTGCACTTTCATTTAAATTGATTGTGATTGATAGGAATAGTCTTCCAATCTGCATGAAACCCTGAATCAAACCTACCCCACCCAAAATTGCGCCTGCATGAATTCTTAGCTAGGAAATCACTCGCGTTAGGTACCGAAAGGGCGTTGGTAATGACACCAGCATAACCAAGTCCCCGAACCTAAAATCTCTGGTTCCGCAGAATTGATCGATCTCTCCCAATCGGTCAATAAGGTTTCCGGTCTACCCTCCAAAAAAGACCGGTGGCGACTCCAAATGCATGCACAAGTTGCACATGCCACCACGACCACACTGAAGGTCGAAAGCGATCGACTCTTATCGTCGAATCTTTTGAAAAATACTCCCTCCGCGATTTGGTATGGGCCTGGGAGGGCCCGAGCCGATCCAAAGCCTGCGATCCGCACCCTTGTGCGGGGGAAGGCCCGCGATCGGTAATCCATTAGCCGCGTCCGCCTTCGGACGGGTCGCGACAATATCCAGCGAAAATTCTAGATTATGATGATCATGTTGAGGAGGATTCTTTGGGTGATGATATCATTGTGCTCGATGCTACTGACGAATATGTCATGCCAGGAGGAGTTGATCTGCACACTCATCTTGCTATGGAGAGTCAAACAATAGATGACTTCTTTAGTGATCGGACTGCAGCATTAATAAGAGGAACAACGATGCACATTGACTTTGTAATACTAGTCCAAGGGAGTTTAATTGCAGACATTGAAACATATGAGACGAAAGCAATGCAATCTTGTACGGATTATGACTTTCACATGGCAATCACAAAATGGGATGCCGGCGGTACTGTGATGGGATTTTACCAGCGATCCGCTCAAGCAGTCAGGTTCTTTAAAAGAAAGAGGTGGAGGCACTTGAAGTACAGGAGGAAGTGGGTCTAGACACGACATTATAACTCGAGGACGAGTTCTTTTGAAGAAGGGGAGACTGATGTAGGACAACGACGTCGTAATTTCACTGATCGGGAAAGTAACCGAATTCTCCAAGTTGCCGAATATCTAACTTCCCGAACTTCCGATTTACCCAATTCGATATCATTTAGATTTGATTCCAATATTCATTTTAGGATATCTTTAGGTTTGATTTGCAATATTTTAATATTCGTTTTTCTAATTTTAGGAAACTCAGCAGTATAGATATATGCAATATTTGATTTAAATTCTCTTTTAATTAGATAAGATTTGATTCGTTTTAGCGTTATTTTTTGTAATTCTATTTCTTTTAGGAGTTCTATCTATATAAAGGACGTCCGCTTTTTGTAATATTCAGACTACCATCAATCAAATACAGTTTATTTTGAGGAATTATTTTCCTGTTATCGCTTACCCTACGTCATTTGGTATCAGAGCGAGGTTTCTCCTGGCGACGATGTCTCATAACGTGAATCGATATACTTCCGTAGCTGAGGACCATCTTGGTGAGCCTATTACACGGAAGGTGTTTACCCAGTTTGCCGAGGAAACTCGACGAGCTCTGCACGACCATCAACGGACGATGCAAGACTTGCTTGCCGCTACCCAACGGTTGTCTGCAAACCCAGGCCACACACTTGGCGTTCTTCCAGCCGAGCGAATTCCTATCGCTCGTGATCCCGAAGTAGCTATGGATCGTGGGGCAAATCACCAACAACACCGACAAAGGCGACAAGCCTATGTCGAGGATTTTCAAGAAGAGGATTTCCCAGACGCGCCTATTCGTGGAGGTTGCCGTTATGGAGGATTCCAAGGAAAGCATGTTCGTGGAGGTCGACGATATGTAGGTTACCAACGATATTCCGATCAATATCAATTGAATGATGATCTCTCTACCTTCAGTGGCAATCTGGATTTTGAAGACTTTCTGGATTGGCTCTGGGATATTGAGGAGTTCTTTGAAGCAATGGAGATCGATGAGGAAGACTAAGTAAAAAACGTGGCGAAAAAGTTGAGGCGCGACGCTTTAGTCTGGTGGGAGCAAACGCAAATATCCCGACGCCAACAAGGAAAAGCATCCATCCGAACGTGGAGACGAATGAAATGAATGTTAAAGGTTTGGTTCCTTCCACCTAACTATGAACAAAATTTGTTAAATTCAAACCACTCGATAGGTTCTTTGTGCCATTCTTTCTCCTATTCCACCGCCAAGACATCTGAAGCTCTTGTCGAGGGCAAGAACCAGCTTTTCAAGAAATTAGAGGAGGAGCCAACGGTGGAAGAAGAGATGGAGCAGAAAGACCCGGAGATCGTTCTCGAAGTCGAGACTTCCATCGAGAAAGTGGGTGAACAAGATGAGGATGATGTCCAGGAAGTGAAGAAAGGTGAAGAGTGTCCAAAAGAAAGTTTATATCCAGCGAAAATTCTAGATTATGATGATCATGTTGAGGAGGATTCTTTGGGTGATGATATCATTGTGCTCGATGCTACTGACGAATATGTCATGCCAGGAGGAGTTGATCTGCACACTCATCTTGCTATGGAGAGTCAAACAATAGATGACTTCTTTAGTGATCGGACTGCAGCATTAATAAGAGGAACAACGATGCACATTGACTTTGTAATACTAGTCCAAGGGAGTTTAATTGCAGACATTGAAACATATGAGACGAAAGCAATGCAATCTTGTACGGATTATGACTTTCACATGGCAATCACAAAATGGGATGCCGGCGGTACTGTGATGGGATTTTACCAGCGATCCGCTCAAGCAGTCAGGTTCTTTAAAAGAAAGAGGTGGAGGCACTTGAAGTACAGGAGGAAGTGGGTCTAGACACGACATTATAACTCGAGGACGAGTTCTTTTGAAGAAGGGGAGACTGATGTAGGACAACGACGTCGTAATTTCACTGATCGGGAAAGTAACCGAATTCTCCAAGTTGCCGAATATCTAACTTCCCGAACTTCCGATTTACCCAATTCGATATCATTTAGATTTGATTCCAATATTCATTTTAGGATATCTTTAGGTTTGATTTGCAATATTTTAATATTCGTTTTTCTAATTTTAGGAAACTCAGCAGTATAGATATATGCAATATTTGATTTAAATTCTCTTTTAATTAGATAAGATTTGATTCGTTTTAGCGTTATTTTTTGTAATTCTATTTCTTTTAGGAGTTCTATCTATATAAAGGACGTCCGCTTTTTGTAATATTCAGACTACCATCAATCAAATACCGTTTATTTTGAGGAATTATTTTCCTGTTATCGCTTACCCTACGTCATTTGGTATCAGAGCGAGGTTTCTCCTGGCGACGATGTCTCATAACGTGAATCGATATACTTCCGTAGCTGAGGACCATCTTGGTGAGCCTATTACACGGAAGGTGTTTACCCAGTTTGCCGAGGAAACTTGACGAGCTCTGCACGACCATCAACGGACGATGCAAGACTTGCTTGCCGCTACCCAACGGTTGTCTGCAAACCCAGGCCACACACCTGGCGTTCTTCCAGCCGAGCGAATTCCTATCGCTCGTGATCCCGAAGTAGCTATGGATCGTGGGGCAAATCACCAACAACACCGACAAAGGCGACAAGCCTATGTCGAGGATTTTCAAGAAGAGGATTTCCCAGACGCGCCTATTCGTGGAGGTTGCCGTTATGGAGGATTCCAAGGAAAGCATGTTCGTGGAGGTCGACGATATGTAGGTTACCAACGATATTCCGATCAATATCAATTGAATGATGATCTCTCTACCTTCAGTGGCAATCTGGATTTTGAAGACTTTCTGGATTGGCTCTGGGATATTGAGGAGTTCTTTGAAGCAATGGAGATCGATGAGGAAGACTAAGTAAAAAACGTGGCGAAAAAGTTGAGGCGCGACGCTTTAGTCTGGTGGGAGCAAACGCAAATATCCCGACGCCAACAAGGAAAAGCATCCATCCGAACGTGGAGACGAATGAAATGAATGTTAAAGGTTTGGTTCCTTCCACCTAACTATGAACAAAATTTGTTAAATTCAAACCACTCGATAGGTTCTTTGTGCCATTCTTTCTCCTATTCCACCGCCAAGACATCTGAAGCTCTTGTCGAGGGCAAGAACCAGCTTTTCAAGAAATTAGAGGAGGAGCCAACGGTGGAAGAAGAGATGGAGCAGAAAGACCCGGAGATCGTTCTCGAAGTCGAGACTTCCATCGAGAAAGTGGGTGAACAAGATGAGGATGATGTCCAGGAAGTGAAGAAAGGTGAAGAGTGTCCAAAAGAAAGTTTATATCCAGCGAAAATTCTAGATTATGATGATCATGTTGAGGAGGATTCTTTGGGTGATGATATCATTGTGCTCGATGCTACTGACGAATATGTCATGCCAGGAGGAGTTGATCTGCACACTCATCTTGCTATGGAGAGTCAAACAATAGATGACTTCTTTAGTGATCGGACTGCAGCATTAATAAGAGGAACAACGATGCACATTGACTTTGTAATACTAGTCCAAGGGAGTTTAATTGCAGACATTGAAACATATGAGACGAAAGCAATGCAATCTTGTACGGATTATGACTTTCACATGGCAATCACAAAATGGGATGCCGGCGGTACTGTGATGGGATTTTACCAGCGATCTGCTCAAGCAGTCAGGTTCTTTAAAAGAAAGAGGTGGAGGCACTGGAAGTACAGGAGGAAGTGGGTCTAGACACGACATTATAACTCGAGGACGAGTTCTTTTGAAGAAGGGGAGACTGATGTAGGACAACGACGTCGTAATTTCACTGATCGGGAAAGTAACCGAATTCTCCAAGTTGCCGAATATCTAACTTCCCGAACTTCCGATTTACCCAATTCGATATCATTTAGATTTGATTCCAATATTCATTTTAGGATATCTTTAGGTTTGATTTGCAATATTTTAATATTCGTTTTTCTAATTTTAGGAAACTCAGCAGTATAGATATATGCAATATTTGATTTAAATTCTCTTTTAATTAGATAAGATTTGATTCGTTTTAGCGTTATTTTTTGTAATTCTATTTCTTTTAGGAGTTCTATCTATATAAAGGACGTCCGCTTTTTGTAATATTCAGACTACCATCAATCAAATACCGTTTATTTTGAGGAATTATTTTCCTGTTATCGCTTACCCTACGTCATTTGGTATCAGAGCGAGGTTTCTCCTGGCGACGATGTCTCATAACGTGAATCGATATACTTCCGTAGCTGAGGACCATCTTGGTGAGCCTATTACACGGAAGGTGTTTACCCAGTTTGCCGAGGAAACTCGACGAGCTCTGCACGACCATCAACGGACGATGCAAGACTTGCTTGCCGCTACCCAACGGTTGTCTGCAAACCCAGGCCACACACCTGGCGTTCTTCCAGCCGAGCGAATTCCTATCGCTCGTGATCCCGAAGTAGCTATGGATCGTGGGGCAAATCACCAACAACACCGACAAAGGCGACAAGCCTATGTCGAGGATTTTCAAGAAGAGGATTTCCCAGACGCGCCTATTCGTGGAGGTTGCCGTTATGGAGGATTCCAAGGAAAGCATGTTCGTGGAGGTCGACGATATGTAGGTTACCAACGATATTCCGATCAATATCAATTGAATGATGATCTCTCTACCTTCAGTGGCAATCTGGATTTTGAAGACTTTCTGGATTGGCTCTGGGATATTGAGGAGTTCTTTGAAGCAATGGAGATCGATGAGGAAGACTAAGTAAAAAACGTGGCGAAAAAGTTGAGGCGCGACGCTTTAGTCTGGTGGGAGCAAACGCAAATATCCCGACGCCAACAAGGAAAAGCATCCATCCGAACGTGGAGACGAATGAAATGAATGTTAAAGGTTTGGTTCCTTCCACCTAACTATGAACAAAATTTGTTAAATTCAAACCACTCGATAGGTTCTTTGTGCCATTCTTTCTCCTATTCCACCGCCAAGACATCTGAAGCTCTTGTCGAGGGCAAGAACCAGCTTTTCAAGAAATTAGAGGAGGAGCCAACGGTGGAAGAAGAGATGGAGCAGAAAGACCCGGAGATCGTTCTCGAAGTCGAGACTTCCATCGAGAAAGTGGGTGAACAAGATGAGGATGATGTCCAGGAAGTGAAGAAAGGTGAAGAGTGTCCAAAAGAAAGTTTATATCCAGCGAAAATTCTAGATTATGATGATCATGTTGAGGAGGATTCTTTGGGTGATGATATCATTGTGCTCGATGCTACTGACGAATATGTCATGCCAGGAGGAGTTGATCTGCACACTCATCTTGCTATGGAGAGTCAAACAATAGATGACTTCTTTAGTGATCGGACTGCAGCATTAATAAGAGGAACAACGATGCACATTGACTTTGTAATACTAGTCCAAGGGAGTTTAATTGCAGACATTGAAACATATGAGACGAAAGCAATGCAATCTTGTACGGATTATGACTTTCACATGGCAATCACAAAATGGGATGCCGGCGGTACTGTGATGGGATTTTACCAGCGATCCGCTCAAGCAGTCAGGTTCTTTAAAAGAAAGAGGTGGAGGCACTGGAAGTACAGGAGGAAGTGGGTCTAGACACGACATTATAACTCGAGGACGAGTTCTTTTGAAGAAGGGGAGACTGATGTAGGACAACGACGTCGTAATTTCACTGATCGGCAAAGTAACCGAATTCTCCAAGTTGCCGAATATCTAACTTCCCGAACTTCCGATTTACCCAATTCGATATCATTTAGATTTGATTCCAATATTCATTTTAGGATATCTTTAGGTTTGATTTGCAATATTTTAATATTCGTTTTTCTAATTTTAGGAAACTCAGCAGTATAGATATATGCAATATTTGATTTAAATTCTCTTTTAATTAGATAAGATTTGATTCGTTTTAGCGTTATTTTTTGTAATTCTATTTCTTTTAGGAGTTCTATCTATATAAAGGACGTCCGCTTTTTGTAATATTCAGACTACCATCAATCAAATACCGTTTATTTTGAGGAATTATTTTCCTGTTATCGCTTACCCTACGTCATTTGGTATCAGAGCGAGGTTTCTCCTGGCGACGATGTCTCATAACGTGAATCGATATACTTCTGTAGCTGAGGACCATCTTGGTGAGCCTATTACACGGAAGGTGTTTACCCAGTTTGCCGAGGAAACTCGACGAGCTCTGCACGACCATCAACGGACGATGCAAGACTTGCTTGCCGCTACCCAACGGTTGTCTGCAAACCCAGGCCACACACCTGGCGTTCTTCCAGCCGAGCGAATTCCTATCGCTCGTGATCCCGAAGTAGCTATGGATCGTGGGGCAAATCACCAACAACACCGACAAAGGCGACAAGCCTATGTCGAGGATTTTCAAGAAGAGGATTTCCCAGACGCGCCTATTCGTGGAGGTTGCCGTTATGGAGGATTCCAAGGAAAGCATGTTCGTGGAGGTCGACGATATGTAGGTTACCAACGATATTCCGATCAATATCAATTGAATGATGATCTCTCTACCTTCAGTGGCAATCTGGATTTTGAAGACTTTCTGGATTGGCTCTGGGATATTGAGGAGTTCTTTGAAGCAATGGAGATCGATGAGGAAGACTAAGTAAAAAACGTGGCGAAAAAGTTGAGGCGCGACGCTTTAGTCTGGTGGGAGCAAACGCAAATATCCCGACGCCAACAAGGAAAAGCATCCATCCGAACGTGGAGAAGAATGAAATGAATGTTAAAGGTTTGGTTCCTTCCACCTAACTATGAACAAAATTTGTTAAATTCAAACCACTCGATAGGTTCTTTGTGCCATTCTTTCTCCTATTCCACCGCCAAGACATCTGAAGCTCTTGTCGAGGGCAAGAACCAGCTTTTCAAGAAATTAGAGGAGGAGCCAACGGTGGAAGAAGAGATGGAGCAGAAAGACCCGGAGATCGTTCTCGAAGTCGAGACTTCCATCGAGAAAGTGGGTGAACAAGATGAGGATGATGTCCAGGAAGTGAAGAAAGGTGAAGAGTGTCCAAAAGAAAGTTTATATCCAGCGAAAATTCTAGATTATGATGATCATGTTGAGGAGGATTCTTTGGGTGATGATATCATTGTGCTCGATGCTACTGACGAATATGTCATGCCAGGAGGAGTTGATCTGCACACTCATCTTGCTATGGAGAGTCAAACAATAGATGACGTCTTTAGTGATCGGACTGCAGCATTAATAAGAGGAACAACGATGCACATTGACTTTGTAATACTAGTCCAAGGGAGTTTAATTGCAGACATTGAAACATATGAGACGAAAGCAATGCAATCTTGTACGGATTATGACTTTCACATGGCAATCACAAAATGGGATGCCGGCGGTACTGTGATGGGATTTTACCAGCGATCCGCTCAAGCAGTCAGGTTCTTTAAAAGAAAGAGGTGGAGGCACTGGAAGTACAGGAGGAAGTGGGTCTAGACACGACATTATAACTCGAGGACGAGTTCTTTTGAAGAAGGGGAGACTGATGTAGGACAACGACGTCGTAATTTCACTGATCGGGAAAGTAACCGAATTCTCCAAGTTGCCGAATATCTAACTTCCCGAACTTCCGATTTACCCAATTTGATATCATTTAGATTTGATTCCAATATTCATTTTAGGATATCTTTAGGTTTGATTTGCAATATTTTAATATTCGTTTTTCTAATTTTAGGAAACTCAGCAGTATAGATATATGCAATATTTGATTTAAATTCTCTTTTAATTAGATAAGATTTGATTCGTTTTAGCGTTATTTTTTGTAATTCTATTTCTTTTAGGAGTTCTATCTATATAAAGGACGTCCGCTTTTTGTAATATTCAGACTATCATCAATCAAATACCGTTTATTTTGAGGAATTATTTTCCTGTTATCGCTTACCCTACGTCATTTGGTATCAGAGCGAGGTTTCTCCTGGCGACGATGTCTCATAACGTGAATCGATATACTTCCGTAGCTGAGGACCATCTTGGTGAGCCTATTACACGGAAGGTGTTTACCCAGTTTGCCGAGGAAACTCGACGAGCCCTGCACGACCATCAACGGACGATGCAAGACTTGCTTGCCGCTACCCAACGGTTGTCTGCAAACCCAGGCCACACACCTGGCGTTCTTCCAGCCGAGCGAATTCCTATCGCTCGTGATCCCGAAGTAGCTATGGATCGTGGGGCAAATCACCAACAACACCGACAAAGGCGACAAGCCTATGTCGAGGATTTTCAAGAAGAGGATTTCCCAGACGCGCCTATTCGTGGAGGTTGCCGTTATGGAGGATTCCAAGGAAAGCATGTTCGTGGAGGTCGACGATATGTAGGTTACCAACGATATTCCGATCAATATCAATTGAATGATGATCTCTCTACCTTCAGTGGCAATCTGGATTTTGAAGACTTTCTGGATTGGCTCTGGGATATTGAGGAGTTCTTTGAAGCAATGGAGATCGATGAGGAAGACTAAGTAAAAAACGTGGCGAAAAAGTTGAGGCGCGACGCTTTAGTCTGGTGGGAGCAAACGCAAATATCCCGACCCCAACAAGGAAAAGCATCCATCCGAACGTGGAGACGAATGAAATGAATGTTAAAGGTTTGGTTCCTTCCACCTAACTATGAACAAAATTTGTTAAATTCAAACCACTCGATAGGTTCTTTGTGCCATTCTTTCTCCTATTCCACCGCCAAGACATCTGAAGCTCTTGTCGAGGGCAAGAACCAGCTTTTCAAGAAATTAGAGGAGGAGCCAACGGTGGAAGAAGAGATGGAGCAGAAAGACCCGGAGATCGTTCTCGAAGTCGAGACTTCCATCGAGAAAGTGGGTGAACAAGATGAGGATGATGTCCAGGAAGTGAAGAAAGGTGAAGAGTGTCCAAAAGAAAGTTTATATCCAGCGAAAATTCTAGATTATGATGATCATGTTGAGGAGGATTCTTTGGGTGATGATATCATTGTGCTCGATGCTACTGACGAATATGTCATGCCAGGAGGAGTTGATCTGCACACTCATCTTGCTATGGAGAGTCAAACAATAGATGACTTCTTTAGTGATCGGACTGCAGCATTAATAAGAGGAACAACGATGCACATTGACTTTGTAATACTAGTCCAAGGGAGTTTAATTGCAGACATTGAAACATATGAGACGAAAGCAATGCAATCTTGTACGGATTATGACTTTCACATGGCAATCACAAAATGGGATGCCGGCGGTACTGTGATGGGATTTTACCAGCGATCCGCTCAAGCAGTCAGGTTCTTTAAAAGAAAGAGGTGGAGGCACTGGAAGTACAGGAGGAAGTGGGTCTAGACACGACATTATAACTCGAGGACGAGTTCTTTTGAAGAAGGGGAGACTGATGTAGGACAACGACGTCGTAATTTCACTGATCGGCAAAGTAACCGAATTCTCCAAGTTGCCGAATATCTAACTTCCCGAACTTCCGATTTACCCAATTCGATATCGTTTAGATTTGATTCCAATATTCGTTTTAGGATATCTTTAGGTTTGATTTGTAATATTTTAATATTCATTTTTTTAATTTTAGGAAACTTAGCAACATATATATATATATATATATATATATATATATATATATATATATATATATATATATATTTATGCAATATTTGATTTAAATTCTCTTTTAATTAGATAAGATTTGATTCGTTTTAGCGTTATCTTTTGTAATTCTATTTCTTTTAGGAGTCCTATCTATATAAATGATGTCCGCTCTTTATAATATTCAGACTATCATCAATCAAATACAGTTTATTTTGAGGAATTATTTTCCTGTTATCGCTTACCCTGCGTAAAAAAATTACAGTTTTCATGAGAGTGAACCTGGTCGTGGTGGGTAGTCCTGTGGATTGGGGTCATTGATGACTTTTTTTGAATGAATGTTCCTTAAACAAGCCTAGGAAGTGTCTAGTTGATGCTGTGATTGTTTGATGATGAAATGCTATGTGAGAAAATGGGCATGTGTTAATTAATTGGGATTCAATCGAGGGCTTTAATGTTCGGTTTCGCAATTGGTGTCGAATGATGCATAGTGTGACAAGGTGCATGTGTATGATGGCCGAATGGCTTGTTTTAATTGATGAACTGGATGTGCTTGAATGCGTGCCTTAAATGGCGATGGCATGAATTTGCTTGTGATTGTGAAATGTGGATTAATGAAATGGTCCACAATGATGTTTTATGGCTAATGCATTGATCCGGGGAGGGAGTTACTCCCATTGACCTGACGAGGTCGTGCGGCTAGAGAGTCCTACCTTGACTGAATCATCTCGAAGGCTGGAAGAATCGAGAGTCAGGTAGTGACCGAATCATCTCTAGGTCCGGACGCGAGAGTCTTATAGTTGACCGAATCATCTCGATGGCGCGGAGTGTCGAAAGTCGCTATAGAGACCGAATCATCTCGCAGCGAGAGTCATGATGACCGAATCATCTCGATAAGACGTCGAGAGTCATATGATTGACCGAATCATCTCGCAAGGTGCCCTTGGTGGGCGTAAAGAAGATAAAAGACTTAAACATGGTTCTTGATATGTTTCCGAGTTTGTATGCTTGAATTGGCTGGAATGCCTGGGATGCCTAGAGTGCATGGAATGTTTATTATACCTGTATGGCTTGAGAAACTCAGATTGGAAAACGAAAGTATGAAAGAAATGAACCTGGTGCCTGATATGCCTGAGTTGTTTTATTATGCCAATTGCTTGAATGTCATGTGTGAAAAGCATTTTGCCAAAACTTGCATATTTTCAAACGAGCCTGGAGGTACCAATAGTCTAGCTTATGGTTAGGGTTAACTTGAGATTATTATCTCACCCCGTCGTGGGACCAACATTTTCAGACTCGAAACACTGATGGAGACCCTTGAAGGAAGATGATGACGTGAAGGTCGAAGAGAAATTGACTTGATGAGAAGTCTGTCTTTTCTGTTGAAGTCTATGAGGACCTCTTAATGTTTTGAAGTTAGAGTTATACATTGAATTCATGATTTACCTTGGGAGTAAAATGCTATTGTATTGAAACGTCCTAAAGTTATCATTTGTATTAAAGGGAAAAAGTAGTTGTCTTGTTTTCGCTTGTGCCCTTTCATTGTAAGGATTTGATAAGTCGAAGGCCGAAGGATCCTGGAAGACAATCATAGTGATTGAAGTGCTTGGAGGGATGCTCGCTGGGTTCGGGGCGTGACAGAGCCGGTGATCTTCGCACGTGCAATCATGTGCGAAATGGTCACCGGACACCGGTGAACGTCCGGGATGAATTGGCCACTAATTCTGGTCACCCGGTAATGCCAATTTCACTCAAATTCCACCTGCATTTGGTCCTGCGTTTGGTTTGAAAACGGCCGATGGGTATTTGGCCTTCGCCGGTGTCTCTCCAACAGGCCCAGACCGTCGGACTGGTCTTGATCGACGGAGAGCTTCTTGGCCAACAAAACGCCTCCATCAATTCCACCAATTGAAGCCGATTGACCATCCAATTTTTCAATTGAAATTCACCTTCCAAACCTGTAATTGGCGCGGGAAGCTTTGGGGAAGAAGACACTATAGCGGGCCGGTTCGACCGGGCGGTCTGACCGGTTCGAACCGGTTCCGATTCGAAATTTTCAAATTAAGCCCAAATTGGTGGGGAATTTTTGCAATTAATCCTCATAATCGAACTTAGAACATCAGTTTTATCAAAAAATGTGGCTTTCCCCAAAAGTTTATGTCAATTTCTATAAAATCCCCAAATTTGTTCTTAATTGCAATTTGGCAAATTGTGAAATTCAAGGCTCAAATGATCAAATTGGACCAAATTACTTAAGCCAATCGATTCAAAATGATGAAAACCATTGGAAAGTGACTTTAATTTTAATGGTAGTTCTTGAATTGAAAGTAATTTCAATTATGCCCAAATTCAAGGACTAAAATGTAATTAAGTATGTAATTTTGCCCAATTCATGCAATTAAATAATTTGCGCAAATAATTGGGTTAAATTGCAATAAGGGACAATTAGATTGAATGTCAAGATCCTAGAAAATGCCAAAATTGCAAATAAAAAGACTCAATTGATATTTTTTTGCCAAATTCAATCATATGTGTAACAAAGGAACACCTAAAATTGAATTTGATTTTAGAATTTTTATGATGACAAAAAGATAAAGGATTTAAAATAAAAATATTGACTATTTTTCCATATTTTTGTGACCTCAAATGCTATTTTTCATGAATTTTCAAGTATTTTCCTATTTTCTAAAAATACTAAAAAAATGCGAAAAATATGAAAAATTAATTTGTTTTTGTCAAAAATGGTTCCTTAGGCTTGGCCAAGGCCACCAAAGTTGATTTTGCAATTTTTTTGACTTTTTATGAATTTTCTAAGAATAAGCTAAAAAAAAGGCCGATCCAAAATTAGGTGTCAACAATACTCTACTTTAATGCGATGATCAATGCTCTATTTATAGAAAGTGAATCGAAGAGTTACGAAGACATATGGCTTTGTCGAAAGGGGGTTCGTCGACGAAAATGCATGATTTCGTCGAAAGAATTCAACGAAACGACACGAAGTCGCACGCGGTTTCATCGAAATGATTCGACGAAACAAAACAACTCTTCATTTCTATTACGAACCGAGACAACTCTTCATTTCTCATTCAACTTCATATGGGACTTTGAAATCAAAATTCCAACATGCACCTAGCCTAGAAATGGCCTCATGCAAGTGAAGAATCCCAACCCCTTATAAATTGGCTCAAGACTCTCTCCCAAAGCAATGTGGGACAAAGAGTCAGGCACACCCCCTCCTTGGGATGTCATATACTCTCCTCCTCAGTGGCACCAACGAGCGCCCACTGCGGCCAACATGTTGTCAGGAGTTGACTCTGATATCAATTGTAACGTCCAGGTGTCTCACTTGTACGATATTGTCCACTTTGGGTTTGCAACTTGCATGGTTTTGTTTCTCTGGATAGTTAGCCCAAAAGAAGGCCTCATGCAAGTGAAGAACCCAACCACTCATAAATTGGCCCAAGACTCACTCTCTAAGCAATGTGGGATAAAGTGTAACGGCCTGAGCCCACCACGCTTCTGCTGCGTCACTTGCAAGATATTATTCGTTTTGGACACACATTCCTCACGATTTTGTTCCTTTGAGGACCGCCCATACAACTCTCGAAAAACGCGTCTTGCAAGTGTAAGGAGGGCCTAGCCATATAAACCATCCAAGACCTCACTCCATAGGTGATTGTTAGAGATATGCCCTAAAGCAATTATGTAATAGTTACATATTGGGTATATCCGTTGGACTTCTGATTTATTATCAATGGCAAAGATGTATTTATTCATTTGTCCAAATATAAATGAATAAAATCCATAAGATCAGTTGCAACCGAACCTATTCTTAAGACGTTGAGAATATGTGTGACAGGTTTACGGTTAGACTGAATCTTTAAAACAGTTCCCGATCAATGGATTATTGAATGGATATCAATGATCCTGTTGAGGTCGGTATGTTCTTAACTTCATAATTAAGTATCAGATACTTAAGGGAATGACGAGTCACAAGTCATTGGGTATTGCGATATCCGAGTTAGAACATAGGTGCTTGTATCGGACAAGTTCACTGAACGTGACACGTATTGAATGATTAGCGACATTGAAGCTTTTTGCGTGGTCAATGTCTAATCGTTCATGCTTTGGTCTTGTGTAAATAATCCTTAGACCTGAGGTACAGTGTTGACTTGTGTGATAAATGGCTATGGTTCACAAGTGCGCATATTGGCGGGTCGTTGATTCGTCTCTGTACTTGATGGTCGTAGTTCAGGCACATACGAAGTCACATGTGTACGCAATATGGAATCTGTCTCCTTATTAATAAAGGTATGATGTCCTATGTGATCTAATTGTAACAATGCATTGAAATCCTCGGCCGGGGTTATGATTGAGAATGAAATGTTCATGTATCATATAAATGCATGTCAAGTTAGATTTGTACATATGATCGAATTGGTGGCTTGACAAATATTCCATGGCCTTTGTTCGATCGGGACATAGTTAGACAGAAGGATTGAATTACACTGTAGCCAAAGCTGACAGGTTCATAATGTTCTTAAAAAGAATTCACACTGTCTAGGTAGCCATGACATATTGCTAGATGTCACTCGTGGCTTGTAGGACCTAGAGGATGATCGGGACAATCAATTCTCTTGGAAGTACTAATGTGTTAGTACATGTCTTACTGCCAGCTCGGTGATGAACCTAGGAATGTCACACACCTTAACCAATACATGACAACGCATTGTGGAAAGACGACATTGCAAATTTGTTTGCAATTATACCAATTAGTTGGGTTGAAATTAAATTAAATGAGATTTAATTTTATTTCTCTTTTTGGTCACTTGCACGTGTATATACGATGTACACGTATGCCCTATGTATTTGTATGTTATACGTATTTGTACGTTATACGTATTTTACTGTTTGGTAACCTCTTTTAACTCTTGTAATAATAATAATGGTTATTATTATTTTTAACACCTTTGTTAGTGCTATTTTTAAATAGCATTTTTGTATTGTAAAATGTTAGTGCTAATTATAAATTGTGAGTGCTATTGTTAGATAGCATTTATAATTGTTAGTGCTAAATTTAAATGGCATTTATTTATGATAAATTGTGAGTGCTATTGCTAGATAGCATTTATATTTGTTAGTGCTAATTTTAAATGACATTTATTTATGATAAATTGTGAGTGCTATTTTTAGATAGCATTTATAATTGTTAGTGCTATTTTTAAATAGCATTTTTGTATCATAAGATGTGAGTGCTATTTATAAATTGTGAGTGCTATTGTTAGTGCTATTTTTATATGGCATTTATTTATCATAAATTGTAAGTGCTATTTTTAGAAAGCATTTATTATTTGTTAGTGCTATTTTATAATACAATTTATTGGAAGGTGTTTTTGGCTATAAAAGGATGGCAAGAGTTTTGAGGTTGGGGTTAGCTCATTTGTTGAGTGAGCAGATTTTTGAGAGCTTTGAGAGAAGAACACAAACACTCTCTATATTCTCATAATTTTGAGTGACCAAAATATACCAAGTTCGGAATATTGATTCCGTAAATTGGTTTGGAATATTGATTCCGCAAATTGCTAGCACAATTGTTGTGGAATTATTAGTCGTCTCCCGTTCGTCAATTGGTGGTGTGTCTGAACTAGAGGCCCGACACTTGTGGGGCTGAGATCGAAGAACATCGAACCGACACCTCCGTTTCAAGCACGCTACAAGAGGTAGTCTATTTACTCCCTTTGGTGCTTTGTGATTTTTCGATTGAAATGCACGAAGTACGCCTCTGGAGATACATGTATGGGTTGTTATTTATTTCCGCTACGTTTATTAATTTTTATTTGTCCGTATGTGTTACGTGAATCCCAACAGTGATGTGGGATGGGATGTTGCATACTCCCCCCCTCAATGGCACATCATCCCCGTTGTGCCCTCAGCGGCACCAGTGAGCGCCCACTGCGGACCCACAAGCTGTTGGAAGTTGGCTCTGATACAAACTGTAACATCCGGGGGGTCTCACTTGCACAATATTGTCCGCTTTGGGCTTTGCAACCTGCAGAGCCCAAAGAAACAAAACCGTGCGGGTTGCAAAGCGCAAAGCGAACGATATCGTGCAAGTGAGACTCACGGATGTTACATTATTAGACTAATCGGTAAAAGGGATATAACAATTTCAATTGATGTAATCAACATGAAAAAAATTCTTACATAACATTGTTAATTATTATTTATTTGGTAGATCAATTTTGCAATCATCTAAATATATATTTTACTGAGCCATCCGTAAGGTTTATTTTACAATAATTCATCTTTAAAAAAGGCTCTTTATGTGTTTCGACTGGCATGTAATTTATGACGTGTTTGCACGCATCCACGTCCACAGAACTTACAGAGATGTCAACATAATCGACCGAAGGTGGGATCGGAATTAGGTGGGAGAAGAACGAAATGGACAGAAACCGAACACAAAGTGACTTGGTTTGTCTGATCTGCCGGAGTGAGACGAAAGGTGAACCAAAAGATGGATATGACATAATAGAATCAATGACACGCGGTCAATTTCAATAGGATTAATTGATAAATAAAACAAACCAACAAGAAAAATAAAGTAGAAGTGTCATTCGGAACCAGTGAGTCTTTCCATTTTCATTATTGCTTCCGCTGTTCTTTTCTTCTTTTTGCGGTTTCTGTCCACAATCTTGCATATTACTGTGTTGGGTCTTCTTGATTGCATCGGAAATGGCCAGAGCAGGGATTGGATGAAGTCGTGGCTCTTGTTTGGATGTCATTTTTGATTTGATGCTATCTCGTAGCAGAGTGGGTTGTGGGGGCAATGTAATTAGAGAGGAGTCGGCTTGCATCCGTCACAAAGCGATGGCTTTCACCAATATAAATATAGTGGAGGGTTCCGGAGGGGCATGTGTCATCGGCTCAACAACCCGTTTATTAATTTATTTTCTCAATATAAATAGACGAGTTACTCAACTTCGTTTTCATTTTTTTCCCATTTTTAATTTACAAGCTAACTTCTCAATACTTTCCCCATCTTTATCTCCATTAAATGTCATGTAAAAACATTAAAATTCTTTGTTTCCTTGAATTTATATAATTAAAAATTGGGTTTTCCCGTTTCGAAAGTTGTATTCAAGGGGAGTAGCGGGATAATTAAATTGATTGAGGGTGGAATTTGCCTTAACCAACTCCACTTCTCGTGTTTTCTCGGCTTTTGAACTTATCCTTTCTTTCCTTTTTCTCAATTTTTTTTTCTTTTGCGGTTTCTCCAAACTTAAGATACACGACTCGTTCATAAAATAAAGAATTTGAGTGTTTACAAGTCATACAAATGCTAATTCGATTAGAAATTTCCATGCTTATAATTGATGAATGTCGAAATATTTGATGACCCGTACCCATCATTTATAAAATATTTCAAGTCCCATAGTCATAGATATATACAATGGGTTCATGAGATCCAAACTAAATGTGGAATTTACAATGCCAAAACAAGGTGGACTTTTACATCTGGTAGGACCCGTATGGGACTCTTCATTATTAATGATCCGGATTCATTTCAGTACTGATTGAAAAGATGCCCCATGGATTCCACATGCTGAGATTATAGGTGATTGGATTGTTGATAAAATTGAATCCTGGATCGCGAACAGTGATTGATTGATGATAAAAAAGGAGAATTCTTGGTTCAGTCTTTCACCTCTGTGTGTGTGTGTGTGTGTGTGTGTGTCTGGTGTTGATTGCTAATCAATTTTTCATTTCTTAATACTTCGAGTTAATTATTGGATAGAACACTTGTCGAAACTGCCTTATTTTTAATTTAATAAGTCCCAACTCATACCAATTTCTTGGTATTTCTTTTTGAAATTTCTACGATAAAAACAAACACATAAAATCTTAGTTTATTTTATCTCATCTTTCCCGGCGAAACAATACTGGGACGCATATTTTTTTTTATTATAACCAAGGTGTCCGGGCCAGCTTGCGCCCACCTCGACTATTTCTCGGGGGAAACTAGCACAACAACCCACCGCCATGGCCCCTCACTTAAATCATAGGTGCTCATATGGAGAATCGAACCTGAGACCAATGCGCCCTAACCAACTGAGCGACCCATGGGACACTTATTTTCTTTTTTTATATTGGAATTACAAATAAATTTCCTTTAAGGTGATTTACTAATAATAATTACTTTATCATTCTTTTTTTTTCAAATACTCAATGTTAGAATCAAAAGTTGGTGAAAAAGAAAAAAATGTTCTTGCCAGCACATATGAAAAAATGGGCTCTGCCATTACCATACAATCGCGAAATTGATTGTACTAACTTGTAGACTGATAAATCTACTTGTTACTCAGTTTCGTAAGGATAGTGGATGATTATTATTAATGATCCTGATTCATTTCAATATTGATTGAAAAGATGCCCCATGCATTCCACATGCTGAGATTTTATATATAGGTGATTGGATTGATGATAAAATCAAATCCTGGATCGTGAACATTGATTTGATTGATGATAAAAAAAGAGAATTCTTGGTTCAGTCATTCACCTATATATATATATATATGTGTGTGTGTGTGTGTGTCTCTCTGGTGTTGATTGCTAATCAATTTTTCATTTGTTAATACTTCGAGTTAATTATTGGATAGAACACTTGTCGAAAATGCCTTATTTTTAAATTAATATGTCCCAACTCATACCAATTTCTTGTTGAAATTTCTACGATAAAAACAAACACATAAAATCTTAGTTCTTTTTTATCTCATCTTTCCCGGCGAAACAATACTGGGACGCATATTTTCTTTTCTATATTGGAATTACTAATAAATTTCCTTTAAGGTGATTTACCAATAATAATTACTTTATCATTCTTGTTTTTTTTTTCAAAAACTCAATGTTTGAATCACAAGTTGGTGAAAAAGAAAAAAAAAATGTTCTTGCCAGCACATATGAAAAATGGGCTCTGCCATTACAATACAATCGCGAAATTGATTGTACTAACTTGTAGACTGATAAATCTACTTGTTACTCAGTTTCGTAAGGATAGTGGTTGATTATTATTAATGATCCTGATTCATTTCAGTACTGATTGAAAAGATGCCCCATGCATTCCACATGCTGAGATTTTATATATAGGTGATTGGATTGATGATAAAATCAAATCCTGGATCGCGAACAGTGATTTGATTGATGATAAAAAAAAAGAATTCTTGGTTCAGTCTTTCACCTATATATATGTGTGTGTGTGTGTCTGGTGTTGATTGCTAATCATATATATATATATATATATATATATATATATATATATATATATATATATATATATATATATATATATGTGTGTGTGTGTGTGTGTGTATGTCTCTGGTGTTGATTGCTAATGAATTTTTCATTTGTTAATACTATGAGTTAATTATTGGATAGAACACTTGTCGAAACTGCCTTATTTTTAAATTAATATGTCCCAACTCATACCAATTTCTTGTTGAAATTTCTACGATAAAAACAAACACATAAAATCTTAGTTCTTTTTTATCTCATCTTTCCCGGCGAAACAATACTGGGACGCATATTTTCTTTTATATATTGGAATTACTAATAAATTTCCTTTAAGGTGATTTACTAATAATAATTACTTTATCGCAAGCCTAGGTCCTGGTCTCGGCCCCACCACCGGGGACCGGCCTCGGCCACAGCCCCAGCCCCAGTCCCAGCCCCAGCCCTGTGGTCACCGGCCCCGGCCTCGGCCACGGTCCTAGTCGCGGCCCGGTCGCAAACCCCAATCCCGATCACCGGCCCCGGTCGCCGGCCCTGGCCTCGGACCAACCCCTGACCCTAATTGCCGGCCCCGGGGCCTGTGACCGGGGCTTTCGACCAGCGATCGAGGTCGGTGATTGGGACCGTCGACCGAGACCATTTGCAACTTGTGGAAGGAAGCTGTCCTTGTGGGTCGTAAATGGGTTCAATATGGGTTGAAAATGTGTTTAAGTGTGTGACTCATTATTAACTCATTTTATTTTACTTCAACCTTTTAGACCCATTTTTAGTTATCCCCTTAAAGTTATTGACCCATATAGGACTCATTTTATGTAAAATATGGGTCAAATATGAACCCATTTTGATAGCTTTAGAAGAGGGGTGGTGGGTGGCAGTGGTTGCGGGCGGGAGGTCGTTGAAGGTGGGCGTGGTTCAAAAAAGTGTAAGGGCGTAATGAAGTATTCCCACTCACAAGAGCGTCTATGGGTTTTCTTGTGATTATCCGTAATTTCCCACGTAAACGTTGTCTATATATACCCATCAATTGAAGCATTTCCACTCACAAGAGCGTCTGTGAGTTTTCATTTGCATTGGTACCAAACCCAAAGTCAGGCCAAAAAGGAAAAAAAAAAATGTCTCTTCTGAATGGATCATCAACTCCTCCTCCTTCTCCTGTTGAAAACACAACTAGGGTTGAACGACGATCGGCAAACTATCATCCGAGCATATGGGGGGATCACTTCCTCAAATATGCTTATGACTCCAACTCTATGGTGGCAGTTAACGTTGTTCTTTTCTTGGATTACCTTGTGAAAACTTTTGAGTCTTTGGGCAATCTAATACATTTCTTACATTCTTAATATTGGATGTCTTTTTTCTCTAATTTTCATGTTTGTTGTAGAGTTCTCGTGGCATGACAAAGGAACAACTAGAGAGATTGAAAGAAGAAGTGAGGAAGATGCTGAAATGTGCTATGAACAAGCCTTCACTAAAGTTGAACTTGATCGATCAGATACAACGCTTAGGAATTGCCTACCATTTCGAAATTGAGATAGATGAGCAGCTGGAACAAATCCACAAAAACTATTATGAATTTTGTTACGGGGATAACAATGACAATCTACACACGATCGCTCTTCTCTTTCGGTTGTTGCGACAGCAAGGTTACAGTATTTCATGTGGTATGTGATGCTCCCCATCTTCATAAATAGACTAGTTGGCGAAATTCTATTGCATGCACTAGTTCGATAATACACTTGATTGATAAGAGTGAATGAATAATATCACTAACATATTCAGTTTACTGTAACTTTGGTTTGTTCATTCGCTTAACTGTTTTATCTTCAAATTTCGTAAATAGTCCGTCCTTTCTTCTAATTCTTGGTTAATATGTCATTTCTCCATCATTATGATTGATCAGGATGTAGAACATGGTGTCTTTTGTAGCATCTCTTGGTAACATATTTTCCATATTGCATTTGGTGATATAGAAATCTTTAACAAGTTCAACGATGAGGAAGGGAATTTGAGCAAATCACTCATGACCGACGTGCAGGGGCTGCTAAGTCTATTTGAAGCTTGCCATTTGAGGTATCATGGCGAAAATATTTTGGACGATGCACTTGCTTTTACTACAACTCACCTTGAATCAATTGATAAAACCAAAGTAAACCCTAGTCTGGTGAAACGAGTGAGTCATGCCTTATATCAGCCGATCCACGAGGGAATGCCCAGGCTAGAGGCGAGGCATTACATTGCACTCTACCAAGAGGAGCCTTCGCATAACAAAGTCCTTCTCTCCTTGGCGAAACTCGATTTCAACTTGGTGCAAGAGCAACATCAGAAGGAACTTGGCAAACTTACAAGGTTAACATGACTTCGTGATAGCAAGTGTGAAGTAGCTAGATGTTTTCAGAACGCCGAATCTCCATAGATTGGCTCATGCGATTTCAATTTATCTTCGACCACAAATCATTTTTAAGTGACGAGGAGTGTCGAACTCTTTGGATCATGGGTTTTAAGTACTTCTCAACATCTTATCAATGATGTGCTTCCCTAACATAGGATTGTGGTAAACTGTAGGTGGTGGAAGGATTTAGATGTACAGAGGAAATTCCCATTTGCTAGAAATAGGCTAGTCGAGATGTATTTTTGGATGTCAGGAGTTTATTTCGAGCCGGAGTACCAAGTTATTGCCAGAGAAATTCTAGCCAAAGGGATGTGCGTTCTTTCCATTATCGACGATGCCTACGATGTCTATGGCACGTTTGAAGAACTAGAACTCTTCACAGAAGCAATTAACAGGTGTAGTTGGGACTCTGATGCTTTTCGCAGTTTACCAATAGAGTAAATTTCGACTAAATTTACTTATTCTAATTTTTATCAAATGATTAAAGTGTCAAGGTGTGGTATTTTTCCGAACTTGAACTTAGGTGGGATTTCGATGCCAAAGATGGATTGCCAGAGTATATGCAAGCATGTTCCAAGATAATTCTTGATTTGTACGATGAAATTGGCCATGAGGTGATGAGAAAAGGACGATCTTACCGCCTCTTCTATGCAAAAGAAGCGGTAAGCCATTCAACGTTACATCAATTAGATGCAATTTGTGTATCTGAGTCCTCCAAATGAATTAAAGTTCGATTATTGAAGTAGCTTTTTCGTTTGAGAATGAATTCTCAGATGAAAAGACAAGTGAGAGGGTATTTCGCCGAAGCCAAATGGTTCCATCAAAGCCACGTACCCACGATGGAGGAGTACATGCCCATTGCAGTGGCAACCATTGGTGTAGAATCGGCATTAGTGACGTCATTTATGGGAATGGGAGATGTCATAACAAGTGATGCTTTTGACTGGTTATTAGCCAGTGACAACAAGATGGTGAAGGCTTCGGCAACAGTCTGTCGACTCATGGATGACATTGTCGGATACAAGGTATAGAAAAGCTATACCGCCGATAAACGTTACTTTACCTGCAATTTTCTGATGCACTTAGAGTTCGCGAACCCGAAATGAGCCATTGATCAAAACTCACCGTTTTGCCGTGATGGACATCGTTTTTTCGCGATTTGAAGTCGTTTTTATGGGTTTTTAGGCATTGTTTATAATTCTAGTGGCGTTTTCAAAATTTTGTGTTTCCTATCTTAATTAGGGATAACACCATATAAAAGGGCGTTTAAGACTCCTAGTGGAGTGGTAGTTTTTTTTTACATTCTATTGATTTTGATAATCGTAATTGAGAGAACAAATTGTTCCTCTTATCAATTAAAATTTTCCGTTTAGCCATTTTTTGTTGCGTTTCGGCATTATTTTGTCTAGTAAATTTTATCAATTGGAGGATCAAATGATTACCATGAGAAATATGTTTACAGTTTGAGCAAGAGAGAGGTCACTCAGCATCTTCAGTGGAGTGTTTCATGAAACAATTTGGTGTCACGGAGGAAGTGGCTAAGGAGGAGCTGCGTAAACAAGTGGTCGATGCATGGAAGGACATCAACAGAGAGCTCGGCCGTCCAACCGCCGTTCCCATGTTGGTCCTTGCGCGAGTTCTCAATCTTACACGAGCCACCAATGCTGTGTATATTGATGGAAAAGATAACTACTCTCATGCTGAAACCAAGTTGAAAGAGTATGTGACTTCTGTGCTAGTCGATCCAATGCCAATGTGATGGCTTGAAGTACAAGTTTAATAACCAAGCCATCGTAGATTGCATTAGACATTTTCGAATCTGCATTGTGTACAATTTTCAAGTATGTGTTAACACTTGATCATTGCTATTCTCCGGCTTGAGAGCGCCCCTTCATTTTGTAGAATTCGAATAAATGAAAGTAAGGAGTCCATATCGTGTTTGATATATTGATGTTCTGTATTGTTGTGAAATTAAAGCGAAAATTGACTGGATCCAAGTATTAAATCAACGCGAAATCACCAGAGCTATAAACAACGAATAATGAGGAACACTGGTAATTTACGTGGTTCGATTCGAGTGTCGATATATACTCCATAGAGAGAGCTAAGATATATAGTTTTAACGATCAATTTGTGGAAAATGTGTTCGGTTTTCATGACAAAAGGAAACAAGTAAAGAAGTGTTTTTGAAGATACGCACATTTAACATGTTTAGATATCTTGAATGTCTATGGGAACAAAACTGAGAAAATTGAATAACCGTTTTTCAACTGCTTTTTAAGAATTTGATATTCAAGAGTTTACGAAATAAATCACCACTCAAATATCGAGGTTTCCGCCAAAGCTACACAAGTTTTTGTACCCTAGAGGACTGTGAGAATTCTCTTATCTCTCTTGATCTGATGGAACGAACAGAAGATTTCCAATTTACGAGCTTAGTTTTGACTTTAGTTAAATAACTCCTTCCTTATTATTATTCTGTATTCAAAATCTCAATTGGAACTTTCCCCTGCTCTTACTGTTTTTGGCAAATGACAACTGGGTATATTTCATAGATGTTGTTGTAACGAAACGCGGAAACAAACACAGAACAACAAGGATTTACGTGGTTCGATCAAGGTGATCTACGTCCACGGGCGAGGCAAAACGAGATTCCACTATAATCAATGAGAGTGCAGATTACAAAAGTCGTTCACAGCGACTGAACAAAGCTCACAGCTCACAAATCTCTCAGATGACGAAAAAACCGCCGTACAACAAAATAAACCCTAGCCGCAGTAGTAAATGCTTATCGGCCCAACTCTCCGCGTCACGAACCAAATCTCAATTTTCTCTCCAATTTTGGGTCGCACAAAATATGTCGGGTCGGGTAATTAACCGGGCCGAGTACATAAAATTCAAGACATATTTAACAAATCTCCACCTTGGCTTGAATTTAAAAAAAAAACAGTCAAGAAGCTGAACACATTCTCCCAGCATCCCTAAGCCTACGTGAGCTAACTCGGTGTAGGAAACAAGGGATGCAACGAAAGAACATATCCACTTCATAAAAAATGTAGAACTTTCATTTACCTCGCCACCAGGCCCCAGAAGGGGCAAAGCTCAACCAAGCATGCCAATCAAGTTCAAGCAATGCTTAAACTTGTTGGCGGAGACTGACTTGGTCAACATATCAGCAGGATTGTCAGCAGTACCAACTTTCTTTACCATCATATTTCTCTCAGCAAATGCTTCTCGAATAAAGTGGTACCTGATATCAATGTGCTTAGTCCTCTCATGATATGCTTGATTTTTAACCAAGTATATAGCACTTTGATTGTCACAAAAGACAACTGAATTGTCTTCCTGCTGGAGCCCAAGTTCCTGAACAAGATTCCTTAACCAAATATCTTCTTTTACCGCTTCTGCTGCTGCCATATACTCTGCCTCTGTAGTAGACAAAGCAACTGTCGACTGTAGGGTTGATCTCCAACTAATAGCCGAGCCAGATATTGTGAAAAGATAACCGGTCAAAGATCTTCTCTTATCATGATCACCCGCAAAATCAGAATCCACAAATCCCACAACTGAGGTACCGTTGGAACTGTTTCTATCAAACACTAGGCCCAGCTCTGCGGAACCTCTAAGATACCTAAGTATCCATTTCACTGCCTGCCAATGGACCTTTCCAGGGTGTGCCATATATCTACTAACCACACTAACTGCATGCGCAATGTCGGGACGAGTACATATCATAGCATACATCAGGCTACCAACTGCACTGGAGTATGGGACATGAGACATCGCAGTCTCCTCGACCTCTGATTGAGGTGACTGTATAGCCGAGAGTCTAAAATGAGATGCTAACGGTGTACTGACAGGTTTAGCATTTTGCATGCCAAACTTCTCAAGTACCTTCTCAATATAACTCATCTGCGAGAGATATAACTTCCCTGCTTTCCTGTCCCTCTTAATCTCCATTCCTAAGATCTTCTTGGCAGGACCCAGATCTTTCATCTCAAACTCCTCGTTGAGACGTTTCTTCAAGATCAACACATCTGACATGTTCTTTGCAGCAATAAGCATGTCATCCACGTATAAAAGAAGATAGACAAAAGATCCATCTGAACCCTTCCTGAAGTAGACACAACTATCATAGCTGCTCCTATGATAACCACTCCCTATCATAAAGCTGTCGAATCTTTTATACCACTGTCTTGGAGACTGCTTCAAACCATACAAGGATTTCTTCAATCTACAGACATGTTCTTCCTTGCCTTCTACATAATAGCCCTCGGGCTGGGCCATATAAATAGTCTCCTCAAGCTCACCATGTAAAAAAGCAGTCTTTACATCAAGTTGCTCAAGTTCCAAGTCAAATTGAGCAACTATAGCCAGCAATAAACGAATGGAAGTGTGTTTTACCACAGGAGAGAACACTTCATCATAATCAATTCCCTCTTTCTGATTGTAGCCTTTAGCTACAAGCGGTGCCTTGCATTTAGCATTTTCTACACCTGGAATGCCTTCCTTTTTCTTGAAGACCCATTTACACCCAATGGCTCTTTTTCCCTTTGGCAACGGCACCAAATCCCAAGTCTGGTTCTTGTGGAGTGATTCAAGTTCTTCAGCCATAGCAACAGCCCATTTTTCTGATTCTATGCAAGTAATAGCTTCAGTATAGGTAGAAGGTTCCTGAATACCCATATCTTCTGCTGTCGTAAGAGCATAAGCCACCAGATCAGAGAACCCATATTTTTGAGGAGGACGAGTCTGCCTCCTTTCTCTGCCAGTAGCAATGGAGTATGGCTGCTCCACCTCATCTAAAACTTCCTCATCTGAACTTGAGTCGATAGTAACAATTTGCTCGCTCAAATCATTCTGAGAGGTCTTTTCTCGAAGTTCCACCTGAACCTCCACCTCATTCCTATCACTCTCATGTTTTCCTGCAGACTCATCAACAACCTTCTTTTGATCAAGCATAAGGATTTCATTAAAAGTAACATCCCTACTAATAATGAACTTAGGTGAGTTAGGCTCCTGGCACCACAAACGATAACCTTTCACCCCATCAGCATACCCAACAAAGATACATTTCTTTGCTCTAGGTTCTAACTTACCATCCTTAACATGAAAGTAAGCAGGACATCCAAAAATCTTTAGATTAGAATAGTCACAAGGCTTACCTGACCACATCTCAAAAGGAGTCTTGCATTCTATTGCTGTTGAAGGAGAACGATTAACCAGATAACAAGCAGTGTTAACTGCTTCAGCCCAAAAATCCTTTTCCATCCCAGCATTAGAGAGCATGCATCTTGCTCTCTCCAATAAAGTTCTGTTCATCCGTTCTGCCACCCCATTTTGCTGTGGAGTGTGCCTAACTGTACGGTGTCGAACGATACCTGCATTTGCACAGAATTCATTGAAATCGCCACCACAGAACTCAAGACCATTATCGGTCCTAAGGCGTTTGATCTTCTTCCCTGTCTGATTCTCAACAAGGGCTTTCCACTTCTTGAAGGTTTCAAACACGACACTTTTCCTTTTCAGAAAATAAATCCAAACCTTCCTGGAATAGTCGTCAATAAAAGTCACAAAGTAAAGAGCACCACCCTTAGATGGAACCTGTGCTGGTCCCCATAAATCAGAATGGATGTAGTCGAGTGTGCCCTTCGTCGAATGCGTGCCCGTACTGAAACTGACTCTGCACTGTTTGCCAAATACACAGTGCTCACAGAAATCCAGCGAGGTTGTCTGCTCACCACAAAGTAAACCACGTTTACTCAAAACTGTCATGCCACGCTCACTCATGTGGCCCAAACGCATATGCCACAATTTCGTTCTGTCATTATCCAAAACAGAATTTGATGTGCCAATTGAAGTACCAAAAACTGTGCTACCCTACAAATGATACAAGTGATTTACCTTGCTTCCTTTCATCACAACCAGATTGCCTTTGGATACTTTGAGAACTCCACCTCCACCTGAGTACACACACCCAATGGAATCCAAACTGCTCAAAGAGATAATATTTCTCTTTAAGTCTGGTATGTGCCTTACTTCAGTCAAGGTTCTCACTGCTTTGTCGTGGCACTTAATCCGAACAGTACCAATTCCCACAACTTGGCATACAGCATCATTTCCCATCAAGACTGATCCACCATTCATTGGCTCATATGTGGTGAACCATTCTCTATTTGGGCACATATGATATGATGCTCCCGAGTCCATTATCCAAACATCATTAGAGAAACTAACAGCAGAGCATGCCGTAAGAACGTTGTCTGACGCATTAGACTCATTTTTGTCAGCAACATTCGCCGCATCTTGTCTTTGAGCATGCTGCTTATCCTTTCTCTTGAGCAAAGGACAATCTGATTTGTAATGTCCCCTCTTGTGACAATAGTAGCACTCGACGTTCGTATTATCTCCAGGTGGCCTAGATTTTGAACGATTAACAGATTTCCCTCTGAAGGCTTTATCCCTGCTCTTGGTTCTGCCTCTCACAAGCAAACCATCTGTTCTGTCTCCACTGTTGTTCCCATTCAACTTCGTTCTCAGTTCTGCAGAACTCAATGATGTTTTAACATCCTCCAAAATTATGGATTCACGTCCATAAAGCATCGAGTTCACAACATTTTCGTATGAGGCAGGCAGTGAACATAACACGATCAAAGCTTGATCTTCATCCTCAAGTTTAATATCTAAATTTTTCATATCCATAATAATTTTATTAAACTCATCCAAGTGTTCCTGAACAGGCGTACCTTCTCGCATCTTTAGGGTATAAAGACGCTGCTTCAAATAAAGTCTCGATGTCAAAGATTTCTTCATGTAGAGACTTTCCAGTTTCTTCCAGAGACCAGCCGTTGTTTCCTCATCGGCGACTTCTCGCAAAACATTGTCATCTAGAGACAACTGAATCGCACTGTGCTCCTTCTCATAATCTCTTCAACCTCAGCCGAGGTCATGTCGTCTGGATATTTTCCATCCAGTGCCCTAACAGTACCCTCTCGCTTCAACAAAGCCTTCATCTTTATTCTCCATAATCCGAAGTTGTTCTTGCCGTCAAAAGATGAGATCTGAAACTTCAAAGATGTCATCTTCAAGAATCCCAGAAACGAACTCGCTCTGATACCAGTTTGTTGTAACGAAACGCGGAAACAAACACAGAACAACAAGGATTTACGTGGTTCGATCAAGGTGATCTACGTCCACGGGCGAGGCAAAACGAGATTCCACTATAATCAATGAGAGTGCAGATTACAAAAGTCGTTCACAGCGACTGAACAAAGCTCACAGCTCACAAATCTCTCAGATGACGAAAAAACTGCCGTACAACAAAATAAACCCTAGCCGCAGTAGTAAATAGGGCCCAAAAAAAAATTTTCTCGGGGGCGTTGCCCCCGAACCCCCATTGCGATCTGTCCAACTCTCCGCGTCACGAACCAAATCTCAATTTTCTCTCCAATTTTGGGTCGCACAAAATATGTCGGGTCGGGTAATTAACCGGGCCGAGTACATATTTAACAGATGTCGATCACAATTTGCCACACCTCAACTTGTCAGCTTTCAATCTACTATATTGATCCAGGGGGACCTTTTTCCTTATTCCAATGACGAAATTACATCTCTTTTTATTCAATGGATCTACTTCCTTCACCAGTCAATGTCATGCCCCGCTTCCCTTACGAGTACGCACATCCACTAAAGTGACAGGTCGTGAATTTGTGCATGATAGAATCGACTCCTCTCTGCCCGACAACATAAGTGATTTGAGCGACAGGTCGTGAATTCCAGTAGGACTATCGGATGAGCAGAACAAACCAACAAGAAAATAAAGTAGAAGTGTCGTTCGGAACCAGTGAGTCTTTCCATTTTCATTATTGCTTCCGCTGTTCTTTTCTTCTTTTTGCGGTTTCTGTCCACAATCTTGCATATTACTGTGTTGGGTCTTCTTGATTGCATCGGAAATGGCCAGAGCAGGGATTGGATGAAGTCGTGGCTCTTGTTTGGATGTCATTTTTGATTTGATGCTATCTCGTAGCAGAGTGGGTTGTGGGGGCAATGTAATTAGAGAGGAGTCGGCTTGCATCCGTCACAAAGCGATGGCTTTCACCAATATAAATATAGTGGAGGGTTCCGGAGGGGCATGTGTCATCGGCTCAACAACCCGTTTATTAATTTATTTTCTCAATATAAATAGACGAGTTACTCAACTTCGTTTTCATTTTTTTCCCATTTTTAATTTACAAGCTAACTTCTCAATACTTTCCCCATCTTTATCTCCATTAAATGTCATGTAAAAACATTAAAATTCTTTGTTTCCTTGAATTTATATAATTAAAAATTGGGTTTTCCCGTTTCGAAAGTTGTATTCAAGGGGAGTAGCGGGATAATTAAATTGATTGAGGGTGGAATTTGCCTTAACCAACTCCACTTCTCGTGTTTTCTCGGCTTTTGAACTTATCCTTTCTTTCCTTTTTCTCAATTTTTTTTTCTTTTGCGGTTTCTCCAAACTTAAGATACACGACTCGTTCATAAAATAAAGAATTTGAGTGTTTACAAGTCATACAAATGCTAATTCGATTAGAAATTTCCATGCTTATAATTGATGAATGTCGAAATATTTGATGACCCGTACCCATCATTTATAAAATATTTCAAGTCCCATAGTCATAGATATATACAATGGGTTCATGAGATCCAAACTAAATGTGGAATTTACAATGCCAAAAAAAAAAGGTGAACTTTTACATCTGGTAAGACCCAAATGGGACTCTTCATTATTAATGATCCTGATTCATTTCAGTGCTGATTGAAAAGATGCCCCATGCATTCCACATGCTGAGATTTTATATATAGGTGATTGGATTGATGATAAAATAGAATCCTGGATCGCGAACAGTGATTCGATTGATGATCAAAAAGGAGAATTCTTGGTTCAGTCTTTCACCTATATATCTAGATATATGTGTGTGTGTGTGTGTGTGGGGGGGGGGGGGTGTGTGTGTGGTGTTGATTGCTAATCAATTATACATATTTGTGTGTGTATGTCTCTGGTGTTGATTGCTAATCAATTTTTCATTTGTTAATACTTCGAGTTAATTATTGGATAGAACACTTGTCGAAAATGCCTTATTTTTAATTTCATAAGTCCCAACTCATACCAATTTCTTGTTGAAATTTCTACGATAAAACCAAACACATAAAATCTTAGTTCTTTTTTATCTCATCATTCCCGGCAAAACAATACTGGGACGCATATTTTCTTTTTTATATTGGAATTACTAATAAATTTCCTTTAAGGTGATTTACCAATAGTAATTACTTTATCATTCTTGTTTTTTTTTTTCAAATACTCAATGTTAGAATCACAAGTTGGTGAAAAAGGAAAAAATGTTCTTGCCAGCACATATGAAAAAATGGGCTCTGCCATTACAATACAATCGCGAAATTGATTGTACTAGCTTGTAGACTGATAAATCTACTTGTTACACAGTTTCGTAAGGATAGTGGATGGTCATTTAACTTGTGGTCAGCATATGTAAGTGACCTTGTTCTTCAATTTATTACAATATATCCCGTGGGCCGACTCGGTACAGTTAATCATGTTGTGTTTCATGTCATAATTATTTTTGCTCAAGGGTTACTACTACAAAAAATCTCAAACTAGTACAGCTGTGAAAAATTTATCTCAAATTATTTTTTTGATTAGGAAAAATCTTAAATTGGTACACCTATAATAAATTTGCTCCAAACTATTTTTGACTACCAAAAATCTCAAATTGGTACATCTGTGACAAATTTATCATAAATTAATTTTTTGACCACAAAAAACTCCAAATTAGTACACCTGTGACAAATTTATCCTTCATTAAATTGGGTTAATATCCTGAAAAATCATAAATTGATACATTTGTGACAAACATAGTGTAAAAATCCCAAATTGATACAATCGTCAACTACTATGTGTCATCCAACTCAGGATTTTGGCAGTTAGATTAAATGAAAACTAATAGAGGTTAAATTTATTGTAAGAGGACCGATTTGGGGTAATTTTGTCACGAGTGTAGCAATTTAGGATATTTTGTTGTAAAAAAAATATTTTTGAGTGAATTTATCACATGTGTACTCGTTCGGAACTTTTCGTGGTATTAAGTCTTTGCTAAATGAGCACATTTTAGGGTTAATGTAGAATTAGACAAAATCAATGAGATCATGATGGCGAAAGAGAAGCCGGATCCTAGAAGGCCAGATCAAATGTGGAAGCAATAGCCCTTCGGTTCAGGAAATGAAAGAACCTAGGTAGTGATAGGCTCTTTGGGTTGGCATGGTGACACTTCTGCTTCAGAAATCAAATTTCTCATCAGAAGTTGATTTTTCCACTTATGTTCAAGAAGTTGCTTTCTTATTAGAGAAAAACGTTTGATAATGTGACAAAATTTATGTTTCTAGAATAGAAATTCATTTGGAAATGATTGAAAACTTCTACTTCTGGAACAATATTAGGGTGCGCATGAAATCTTGCCGGAGTCAAGAATGACTTCTGGCAAGGAAGTCATTTTTTCAACTTTTGCTTTGAAGTAGAAGTTAAATTTTTAGTTTCTACTTCAGAAGTTGATTTCTGATAGAGAAATGCGTTTGATAACAATTAAAAAAGACGATGTTCGAAACATTATGAAAAAAATGTTTCGACTGGCGGCGGCGGCGGCGACTGGCGACGGCGGGGCGGGCCGGCGATCGACGGCGGGGGGCGGCCGGCGGGCCGGCGACCGGCGGCGGGCGACCGACGGCGGCCGGTCGATCGGTCCCGCGAGAATGACTTCTCAAGGGGAGAAGTGAAAATTTTTTACTTCTCAAAATCACTCAAAAATCTTGCCAGAAATTAGAAATCTTGCCAGAAGTCAATTTTTTTACCAAACAAATTTCTACTTCGACAGTATTTTTATCAAACGAATTTCTTTGCCAGATCGACTTCTGGCAGGGAAATTGAGAAGTTGGCAAGATTTCATGCGCACCCTTAACAAAAAATTTTCTATGAATGTTGGCAGCTGAAAAATTTCTACTTCATTTTTTATTTTTTAAAAATTCTACAAAAGAATAAATATTAAAAAACAAAATTGATTATTTACTTCGGTAGCCAGAGATGGCAACCCAGCGACGACGTTGGGCGGTGTTGGTCAGTGACGGTGGGCAGTGATGGTTGAGGTGGGTGGTGATGGATGATAGTGGGATACGATGGACAGTGGTGGCGCTTGCAGATGGGGTTCTCGGTAACTGATGGTGCTCGACAGCGAGGGAGGGCGATGACAGGCAGTGGTCGCGGTGGTTGGCGAAGGTCGGCGGTTGGCGGCGACAGCAAAGGCGTGGTTGGGAGAGAGATGGAAATAAAAAGAGGTCGAAGTGAGAGTTATTGATGTTGAGAGATTTCTACTTCTAAAGGAGATGTAACGTTTTTTAACTTCTCGAACTGGCTCAAAAACAACTTCAGAAGTATATATTTTATTTAGAAGTAGAAATGAAATGTTACAAAACCATATGGATTTCTGCTTCAAAAGTTATATTACCAAATGGATTTCTGCGCTAGACGCATTTCTGGAGAAGAAATTCATTTCCAAAAGTATTATCATGCGTTAGGGATCAAATATTTCATTTTCAGAAGGGATCAAATACTTCATTTTCGGAAATTCATTTTAAAAATTGTCATAACTGGGGAGCATGGCAACACTTCTACTTTAGAAGTCAACTTCTAGCTAGAAGTTGATTTTTGTACTTGTATTCAGCAGCAGAAATTGATCTTTCTACTTCTGTTTCAGAAGTTAATTTCTGATCAAAGAAATTCCTTTGGCAACGATTGAAAATTTCAACTTCCAAAACTTTATTAACGCAAAACGTTTCATGAAAAATTATAGTAGATGACCGAAAAATTTCAACTTCATTATTGAACTTTTTAAATTTATTAAAAAAATAATTTTTACTTATTAAAAAATAAAAAAAATATTATTTATTCTTTTCTCCAATGGCCAGAGACGGTGACTCGGCAGAGGTTTGAGGAAGACATGGGCAGTAGCAACGTGGTGGTCGACAATTGGCGGCGGCCTGTAGTAGGCAGGTATCGGCGAATGGCGACGAGTCGGCGGCTTGCGGAGGTCGATGGGTTGTGGCAACTCGCGGATGTTTGCGGTGGATGGTGACGGGCCATGGTTGGCAGTTGGTGGAAGTCACGAGCGGCGATGGGCAGTGGCTGGTGGAGGCAGGCAATGGGTGGCGACCAGCGGTGGTCGGTCGTTGGCGTCGAGTGTAGATGTGTCAAATGGGTGGGTCGAGTCGAGTTTGGGTCGAATCGTATATGGTCCGACCCATATTGACCTATCTAACCGATTTTGACGCATGTTCAATTACCCAAAACCGATCTGACTCGCAACGAACCCATACTCGACCCGACCCATTTTGACCAATTATTACCAAATCATAATAATATTCTAAGAAAATAAAAATATTAAAATAATTCCATAAAATAAAAAAATCTAGTAAAATTTTTTAAGCGACCGGGACCGACAGCGGCGATCAGGATCGAGACTGGGGCAGCGACTATGACCTCCGACCGTGGTTGGTGACCGGGGCCGGAGCTGGGCCCCGGTCGCCGGCCTCGACCCTAGTACTGTCGACGCCCAGTGTCGGCCCCAGCCCCGGTCGCCAGCCTCTGCCCCAACCCTGGTACCATCGCCGCCTTGGTACTGGACCTGACCCAATCACTAGCCCCGGCCATGGCCTCCGTCCCGGTCGCCGATCTCAACCTCGTTCGTCAACCCCGGCCCCAATCCCTAGCGCAAGCCTCGGGACAGGCGCCTCGGTACCGGCCCCAGCCCTGGTACCGTCGTCGCCCCGGTACCATCCCCAGCCTTAGTATCGTCACAATCCCGGTACCGGTCCCGGTCACAGCCCCAACCCCGGTTTCCAATCTCGGCCGCAGCCCTAGCCTTTGTGGTCGCAGGCCCCAGCCTTGGTCGCGGTCCTAGTTGCCGCCCCGGTCGCAAACCCCGATCCCGATCGCCGGCCCCGGTCACAAGCCTCGATCCCGGTCGCTGGCCCTGGCCTCGAACCAACCCCTGACCCTGATTGCCGGCCCCGGCCTCAATCGCCGGCCCCGACCTCAGGCTTGCCACCAAGATTAGGATCGGGATCGGGGCCAACGATCGAGGCAGACGAGAGGGGCTGGGGCCAGCGATCGGGAAAGCGGCCGGAGATCGGGACCGGGCCCTGCGATAGGGACCGGGGCTTGCGACCATCGACTAGGACAGGCGACTGGGGTCTGTGACCAGGGCTTGCGACCAGCGATCGAGGTCGGTGATCGGTCATTGGGACCGTCGATCGGGACCATTTGCAACTTGTGGAAGGAAACTGTCCTTATGGGTCGTAAATGGGTTGAAAATGGGTTTAAGTGTGTGACCCATTATTGAATTATGTGATTTCCTTAGGACCGCAAGCTGCCCTCTTTTGGTCGAGCCTCAACCGGACCTTGTGGCCATCATTGATGGGAAATTCTCACTCTATTGGTTGATAAGTGACCTCTAAACCTTTATTAGGACGTTAGGGTACTAAGAGACGAGTTTGTGGTTCAATTGACTGAATTGTGAGGCACATATGTCTAAATGAATCAATGCCGGTTGAGTATTGTGTGGACCGAACTATGCTTGCTGCCCTTGAGTGAATTTGTGATATTCATGGCTGATTTTGTGGGTGAACATTCGGTTGGCATGTATACTTGAGTGGTCATGTGGCATGAGGTTGCTTGATTATCAATTGTGTGAAATCCATGCATAAATAAACGATTTGTAACTTTAGAAACCTACAAGTCTATTTGAAAATTATCCACAAGGTCAAAATCTGCTTGATAATTATATTGGATTTTAAATTTCAACTTTGAAATAAATTTTTCCTCAAATTATTTCATAAAAAATAGAAAAGTTAATTGTGCGCCCATAAGCCGTTATATCATAAATTAAGAATAACGAGCTTCTCTAGGAAAAATAAAACATGATGCATTATAGAATAATATTTTATTGAGTGTAATTTGACATATATTTATATTGTGAATTTGATATTTAAAAGGAAAAATGGAAATAAAGGCAATTCTGTTAGTTAGGTTGATTTAAAAAAATAATAACTTGAAGAGGGAGAAGGGTGTTTTGATCTATTGATTGAAAAGATAAGTATCTTAGCCAAAATGAGATTTTGGAAATAGTGTCACCCATGAGTATTTAGATAACTATAAATTATACAAAATCCGAGAGACACTTTTATTTAATGTCTCGCATCTTCCTCATGATGCTGAGTGGTGGACGTAAACTTGGTTAAAAGCCGAACCACTAAATATTTGCTTGCGATGGCCCTCACAAATCAATCTGAGTTTGCATTTATTACGGCTATATTTAAGTATACTATGAAATTCTAAAAATCATTTTATTACAACCTATTCAACCCCTTTCTATATTGTTATTGTTAGGATGCATGTTAGAGGAGTCTCACGTTAGAGAATTAATATGGTGTGGAGCAATTAATAAATACAAGTTGATCCATAACTTATTTGGCTTAAGCTTTTGAGTGAATGTGGGTCCAACTGGATATATTGACGGGCTCGGACTTGGGCTCCCTCTTGGCGATCTCCTCAGGTGAAAGTATCGGACTTCTGATGCGTGCTCTTAACAAATGGTATCAGAACCGATGGTTGATTGGTAGGCCTGCGGTCCCGACAATTATTGTTACCCTCAACATGAATAACATATTCGAGTGAGCATAATAATCATCGAGATTGAGTTAGGTGAATAATGACCTACTTCTATAATTCTTGAAGATAGTTGTGAAAATCTCTTCGGTGTGAACTTAAAGTGTGCTAGTCTTTTAACAAAATATTTTCGCTAGTGAAAGTGAAGGTTCGAGTTAAAATAACCCATTATTGGAGCCGCAAGAAGATAAAATATCGGAATGAGACTATCAAGATTAGGTTGTGAATGAGACGAACACTACTTAATTAGCAATTTCCGCAGAATTGCTTGAGGCAAGCAGATCAATTTTATCGTCGTTTTTTACTCTCTTTTTTTTGTCATATGTCATTTTATACTTCGCAAAGGGAGATGACTTTCAGGATCGTTGAACATGAATAACGTTGCGCTGCCAAACACGTGGATCCGGGGGACGTCATTCGGACCACCTATTGAATTATTAGGAGTAATTTTGAGACATAATTAGGTTTAAGCAGTTCCTAATCGGCCTAGGGGTTAATTGGTCACGTTCGCTGTCCATATGATAATGGTCTCATTCTATTTTTCAAAAGCCAAGACAACTCGGCTACTAGCGAGCCAAAGACAGACAAATACAATTCCAACGTTAGGTATAGAGAATCTTCGAACCTATATCAGCGTTCATGACAAATGAGTTTTTTTTTTTTTGGGTCGAAATGACAAATGAGTATTTAGATATCTACAAGTTATACCCAATCACTTTGTCGATAGACATTTTTATTTAATAGTTCACATCTTACTCATGATGCTGAGTCGTGGTTTAGCAACTTATGAGTGCCCGATCTAAGACAAGAATCGCATGTTTAAAAGATAGAGATAAAGGAATAATAGGATGAGAATGCCCCGAGAAATGGACAATGAAAGAGTCGCTGTATATAGCTCGTCACAGGACATGGATCATCAATTATATTAGTTAATCGATTTTAGAATTCACTTGTCAATCTAGGAAATCAGCACACTAGTCACAGACCAATAAAAGATAAAATAACTAATTGTTACAAAAAAGAAAAAAAAAACAACAACAAATACCCTTTATGTTTTGGGAAAAGTTCACAAAAAAAAAAATCTGAAGTATTCCTAGTGACACATTTATCCGAAACGTTTTTTGTGGCACTAAAAACCCCGAGTTTTTATCCATAAATCCAATTTTTTTTTGTGATACCAAATACCTCAAACTTGTACCCACGTAACTCATTTGCCATCTATCACACTAGATAAGTTTCTCATACGAGTACAAGTTTTGGGTAAATATGTCACTTTGGCAAAAATTTAAGGTTTACAGGGTTAAAAAATAATAATTTAAGATAAGGATATAGTTAAAGTTTTTGGTGGGTTTCATCTGTGAGAAAATTCATCACATTCACTGTCCTATATGAAAGTGGTATTACTTCCATCAACAACATCAACATAAAAATAAATATCAAAGATAATATGGGAAAGGACAATAAAGGACAGTCAGAAACATGAAAATTCTGCTCTTCTACAATAGTAATAGACTTCCTCCACTTCGTTCTAAGACAAACCGTACGCCAATATATTTCTCACTTCATTAAATCTTGTTTTATTATTTTCTCCCAAGTAAGTTTCGGCTGACCTCTTCATTTTTTCGTGTTATGCTCTCAGTAGCAAATTTTTGTTCTTACCGGAGCATCTAGAGATCTTCAAAGAATATGCCAAAACCATCTCAATATATGTTCTTTCATCTTTTCCGCCACCGGTTTTACTTCAACTCTTCGTTGAATATCTTCATTCCTTATCTTATCCATCCTTGTATGACCACATATCCACCTTAACATCCTTATTTTTGCTACTCTCATTTTATGCTCATGCTGCCTCTGTGTTGTGCAACATTCAGCACCGTATAACATGTCATGTCTTACTACTGTTCTATAAAATGTTCATTTTAACCTAAGAGGAATTTTGTGACAACACAAAAATCCTGATGCACTGCGCCATAGAATCATAGTTCATCCAACCTACCCTAATTCTATGGCTTACATCCTCATCAATCTCTCTCCCCTTTTGCAATATTGATCCCACATATCTAAAAGTATCTTTCTTGAGTACCTTCTGTCGGAGCATATTGACGGCTTCTTGATCTCCTCTTCCTACCGTATCGAACTTACACTTCACGTATTCGATCTTACTTCGACTTAACGTAAAACCTTTATACTTCAACGTGCTTCTCCATAATTCTAATTTAGCGCTAACCCTAGCCATGATCTCATCAATAAGCATAATATCTTTTGCAAATAACATACACCACGGCACCTCATCTTGGATATATTTTGTTAGCTCATCCATAACTAGGGCAAAAAGATAATGACTTAAAACAGAACCTTGGTATAACCCTACGATGATTGGAAAATAACTTGATGTGCCATTACAAGCCTTCACACATCTAGTAACACCGTCAAACATGTCCTTAATTGCCTTTACATACTTTGAAAGTATTTTTTTTCTTCTCAAGAACCCACCATAAAACCTTTCTTGAAACCCTATCATACGCCTTCTCGTGATCAATCAACTTCATATGGAGGTCCTTCTTCCTTTCTCGATATCTCTCCATCAATTGTCGTATCAAGAAAATAGCCTCTATGGTAGATTTTCCTGGCATAAATCCAAATTGATTGATAGAAACATTGGTCTTTATTTTCAAACGATGCTCAATAACTCTCTCTCACAACTTCATTGTATGACTCATAAGCTTAATGTATCTATAGGTGGAACAATTCTAGATATCCCTATTGTTCTTATAGATAGGCATAAGTATACTCTCCCTCCATTCATTAGGCATCTTATTAGTTTGGAGGATCTTGTTAAAAATGCTAGTCAATGAACTTATTACTACACCCCCTAAGTATTTCCACACTTCAATAGAGACACCATCAGGTCCCAAGGCTTTACTAGTCTACGTCTTCTTTAATGCCTCCTTAACTTTCCACGCTTTAACTCTATGCACAAACCTTCTGTTTAAATCATCAGAAGCATCTTCCAAATTCACCTCACTTCTATCGCTCTCTCCATTAAAAAGTTTGTCGAAATAACTCATCCACATTCTCTTAACTTCTTCATCTCTTACTAAAAGTGTTTGATTTTCATCCTTGATACATCTAACATGTGTCAAGTCAACTACTAGAGCTAAAAGAAAAAGAAACATAATACGACTCCACTGTTAGGTATACAGAATAATTTAACATTTGTCCACGCCCATGACAACTGAACATTTACTTGTTTTTCGGCCAAGATGAAAACATCTACTTGTTTGTATATTTTACGCATTTCCATTTGCATTCTAATAGTTCGCATCTTCTTCGCGATGATAGGTTAAGATTTAACAACTCCTGAGCACCCGATCTAATCACAAGTTCAAAATATTAGAGAAATAATTGGAGGAGAGTGCCTCGAGAAATGGACAATGAAAGAGCCGATGATTAGCTGGGGCTGGGGACATAGAAAGTTAATTACATTAGTTAATTGACTCCAGAATTGACTTATTAATCCATTCATCAGCTACTTATTTTGCAGGTGAGGTCCGACTTAATTGGACCATGAGCACTTCATCTGCGGACAAGTCAGGTTTCACGACTTGTGAAAGTCAGATTTCACATGGCCGCCCCATTATAATTTTATATCTTTAATAAAACATTTATAAGTACGTGAATATATTCATTTGTCAATGCTTAACGGGAAGATATTTCAATAGCTAAGGTATTGGTTTACACAACATGAAACATCCTACGCAATCCCATTAGGGACACTAAGGGCCTGTTTGGTAACGCTTCTGCTCCAAAAAAGTGATTTCGATTAGAATCAATTTTATTTATTCTATTTCCTATATGAGTTTTAGAGAGTCAGAACACATTTGGTAACTGCATAAAATTTCTATTCCTGGAATATAGACACGTTTGGTAATTGCAAAACATTTCTGCTCTGAAAAGTAATTTCTCTGCCCAATTTTTCATTTAAATTAAATAATTACATAATCACATTTGATGATTTTCTTTAAACCCCACAAGTGTAATCCCCTTGCATTATGACATCTTTTCGGTCAAAATAGTGACGCTTTAAATTTGTTTCCTAGAAGGATAATACGCTAAAATTGTTGTTTTTCCATACTTCCCTTAAGGCTTTGCATATGCCAATGATGAAAGAAGTGACTATGATTATCTTTTATTGCTCAAACTGAATAAAATCCATCTCTGCCATATAGGTAGCTCAATTTTACCCCTGAATACCATGCGGATGGTCACTAATGCAGCATGGTACTCCAACAACAAATCGGGCAAGGTTTAGGAAAAATTGAAAGGAAAAATCACCAAAAATAAGATTGGCCAGTTGAATGTACCCATTTCCTACTTTTTGAGATTTTTTTTTTTGGAATTTTCAAGATTTTTTACAACGATTTGCCCATGAGGGGCAAAATCATCATTTGGGAGAAATCGAAAGGTAAAATTGTCAAAAAATAGTATTGACCAATTGAAATGACCCATCTCCTCATTTTTTTTAGATTTTTTTTTGGACTTTTTATATTTTTTCTGATTTTTTAAATTTTTTAGATTTTTTTAAGAATTTTTCTTTTTTGGATTTTTCTAATCTTTTTCTGATTTTTTTTTATTTTTTATTATTAATTTTTGAAATTATCCAGACCGGGTCAGATTGACTCGGGCCATGCCTCACGAGCACTCGACAAAAGTGAAAGAAGACTATGGTTGCTTTTTTGATTTTCAAAAGTATTTTTTTTTTTAGAAACAACTTATTTTTTGTCCAAAAGTGTTCCCAAGTGCATAATCAGAATCAGAATGATTTTCGTTACCAAACATGTTTCTGATTCTTTTTTATTCTGGAGAACAGAAACAGAGAAATAGAAATGTTTCCAAGCAGGCCCTAAAAGTTTCATTTTCAACTAGAAATCCTAAGAGACCTTTGCCTATTAGGGACAAGCTTAGTCAAAACCTGCATGTATGACCTCGGCTAAATAATGACATTGTCTTAATAATAATTGCTTTTTTACTTTGGTGGTAATTCATTACATTATCATTCTCTCTTTTGGTCCAGGAATTAATTAGTAATGTTCACTGTCCATATGATAGGGGGTCTCATTTCCATTTTCCAAAGTCAAGAAAAGTAAGCTACTAGAGAGCTATAACACAACCACATAAATATAAGTCTAACGATTTAACTTATTTATGAGAACCTAATTTAAGAAAAGAATCGCATGTTTCAAACATTACAGAAAAAGGAATAAAACAACAATCGGATGAGAGTGCCTCGAGAAATGGACATGGAAAGACTGGGTGAATGATGCTTAAAAGCGAAGGCGGCAAGGGCCGACACAGGGGGCAAAAGGAAAGGCCTTTGGCTATTGAGAAGAAATATGAATAATATAAGTTCTGGCCGATGAATGGATTGATAGAGCCAATTCTTAAGGGAAGCCGGGAATTGAAACCTGACGAAAAGGAAAGAAATAAACATGAAGATTTCATTTATAATTTACTTTCAGAGCAGAAAGGCAGCCTTTCTTACCTTAGCCCGAAAAGAATATTGCCTCTTTCAATATGCAATGAAAGATTGTCAAAGTCAACGCACTTCCAACCAATTCAAACCATACTTTTGGAGAACTTCTAGCTATCAAGGAAACGAGGAAAGATCTTGCGTTATGAAAGCAGCACGGATAACGAGCGCTCCGCCCGCCGAAGTCATTTCTTATATAAAGAAAGATGTGGACTGGAGAGTTGCTTCATGTCTCCGCCGAATTCATTTCTTATAAAAATCCAAGCGCACCATAACTCTCGAAAAACAACAAATTCCAACCATAAGCGAACTTTTACTAGATTTAGCAGCATCTCCTTTTAAGGAGACAAAATTAATTTTCCAAGATTAATTGATGTCCTTGTTTTATATATTCTAATTTTTTTTTTAAACGTTAATGCTCGAGCTACCCATCATGTATTAGGTTTTCTTCTATCCCTGTCGGCCTAGGAGTTAATTGGTCACGTCCGCTGTCCAGTCTCATTCCATTTTTCAAATGCCAAAGAAAAACATAAATACAATTCCACCGTCAGGTATAAGGAATCTTCGAACCTACATCCACGTTCAGACAAATGAATATTTTTTTGGTTCGAAATGACAAATGAGTATTTAGATATCTAAACAAAATCCCTTCGTCGAGAGACACTTTTATTTAATAGCTAGCATCCTCCTCATGACGCTGAGTGGTGGATGTAAACTTGTTTAGAAGCTGAAACACTAAATATTCGCTTGCAATGGCCCTCACAAATCAATCTGAGTTTGCATTCATTACGGCTATATTTAAGTATACCGTGAAATTCTAAAAATCATTTTATTACAACCAATTCAATCCCCTTCTATATTGTTATTTTTACCCTCAACATGAATAACATATTTAAGTAAGCGTTGTAATCATCGAGATCGAGTTAGGGCGAATAATGACCTACCTCTATAATTCTTGAAGATAGTTGTGAAAATCTATTCTGTGTGAACTTAAAGTGTGCTAGTCTTTTAACGAAAATATTTTCGCGAGTAAAAGTGATGGTTCGAGTTGCGATAACCCATTATCGGAGCTACAAGAAGATAAAATACTGGAATGAGACTATCAAGATTAGGTTGTGAATGAGACGGACACTATTTAATTAGCAATTTCGGCAGAATTGCTTGAGGCAAGAAGATCAATTTTATCGCCATTTTTTACTTTGTTTTTGTCATAAGTCATTTTATACTTCGAAAAGGGAGATGACTTTCAGGATCGTTGAGCATGAATAATGTTGCCCTGCCGAACACGTGGATCCGGGGGACGTCATTCGGCCCACCTAATGGATTATTAGGAGCAATTTCGAGACATAATTAGGTTTAAGCAGTTCTCAGTCGGCCCACCTAATGGGTTATTGGACGTCAGCTGATGTATCTGTTTCTTCATTATCCCCAATATGTAGCGCAATTATTTTTGAAATTACTTCTGGACCCAACTTATAAAAACTTGTCGTTTGGGAAGTGCTTGCTTAGCCTGCACTTAACAGCGGGACAGAATCATGGGGACCGATTAGTAAATACGTTTAAGTCAAGGCTCCGTATGTTTAGCGAAAAATGAGTGATTTAGAAAATATTAATATGATCACAGGTATCAGTTGCGGTACCACAACAAACAATCATTCCACAGAGTTGCTGGCCGCGCTCATGAATGGACCGAGAAGCGACGACAGCAGAGAGAAAGCTTACAAGCTCTTCAGGGGAAAGACCGTTGTCCAGATAATTAAAGAAGTTCACAATCGGGATGATGACCCTAATATTTGCTACTTCACAACAACACCGAAGGAATATTTTGGCTCGGCTTTGAAACCAAAATCGACGGTTGGAGGGGCACCATCGACGGAAAAGGAACTCGAAACCGAGGATAATAGGGGAAAAACGGTCTCTCGTCCAATTGATTTTGTCGCGACCCTAAAAAAATAGAGTTTTTCAACTTTAGGTTGATGGATTACCAGATTAATTAATTAGATTAATTAACCTAGCTCGAGCTCTCCCAAGCTCTACCAAATTGCAACTTAAGTTCACCTTCATGCAAAAATTTATCTTGGAGTCGCCACTAATCATTTTTTGATAGATTGATTAGGAACTTAAATAAAATAGCGGGATGACTATTTTGTTTCTACGAACCAAAGATTAAGAGTTCGGGGACTTGACTACATTAATTTTTCAATTAATGCCCTTTCGGTGCCTATTTCATGAAAATGATTCAATTTGGCAATCTTGTTGAATGCTATCATGAAGTTTACAGGTGCAATTTTTGGATTTTTCTTTTTATGAAATGCAATGCAATGTAAATGACCTATAAGACGTATGAAATGACATGACATAAAAAAAAAATGACATGGCAATTATTGACATACAACTACATGATATCATTGATATGCAATGAGAATGGTATTTTTGGTATTTTTCTTGCAATTTTCAGAATTAATGCGTAATCTTCGAATTCAAGCAATTGGATATCTCATCATGTTCTCAAATTAACAAGTAAATATTTTAATCTACTTATGATGAGAAATTATACCTTATCCAGAGATTACCTTCCTGAATCTGAATTGATATCAAGTGGATTCGATATTGGACTTGTGGATTCACAGACCGGCGGGATGGCGTCACGATTGATATGCTCACGATTGATGCACAACAATGAACTCATATGCCAATATGAATTCAGCAAGGGACCGACGAAGGTTAATAAATTTGCTTTGACAATGGGCTGAACTGGAAATTTTCTGTGAAGCCTGAACTCAGCGGACTTGAGGGGTTTGATCGGAGCAGAGAAGTTCTGCGGATGTCATGGATTGGCTTCGCGTTGACCGGGGATGCAACTGACTGGTTTGGTGGCATCGGGCGCAGTTGAAGTGCTCAAAGGGCACAGCTTAGCTTCGACGGGCTGAACTGGTCTCCGGCTGACTTAGGCCGCCTGAGTGGTGGTGCGCGTAGAGGAGCAAGGACCAATCTTGTCTTGACTTTGCTTCGCATGATGGTTGCATGAACTGGAATCTGATGAAGACCGAAGCTCTCTGACGCAAACAGTCGCTAGGCTTTTTGTGCAGATTTTGAGGACTTAGAGTACTGCCATTAAGCACCTCCTCTGATGAAGACCTTCCAATTAGAGGGCAAAGATGCAACAGAAGATAGTTCTACACGTGCAAAAAATATCCTAGAGAAAGGAAAACAACACCCCTGATCCTTCACTTCTTTTGAGGGATTCCCCTTTTCTTTCTCCAATGGTCTTGTTTTGTATGACTCAGTTTTATATATATATTGGATCACTTTTGAAGCTCCACCGAATTTGACCTGTGATCAAACTCTTGTGCTCTGGTCCCATGGCACGCCAAAAGCAACGACAAAATACCACTACGGAAATCATCGAAAAGATGTAGCAGTCACGGAGAGAACATTTCTAATTTGAATTGAACGCGATCGAATGGCTGGATCGGTAGCTGGAGAATACTTTGGACAAGTACTTTTGCAAGGACGTCAAATGAAGCTGCGCCCAACATAAACATAGTGAAAGGCCAGTCTAGAAAATCTGTGCTCATTTGCATTCAAAAATCTCAAAATACGAAGAGGACTTTGCTTCGACTGGAGTTGGTTGAGCTCTTGTTTTACTTCGCTTTCTTACCACAAGAGCTAAGATCAAGAGATCTCTTCCTCTTCCTCTTTTGGGCATCCGAGATTGTATTGCTTTCTGGTAAATAGAAAAAAGGGGAGAAGCTTCCCCACCATGCAAAGCAAAATTGCCGCTCCAGCTAGGAGTCGCTTGGATGATCGGCCAGGACTCGTGCTTGATTCGCCTATGGAACTCCTCGGACATGAAGCGACGAATAAGTGGCAATAGCTCTGGCTTCACTCTTGTCCTTCGGGGACTACTGATTGCAGTGGTTGGACCAGGTGATCGACAAATTGCTTGCGGCTTCGTGACAAAAGACGAATATCCAGTGGGCTTGGTGACACCAAATCAAGACGAGAAAGAACCGGCCAGCAATAATTGTAGTCCCACCGAAAAATGCAGGTCAGCTGGTTGTCCTCATGTAGGTGCAGTAGCCAAGAGAGGACGGCAATAGGACACGCCAGAAACTCCTTGGGACAGCACGAACTCAAGACCTCCACAGCGTACTCCGAAGTAGCTACTTGACGGGAACAGGAGCTGAGTTAAGGCAGAACAGCGAGCGGATGGGAAAGCTGATCCAAGCGGGTTCGAACAACAGCGGGAAGTGCCAGAAAAACGCCCAGAAGATTAAGGGAATCGACGGAGCAGAAGCACGAACGGGACAGCAGAGTGTGCCTCGAACAGACACGAACGTTTTCTCATACAAGTCTTGCAATAACTTCCCTTTGTCTACAATCTCGTTCCAGAATTTTCAGACCTGTTTCTTATCACCAAACTTGCTTTTTCAATTAATTTTATTTGTTTTCTTGTGTCTTTGCTGAGACTCTTTGAATTCCATAATTTTATTTAAAGGAGTTGGAAGCAGTAGTTAATTGACTCCATTGAATAAGGAGTTGTTTGGATTGTGAGTTGATAAGGTCTTTTGACATTCTTGAATAGAAGGTTCGATATAATTTCAATCATATGTGAGACACCTTCTTGACTTGCATTGGCTCAGCAATTGGAGCACCTTTTTTTTATGCAAGATCACTTGCCAGAATTTGAAATCTATCGATCATATCTGCAGATGCGGAAGACTATTCTGCTTCTGAAATTCACCTATAAACCCTAATATCCATATAACCTCATAACAAGAATCATCATAAGCGATACGTGACTGATTTGAGGAAATACGATGGTATGTACTAAAAATGTGCGCCTCTCAAAAGAGGCGCACAAGACCTTAATTTTTTTTTTTTTCACGAAGAAACAATCAATGTGAAAGTAAAAGATGAGCTGAAAGGCAATCAATAAGAAGAACATGAGATGGATTTCCAAACATCCGCGCAAGTACCTGTTAAAAAAAAAGCGCAGAACAAGACTCAATGGAAGCACAAGTGCGAGGAGATGCTTTTGTGATATGGGGCTATGACGGAAAAATGGCGTATGAAGACATTATCAAAGCCACGGAAGGATTCGATTCCAAGTATTACGTGGGAAAGGGAGCATACGGAGTCGTATACAAAGCCAAGCTATCTGCTAAAGTTAGCGCGTGTACATGTAAATCATCTGTTGTGGATGTGATGACCCGGTAACCCGGCCACTTCACGCCCAAACTCCTTTGGAATTTGCTTTATGTTGATGCTCCTTTGTTGGGCCTTTTATGTAAGGACCCTTAATTATCTGATAACGTAATTGCTATTTTTCGATAAAAAAAAATATCACTTTCAATTTTTTTTTGTAAAATGAAATCAATTGGCTTGTGTGCTTTTAGTACTTTTAAGAATCCTATTGAAGATACGAGACTTTTTCTATGAATTAATTTAATAGGAGCAACTCTCCACCATTCAAAAAAATCAACCATTCAACTTAAAAAAAAAAGAAAAACATTATCAGTCCACTTATATAATGAAACATCAATTAATGTAATTTATAATTGTAAATATATTGTTAGATTCAATTATTTATTGTAAACAGATGGATTAAATTAAATATGGATATCGGTCCAACGTTAACATTAATAACAGATCTTGAGTGACAATTATCTTACTAAATTAATAATGTGATGAAAAATAAATTTATTAAACTAATTATATCTAATATTTATCTCCATTATTCCTGTATGATTTTCAATTTATTTATTCACTATATGTAATGTACTATTTACTATGATTACGATTCTTATTTGTTACGACTGCAATAAATTCGGTATTAAATTACTTAGTGGTAACCACACGTAAAGTTTTTCTCACTTCCATTTGTACATCTTATCATAAGAAAATGATATCCTTCGTTATGTTCCATTCCTTTACTTTTTTTTCTCCACTCAATTTTTCATTTCCCTTATTTCGTCGAGGAAAGCACGAAAATTCATTTCTTTGATATAACTTTGAATCCCAAATTTTGAATTCCAAACAACATTCTTAATTGGGTTAATATCATAGAAAATTTCAAATTGATGCATTTATAATAAATTTATCTCAAATTATTTTTTTGATCATAAAAAATCTCAAACTGCTACACTTATAGCAAATTTACCTCAAGCCATTTTTTAACCACAATAAATCTTAAACTAGTGCACATGTGATAAATTTACTCCAAACTATTTTTTTTACCACAAAAACTCCAAACTAGTATTCATATGATAAATTTACTCAAACTAAATTTTTTAACCATAAAAAACTCCAAACTGGTACACATGACAATTTGTTAATTTCCATTTAATGGAGTTAATATTATGAAAAACTCCAAACTGATACGTCTGTGACAAACATATGGTAAAAATCCAAAATGACGCACTTGTCAACGGCCACACGTCATCCAACTCAAGATTTGATGATACAATTAAACAAAAATTAACAAAGGGTAAATCTGTCACAAGTGTATCATTTTAGGGTAACTTTATTACATGTGTACCAGTTTGGATTTTTTGTGATAAAAAATAAAAAATTTCAAAAAATGCTCGAAGTGCCTTCATTTTCTTAAATAAGGGTGTGAAATTAACCTTATTTTAAATAAGAGCATGTAGTGGATATTGTTTCAAATTTTCAATTAAGGGCCTGAAGTGACCTTAGCAATCTCAAAAAAGGGCTTGACTCACTAGAATAGGTGTATTTTAGTCATTTAATAAATTTTTATTATTTTACTATTTGTTTTTTTTCCTTTTTTCCTTTTTCAAAAATTAGAAAAAAAAATAAAAAAAGGGATGAAAACACAGGCGGAAAGAGGTTGCCCTCTCGCTTGTGGCTACTTCTCCAATGTCGGTGGGGCGGCGGCTTTGGCCGACTGGATCACCAGCGCCTCGACGAGGACCGTAGCCGTCACCCGGACCTGGGGGAGAGGTGGCGACCCTCGCCCAGATCTAGCAGAGGGTCAGGGTTCTCTCTTTGCAGAGGCGAGTGCCACCCCTCGCCTCTGCTCGGCAGGTTCGTCGGCCCTTGCCGAGGCGTCGGCGAGACCTCGACTGCCAGCCATCTCAATCGTATTTTTCTTCTTCTTTTTTTTCATTTTTTAATTTTTAATTTAATTTAACTAAAAATTGGATTAAAATGTATTTTAAAAAAAATATCTCTAATCAGATGAAATTTTTAGTCGATCGGCGAGATGAGACCCTTATTTGAAACGGTCATGGCCACTATATATATATATATATATATATATATATATATATATATATATATATATATATATATATATGTGTCGATATAGATTTTTTTGGTGTCATTAACCGTTCTTAATTCCGTCAGTTGGATAAGAAAAAACCTTGGATTGCCCAAAAATTAAGAAAAGAAAAATCGTCTCTCTCTCTCTCGCTCGCTTTGCTCGAACTGAATCGGATCGCAGTTGCTCCTTGCTTTGCTTGGATGCAGCATCGTCTTCGTCTTCGTTTTGCGATTTGAGACACGAGGAGGCGTTCAACCATGGGCGAGAAGGAAGGAGAAGTGCTCTACGAGATTCGTCGTCACGCGTCAGGGCCTTGCGTGTCCAATTATCCTCCTCAGCAGGTCCCATGCGATGATTCTCGCATCCCCATTTCTCGTGAATTCTACGCCTTTTCGGGGTTCCTGATCTTCTTCCTCGTTTGCTTCTGAATTCAGGTGAATGAGGCTTCGACCGGGAGCTTCCTCTCTTTAATTTCAGGTACCAGAAGTCTTATTTGATCGATTTCTTAGCTGTTGTGAGAGTGAGTGAGGGTGGTCGTCCATTGAGGTTTGATGCATTGCTATCCATTTCGAGTTCTAGGTTGGCTGTGTTGGGATATTGCGAGGGTTAATGACTGTTCCTGCTTTTCTTTTTTGTGTCGTGAAGGCGTGAGCCGACTTAAACAGATATGGAACGAGTACAGGGAGCCCAGGAAACTGAAAAGACTGATTTCGCTGTTCGTCTCACCGAGTGGCGAGCACGTCGCCGTGGCCAATGTTAGTTAGCGCGGAGCACAATTTTTGGACCAATGTTTGTTACTCCAGCACTTTTCCTTTGTCACATCCGACAAACAATATCTCATTGAGAAGAGGGAACAGACCACATCTTATGAACTCAACATTATGAAGCGGGACATCCTCTAAGATTTGTTATTTCTTGATGAAACCGGTTTACTGTTGGCAGGATATGATGTTTCTTCTGGGTTTGATATTTATTTGATAGGGCCACTCTCTGTGTTCTTAATAAATATTTACCGTGACTATTTCAATGTGGTTTTGTTGCTCAAGCTCCTGATCAGCGACTTTAGCAACATCAAAGTAAATGGTTTTTGTCTTCCTACTAATGTTTTTTCTACGGCCAATTTAACATGATTGTCGTGTCGGTTTGAAGCTTGACAGTACTTTAGCAATATAATGAATGATAAACCTGTTTCCTCTAACTTCTGCTCCGTGCATTAGATAGAAGCTTCTGTACCTTTACTGCTGGAGCCTGGTGAGATTATCATGATGTTCTTGGAGTTTCTGATGACTCTGAGACACTGTACTTTATCAAATCAAACGGCGATGAGATAGGGAGAATTATGAGACGACACCTGAGAGTGCCTCTACCAATAATTAGCTTGACTGCGCCTGACAATCACGATATGCAGAAATCTTCCTTGTAAGTACTTCCTTCTTGTTGAACAGCTCTGCTGAAGTTTGACATCTCAGGTTTAACAGATATTTATCCAGGTGCGGCTTTACGGTTGTTACATGCGATGGTTCCTTTCAGCATATTGAGATTTGTCAAGATTCAACTGCCTCTGTTTCTTCCACACAATGCTTGAATACTAGTTCAACACTAAAGGGGCAGTTGCATGATATCATCTGTCTCGACTACCATCCTAAACTTTTTTTGCTTGCCGCGGTGGGTAGAGATGTTGGGGGCTTGTCTCTGTCCAAGGGTAGCTCTGGTATATTTTCTATGACCATTTTTTTTTGCTCAATATCCTCTAGTCATACTTGATATGTTTTTGCACATATTATTCACATCCAAAAGAAAAGGCTGTAACTTGTCCTGCACGTCTGTATCCAAGAAGGCCAAACATAATTTATGAATTTGGATCAGCCATTTGTTCTGATGACTGCTTTTACATTTCATGCCAATGATGAGAGTCCTGAACCTTGCAAAACCTGACTTTTGTCTTGACTTTTTGGCAAGAAAGATTGATGGGTCCCTGTAGAAGTATGGAGCAGCCGTTAAAAATCTTTAAAATGAGGTTTGGGTTCAAAGTATAGCTTTCTCCTTGCTTAATGAAGTTGTGGAACTCTTAATCATGAATCACAGTACCAGACAGCTTCCTTGTGCAATCTGATTGTATCATGCTAAGTCTCTTAAGTGACTTGGAAACGCTTAAATTGCAGGATGCTATGTGGTCTCTTTCTGGCGTAGAAATGCCACATCAGATCTGGAGCATCTATACTCTACTGAGTTTAAAGGTGTCTATTCATTACCGAAAGGTTACCAATGTCACCAATCATATCCAAAGGTGTTGATTTCACCGCGAGGCACATTTGCAGCTGCTCTGGACGTGGCTGGAGAGATGCACATTTTTAGGCGGGATACTCAGGGGCTTTCTTTGGTGAATAGCTCTCTAGGCGGAAGAAGTGAAGTACAGGAACTCCTCAGTGGTATAGTGGATTTTACTTGGTGGTCCGATTACGTGGTTACTCTTACAAAAAGGGGTGGAGTAACCACCATGATTGATGTGACAAATGGTTTAAGTGTAAAGGAGAGTGATCCTGCATATAGTATCTCGGTCTTACAAAGAGTGCAGGAGGTCGAAGGACAAATATTTCTTATAGAGATGACACCATCTGACAACTCAGCTATTAATAGGGAGAAAAATGGCTCATACATCGTAGAGCAGATTACTGAATATAACTTTGATCAATTTGATCTATCTAGGCTCCAATGGAGCTTGATATCATTTTCTGAGAAATCTATCCAGGAGATGTATAGAATCTTAATTTCCAATAAGAAATATGAGGCTGCCGTGGAGTTTGCATATCATCATGGGTTGGATAGGGACGATGTTATGAAGTCACAATGGTTGCACTCTGACCAAGGAAAGCATGCAATAAAAGATTTCTTGATCATGATCACAGATCAGGACTTTGTACTAGCTCAATGTGTTGAGAAAGTTGGTTCAACAGAAGATGCTGCGAAGGCCTTGCTTGAGCATGGTCTGCGCCTTACCGACCAGTATGCTTTTACAAGGTCGGAGGATGAAAATCGTGCCATTTGGGATCGCCGTATGACTAGACTTCAGTTATTGCAATACAGGGACAGGTTGGAGACATATATGGGGATCAACATGGGCAGGTAAAGCGTTCTTTAAAAACCTAAAGTTTCTTCTTGTAAGAGGTAGGGATTATGTAATCTATAACCTCCTTTCTTTTTCCTCGAAGTATTCTGTTTATATTATGATTCAATATTCACAATTCTTGCGAAATGCGAAATATGATGGTTAGAGTAACTTGAGCTTTCAAATGTTATGACGCCAGTATGCATGGTCAAGAGTATTGTTACTTCAAGAGTAGGAGCCCTACCTTATTGATATATATTTGTCTGCCACTGGAAGGGTCTCCTCAGATCTTGGCCATTCTGGGAAACAAGTGTGGAGTCCTTTTGTCTGAGCATGTTTAGCTGGAATTTCCTCTGTATCTAAGATCTGGGAATTTGATCGAGTATGTTTAATGTTGCATTTCGTATTATGGAGGATAATGCCAACTTTTTCTGCTTCTAATGGTTAAAAAATTTCAATTTGCTCCCACCAGAAGAAAATTTGAATCTGGAGACACGTGTTCCTCACACCACAGGGGCCCATGTATGTGGCTTTTATCTGTGTTTATTTTATCCCGAGTAATCTATTTGAAAGCAGTAGCACGAGTGTGGTTATTGTAGATAGATGATGGAGGCCTAGCCAGGAATTTCTACTCTTCTTTTTAACCCCTGTGAAGGCAGTGTTTGGTTATTGTGTGCTTATGTTGGAAGACCCTGAATTTCTTTGGCTTGGTTGTCCATGCAAATGGTTGTCACATAGCACTGCTTCATGGGCTGTTATATCTATTCCAGTCATATTGATTGCTAGAATAAGAAAAGATTCTCTAGACCTTAGATTTGTCAGCTTTAATTGAGAAGTACCTACTTGCCCTTTACAAACCACACAGTCGCATGTATGTGGGTCTGGCTTCTGTATGTTATCTTTTGTAGTTTATTTCATACTTTCCTTAGTCCTTTGAACTTTTGATTATTAAATTACATTCAATAACCAATGGCATGATAGGATTCATTTTGCTGATTCGACTAAATGGGAATAATCCACCATGTGGAATGCTCACCTTCTTTAGTGGGGTTGTGATACAAACATAGAAGTTCCTCTTTCACTGAAACTCTATTTTTTTGACCAGAATTTTGTGTTGATGCCCGTATCTGGTGGCTGCTATCGTGTAGTTATCATCTTTATAACACAATAGTTTTTAGACCATTTTTGTGATGGTTTCTACTGACTTCCAATGACATTGTCTTCTGCAGGTTTTCTGTGCAGGACTATTTTAAATTCCGTGACATGCATCTGAATGATGCAGCTGTAAAACTAGCTGAAAGTGGGAAAATTGGTGCCCTCAACCTACTGTTCAAGCGTCATCCTTATTCTTTAATTCCTTTCATGTTGGAAATTCTAGCTGCAATTCCTGAAACAGTTCCAGTGCAGACATATAAGCAGCTTCTTCCAGGGAGTCGGCCTCCTGCTAATATTGTTTTGAGGGAAGGAGATTGGGTTGAATGTGAGAAGATGGTAAACTTCATTCAGAAATTGCCGATGGATGATGAGACTGCTTTCAAATTTAAAACTGAACCTATTGTCAAGCGATGCCTAGCCTATTGTTGGTTGCCAACTGATGAAATCTTAAGCTGGTATAAGAAGAGGGCTATAGATATTGATAGTTTCAGTGGGCAGCTTGACAACTGCCTCTGCTTAGTTGACGTTGGTCGGAGCACAGGCATCAATGCATTGCAGCACCTCTATGAGGATATTTCATAATTAAACCAGCTCATTTACACAGATGATGTTGATACTGACTTGAATATTAGTCTGAGTCTTGTTGCTTGGGAGGACTTGTCAGATTATGAGAAGTTCAAAATGATGCTCAGAGGTGTCAAGGTTGAAACTGTGATTGAGAGGTTGCACAACCCTTTATGCAAAATAGGTTATATGGAGCAGCTTTGTTTTCTGAAGATGAGGTTGAGTCATTTTTGGTTAGATGGCTAAGGGAGATAGCTTTGGAAAATAAGTTAGATCTTTGCTTGGTGGTCATTGATGAAGGATGCAGAGATTTTGGACATAATGGCTTTTTCAAGGATGAGGTTGAAGCTGTGGATTGCACTCTGCAATGCATATATCGATGCTCCAGTACCAATCAGTGGAGTAACATGGCTACCATATTGTCAAAGCTTCCACAGGTGCAAGGTGAGTTTTTGTCTTTTCCAATAGATGATTTGTGAGAAACAAAAGGGTGATCATTATAATGGCTAGGTGAGTTTTGTCTTTACATAAATGGTACTAGTATCATACCAATAAATGAATGTTACTAACTGGTAAATAAGCTAATGGAAAAAAGGGGGCATATTATCTCCTTTTTGGTTTTTTGAGCTTGATACCTTTTAGAGGGGGAAAAAGAAGGATGTGACTAACAGTTGTGCAAAACACTTGAGATGCAGTACAACATGTCGTAATGGGGCTTCTATGGACTCGGACTCACATGGAGCACAGTATAAAAAAACTTACGGTTGATCTGAACTGAATTACGATGTTGCAACTACATGAGCCAAATTATGTGGAGCTAAATGTAGCCAATTCAATAGTAGAATACGGACTTTGTTCTATTTGAGTAAATTAATTCACCAAACTGTGTACTTTGAATAATGCTCAGCTGTTGCACTCACAATTTTCCGTTTTTCTGATGATGTTTTCTGGTTTTTGTTATTAGTTTGGGGAAACATAGAACAGGCTTGTGTTATTATGATTGCTAAACTGGTTCCACTGCGGTTTGCAGTAGGCTAGTGGGATTATATTGCGGACTTTTGTGAGTTACATACTTGAACTTAGAAGTTTGTGGCAAAGTTTGATTTAACTTCATAGGCAAACTTGCCCCGTGACTTGTTTAGAAAAGTTAGGAGTACATGTTCTTCATATTTGTGTGGTATCGGATGGTCCATATAATTTTTTAATCAGCATTTTTTTTTCCACTCAAGCCAATAAGACAGAATTATTTACATATCACGGATATCTTAAGTGTTATTTTTCTTGGTTGAATGTGTAAGACGATGTACAAAGCAAACGAAGCTTCTCTAGAGGGTTTTATTATTCATCGTGATGGACCGACAAAATATATTGACTATCAGGATCGATCGAGTTGTTTATGAAATTTACTTTTGTTTGTGGATATATTGTAAACCTTCCTATTATTCCATGCATTATCCTGCTTTTCCTTTGTTCTGACAAAAATGATATGAAACATAGAATAAGGTTAGATAGAAGTTTCATTCATGGTAGTGTTAGACAACAAAAATATCTCTATGTATGTGAATTTGAAGATGGCTACGTATACTAATGAGTCCACGTGTTTGTAAAATATGGCCGGTGCTTTGGTACAAGATTTTCGGGCATTTAGCTAGTGGTTATCCCATAACTCTCTCTCTCTCTCTCTCTCTCTCATACACCCACTCACGCATGCTCACCGCACACACACACACATCCATGCCATATTCCCAGCGAAATGGATTCATGCACTATCCATACTGTGCTTAGTTGATGGGATCTGCAAGCTTAACAATCTGAGGTTGGAATTTGATCTAGCTAGTTGCTTTGCGTTCAAAGCGAAAGCTGGTTTTTGAAGTTAGATGCATCAGCACTAGAACATAAGGTTAACGGAGCGCGTAACCGCCACATGTTTTGTGAGCAAAAATGGCTCACTTGGGTCTTACACCAGGACTTTTGCTGTCAACTAGAATAGCCTAGAAGACATGTAGAGACATTGATATGAACCATAGGCCAGGCTAACAAAGATACTTCTAGCTGATGGTAAAATCTTGGTCTGTGCCTGTTGTTGGGATGTGCGTTGATGAGGCGAGCGGGGGCCTCTGCCCCAAGGACCCACAGCGAAGTAAAGAAAGTATGTGTCAAATTTTACTCAGGCAGTCGACTTTCATATTGTACAGGTTTTTGGTTGATGACTAGTATTGAGAGAATGTGGATAAATATGGTGGGGTAAAGGGGCTCATTCTTATGGCTATATTCTTGACATTGGACCAGGCTGTTGGTATGCAGTCGACTTTCATATTGTTCAGCTTTTTGGTTGATGACTAGTATTGAGGGAATGTGGATAAATATTGGTGGGGTAAAGCGGCTCGTTCTTATAGCTATATTGTTGAGATTGGACCAGGCTGTTGGTATATAGTACTGATGAATGTGCATTTTGAGTAGCCAAATTTACTTGCAAAGGAACTACATTCTTCTGGCTGATGGTAATATCTTGCTCTTTGCCTATTGTTGGGATGTGCGATTGATGAGGCGAGCAGAGGCCTCCTCCCCAAGGACCCACCGTGAAGTAAAGATAGTATATTTCAAATTTTATTCAGTCGACTTTCGTATGTATAGCTTTAGAGTTGATGACTACCGTTCAGTGCAGATTAATATGGTTCTGAAGAGGCTCATTCTTATAGCTATGTTTTTGACATTGGACCAGGATGTTGGTATATTGTACTGATGAATGTGCGTTTTGAGTAGCCAAATTTGCTTGCTCTTAATAATGTAGAATAATAAGGTCATAGCAGGCCTTCTAATGTCTATAAGAAACTGATTTTAGGATAATGAAATAGGTAATGCTGATCTTGAGGGAAGACTCAAGCTGGCAGAAGCCCACATAGAAGCGGGGAGAACATTGACATTTTACCAGGTCTGTCTACCTCGGTCTTTACCAATGCATTAGCCTTAGGCCTCTTACGTTTTTATTAGTCAATCAGTTGTGCTGAGATTATCTGAAAAGTTCTTTGGTAGGGAACTTGCATGAGTGGCAACTTGTCATTGTGTTTAGACAGTTGGGTTTACTCCATGCAGCACATGCATCTTTCCTCCTTGAGTAATGAGCTCATTATGAAACTGTTGATGAACATCTCAATTTTTACTGCTTGTATAGACAAAATTTACGGCCATGTGTTTCTTCATCCCTAATTAGAGAATTTCCACCAAACAGTCTTCTGATTGGTGGTTGTAAATATGGACATCACTCATATTTACATTTAACAGAGTTTGCATGTGGATGATATCTATAACTTGTAATCCTTCGATGAGAGGCATGGTTAGACTAAAATATAGCCCTAAGTTCTATTGGTTAGCATTATGGTTTTCTCATCAAAGAGGAAATCTTGGTAATGTAAATGCATCATTCTCATACTTTTAAGCCTACATGACCATAATTGGTCATTTTCTTTATCTTATATGAAAGTCTAACAAGTGTCCTCATTCTTTTTAAGCATTAATTTTGTCATGATGATGGATAATCCTGACAATGTATAACAGTTGAAGCGTCAGCAGCATATATTGATGTTATAGTCATCTTTATCAGGTTCCAAAGCCGATAAACTTTTTTCTGTAGGCACATTCAGATGAAAAAGCTGTGAAGCAGATATTCCACCTCATACTGTCCAAATTTGTTCGTCGCCAAGCCGGCCAATCAGATAATGATTGGGCAAGTATGTGGCGTGATATGCAATCATTGCGTGAGAAGGCATTTACTTTTCTTGATGCAGAGTATATGTTGATTGAATTTTGCAAAGGACTGCTGAAGGCTGGCAAATTCTCTCTTGCTAGAAATTACTTGAAGGGTACAAGTACGGTTGCTTTGGCACAAGAAAAGGCCGAGAACCTCGTTATTCAAGCTGCCCGAGAGTATTTTTTCTCTGCATCCACTCTTACTTCCTCAGAAGTTAGCAAGTAGTTCGATTATTATGGAAAATTAGTGAGGCTATTTTGGTTGTGACTTGTCTGTTCTAGTTTTTCATTTACTGGTTAATTTTGGGAAAATGAAGGCAATTTTTCAGAAGGCCTGTCCCATTAATTATAGCCTACTGCTTTTTTCATTGGTTAGCGACAAACACTATACCTTCAAATGAATTCGGGAGATTGGCACATGGCATATGCCGCGGAAGAATTTGCTGTGTATTTTGTGCACTTACGATGGTTTAATCTCCAGAAAAGCTTGCCATTTCCTTTATGCTATATGACTATGTTTCCACCTTTCATCTAGATGTGACGAGTCTCGCAATAAGACAAAGTCATGGACAAACAACCATGTCTCTTTGTTTTTTTCTGTTTTTTTGTTTTAATGTTCCTTGGGCGAACATATGTTAATGAGCCTCTTGTTTGCAAGTTTTTAGGGCTTTTCATAGCTCAGTGAGGAGTGCCTGTCGATTACATTTATATTTTTGGACCCAGTATTTCAGAGTGAAATGGAGAGCTTATGCAATGTAGATGTTCTAAACCAATTTTTGCTACGTGTCTATATTCTATCCCATCTAACTTATTAATTTGTGTAACTTTTTTCAGATCTGGAAGGCCAAGGAATGTTTGAATCTGTTTCCTGGCAGCAGCGCAGTTAAAGCAGAGAATGATATAATTGATGCACTTACAACCAAGCTTCCAAGGTTTGGCGTAACTCTTCTACCTGTGCAATTCAGGCAAATAAAAGATCCAATGGAGATTATTAAAATGGTGATAACAAGTCAGCCTGGAGCTTATTTAGATGTAGATGAAATAATTGAGGTCTCCAAGCTTCTTGGATTAAGGTCTAAGGATGACATATCAGCTGTTGAGGAAGCTATTGCTAGAGAAGCTGCAGTTGCTGGTGATCTGCAATTGGCATTTGATCTATGCCTTGTTTTGGTTAAGAAAGGACATGGTCTTGTGTGAGACCTATGTGCTGCTATAGCTAGAGGTCCTGGCCTTGAAAACATGGATGTTAATTCCCGAAAATTGCTGTTAGGTTTTGCTCTAAGCAACTGCGATGAGAAGTCCATTGGCGAGCTGCTCCATGCGTGGAAAGACCTAGATATGCAAGGCCAGTGTGAAACCTTGATGACTTTGACAGGGACTGGTCCCAACTTTTCTGTAAAAAATGCCCTGGTGAACTCGGATCCTGTAGAGGAGACTGAAGAAGCTTCTAGTTTGACTGCTGGCAAAATACCTATTAATAGAAGTACAACAGATGATCGATTAGGTTATCTTAGAATTACTGAAAATATAGTTAGTGTTGCTAGAGACTTGCCACTTGAGACTGGGAGTATGTGGGACTCTCTTCTGGAGAATGAGAAGATGTCATCTTTTGCCGCATCAGAGCTTCCCTGGTTGATTCAATTAAGTAGGACAGGGGGATCCAATAAAAAATTATATTCTGGATTAATTTTCGGAGAAAATTATGTAAATGTTAGAGCATATGCTGGGGTCACCATAATATCATGGCTAGCGAAATATGGTTTTGCTCCCAGAGATGATCTGATCGTCTCTCTGGCAAAGTCAGTCATTGAATCACAGGCAACTGAGTGGGAAGACATATTGGGATGCTCAATCCTATTGAACCTTGTGGATGCCTTTAATGGTGTAGAAGTAATTGAGGAAGAGTTGAGAAGAAGGCAGAATTACCAAGAAATATGTAGCATTATGAATGTGGGGATGAAATATGGTTTATTGCACAACTCTGGAGTGGAGTGTGAGGATTTCAATCGGAGGAGGGAGCTGCTCCAGAGGTTTTTCAAGGAGAAGCACATGCCAATTACTTCAGGTAATTAACTTTATATCCTCACAAGATCAGTATCCAGAAAATGTACGTAGAATACTTTGTGTTGTCTTTCCTTTTCTCGCTCACCAATAGTATTGTCGACTTCTTTGCAGATGAAATAGAAAAAATTGGAAATGTACAGTCTACATTCTGGAGGAAATGGAAACTGAAATTGGAAGAAAGAAAGCATGTGGCTGATCATTCTAGAGTGCTGGAACAAATTATTCCTGGTGTCGATACTGCACGGTTTTTGTCTGGTGATACTGGCTACATTGAAAGTGTTGTTTTTTCCTTGATTGAATGTGTGAAATTGAATAGGAAGCACATCTTGAAGGACTTGTTGAAATTAGCAAACACATATAGCTTGAACCGGTCTGAGGTAGTCAGATCTCATTCATTTGTTAGAGATGATCAAATGCATGTTTCTGTCTGGGGAAGAAAGGGAAAAAGTCATGTTCTGAAATCTCAGCCAACCTAGGCTCGACTTGTGGAAGAGGATGAGTTGAAGAGCTTGCAGGCCTCAAAACCTACGTCATCGGCGTTTCCAACTTTCCGATTCCAAACGTGTTGTTCTTCTCATCCCCAATGTTTTTCATATCGGCCCATTTCTTTGATTCTGTTTTTGTGGCGGAAACGACTGCAACTGGTGACGACGAGGGTCGTCAAGGGCCCGGCAACCACCTCACTGGCCCTATTGGGCGGTGATGGGGCAATGACTGTTTCTGCTGTCTTCATCTTCTTCGTTGTTTGGGGTTGTTTCTTTTTTGTTTTTTGTTTTTTTTTTTAGTTTTAGCTTATTTCTTAATTTAATTTAGATAAAATTATATTCAAAATAAAATGGCGTCATTTTAGCCATGTCATCGCCACGTAGGAGAAATAAAATATTTTTAAAAATCCACGTCAGTATTTTCCATTAGCCAACTTGGATGAAGTTAACGAAAGGACTCGATTGCATCAATTTAACAAGTTTTAGGACTCGATTGCATCAATTGCATTTTCGTGACAAGTTTTATGATTTATAGTAATATATAAAAAAATTCAAAAATATATTTGATAATAAATCCGGCAAGCATCTTCTGATCTGCCTTTACAAGTTCACATGTGAAGACGGGGAGGAGGATTCTTTTGAAAGATGGCCTCTCATCTTCACTTGAGCTCGTTTCTTTATGTGCAAGCCTCAACAAACATGCTTCTTGACACTGACGAGAGAAGTATCTGACCAAATAGCAGATATAAGAGAAAGAACTGTCATACAAGGATCCGGAAATTATCTTAGAGATGACCCCTGAATAGAGCATAAGAATCAGGACGTCAAGATCCTTGCCTATTCCGCCTGTCATGCCTTCTTGTTTCAGTTTTTCTTCTACTGCATCCAGACAATTCAATTGCAAATCTCCATAAGGAAGCAGCATCATCATCTTGAAAGCCCACAGAAAGTCCCTTCCCAGCACCTTCTCGCACAAGCTCCGAGCATTATCTTCATCGAGTAATATGCCATTTTTCTTTGACAGAGACAGATCCAAGAATTGTAGAACATCCCCAAAAAGGGACAGAGCTACATGTCTTTGGATGAGCTCATACCAGCAAACATGCAAGGGATGGAGAGACAAAGAGCTTCCTCTGCTGTCTGTGTTGAGTGGCTCTACTTCCTGAAAGCTTTCCCAGCCTTCATCCCAATCGTCATTCTCCCAGTCATTTCCTGCATGAGTCACTTCTGCAGAATTCTTATCATCTTTTCCAACCATTTGAGAAGCAAGAAACCGCCGTGCCAATGTCCAAGAGGTCATCCGGAGTTATCTCTTAGCTGGGGCAGACGGGTGCCATTATCTGTGATGATCTATGGGCAACCAAAGTGCTTGTAAACCTATTAGAAGTATCAAGATAATCAGAAACCCCTTGACTTGGGCTAGTTACTCTCCTTTCACATGTATCATGCAACTCATCCCATCCCTCCCATGGTAGAACATTTAACCGTCGCTCCGAAAAGGCGCTCTTAATAGGTCTACCAACGATTGACTGCATAAGTTCAAGAGCATAAACTCAAACATGGCCAGGTAACTGCAAATCATTTGAGTAATCGGCCATTCTTTCCCAAACCGCGCGTCGGACCCTTTTCTGGTTCTCCACATCGCCTTCCAGCTTACTCAAAGACGACAACAAATTGCACAAATTCTGATATTCAGGAACTTCACTAGCTAGGCCCTGTAGAATTGGTTCCAATATACTTACGTATAAAGCAGGAAGACCTTGCATTTCTTTCTCAGCTTCCAAACTGTATGAGCGCGGCAATTCTGCTTCAGAGAATACTTCTGAAATCACTCCAAACCCACAACGTGAAAAAATCATAGCTCGGCAAAAAATTGATGATTTGGCAGCAACACCCCCCATAAAATCAGAGTTGATGCAACCAAGGTTGGTACCCCATCCCTGACTTGGGGAGACACTATCCTCAATCACTAGCCTCGTAAAACTTTTAAGACACTTCATGAAACATGTTGGATTGAACCTAAGAATCTCTCCCGATCTCTTGTGGCATAAAACTTCCTCAATATCTTCAGTCAATCTGATAAAGAAGTTCATGAGGAGGATTAGACATTCTTGCCAAGCTGAGGTATCCAGCAAACTTCCAGGAGCTTTATATACTTTCTGCACATTTCATATTTGTGCTCAACCTGACCAATAAATCCTTGATATATTTCAGGCCTTTCGACAGTGAAATTAGTTCTCTCATCACCCACCAATGGCATCAACAAACTGAGGATATAATATTTGTAAACATCCTGCCATGATATAAGTCCCTCAGGCGGGATGCCAGCATACAAACTGACAAGAGCTTGTACCATGTTAGCCAAGGCTTCCACACTAGTTCATCAATATTCCGATAGACTTCATCTCGGAAACACTCTAAATTCAAGCCACCTAATCCGACAATCTTTCACAAAAGAAATATTCCTGCATTCTTGCTCAATTACCTTGTAGAACCTTGCCAACCCAGAGGAAGTTATGATTGCTTGATCTGGGTGAATAAGTGGCAATGACTCTTTCTTTTCGTCCAACTGCATGCAGCAGTCCGAGATCAGACTATAAATGTAAGCAAGCCGATGTTTTTTGTGCCCCTCAATTACAGGATAGACCATCATTGAAATAGTTTCAACAGTTCTCTGACCATAGCCAATAATTTCTCCCCTAACTTCAGCTATCTCAGCTGTGATGTCATCATTGGTCCATGTGTCAGAAACAAGGACAGAACTCAGGAACCTTAAAAGCACCTGCGGGGGGGTAAAAGAAAAGAAAATCGAGAAACAAATTTCAGACACTGACAGAAACATGCATTTGATCATCTCTAATAAATGAATGAGATCTGACTACCTCAGACCGGTTCAAGCTGTATGTGTTTGCTAATTTCAACAAGTCCTTCAAGATGTGCTTCCTCTCCAATTTCACACTTTCAATCAAGGAAAAAACAACACTTTCAATGTAGCCAGTATCACCAAACAAAAATCGTGCAGTATCGACGCCAGGAATAATTTGTTCCAGCACTCTAGAATGATCAGCCACATGCTTTCTTTCTTCCAATTTCAGTTTCCATTTCCTCCAGAATGTAGACTGTACATTTCCAAATTTTTCTATTTCATCTGCAAAGAAGTCGACAATAATATTGGTGAGCGAGAAAAGGAAAGACAGCACAAAGTATTCTACGCACATTTTCTGGATACTGATCTTGTGAGGATATAAAGTTAATTACCTGAAGTAATTGGCATGTGCTTCTCCTTGAAAAACCTCTGTAGCAGCTCCCTCCTCCGATTGAAATCCTCACACTCCACTCCAGAGTTGTGCAATAAACCATATTTCATCCCCACATTCATAATGCTACATATTTCTTGGTAATTCTGCCTTCTTCTCAACTCTTCCTCAATTACTTCTACACCATTAAAGGCATCCACAAGGTTCAATAGGATTGAGCATCCCAATATGTCTTCCCACTCAGTTGCCTGTGATTCAATGACTGACTTTGCCAGAGAGACGATCAGATCATCTCTGGGAGCAAAACCATATTTCGCTAGCCATGATATTCTGGTGACCCCAGCATATGCTCTAACATTTACATAATTTTCTCCGAAAATTAATCCAGAATTCAATTTTTTATTGGATCCCCCTGTCCTACTTAATTGAATCAACCAGGGAAGTTCTGATGCAGCAAAAGATGACATCCTCTCATTCTCCAGAAGAGAGTCCCACATACTCCCAGTCTCAAGTGGCAAGTCTCTAGCAACATTAACTATATTTTCAGTAATTCTAAGATAACCTACTCGATCATCTGTTGTACTTCTATTAATAGGTATTTTGCCAGCAGTCAAACTAGAAGCTTCTTCAGTCTGCTCTACTGGATCCGAGTTCACCAGGGCATTGTTTACTGAAAAGTTGGGACCAGTCCCTGTCAAAGTCATCAAGGTTTCACACTGGCCTTGCATATCTAGGTCTTTCCACGCATGGAGCAGCTCGCCAATGGACTCCTCATCGCAGTTGCTTAGAGCAAAACCTAACAGCACTTTTCAGGAATTAACATCCATGTTTTCAAGGCCAGGACCTCTAGCTATAGCAGCACATAGGTCCCACACAAGACCATGTCCTTTCTTAACCAAAACAAGGCATAGATCAAATGCCAATTGCAGATCACCAGCAATTGTAGCTTCTCTAGCAATAGCTTCCTCAACAGCTGATATTTCACCCTTAGAGCTTAATCCAAGAAGCTTGGAGACCTCAATTATTTCATCTACATCTAAATAAGCTCCAGGCTGACTTGTTATCACCATTTTAATAATCTCCATTGGATCTTTATTTTCCTGAATTGCACAGGTAGAAGAGTCACGCCAAACCTTGGAAGCTTGGTTGTAAGTTCATCAATTATATCATTCTCTGCTTTAACTGCGCTGCTGCCAAGAAACAGATTCAAACATTCCTTGGCCTTCCAGATCTGAAAAAAGTTACACAAATTAATAAGTTAGATGGGATAGAATATAGACATGTAGCAAAAATTGCTTTAGAACATCTACATTGCATAAGCACTCCATTTCACTCTGAAATACTGGGTCCAAAAATATAAATGTAATCGACAGGCACTCCTCACTGAGCTATGAAATGTCCTAAAAACTTGCAAACAAGAGGCTCATTAGCATATGTTCGCCCAAGGAACATTAAAACAAAAAAAACAGAAAAAAACAAAGAGACATGGTTGTTTGTCCATGACTTTGTCTTATTGCGAGACTCGTCACATCTAGATGAAACGTGGAAACGTAGTCATATAGCATAAATGAAATGGCAAGCTTTTCTGGAGATTAAACCATCGTAAGTGCACACAATACACAACAAATTCTTCTGCGGCATATGCCATGTGCCAATCTCCCGAATTCATTTGAAGGTATAGTGTTTGTCGCTAACCAATGAAAAAAACAGTAGGCTATAATTAATGGAGCAGGCCTTTTGAAAAATTGCCTTCATTTTCCCAAAATTAACCGGTAAATGAAAAACTAGAACAGACAAGTCACAACCAAAATAGCCTCACTAATTTTCCATAATAATCGAACTACTTGCTTACTTCTGAGGAAGTAAGAGTGGATGCAGAGAAAAAATACTCTCTGGCAGCTTGAATAACGAGGCTCTCGGCCTTTTCTGGTGCCAAAGCAACTGTACTTGTACCCTTCAAGTAATTTCTAGCAAGAGAGAACTTGCCAGCCTTCAGCAGTCCTTTGCAAAATTCAATCAACATATACTCTGCATCAAGAAAAGTAAATGCCTTCTCACGCAATGATTGCATATCACGCTACATACTTGCCCAATCATTATCTGCTTGGCCGGCTTGGCGGCGAACAAATTTGGACAGTATGAGGCGGAATATTTGCTTCACAGCTTTTTCATCTGAATGTGCCTCCAGAAAAAAGTTTATCGGCTTTGGAACCTGATAAAGATGACTATAACATCAATATATGCTGCTGACGCTTCAACTGTTATGCATTGTCAGGATTATCCATCATCATGACAAAATTAATGCTTAAAAAGAATGTGGACACTTGTTAGACTTTCATAAAAGATAAAGAAAATGACCAACTATGGTCACGTAGGCTTAAAAGTATGAGAATGATGCATTTACATTACCAAGATTTCGTCTTTGATGAGAAAACCATAATGCTAACCAATAGAGCTTAGGGCTATATTTTACTCTAACCATGCCTCTCATTGAAGGATTACAAGTTATAGATATCATCCACATGCAAACTCTGTTAAATGTAAATATGAGTGATGTCCATATTTACAACCACCAATCAGAAGACTGTTTGGTGGAAATTCTCTAATTAGGGATGAAGAAACACATGGCCGTAAATTTTGTCTATACAAGCAGTAAAAATTGAGATGTTCATCAACAGTTTCATAGTGAGCTCATTACTCAAGGAGGAAAGATGCATGTGCTGCATGGAGTATACCCAACTGTCTAAACACAATGACAAGTTGCCACTCATGCAAGTTCCCTACCAAAGAACTTTTCAGAAAATCTCAGCACAACTGATTGATTAATAAAAAAGTAAGAGGCCTAAGGCTAATGCATTCGTAAAAGCAATCATGGTTGACCCTTACCTCTATACAGTTGCTCTCTTGGCAATGGAACGTGCAAATCCAGCATACGGCCCAGGAAGGAAACAGTTGTGCCGACTGGTTAGCCGACGATCCTTTTGATCAGGCCCATAGTTTCATGTTTTATTCTAGGCCCCCTCCCGGACTGGACTTATTAAAGGACAGAGTAGGTGTTTTTTAATACCAGGAGAGTGGTCATGAATGCAGTATTCAGTATATACCGTAGTCATGAATGGAGTATTCAGTATATACTGTAGTTTCCTCCCCTGTTCACCTGAAAAAGAAAAAAAACAAAAAACAAAAGCAATCATGGCTTATGAACTTCTTTACTATGCCACTGCAGCAACCCCTTATTGTTCATAGAGACATTATCTCATGCATGCCCAGAAATACTTGGAGGGATAAAGAATCGTCGTTTACTTGAAGTTCCTCGCATGAAAGTTTTGGTTATGTATCGTGACAGAGAATGTAGTCATAGTAGAACAACTTGTTTTTTTTTTCCTTTTGATTTCCTTCCATTGAGAGGCCTTTCCTTGTGATATTTATCATGTAGGTTAACAAACTCTACGAAGAGTTGGAAGGGTGCAAGAAAAAGCTTGTGCGCGCCCAAACAATATATGCAGAATCGAAGACAACAGGCATCCCAGAAGGAACAAGACCCACAAACAAAACCGGCTTCCTAGGTCTTATTGGGAAAAAGGTGGACAGTATAGAATACTACAGCGAGAAGATCAGGGAACTCATTCCAAAGCTTGAAACTGAGAAGAAAGCCACCTTGAGAGATAAGCAGGAAGCAGCGGCTCTGGTCTTCTTTACTAGCAGGGTCACTGCAGCCTCTGCAGCACAGAGCCTGCACGCCACAGTGCTTGATCATTGGAATGTGATGGAGGCACCCGAGCCTCGTCAAGTCATATGGACTAATCTTGCCATTAAGTTTTTTGACCGGCAAACACGGCAGTACATTATCTACATTATAAGTGGCTTTGACCATTTTCTTCTACATGATTCCCATCGCGTTTGTTTCCGGCTTCACAACAATGGAAAATCTGAAGAGATATCTCCCGTTTTTAAAGCCGGTTGTGAAAATTGCGGCGATCAGGACTGTGTTGGAAGCTTATCTCCCTCAGATTGCACTCATCGTGTTTCTGGCTTTGTTGCCCAAGTTGCTGTTGTTTCTGTCAAAGCTAGAGGGGATTCCTTCCCAGAGCCATATAGAACGTGCTGCCTCTGGAAAATACTTCTACTTCACGGTCTTGAATGTGTTTATTGGCGTTACTCTGGGTGGAACCTTGTTCGCTACATTCAAGACTATAGAGAAACATCCCAACTCTATCCTCACAGTACTGGCGACCAGTCTTCCTGGAAATGCAACATTTTTCCTCACTTTTGTTGCTCTGAAGTAAGATATATTTGTTCCTTCTCAGTCTTCTATTAACTTCTAACTTGCTGAGTGATACATTCTGGTTCTTTCTTGATGAGAAAGCGAACAAAATGAAAAAAGAGAGAAAGAAAAGTAATTGGAGATTGGGATAATTTGTACTTTCTATGTTCCTTAAAATTATTCCAGTTTCATATGGGCATCATTTAATCAATAGTATGGTTAGGTTTCACTTCATAGTTCTTGCATGGACCTTTTCCTTTGCTTTCTTGGTATAGTGATGTTGCTAATGTCTGAACTTGGGGAAATGGCTGTCAGGTTCTTTGTTGGATACGGTCTCGAGCTTTCTCGGATTGTTCCTCTGATTATTTTTCACTTGAAGAGGAAATACCTCTGCAAGACCGAAGCTGATATCAAAGAGGCATGGTATCCTGGAGATCTAGGATACGCGACTAGAGTTCCCGGTGACATGCTGATCATCACGATTACTCTCTGCTATTCTGTCATTGCTCCTCTGATCCTCCCATTTGGTGTTGTGTACTTCGTCTTAGGATGGCTTATTCTTCGAAATCAGGTTGAGTACAAGTTTTCTGGGCTAACTCCACGTTGTACTTGGTTTTGAGTCAAACTTTTGCACATCTTTGCCTCTTCTAAATAGCATCCTTAACTTCATATGATTGCTTTTTGGTTGACAGGCACTCAAGGTTTATGTTCCATCATACGAGAGTTATGGAAGAATGTGGCCGCACATGCATATACGAATCCTAGCTGCTCTTCTCCTTGACCAGCTGACTATGCTTGCCTACTTTGGGGTGAAGAAATTCTACTATGCTCCTTTACTGCTTCCGGTGATCATCGCAACCCTTATCTTTTGCTACGTGTGTAACAATAAGTTCTATGGCTTCTTCCGCTACCCGGCACTGGAGGTTGCCTCGCACGAGATGAAGGAGACGCCACACATGGAGCGCATTTTCCGGACATACATCCCCCCCAGCTTGTGCTCGGAGAAGGTCGAAGACGACCAGTTCGAGGATGCTATGTCTCAAGTATCGAGGGCGGGCTCGTTTACTTGATGTAAAAAATCAGTATGTCCTTTTCCCACTGGAAATGTTTCTTCCCTGTGTCTATCAAAGCAGGTCAAACATGTAGGAAGTTATCTAGATTTGTTCAGTACATGCCATAGGAAGTGTGTCTGTTTCTGTTTCATCTGTGTAGTTTTTAGTGTGATTTTGTGCATCTTTTGTAAACGTGTTATATGTTCAGGAAAAGATGAAAGAGTGCTTTTGCTCAAGTCCTCTCTTTCTGCACATTTAATCATAGGTGGTAACTGTTTAAGGGATTAACCCTCGATATGTGGCTATAATACAAAGAACACTCGTAGAGATTACACCATATAATTTAACTGAAATGACTTATTAACAACTAATTTCACAACATTAATTGTGGGGAAATATAGGGGAAGAAACACAATTTAGCTAGATACTTAAAGAATACAGCCTGCTCTAAATTTTAAAGAATTTACATTTCTAGATCTTGCTTAATGCTCCTTAACAAGTGCCCTCGTAACGTGTTTTTATGCTAGAGTGCAGAGAGGGGAAAAAATTAACAAAGAAGTCATAATTCTATTGCAATTGTGTCAATTCAGTCATAGATTTTTTTTTTTTTGTCTAATTGAGTACTAAATTTTTTGCAATTATGTCAATTTAATCCGTTTGGCTGACTGACGCGCATGTGATAAATTTTTAATAAATAATTCTAATTTTTTAAATTATTTTCTTTTTCTTTTTTATTGGGCCAATAGGGGCCGCTAAGTAGGGGCCGCTAGGCGAGGGTTGGCAGCCTTTGACGGCCCAAACCAAAAAGAAAAGAAAAAGATAGAAAAATAATTTAAAATTTTCAAAAATTTGTCACATCGAACCGAATTGTCACAATGGCTAAAGGTTTGACTCCATTAGCAAAGAAGAAGAAGAAGACTGAATTGACACAAATGCAATATATTTAGGTCTTTTTGATAATTCTCTTTGCAGAGAGTGGCATTGTAATTTGTGATTTCTCCCTCTAGTGCATGAAAGTAGATGAGAGATGAAATGATGGGATTGGATATTCCAAGAGTTATAAAATTTTTGTACTTCATTCACTTTGATGTCATGACTTTTCAATCAATTATGGTATCACAGTGAACGTTTTTTATTTTTATTTTTTGAATTTACGACACTCGTGTGTTCGATTGAAATATAACGACATCAAAGTGAGCGCCACACTAAAATTATATGACGCTTGTGTTGGTGTTATTTTTTTCCAAATGGTCATGGCTACTTATTTTTTACTTTTTCTTTTCTTACGTTTTTGGTAATTTTTTTTAAAAAAATAAATTATCAATCAAGAGAAGTATTTTGGATAGGGATCCATTTACTATTTTTCATGTTAGATGTTAAGAAAAAGGAGATTTTTGGAAACATGTTAAGCTATTGGGAGAAATGAATTAAAAAAAAATCAGTTTGTGTTTGTCAATCAACTAAAGATGAGTGATCAAAAAGCTAAGTCGTCGTGGAATATGATTTATTTGTGTTAAATATCTACCGTCTACCACAAATCAGTACACACGCCGACCACCACGAATAGTTTTTGTTAGGGGCAATAAAAATTCAATATTGATTTCTTACCCTCTTTTTTTTTTAATCCCCTTCCAAAAGCCTTGGTCAAGGAAATAAATATTTCTTTTGTACAGCTCTTGCTTAAATACCAAAAACTCCTGAACCTAAATTGGCACAAACTTAGTTCTAAACATTTCAATTGAATCAATTTAAAATGCATTCGATCCATTTTAGCTAAAAATCGCTGACGTGAACGTCGATCATCCTACGTGGCATGATTGTCGCTGACGTGAATTTTTTTTTATAGGGCTTGTAAAAAAATGTACTTTATTATTTTTTTTTCCTTTTCTCTGTTTTTCCTTCCATTGCTGCCAGTGAGAGTCGTCTACCACTGAACGAGGGCCAAAAAGCCATCGCTAACCGCGCGAAGGTCCTTGTCAGACGTGGGCGAGGCATGCCTCAACTAGAGTTGGTGGGGCCACCTCGCCTAGAATCGGTGGGGCCACGAAGGCCCTCAGCGAGGACATTCGCGGCCTTGTCGGCATCTAATGAGGGCTTGCTGTCCCTTGTCCAATGGCTAGCAAGGGCCGCCGGAGACTCTTGTTAGCCAGAATGAAAGTAAAAAAGAAAGACAGGAAAAAAAATAAAATGATTGTAAAAAATTGAAGAAATTATTAAAATGCCCATGTTAGCGCCAGTGTTGTCACGACCGGCATCCACATCAGCAATTTTCAGTCAAATTTTGCTGGATGGATGAATTGGCGCATATGCAAAAATGTTAAAGATTAAAATGATTCAATTGGAAGGTTTTAGGACTGAATTGGTGTCAATGCAATATATTTAGGATTTTTTTTATACTTTTCCCGTAATAATTGTGTTGACAAATGCGATCCTCTCGGTGTTTTGCAGCGTGTGTTCTAAAGCTGCATCATTTTAAAACAAGAGACAGAAATTGTCGCAAACCGCTAGAACTTTGAGGATAATGCAAATGTGTGTAGCTAGCCAAACACATCGTGGCTACACTAACGTTTTTCTTACTTTTAATATGCTTGCCTTAGCATTTTTTTATGCTTCGTGTAGTGCGATTTGGTTCATCCTGTGTTGTCGATGAGGAAGTAGGCGTTAAGTCCTCCATGATGCCGATCCATCATCGTGCTTCTCTGCTGGGAATAACTGCCATACCGTACTTTGGACCATAACCTAGGCACCTCGATGCGTATTTATGAAGTTGACCGATGAGGAAGTGTCTCTAATGTGGGAGCATCCGGATCTACCAAACAACTCCCAAGGCTCAACCCGAGTCTCGTTGATCGATCTGGACTCAATCTCACTCTTGCAATCAAAAGCCGATTTCGGCTATAGTTTGATTCAATGTGTCCACTTTTGAAGATGTACGATTAGTTGCTGATTTCATGCATGTTGATAGATCAACGAGATGTCAATTTACGAGTTTGATGTCAACTTCGAGGCTACTAATCGTACTAGCTAGCAACTTGAGGTTGTTCTAGTCGATATCCAATACCGTTTGTCTATCTTCCAAGGTGGTCATTCTATTGCCTAGATCGGTGGACGAATTTGGAGAGTCTTATCTTAGTTATAGTGCATTAATCCTAGTTACTATGAGTCTTTAATTATGTGAAAATCTTTCAAGAGTCATTTCAGTTTTTAGGATTCGAAAGAGTCACTTTATGGACAACTTTTTATCTCATTTGTAGTACAGACAAGATTTGCATTTGAATAAATGCTATTTTCCTCTAGCGAACGAATTTCTTATCGCCTTTTTTTTCATCGAAATTTCTTTGGTGGTGAACCAAGAAATCTTTTGTTATTGGCTGGTGTGCATCCTTTAGGCCTTGGTGATGAACTTCTCCTGTCCTGAAGTCCTTTATTTTTTACAGGGTGGCTTTATGCCTGAATGATGGACTTCATCTATTTGAAATCCTTTTATCTTCTTCTATTCTAATCTTTATCTTTAATTGGAGGCCTTGGTGGGGTGATCACATTCTATATATATACATATAATAAAAATCCCGTCGCTCAAAAGACAATTCCCATCACGCACACAAATCAATCTCTTGCATTATTGTTTTATTACTCAGGCTCTATTTGTTTCGTAAAAATAAATGATTTTGAAAATATATATTAAAAAAAAGAACTCTTATATTGCTTACGGAAATGAATGGACTAAAAAAATATTTCCACCGTCCTCGAACGTGTTTAGTCATAAAATGTGCCTCAGTAAAAAAATTATTTATTAATTAATTAACTCAATGAAAAATAATAATAATAATCGCAAGTAACGGTTACATCGCGAGACTTGCTTATGATTGAAATCGATTTCTAAAGTACGGCATTGTTTTTGCTTGCCGTGAGTATTTCCGCAGCCCTATAATTTCTATGCTGAGCACCGGATGCTGATCGTAAGCCTGATCTGAACCAAAATTCGATGATTGAAATGCATTCAACTAAAGTGAAATTGGAAGGACGAGTCACTTTTCTAGGAATCTTTCTTGACTGGGAAATCTTAACGAGTTGAGGCTTTTGATCTGTCTTTTTTTCTTTCTCGATTTCTTTATGCTTCGCTTGGCTTTGAACTAGTTGTAACCGCAGCAACTTCCTACTCGATTTTATCAAGCCATAGCTATTTTCTCAGCTTGATGTTCGCATAATCATGAAGCCCAGGTGGCACATAATCAATTGAATCATACTAACAATTGGACACAATTGGAAAATTTTATCTTATTCAATTTTGATTTTAGAAAAAGGGAGGGGGCATAATATCTGCTGAGTGCTGAGCACGTTATACAAAACATAAGCACGAGAATTAACAAGTTACAACATGCTTACATATAAAGCAGGAAGACCTTGCATCTCTTAATAGGTCTAGCAACAATTGACTGCATAAGTTCAAGAGCATAGACTTGAACATCTCCAGGTAACTGCAAATCATTTCAACAATCGGCCATTCCTTCCCAAACCACGCATCTGACCCTTTTCTGGTTCTCCATATCGCCTTCCAGCTTACTCAAAGACAACAACAAATTGCACAAATTATGATATTCAGGGACTTCAATAGCTAGGCCGTGTAGAATTGGCTCCAACATGCTTACATATAAAGCAGGAAGACCTTGCATCTCTTTCTCAGCTTCCAAACTGGATGTGCACAGCGATTCTGTTTCAGAGAATACTTCTGAAATCACTCCAAGCCCATAACCTAAAAAATCATAGCTCGGCAAAAAATTGATATGATTTGACAGCAACATCCCCCATAAAATCAGTGTTGCTGCAACCGAGGATGGTACCTGACTTGGGGAGCTGCTCATTACACTGCAGAGAAAACAGTGGAGGGAACGAAGGCTGCCGCTAGGGTCGTTCAGGGAGCCACTGAAAAGGCAGGAGAGGTTGCTCTAGGTGCAGGACATAAGGCAGCAGAGATTGCTACCAAGCCTTTGGTCGCAGCGAAGGACGTGGCGGCCATGACTGGCGAAAAGGCCAAGGAGTATACAGCCAGGAAGAGAGAAGAAGCTGAGAGAGAGCTAGAAGCCAAGAATTCAGCCGAAAAGCAGTGTTCAGTAGAACAATCGTGCAAATCCTAGTTGCTGTGTTCTTGATCATTTTCATTTTAGTTTAAACAAACAACAGAATGGAAGACAGAATGAGAATGGTGATTTATGAAATAATTGCTGTATTGCCTCATTCAATCGGAAATTGAAATCCCATGGTAGACACCACTCATGCAAGTTCCCTACCAAAGAATTTTTCAGATAATCTCCGCACAACAGATTGATTAATAAAAACGTAAGAGGCTTAAGGCTAACATTGGTAAAGATAGAGGTAGACAGACCTGGTGAAATGCCAGTATTCTACTCGCTTCTATGTGGACTTCCGCCAGCTTGAGTCTTCCCTCAATACTAGTCATCAACCAAAAAGCTGTACAATATGAACCAAAAAAAAAAAGTATTCTTACCACGTTTCCTCTCAGCGAATGCGACTCCAGTGAGCAAAAGGCACTGGATTAGGTGTTGGAGCTGGTTTAGCCAGCTCCGGAAGACCAAAGGCGTGCCAAAACAAAAGCTTTTTATCCTCCGTCGCCGATGCTACAGTCCAACCATCTGGACTCTGACAGGAAAGAGGCAATGTTACTACTTGAGGATCTAAAACTTATCAGACAGTAGCGAATGCAGAAATGCAATTTCTAGAACCAGAAAGTACTGAATTTGCAAACATACCAGGGCCATGAAAAGCACTCCAGAACTATCATTAGCCAGCTCTGCCCTCGTTAGCATCGATGGATACTTCCAAACAATGAGTTCATTGCGGGGAAATCCATGAGAGCTAATCAACTCTCTCTCATTCTTGCTCCATAGGAGAGCAGAGACATTTGAACTGGTATCTATAGAGTCTAAGCATACCCCAGTGCGGGTGTCCCAAAATTTAATGGTGTGGTCACCTCCACCAGAAGCCAGCAAATCCCGCTTGAAGGGACACCAGGCAAGGGCTTTAACAGTGCCTTTGTGGTCTTCGATTCGATGAAGTGAAGATGCCGTGGACATGTCCCAAACCTGGAGAACGTTATCTTTCCCTCCACTCGCTAAATGCTTGCCTGAGGCTGACCATTTCAAGCCACAAACCTCCAGGGTGTGACCCCTGTAGGTCTCAACAATGCGAGAGGGATCTCTCACATCATAATTGCAGATCAGTCCATCCATTCCTCCTGTTGAAAGGATGTTGTGACCGTTCCAGGCCAGAGACCCAACTCGAGATGTGTGGCCACCTTTCAAAGTCGTTAGCTGCAATGAAAAATTCAACCCAAATTGGAACCACAACAACTTATCAGGGAGGGGTTTCATGAGATGATTATACAAAAAAAAAAATTCATAGTGAGACAACCACTGACCAGTGTATTATCAGCCCATAGATGTACTTCAGAATTGTCTAAGCCAACAGCGATGTGGCGCCCATCTGGGGCCCAGCTGACGCTCGTAACTGGGCCGTTTTCATCGTCAAAGGTGACAAGTTCTGAGATAGAGCTATCCGAAGCATTCCAGATATAAACTGAGTTCCCTAGCGCAATTGAAAGTCTATTGCTGCTACCCCAGTCAAGTAAGTTGAGGGAGTCGTCCTCTACAAGATCGAGAACATCTAAAGTCCTCTCTGGGGTCTGTTAACAAGATGGACGATGTTAAGCTTAAGGGCCAACCACCTCATGAGAAACGGATAATAAAGATGAATTTAAAACAAAAAAAGTATTCTTACCCGAGGTATGCATCGGCGGCGTCTTGTTGACTCGGCAGGCCAAGAAGAAGTGAGATGACGAGGGATCAACTCTGCCCAATAGGAGTCCGGGGCTTTGTCCTTGAAAGAGAAAATTCTACTTCGATTAAAGCCCAGTGCTTCAGCCAATAGCTCCTGGTAAGTCTGTCTTGACTCGGATACCACTGGCCGATTCCCCTCGCTCTTTTCGGTCGGCAGAGAGAGCATATCAAAATTGGAGGACGATCGATTGGGTATAAATCTGTCCAGCTGGTCGATTCTCCTTGCCCTCATATTCATGATGCGGATCCTGCGAAGAAACCAAACGCAATTAAGAGGAAAATTCGTAAAACGGAGTAGGATGACACAGAGAGCCCAGCGAGCGAGCGAGCGATCGAGTTGGATCGCGAGAGGCCACGAGAGCGAGAGAGCGAGCGATCGAGCTGGATCGCGAGAGGCCACGAGAGCGAGAGCACGAGAGCGAGCGATCCACGAGAGCGAGAGCACGAGAGCCAGAGAGCGAGCGATCGAGCTGGATCGCGAGAGGCCACGAGAGCGAGCGAGCGAGCGAGAGAAAGAGAGAGAGCTAGGTTTCCGTGGGGGAGAGAGACAGGGAGACGAGGGATATATGGATCGACTGACCTTCGGGAGGAAGGTTAGGCATAACGGTCAGTTGATCTCAGCCGTCCGTTCGCATCGGACGACTGCAACTGGTGACGGCGAGGGTCGTCAGGGGCCTGGCGACCACCTCACTGGCCCTATCAGGCGGTGATGGGGCGATGACTATTTCTGCTGTCTTCATCTTCTTCGTTGGTTGGGTTGTTTCTTTTTTTGTTTTTAGTTTTAGCTTATTTCTTAATTTAATTTAGATAAAATTATATTCAAAATAAAATAGCGTCATTTTAGCCACCATGTCATCGCCACGTAGGAGAGATAAAATATTTTTAAAAATCCACGTCAGTATTTTCCATTAGCCAACTTGGATGAAATTAACGAAAGGACTCGATTGCACTTTTTGCAAATTTTAGGACTCGATTGCATCAATTTGATAAGTTTTAGGACTCGATTGCACCTTTTGCAAATTTTAGGACTCGATTGCATCAATTTAACAAGTTTTAGGACTCGATTGCACCAATTGCACTTTCATGACAAGTTTTATGACTTATAGTGAATATATAAAAAAATTTAAAAATATATTTGATAATGCAAATAATTTTGATTCTGATTCTGCTCCCGAAAACACTTTTGGACTAAAAATAAAAAACCAAAAAAAGTTTTTTTTTCTAAAAAAACTTTTTTGAAAATTAAAAAGGCAACAATAGTCTTCTTTTACTTTTATCTGTCCTCGCGAGACGAGGGCCAGGTCAACCCATCCTGGTCCGGATAATTTTTTAATAAAAATTTCTAAAATTAATAAAAAATATATATATAATAGAAATTTATTTAAAAATTTTAAAAATGGAAAAAAAAATTCAAAAAAAACTAAAAAAATTAAGAGATGGGTCATTTCAACTAGCCAATCTTATTTTTGAAGATTTTTCCTTTCGAAATTTTCCAAATGATGATTTTGCCCCTCATGGAAAAATCGTTCAAAAAATCTTGAAATTTCCAAAAAAATATAATGTCAAAAGTAGGACATTGGTCCATTTAACTGACCAATCCTGTTTTTGGTGATTTTGCCTTTAATTTTTTCTAAGTCTTGCCTGACTTGTTGTTAGAATACCGTGCTGCATTAGTGACCATCCATATGGTATCAATTGCTCAGGTCCACCATTCGTATGGTATCAATAATTATTTGATTTAAATGATGAATTGGAAAGAGAAATTATTTTTCAAAACATAAATTTTATATAGTTACCAAACGCATTTCTATTATGGGAATGTAAATTTTATGTAGTTACCAAACGCATTCTGGCTTTATAAAACTCATTGAGGGAATGGAATCAGAAAAATTGATTTTAATCAAAATCACTTTTTTGAAACAGAAATGTTACCAAATATGCCCTTAGGCTGAGAATGATATCGATCCAGAAAAAATGTTTCTACTCCCAAAGTGTTCCTAAAATATTATGGGAATAGCAACGCGTATGGTAAAAAAGCGTTCCCAATCGAGAACGCATTTGAAAAACAGAAACACTTTTGTAGCAGAAATAAAAAATAAAAAAACTTGCTTCTGTGTTCTTAGAACACTTTTTAGAAGCACTTTTGAAACATTTTTTAGAAATAATTGGGAACTATTTTATTTTTTAGCACACTCTCTTCTTTTTTATTCTTGCACGATGTTAACACCTATTTTTTTTATCATTTTATTATAGAAAATTAATTAGAAATACCAAAATAATTCATAAAATTATAAAATCAACCTTGAAAGTTTTGGCATAGCCTTAGAAATCAATTTTGAAACAAAAAAAAAATTCATAATTTTGTTTTACATTTTTTTGATTTATTTTAATTATAATAATAGCTAAAAACCAGGAAAAATATTATTTGTGGTCAGAAAAATGCAAAAAATATACTCCATATTTTTATTTTAGTTCTCTTTTCATTTTGGCATCTTAAACTTTTAAAATTTTAGTTTGGAATCATATGCCTCTTCATTTAACATAATCCTAAATTGACTAAAAATTTAATTTTAAATCATTTTAGCCCCTTTTTTTTTTTTTTTTTTTTTACTTTTAAGAGTCTCACAAGAGACTTTGATACCCTGCATCTCATTTTAGCCCTCATGTTTGGAAAAATTGCACAATTGGACTAAAAGGACCTAAATGCACAAATATTTTTCATTTTAGTATCCGATTTCACTCAAATTGCAATTAATATTTTTCTAGGAGTCTCTGTTTAAAGGTAATCATATTTTTAACTACCTGAGAACATTTATGTGTGACTCATAATTGTAATATTTTCTACATATATAAAACATATTTGATGTTCTCATTATCAAATTCAAATTCATCTTCTTTTTTAGTTTTTTTTTATAGTTGATCTCGTCCATATTGTAATTTGATAAATTATGCATAAATTACTTATACACACATTGGTCTAATTTGATTTAGTAAATTGAGCAAATGAGATTTAATTTGATTTAGTAAGTTAAAAAGATAAAGAAATCTTAATTTTAATATATATAGTTCCCTTAATTAAATGAACAAATTAGGAACAATTTTTTTTGCAGTTACAAAATATGTTTCTTTTCTTCTTCTTTTTTGTTCCGGGAACATAAACTTTATGTAGTTACCAAATGCGTTTCTGTTTTTTTTTTTTTTTGTTCCAGAGACAGAAATTATGATTTCTCTAAAATGTGGAGAGAGTTGGTGTCGTGGAAAGAGGAGAGAAGGAAAATCTATATATAATCTTATTGTTGTACGTTAGTAGATGTAGTCAACGGTACGAAAGAGATTTGCCGGGAGGCCGAAGCCCATATCAGAGAAGTTGAAGTCATTCTAGTCCGAATGCCCTACATCTCCTTAGCCTACTGCAATAGAAAAGGCAACCTAGTTGCGACTGGTTAGTAAAAAATTACCATTTATATAGCGTTCCGTTGTCTTGAGTTTTTTATGCCGCGCGACGCCTGCCCCGGGCCCATAATTCATGTACTCTCCGTAATACAGTGTGTCCAGCGCGAAGTTTCCGTTCCACTCCAGCCACCCTTGGGGGTGAATGTGATCGCCCATGTAACACATCAAGTACACAACCCTCGAGTACATCTTCCATGGCCGGCCGAGGTATGTCGGGAAGCTTCCTTTAGACGCCTCGAGATCCGAAGTAGCGACAATCTGGGAAGCGTGGATCGAGATGCCAGTGTTCTGGTTGGGGTACTTGCGGTTCTGGGCCGTGATGGTGTTCTTTTGCTTGGCCATGGGTTTCCGGGCGTAGATGTTGCACTTCTGGATGACCACGGCCGCGTTGCCGAAGATGAAGTCGACCGTCCCGTAGATGTCGCACTCGCGGAAGAACTGGCGATTCGAGTGGACGTAGAGCGTGTCCTGGTAGCCGATGATGCTGCACCTGTAGACCACGCCATGGTCCGCTCCTACCCGGAGAGCCACCGCCTGGTGCTTGGCCGGCCCGGCGTAGTTCTCGAAGGTCATGTCACGGGCAATGAAACCAGCTCCGCTTGCCGCTGCAGGGTGTACACCAGAAGAGGATTTAGTATAGGAGGATTTAGCATACTGTAATTAGCAGGGGAATTGAAATGAATGGTAACCAAACGATGAATCAATAATGCCCTTCCCAATCCCATCTCTCTTAACCATAGATTTCATGTTGGGACCAACATTTGTCTAATTCTCATTATTTAAACAGATTGTCGCAATGTCGTTGGCGTTATGAAGAGACCAGAAGATTAGAGGATACAAATTGTAGGTGCGGCAAAATATTTCTACATGTTCATTGAAAAAGTGAATTGAAATGCATGTATAATTTGGTGGAATATCATCTAATTATATCAACAACTAAGGCCTTTTTTTTTTTAATCCAAAACGAATATTTCAGGCTGTCCGAGCATTTTTACTAATATATATGTCCAACGTGACAATTTCTCGTCACAAGCACACGCTAGTAATTGCCTAGTGATTTGCCATAATTGAAATGTCGGGCTAATCTCTACACATTTTCGAGAATCTTATACTATTGATGTTCGGAAAGATGATGTTGTATAAGTCCTATGAAAACTCCCAATTGTATTTGGATTATGCGACCACGTCTGGTACGTCATTGGAAAGTGTCTCTAAAACACTTATGGAGCAATCAAATGGAACAATGCGACAGTTTCCGATGCAATAAATATCGTCGTAACATGCGCGATCGATACTTTGAAGATCGAACGTCTCTTTTTCGAGCATGTCTAAGCACCACTTCAAGCACTCAGTAATGGCTAGATCTGTCAACATACATCATAGACCCATTTCTTACTCATATATGATAGATGGAGTTATTATATGAATTAATTATATCCAACAATGCGTCACAAATGTGTTTAACCGTAATGTGAATGTTAAAATGGGTCATAAACAAGTTAACAATTCACTCAGACCCAATCTACATCTATGTCTCTTTTTTTTTTTCTTCATTTTCTCTCGCGTTCACTCGCTTGCTCCGCATTCTCAACAGTCTAAGTATGAATTTTCTTAGATTGAATTAAGTATAAAAGTGTTTTAGCAATATGATCCCCACCAGTTAATTTGGGAGGTCTAATAATGGCATCCTAACATCTTATCGACGCATATATTCCTGATTAAGGCGCATCGCGGCCGGGTCCACTCGTAGCCAAAAGTTGCGCAGAATTAATTGAAGGGGTGTTTTCTAGTATAGTGATCCGGGCCCCGGGGCACTGAATTCTGAAAGCATACTGCCCTGTCTGGGAGCTTAAGAACCAATCCTCTCACGAAGACCCGCCTTATTTTTTTTTCCCCTGGCATGTTTGGTGTAACTATGCTTAAGATTTCATACTTTCGGAGATTACAAATGAGAGAACCGTGTCATGTATCAACCAAAGTCATTAGGTAAAGAAAAGGAGTCGCCACATGTGCGTTTGACTAAGTAAACTCAACAGACAGTTTTTTTCCTTCCTCTGCCACGTTAACAGATATGACGATGGAGTGGACGATGGATGCTCTCTCTTTCTTATCTTATCTGTTCCACCAACGATGGTCCGCCTGGGTGCCATCTGTCCCTCTTTTCCTCTTGATAATCTCTCGCCGAACGAATGATGATTCCCTACTTGTGACTTAGTAATAAGACAGCAACTTGTGGTGGTGGCGTACTTAGTGATAAGACAGCAACTAGTAGACTCTCAGTGCCTTGGTGGACTCTCAGTGGCCCTACGTACTTAGCGATAAGACAGCACGTGTGATGGTGACGGACTATCAGTGGCATCAAGAATACGAGAAGATCTTGGGCGGGTGCAATGCGGCCCAGCTAATCAGGAGGGGACACTGCTCAATTTTTTTCCCAAGATACAGGCCAAACCTCTGAGAAAATATTGGGTACAGAACTTGGAAATATGACGTGGTCCAGATCCTCATTCAACGTGCGACACGTGACGCATAGGATCCCACCGTTCAATAAAAAAAAGAAAAGTCTCTCTGTACCCAATATTTTCTCCAAACCTCTAGTCATTTCAGCAGCTACAATTCTATCATCGTCAGGTCGCATGCTAAAAATATATATATTAGAATTGAGATTAGTTTTAATTTTTATATGCAAAAATGACTAAGAAGAAAAAGTCAAAATTTATGTGTCAACAGATTTACAAACTGTTCAAGAATAACTAGAATTTTGATCATGATTGATTTGTTATTTATGAAATTTTGGAAGTAATTAGTTTCATCATCGGAGTCATTTCCATGTTTTCGTTATTTTTGTTGAAAATATGTCTCGATTTTGAGCCGAAGCGAAAATATGAATATTCTGAATTTGATTATTTCTTATTTTGACTAAAAACACGGTTAAAGAAAGTTCGAATTTGAATGTCTGTGGATATCATATATTCTGTTGGGTGATATGCCAAGTTGGAGTAACCTTTAATTAATTAAATCAAGCTCTCATAAAAAAAAAATCCCTAATGAAAATTTACACCATAAGTAGCACTGACACCGATACCGACACTCGACACGCGTCAAGACACAACACAACATGATGGAACACGTCAACGCATCTTATCATAAAAAGATAGAATTCATACACGTTGGGAAACATTGTATATTAAATGTATATCTTTATATAAAAAATGATAAATTATCATTTATATATAAAAATATCATCAATGAGCTTCTTGTTCTTCTTCTTCTATTAAGGATTCACAATTATATATTTTTTTTTTGCTGGCTGAGCATATTAATTTTGAGGTGGCTGAGTATATATATTTTTGATAAATTTACATTTTGACCATTAATTTATTGAAAATGCTTAAAATTGACCTCATGCGTGTCGAAATGTCGTGTCAGGATACTGGACTTGCATGTCGCTGGTGTGTCTGGAGCGATGATCATGTATCAGTCGCATGTCAAAGCGTCCAACACCAAACAAAGGCCTTCAGAGAAAATCGATGCATCGTAAATTACCCCATCCATTCCAAATCACATCCAGCTTAAGCAAGAACACTTTAATTATGAACACTCTAATTACATTGCCCCCACAACCCACTCTGCTACGAGAGAGCATCAAATCAAAAATGACATCCAAACAAGAGCCACGACTTCATCCAATCCCTGCTCTGGCCATTTCCGATGCAATCAAGAAGACCCAACACAGTAATATGCAAGATTGTGGACAGAAACCGCGAAAAGAAGAAAAGAACAGCGGAAGCAATAATGAAAATGGAAAGACTCACCGGTTCCGAATGACACTTCTACTTTATTTTCTTGTTGGTTTGTTCGACTCATCCGATAGTCCTACTGGAATTCACGACCTGTCACTCAAATCACTTATGTTATCGGGCAAAGAGGAGTCGATTGTATCCTCCTTGGATTTTATTTTTCTTGTTGGTTTGTTTTATTTATCAATGAATCCTATTGAAATTGACCACGAGTCACCGATCCTATTATGTCATATCCATCTTTTGGTTCACCTTTCGTCTCACTCCTGCAGATTAGACAAACCAATTCACTTTGTGTCCAGTTTCTGTCCATTTCGTTCTTCCCCCACCTAATTCCGATCCCACGTTCGGTCGATTTTCTGACAAATATGGATGCAACGGTAGCTTTTTGCTTTATTTGTGATATGCAAGATTGTGGACAGAAACCGCGAAAAGAAGAAAAGAACAACGGAAGCAATAATGAAAATGGAAAGACTCACTGGTTCCGAATGACACATCTACTTTATTTTCTTGTTGGTTTGTTCTGCTCATCCGATAGTCCTACTGGAATTCACGACCTGTCACTCAAATCACTTATGTTGTCGGGCAGAGAGGAGTCGATTGTATCCTGCTTGGATTTTATTTTTCTTGTTGGTTTGTTTCATTTATCAATGAATCCTATTGAAATTGACCACGTGTCATTGATTCTATTATGTCATATCCATCTTTTGGTTCACCTTTCGTCTCACTCCTGTAGATCAGACAAATCAATTCCCTTTGTGTTTGGTTTCTGTCCATTTCGTTCTTCCCCCACCTAATTCCGATCCCACCTTCGGTCGATTTTCTGACAAATATGAATGCAACGGTAGTTTTGCTTTATTTGTGATATGCAAGATTGTGGACAGAAACCGCGAAAAGAAGAAAAGAACAGCGGAAGCAATAATGAAAATGGAAAGACTCACTGGTTCTGAATGACACTTTCTACTCTAGGTGGGTGAATCCCCTATCCTCTGTCATAGGGCTGAGCGGTTCCAAGTTCCACCTAGAACCTGGAACCTACCCGTCAGAACAGGTTCCTCATTTTTTGGAACCTAGAACCTACCCATCATATCCTGGAACCTAGAACCTACCCTATCACAGGTTCTAGGGTCGGTTCCAGGGTACCCGAGAACCTATCAATTCTATTTTATTTTTTCATTTTTAGTTAAGTAAAATGAGAGTAAATACTACAATAGCTAAGGAGAAGTAGAGGTGAGCGGTTTTAGGTTTCGTACATATAGAACCTTAAACTAACTCGTTGGAATAGGTTCTTTATTTTTTAGAACTTGGAACATAAAAATTTGTTTGGCTTTAGATTATACACTCATCATCGAACGCCATAGAACATTGTAGGATCGTACGAAAATATATACTAAAAAAAACACAATCAAAATCCAGGGTACAGGGTCCAGGTTCCAGGTTCTAGGTAGTGGAACATGAAACCTACCCGTTGGAACAGGATCCTTGATTTTTGGAACCTAGAACCTACCCTATATACCTTGGAACCTATAACCAGATTGGTTCCTACAGGTTCCGGTTCCAGGTTCTCGGTTCTACCTTGGAACCATGCTCACCCCTACTCTGTCATGCAGCGTGTTTTTTATTCTGGTTATTGCGACTTTTGAGCGTGCCATTTTCATGGCCTATATGATATATTTATTGCATTCTTGAGAAAATCCTTGTTGGTCATGTATTAGTGATCACAAGGTAAAAGAATAGTAAACACTTATTAAAATGAGTGTTTAAGTACATATACCGATATGAAAATGAAAGCACTAAAATTGTGCTTCAAAAGAAGCACTTAGGCAATGTTAATATTTTTATTTTATTTTTGCACAAGGCAATGTTAATTGAGATATGTAGAGAATGCTATAGATGTTCAGAACTTTAATAACGTCATATGATGTACAGCATCATTTTCAATCTTTTGGTTTACTATATAACGAATGTAATTGAACATTTTTAAATATGACGAATCGTATCACTAAAAATAATTAGTCAATAAAAAAAAATTTAATTACCGACAACAATTTGTGTTTAAACATTTACTTAGACGATGAAGATACCTTTCGTCTATTTATTTTTGTAAGCGATATAAGTGATCATTTTTGGAATTTTTTTTCCAAATCACTCATTTTTCACGAAATAAATAGAACCTAATATCAATCTCAAGCGAACCAGTTAATTAGATCATCATGAAAATGAAGTAAGAAAATAAGGATTTCTTGTGACTCTCCATAATTTCCCAAGAGAAACTTTGTCTATATATACCAATCAGTTGAAGCCTTCCCACTCGCAAGAGCATCTGTAGGTTTTCATTTGCATTGGTACCAAACCCTAAGTCAGGCCAAAAAGGAAAAATATGTCTCTTCTGAATGGATCAACAGCTCCTCCTCCTCCTCCTGCTGAAAACACAACTAGGGTTGAACGACGAACGGCAAACTATCATCCAAGCATATGGGGGGATTACTTCCTCAAATATGCTTCTAACTCCAACGCTACGGTAGCGGTTAAGTTATTCTTTTTCTTGGTTTACTTTCTGAAAAATATTTAGTCTATGGGAAATCTAATACATTTCTTGCATTCGGAATAATTGATGTCATTTTCTTTAATTTTTGGACTTGTTGTAGAGTTCTCATGGCAAGACAAAGGAACGACTAGAGAGATTGAAAGGGGAAGTGAGGAAGATGTTGAAATGTGCTATGGACAAGCCTTCACAGAAGTTGAACTTGATTGACCTTATGCAACGCTTAGGAATTGCCTACCATTTCGAAATTGAGATAGATGAGCAACTGGAAGATATCCATAGAAGCTATTTCGAATTCCATTGCGGCGATAATGACGACGACCTACATACAGTTGGTCTTCTCTTTCGATTGTTGCGGCAACATGGTTACAATGTTGCATGTGGTATGTGATGTTCGCACCATTTTCGTAAACCGATCAAAATTCTATTGCACACACTAATTCAATAATATATTCGATCAATTGGAGTGAACAAATAGTATGACTAACGTATTTAGATTAATGAAATTTTGCTTTGTTAATTTGCTTAACCTTTTTCTCTTAAAATTTCGTAAATTGTTCGTACTGTCTTCTAATTCTTGGTTTAATATGTCATTTTCCATCGTTTTCAATTGATCATGATGTAGAACATGGTGCCTTTTGTAGCATCTCATGGCAACATTTTTTCTCACATTCAATTTGGCGATACAGAAATCTTTAACAAGTTCAAGGGCAGGGAAGGGAATTTCAGCAAATCGCTCATGACTGATGTGCAGGGACTACTAAGTCTATTTGAAGCTTGCCATCTGAGGTATCATGGTGATAATATCTTGGACGATGCACTTGTTTTTACAACAACTCATCTTGAATCAATTGACAAAACAAAAGTAAACCCTAATCTGGAAAAACAAGTGGGCCATGCCCTAAACCAGCCGATCCACATGGGAATGCCTAGGCTAGAGGCGAGGCATTACATTCCACTCTACCAAGAGGAGCCTTCGCGTAACGAAGTCCTGCTCTCCTTGGCGAAACTCGATTTCAACTTGGTGCAAGAGCAACACCGGAAGGAACTTGGCAAGCTTACAAGGTTAACTTAGACTTTGTGATAGCAAGTATGAAATAGCTAGATGTTTTTAGAATGCCAAATCACCATTAATTGGCTCGTGCGATTTCAATTTATCCTCAACATTTTGTCAATGATGTGCTTTATTTTTTGTCCGGCAATGATGTGCTTCCCTTATATAGGATTTTTTGGTAAACTCTAGGTGGTGGAAGGATTTAAATGTAGAGAAGAAGTTCCCATTTGCTAGAGACAGGCTTGTGGAGATGTATTCCTGGATGTTAGGTGTTTATTTCGAGCCGGAGTACCAAGTTGCTAGAGAAATACTAACCAAAGGGGCATGCCTTATTAGTATTATCGACGACATCTACGATGTCTACGGCACGTTGGAAGAACTAGAACTCTTCACGGAAGCAATTGAAAGGTGCAGTTGGCACTCTGATGCTTTTCTCAGTTTACCAATAGACTAAATTTACTTATTCTAAATAGTATCAAATGATTAATGTGTCAAGTGTGATAATTTTTTCTTAACTTGAACTTAGGTGGGATTTCGATGCCAAAGATGGATTGCCAGAGTACATGCAAGTGTGTTCCAAGGTAATTCTTGATTTGTATGATGAAATTGGCCACGAGGTGAATAGAAAAGGACGATCACACCGTCTTTTCTATGCAAAAGAAGCGGTAAGCCATTCAATATTACGTCAATCAAATGCAATTTCTATATCTAAGTCCTCCAAATGCATTAAAGTTCTCATATTGACGTAGCTTTTACGTTTGAGAATGAACTCTCAGATGAAAAGACAAGTGAGAGCGTACTTCACCGAAGCTAAATGGTTCCACCAAAGCCACGTACCCACAATGGAGGAGTACATGCCCATTGCAGTGACAAGCATTGGTACAGAACTGACATTGGTGATGTCGTTTATGGGAATGGGAGATGCTGTAACAAAAGATTCTTTTGACTGGTTATTAGCGAGCGACAACAAGATGGTGAGGGCTTCGAAAGTAGTCGGTCGGCTCATGGATGACATTGGCGGATACAAGGTATAGAAAAGCTATACCGGTGAACACCATTAATCTGTCTACATTTTTGTCTAGTTAAATTTATCAATAGGAGAAAAAAATAATCTCCATAAGAAATATGTCTACAGTTTGAGCAAGAGAGAGGTCTCGTAGCATCTTCGGTGCAATGTTTCATGAAACAATATGGAGTCACGGAGGAAGAGGCTAAAGAAGAACTACGTAAACAAGTGGTCAGTGCATGGAAGGACATTAACGAGGAGCTGGGCCGTCTGACCGCCATCCCCATGCTGGTCCTCCTACGAGTTCTCAATCTTACACGAACTGTCCATGCAGTGTATATTGATGAAAACGATCACTACACTCATGCTAAAACCAAGTTGAAGGAGTATGTGACTTCTATGCTAGTCAATCCATTGCCAATGTGATGGTTTGAAGTACCAGTTTAATAACGAAGCCATCGTAAAATGCATTAGTCATCTTCGAATCTCCTCTGTGCGTAATTTAATTATGCGTTACAACTTGATTGTTGCTCTTTTCCGGCTTGAGAGCCCCCCTTCATTTTGTAGAATTTGAATAAATGGAAATAAGGAGTCTATAACATAATGTCGTATTACATATATTAATTTTCTATAGTATTGTAAAATTAATGCAACAACTGATAGGATTCAGGCATTAAATCAATGTGAAATCATCAGAGATATAAATGAGAAATAAGAAGGAACGCTGGTAATTTACGTGGTTCGATTGGAGTGTCGATACATACTTCATGGGAACAGTTAACAACAAACAATCTACTAATAAAATCGGAGAATCGGAGTTGTAATCACTCACAAGCTCTAGTGTTTCCCATACCTAAATGAATCCCAAAGAAAAATCATAAGTATTATCTCATTATCTCTCACAGAGACCTCAGTCTTGTTTGCTCTCATGTACTGATATAGAGAGAAAATCTGATACTCCTCTTGATTGCTCTACTTTACTGATATCGACGTAGGATATACCATATCACCTTGGCTCAACATTTGAGCCACGTCACAATGAAACATTATGGAGTCACTGAGGGAGAGGCTAAGGATGAACTCCATAAACAAGCGCTCGATGCATGGAAGGAAATTAACAAAGAGCTCGGCCGTCCAACCGCCGTTCCCATGCTGGTCCTTGCGCGAGTTCTCAATCTTACACGAGCCGCCCATGCTGTGTTTATTGATGAAAAAGATCACTACTGTCATGCTGAAACCAAGTTGAAAGAGTATGTAACTTCTGTGCTAGTCAATCCATTGCCAATGTGATGGCTTGAAGTACAAGTTTAATAACCAAGCCATCGTAGATTGCATTAGACATTTTCGAATCTGCTGTGTGTACAATTTTCAAGTATGTCTTAACACTTGATCATTGCTCTTCTCCGGCTTGAGAGCCCTCCTTCATTTTGTAGAATTCGAATAAATGAAAGTACGGAGTCCATATCGTGTTTGATATATTGATGTTATGTACTGTTGTGAAATTAATGCAAAAACTGATGAGCTAGGAATTAAATCAACGCGAAATCACCAGAGATATAAACGAGGAATAATGAGGAATACTAATAATTTACGAGGTTCAATTCGACTGTCGATACATACTCCATAGAGAGAGCTAGCATCGGATTTGTATCTTATTTTTCAGCAATGCGAAAGCTAAGATATATAGCTTTATCAATTAATTTGTATAAAATGTGTTCGGTTTTCATGACAAAAGGAAACAAGAAAAGAAGTGGTTTTGAAGATACGTACATTTAACTTCTTTAGATTTCCTAAATATCTCTGGGAGCAAAACTGAGAAAAACAAATAATCGTTTTTCAATTGCTTTTTAAGAACCCCGATATTCAAGAGTTCACGAGAGAAATCACCACTCGAATATCGATGTTTCCACCGAAACTACACAAGTTTTTGTTCCCAAGAGAACCGAGAGAATTCTCTTATGTCTCTTCATCTGATGGAACGAACAGAGGATTCTCAAGATACAAGCCATAGTGGCGACGAGTTTGAAGCAAGATCAAGACCGTCGCAATCGCGTTCTTATTCAGTACATGTTTTTCCAACTTTACAGAAAGTGGGGAGGACTTCTTTGGCTTGCAAAGCGGTAATGCTGCTGATCGAGAGGAAATGATTGAGAGGGAGAGGATGATGTTCCTAATGATCATATGGTGATGGTCATAGATCAATAATCGACATAGTGATCGCGTCAAAGGGAAAGCGACAGCGATGTTGGCAATGATGGAAGAGTGAGGGTTCCTTTATCACTTTCTCCGACCTTGTCGTTCCGTACCGTTCATATAGGGGCAACGGTTCTCAGTGTTTCTGGCGGTCACCCACCAATGACAGACTTGAGGACGAGGCCCAGCTTTTGGCGACCTCCAAGTTGGCCACGGACCCTAGTAGTTTCGATGAACGCGAGCTCGCGATTGCCACCTCTACCTTTGGCAACAGCTGATGTCAAGCGCAAGCCCGACCCAGCTCTAGTGTCTTCGAGGCCAGCAACTCTAGGTCCAAGGTCACGAGCCTCAGATTTGAGGTCTATAACATCAGACCACGTCAATCTGACGGGTCTAGATAGAGAGCGAGCGGCAGAGAGGAGGACGATGGCTAGGCCGTGCTCCAACTTTGCATACCGCCACTTTACAATGGTTTTTTTCCCGGAGAATCTAGGTCTATTTCATGATATACAAAGAGCGGGATAATTGAGTTCAAATTACGATAAGCAATGGTCCAAAATTAGAAAAAATAGAAAGATAGACTGCAATTTTCAGTGGATCCAACTTAGTTTTGACTTAGTAAAATAACTCCCTCCTTTATTATTCTTCATTCAAAATCTGGAATAGAACTTTCTCCTGTACTGTTTTCGGCAAATGATAACTGGGTATATGTTCATAGATGTCGATCACAATTTGCCCCAACCTCAAACGTTACAACTTGTCAGCTTTCACTCTACTATATCGATCCATGGGGACCTTTTTCCTTATTCCAAGGACGAAATTACACTACTTTTCATATTGAGGACTGTTGAAAAATAAGGGTGCATGGAAAGGACCGTAGTCCGCCCATGTAGGCTATCACAACCCTTCACCCATTATAGATAACTGCCAAAGGGCAGTTACAAGTGATAATAAACACGTTCGTCAAAAACGTCGTTTAATAGACGTTTAATAGAAGTTCTTCCAACGAAGAACAGTGAAGACGAACGGCGATTCTCCCTTCTCCTTTCCGGAACATCAAACGGGCGACAGATTCTCTCAATTGCATTGTAGACATTTAATCTGTGAACAAAGTACGTCCGTTCTGTGATGTATTTCTCCGATCAATAATTCAAGACGATTCTAGGGCTTGTTAATTCGTGTAATTCCGTTGTATGTAAACGGGATCCGTTCCCTTCAAGGACAATTGGTCGAAGGAGCAACTTCCCTCACCAGTCAAGCGACGACAATTTACTCGCAAAAGGAAGCAATATTGTAGAATGCAACAGTAAGCAATGAACCTCAAGCAAGTCTGAACTACAGAGGAGAAGCATTACTCTCGACTCACTAGCTCAACCTAAATGTAAACCCCGCTTGGCTCTTTTGAGATTACCAACCAAGAGAGTTTTCAAATAGGATACATGATAAATAAGAGAATGAATCAAGTCAATACCACAAATTTACCTCACTGAAGGCCTGAAGATCAACCCCGGTTCCAGAGAGGTTGCAAATGGGAACAGACTTAACCTTCACCACTCTAGCAAAAAGCCTTCAATAAGCATGTTTCTTCTTGTAAACATCAGTACATTCCGCCGCCCCCGGTCTGTCCTTCCCTGACAGTGAACATATTTCATGTAACTTTGATACATTACCCAAAGCTTTCACTACCCTACCCAAGTAAAGAAAAACAAAATAGAAATAATCAATGTTTCCTTTCCCATTTTCCTTCGCGTCTACCATCGCGTTCTCTTCTTTCTACCACCTGCCTCGATTTGCTCCCTCTGGAGCCATGCCTTTGGGAAGATCCATATAAACCGGGTTGCCCGTCAAATGCCGACACCAACTCCCCATCCCCAATACTACCCGTGTCTCCCGAGTCCCTGCTTCCATCGAAATTCTCATCATAACTACTGCCAGTGTCATCGGCTCGGTCACGTGACTGCAAAATTGTTGGTGGCTGCCCAGAAAATGGACGAGGTCCAGACAACACGACCGTTGGCATTGTTCCCAGGGATGAGCTACTGCCAGGATTTTCAGGCTGCAAACTCCCGCCACCTGCTCTGGTGCTTCCTTCATTAACCGGCCTTCCGTTATCCCTCTCACGAAATCTATCCCGTGAGCGACTGCAGATTTCATCAAGGGGAACACTAAAATCACTAAAATCACAAAACTATCAAAAGCCAGATATTTATGTCAAGCACAGCCATTCAAGATGAAAGAATTGAAAGGCATCTATGATGAACACAAAATGACAACTCACGCACCCACTTTGGCAAACATACTGTAAAGCTTGCAAAAAGGATAGTGATTGGTGGCCTATGAGGATCCATTGAACTGACTCCATTTAATGAGATAATGACTGGTGGTGGTTGTTTGTTGTAATAAATCTGAGTGATTAAACTACAGACAAATTTCTGTAACCCATCTGAATGACTGAATGTGTGCAAGCAGGAAGCAAAAAACTTGCAACAGTATACTACCTTTAAATTTGATCAAAGCCCTGGTATTTAGAATTTTCAACAGCTGGATAGAAAATGAAAATCCTCTTTATCGTTCACACGTGAAGCAACAAATTGATACCTGGAATGAGCAGAGGATGGAAATTCGCGCCTTGAAGATCGTACTCCTGATTCGATCTGCTCCAATTCATGTTGAAGTTCTCTCTACAAGCAGCGCCATAATTATTAGTGAATAACACTAACAAAACCAAGAAAAAATATGATTCCTTTGTTTTTATTTGACATGGAAGCACAAGGGAAAATCATATTGGTTCAGAAATACATCACGCTAACATAATTAAGAAAATGGTATGATCTTTTGGTGCGACGCTTACCACTACATTAGTATAATTTGATGATACCAATCTCACTAGGAAACAGAACAACTTCCTAGTTTAGCGTTAGTTCGTCTGCCCCCAGAAATAGAAATAAGTAGAAGATAGATGCCTGGCAAGCTTAACATCAAAGAGACGAACCAGCTAACACCTCCAAATAAGATGAATGCCAGGAGACTACAAACATTGCCAGGACACTACTCTGAGGTTGGGAAAGAAAAGCAATAGGTTTCTCATGTCATACAAAATTTGAAGACTAGTCCCTACCTACAGCATAATTAGAGAGAATACAAAATTAACCATTTACCATAAATAAGAAGAATATTTAACTACAGCATCAAACAAATAACCTGCTTTTCCATATATTATTTGTCTAAATTTTAATTTCAGTTACTGTTGTCACCTACAAAAGCCTTTATACCCCTACTTTGAGTCTGTTTCCATATACTTCTTAAAAATGAATTAGAAAGGTTTCCAAGTATGAGATGTCAATTAACAAGCATCTCAAAAATATGAAGTACGATCTTACATGATAACTAAATTTCATGGAGCCATTTGATATATTGGAACCTAATTATTGATGGAAGGAGTCTGTTAGAAATTCCAACCCAAAAGCTTAAGCTATTAGGTGGAGGGAGACTACATGAATATAAAGAGCATACAACACTCATCCACAAGCAATGTGGGACAACAACAACAACTTCAACACCCCCGTGCAAGCAATCTACACATGGAAATTAACTAATGGGGTGGGTTCACATACGCGGAAAGAAATAACACTGGCTCTGATACCATGTTAGAAATTCCAACCCAAAAGCTCATATTAGATTTTGTGGGACCACAACCAACTGCTCTAAAAGCTTAAGCTGTTAGAAGAAGGTGTGGTTTAATATTTATATATTTCAACACTCCCTCTCACGCTTAGTTTGGTCTTTTGCCTAGTACTAAGCGTGGACAAATTCATTAGGGAGGCAAATAGGGGCCTGGAAAGATTTGAACTCAGGACCTCCTGCTCTGATACCATATTAGATTTTGTGGGACCACAACCAACTGCTCTAAAAGCTTAAGCTGTTAGAAGAAGATGTGGTTTAATATTTATATATTTCAACAGAGTCAATTTGATTACAAATGACCCAAACTATAAGAGGTCTCTAGACAATTCTTCAATTAGATTTTCAGCACACCATCGAGAGCTTGTCATGCTCCCACTCCTAATAATTCTCTTTAAACAATGTTTCTTTTTTCAGTCACACACTCTTCCATAGATATGTTTCTGTGTATACGAGAAGAAAAGGGAAGACAGAAAGCATCAAAGTATAAAAAAAGAAACGAACAATAATTTTCTAGTCATTCATGACTATAGTGTGTTGACTGCACAACCCAAATAGGAATCAGTAAAGAAACTATCCGACCAAGGATTGCCTTTATTCGATAATACAAAATAGCATAGTCATCAAATCATGAAAGAACCAAAAATAATTTGCGACTCTATAGAACTGCAACTGCCATAAGATCTATGAAGTACCCAAACATTTTTAAGAAGACAAACAATTGGCAATTGAAATGGCCAAAACTGTTTTATATGCAACTATGTAATCTCATAAATAATGGTTAAGGGCACTAGACACTAACAAGAGCTGGCAGGCTTCTTAATTAAAGATACCACATGTTATCATCTCTCCATATAACATTTTTGTGTGTTATTATCTGCACAACACAATTCAATTTTTCAGTATCTCTCATTCAATGCCATTCATTTGTGAATACAATTAGTCAGTACCGCAATAAAACCACTGGAGTTTGATTGTCTTATTTTGAAGCAGCAGAAAAAATCAGCCAGTACTAAACTAAAATTGAAGGAAAAAATCTGTATTTCCTTACTTCTTCTTGAGTAATTACAAGGTCAATATATATACAAGAGAAATGATACCCTAGTTAGGCAAGAAACCTAATTTAGGTATTGACTCACCTAAGTTTAGGTAAGAAACCTAAGTTAGGTATAGACTCACCTAAGTTAGGTATAAAATTACAAAGTTTCAAACAACTTTACAACTCAACACTCCCCCTCAAGCTGGTGAATAGATATCTTCCATTCCCAGCTTGGTAGTTAGCTCGTGAAAATTTCCACCATTGAGCCCTTTGGTTAAGACATCTGCCACTTGCTGTCCTGAGGGGACATACGATAAGCAAATTAGTCCTTCCTCAAGTTTCTCCTTGATGAAGTGTCTATCAATCTCAATATGCTTTGTCCTGTCATGCTGCACAGGATTGTGGGCAATATTAATTGCAGATTTATTATCACAGTACAACTTCATAGGACTCTGCCACTTAACCTTCAAGTCATCAAGAATGATCTTGAGCCATAACAGCTCACATATTCCTTGAGCTGCTGCCCGAAACTCAGATTCTGCACTAGATCTTGCCACCACATTCTGTTTTTTACTTCTCTAAGTTACCAAGTTACCTCCAATGAAGGTACAATAACCAGTTGTAGACCTCCTATCAACCACTGATCCAGCATAATCTGCATCTGTATAAGCTTCAATCTTGAGGTCTGGACTCTTTCTGAATAATATTCCTTTTCCTGGGTTCCCTTTTAAGTAATGTAAGACTCGAAAAGCAGCTTGTAGATGTGATTCCTTTGGATTATGCATGAATTGGCTAATCAAATTTACTGCATAGGAGATATCGGGTCGAGTATGAGCAAGATAAATCAGCTTTCCTACCAATCGTTGATACATTTCTCGATCCACTGCCGCCTCTTCTTTGGCTTCTGCTAGTCTTTGGTTCGGCTCAATCGGAGTGACTGCTGGTTTGCAACCAAGCTTCCCAGTTTCCTCCAAAAGATCCGTCACATACTTCAGTTGTGAAATAAAGATCCCTTGTTTTGAGTATGAAACCTCAATTCCTAGAAAATACCGTAGCTTTCCTAACTCCTTTATCTCAAACTCTCTGATCAAGTTCTGTTTTAGCCGTTGTTTCTCCCTTTCATCATTGCCCGTGACTATTATGTCATCAACATAAACCAACAATGCTGTAACTTCCCCTGCATCTGAGTGTTTTATGAACAGAGTATGATCTCCCTGACTCTGTTTATACCCAGATGCCTTCATGACTCTAGCAAATCGTCCAAACCAAGCTCTAGGTGATTGCTTGAGTCCGTATAACGCCTTTTTTAGTCTACAAACCTTTTCGGTTGTTTCTTTTCCTTCGAAACCAGGTGGCATGTTCATGTAGATTTCCTCTTTCAACTCTCCATGTAAAAATGCGTTCTTCACGTCATACTGTTGAAGTTCCCAATCAAAATGAGCAGCTAAAGATAGCAAAATTCTTACCGTGTTCATTTTAGCCACCGGTGCAAAAGTCTCTTGGTAATCCACTCCATATGTTTGAGTGTAACCCTTTGCAACCAATCTCGTTTTGTACCTCTCCAAGGTGCCATCAGTCTTGTACTTCACAGTGAATACCCACTTGCAGCCTACTAGATTTTTCCCTCTTGGTCTGTCAACAATTTCCCACGTTTTATTCTTTTCTAGTGCCGTCATTTCTTCTTTCATGGCATTCCTCCATTCCTCTTTTGACATCGCTTCAGAGAAGGTGTTAGGGATGGCAATAGTGTTTAAACTCACAATAAAGTTTCGGAATGGTGATGATAATCTATCAAGGGACACATAATTTGAAAGTGGATAAATTGGTTTCTTGGTACATTCTCTTATCCCTTTTCTAATAGCAATAGGCCGATCAAGATCCGTCTCTAGTATATCACTGGGCTGCTCATTCACAGAAAGTTCAGGACTTACCATGCTCTCATTAGCAGTACCCGGAGTGGTAGATTGGACTTGCTCGATTGTTGGAACGGCTGTCCTCCTTGAGTACACCTGAGAATATCTCATAGAATCATGAAAGTGAGTTGGACAAGTGGGAGTAGGACTAGTGGGAACAACAACAGATGGTGGACTAGAGGTAGGAGTCAAGGTAGGTTCATGAGTTACGGTGGTCGGGTTTGGATTCGCGAGAACATTGGATGATATATCCAGTTTATCAATAACACCAAGAGCATCATCTTCCTTATCTTCCATGAGTGAAATCTCCCCCTGAAGATAAGGTTTTGAAAAATATGGTTTATTCTCAACAAAAGTGACATCTGCAGAGAGAGAGAATTTTTTTGAAGGTGGGTGATAACATTTATAACCCTTTTGTGTTTGTGAGTAACCAAGAAAGATACATTTGATGGCACGAGGATCTAGTTTTCCTCGTTGATGATGATGAATGTGGACAAAGGAACTACAACCAAAGACTCGAGGCGTAAGGCCGTTAGATGTACGAAAGTGAGGATAGAACTGAGAAAGAATTTCCATAGGGGTCTTGTGGTCTAATGTACGTGATGGTAGCCTATTGATCAGATATGTAGCTGTAAGAACAGCTTCCCCCCAATACGTTTTAGGAACATTTCCGTGAAACAACAAAGCACGAGTTGTTTTAAGAAGATGACCATTTTTCCTTTCAGCAATCCCATTTTGTTGGGGTGTATTCACACAAGATGACTCGTGGATAACACCTTCCTTTTGAAAATAAGAGGACAATGTTTGATTGAAGTAATCTCTAGCATTATCTGATCTAAAGACCTTGATTTTGACCCCAAATTGTGTTTGAATCATGGAATGAAAAGAAGGAATAATGCTACTCACATCAGATTTATGTTTGAGTAAGAAGGTCCAAGTGGCCCGAGAGCAATCATCAATTAAAGTGACAAACCAACGATCTCCAGAGATGTTTGGAACCGTGGAAGGGCCCCAAATGTCACTGTGTACCAAATCAAAAGGATTAGAGCTACGATGATTGCTAATTGGAAATGATACACGGTTATGCTTGGCTAACTCGCAAACATCACAATGGAGATCTTGAATATTCAAACCATTGAACAGGGCTGGAAACATCACACTCAAGACTTTAAAGGATGGATGACCAAAACGAAAATGATGAAGCCAAATAGCTTCTTTATTTGAAATACTAAGAAAGGATGAAGATGAATTATTCATGATTCTTCTCGTGGTGAGGGGTGTCTCAAGATAGTACAGTCCACCTTGTTCCTTAGCGAGTCCAATCCTCCTCTCCGAGCCCCGATCCTGAAAAACACAGTAAGATGAGTAAAAAACAGCTTGACAATTGAGGTCTTTAGTGAGTTTTTGTATGGAGATAAGATTGGAAGACAGTTTAGGGACATGTAGGACATTTTTAAGGACAAGGTTTGGTGTGATAGGGACATCTCCAACCCCTGCAACAGTAGCAAGAGACCCATTTGCCACAATAATCTTCCTATTACTAGGACAAGGTTTGGTGTGATAGGGACATCTCCAACCCCTGCAACAGTAGCAAGAGACCCATTTGCCACAATAATCTTCCTATTACTAGGACAAGGTGTATAGGTCCTGAAATGTGATGAGATATGAGTCATATGATCAGTCGCCCCTGAATCAATAACCCAAGAATTACCTGAGAGTGCCATTGTGCATGCACCAGAGGGTTTATTAAGAGACCCTAACAAACCTCTTATTTTCTCAATTTCTTCACTATTGAATGTCGCTTTCCCTTGTTCTGCTTCATAATCAGCTTGCTCAATTAGGTGGGCCCGGGGCCTCGATTGCATTTCCCGGTTCACCCACTCTCGACTTGAAGTGGTTGGTTTTCCATTCAATTTCCAGCATTTCTCCTTTGTATGTCTCGGCTTCCTGCAATAAGTACACCACAAGTTGTCCCGGTGGTCTCTTCTTGGTAGAGCACCCTTCTCATCAACCTTTCCGACTGTCAAGGCTGACCCTTCTATTGCTCGTGGTTCAAGCATGACGGATCGACGACTTTCTTCTGCCCGGATCAAGGAAATCGTCTCCTCCAATGATGGAACATCTTCCTTGCCAAGTATTTGAATTCTAACTTGGTCAAATTCAGAATTAAGCCCAGCTAAGAAGTCGTAGACTCGATCTTTTTCAATAAAATTCTTCAAAATGGCTGCATCTTCTGGACACCGCATGTGGAATACCCGATAATGATCGAGTTCGTGCCATAAGTTCTGCAAAGAGTTAGCATACTCAGTAACAGTCTTACCTCCCTGTTTTGTCCCACTGGTTTTCACCTTAATTTCGTACACCTGGGCTGCATCACGGGCCTTAGAGTACGTCCGTTGGATGGAATCCCAAATCCCCTTTGCGGTTGGTAGAAACATGCAAGTATCGCTTATGGCCGATTCCATGGAATTCCATAGCCATGACATGATCATGGAATCCGCTTCATCCCACGCATCGAAATTGGGGTCTCCTTGCTTGGGTCCTGTCCCCAGTAGATGGCTGAGTTTTCCTTTGCCCTTCAGGTACGTCTTGACGAATTGTGACCATTTGAGATAATTTTTCTCATTCAGTCTATAGGCTGGCCTAATATTCTGAAGGTCGCCGATCATGTTTGACGAGGCAACCTCCTCCGATTGGTTTGTGGTTGGAGAGGGAAAATTTATGACTTTGGGTGTGGTTTCGGATGTGGTCATTGTACCAAGAGAATATTAGCAAGAGTACGAGTCGTACTTAAGCTATAAAGGTTTGAAAATGCAGCAATGAAAGCTGCAAAAAACAGAACCAGCCTTGAAAATGCAGCAATGAAGGCTGCGGGAAAACAGAACCAGCAATGAAGGCTGGACTGTAACACTATCCCAGAAAAATTGAGCCTAAAGCTCTGATACCATGAAGGAAAAAATCTATATTTCCTTACTTCTTCTTGAGTAATTACAAGGTCAATATATATACAAGAGAAATGATACCCTAGTTAGGCAAGAAACCTAATTTAGGTATTGACTCACCTAAGTTTAGGTAAGAAACCTAAGTTAGGTATAGACTCACCTAAGTTAGGTATAAAATTACAAAGTTTCAAACAACTTTACAACTCAACAAAAATTACTAGAGTTTGGTTGACGTAGTGGTTAAGTACCGAACTTGTGAGTAAATTAAGCAGAAAAGAATTATTGACACCAAGCGCCAATAGTTCCACATTTGGGTCATCCGCCCGAGCTTTAAACTGCATCTTACCTGGTCCATGATGTTAGTGGGGTATTTCACGGAGCATATTAATCATAGGGTTGCTATTTCAAATGGATTTCCAAACTTTCGCTAATGGAAAATATTTGATATGAAGTGGATCATTCACATTAGCTAAGCGAATACACTGGTAGGTTTGCATGCCATTTAGGTTGAGTTTGCAGTTTTAAAAGTACTCCACAATTGGACAAAATAATATTAATTAGTAATTAAAAAAGGCATGTGTAACATTTCTAGACAGAGGAGCTTGAATTCATTCAACTTGAGATAATTTCAACCCACACACGCCTCTCCACTTTTGGGTTCGTTTCATTGTCTATCTTGTAATTATCCCGTTTTGTCCAAAATAATAAGATATTGATGAAGTTCAACGAAACACTTTGAACGACAAACAAATAAAGTTAATGTGCAATTCAACGTTTTCCTCAGCTTAAAATTCTCTCAGCAAACCAACACAAGGGAAAAATAACATATTTAGGGTGAATGCAGGTCACTCTTGAGACCTGAGACTCTCGACAGTTTTCAAAGAGAACCCAAAACTTTGTAATACCAGGAAAAACAATTAACAGAAAGCAATATGCTAGTTGTACAGATTAGTAGAAGGATTTGTTTATTGAAGGTATGACAAGCATGCATCGGATGTTTTCGATACACCGAACAAGCTTACCTGTAAATCCCTGGTTGGGTGACATCAAACTCTCTCTCTAAACAACACATATGCATAGACTAGTCATTTACCACATCATACCAAATTTGCATGGGTTCTAAATGAATTGATCATTGTTAATGTTAAATTGCGTAAAACTATAGAAAGACATATGGCATGCTTGAGCTGTAGGGAAAGATTTTCTTGCCTGTGCCAGCTTCTCCTTTTCCAGATCAAGGTTGTAACGCAACTCCCTGGTTCTTGCACGCTCAATTTCAAGCAGCCGTTGTCTCTCGATCTCTTTTTCTACCTCTGCTGTCTTTTCCCTGAGAAGGCCATCAGTAATTTATGCAAACATGATATCAGAATTTAGTATTGAGCAAAGTCAAAATCACTAGAGGCATCAATATATGAGGAAAAAGAACCTATCAAGCTCCTGCAGTAACTCTGCTTCTCGTACAGCAGCCTCTTCCAGAAACTTCTTGCGAGTGTGTCTCATAAGTAGTTTCTTTTGCCGGCGAGCTATTATTTCTTCTCGCAGCCTCGACTTCTCACTGCCAATTGAAATTAAAGCTGGTGGCTAATCAAGAATGGCTAGTAAGCTTGCATCAAGAGAGCGTGCTGTATTGCATGCTTAACCAGCCTTCCTCCCAATTTGTCAGTAAATGCTTAGCTGGTGAGCAATGCAATAATCGGGTTCATTGATATTCTTGGTATAAAAAATGGCCTTCACATATAAAATCAGTTCCAAGTCTTTCTTTTTCAAATGACTCTACGGATTTATGTGTCATATAACTCCTCTGCTCATGGATTAAAGAAAATGGGGAAAATCACCATTTGCCTGTGCCATTGTACGAGTCTTTTCCTTTTTGCATATTGCATAGCCACTCCCTTTGGCACATCCACTAGTTCAGAACTTAACTTGAAAACCATATTTTGAACTAGATGTTTTCAGGATGCTCCCAATAACTAACAAACGGCAAGTGAATTGCTTCTGCGGCATTATTGTATTGACACAATTAAACTACACATAGTTGAAAATCAGTTACATATAAGACGAAGAGCAGCCTGAAACCTTGTTAAATTTTCCGAATGGTTTGACTATGATTAACCAGCTTCCAAGAGAAACCCTAGGTATGAGCACAAAAAATATACTTACTCGTCAAGAATTAGCATTCAAAGCAAGTTCTTTACCAATTTCATTATAAATAAGGTACACTCATGGTCCATCATAGCAATGGAGCTCTCTGTTGTATCATGAGGACCTATGGCACCAAACTTGAACACTTTTAAGTACCGCCAGTACACACACAATGCACCATTTTGGGAATAAAAAAAGCGATCAAAAATACCATGGTGTGCAGAATTGGCATGTGCATTTGAAATGGCTGTCCAAGTCACGATAATTTAAGTGCATTACCCAGGAGTACTAATACTTTCTGTTCTTATGCATACTTCGATCACAAAAAGAAAAAAGATCAAAGTCCTTGTGCATCCTCAATCTGACGTAGGGGTTGAATTGATTGGCTAAACATGGAAATGAAACTTACATTGAATGAATAGAGTTCTGGATTTGCTGAAGATGATTCTCATCCTTCATCAAATCTGAAAAAGGAAGCATAAATACTGGAAACACAAATTCCACATGATAAAGAAGACTAGGACATAAAATCACCAGTTGAAGAATTATATCGAGTGCCCTCTTTGGAATATCCAAATTGATCTTCCGCACAATTCTCATTTTGAAGAACTTCCAACTCCATTTCAGCTTCTTCTTGCTCCTGCAATACATTTTATTTCAAAAAAAGAAACAGAGAGAGAACAACAAAGTCCTAAATGTGAGCCATAGATCACATTGAATCCTAGACTTACCCGAACTTCTTCAAGTATTTTTCCAGAGAATGCTTCTATGTATGACTGAGCAGAAATCAGCTTAGTGAGTACCTGAAATAAGTCGGTGGATAAAGAGTTTCTCAAGGGAAAAGCATGATGAAGCAATAATACTACTGTTGGAATACATAAATATTAAAACCACGTCTTCTTCTAATAGCTTAAGCTTTTAAAGCAGTTGGTTGTAGTCCCATCAAATCTTTTATGGTATCAGAGCAGAAGGTTCTAAGTTCAAATCTTTTCAAGCCTATATTTGCCTCCCCAATGAATATGTCCACGCTTAGTACTAGGCAAAAAGACCAGACTAAGCGTGAGGGAGAGTGTTGGAATACATAAATATTGAACCACGTCTTCTTCTAATAGCTTAAGTTTTTAGAGCAGTTGGATGTGGTCCCATCAAATCTTTCAACTACACATTAATGTTCAACATCTACCACTTCTTCCTATGTTTTAGGGAACTTTAAAAGATGTTGAAACGAAGGCCAAATAAAATTACAAATGAATCAGGCTGAACAGAGGAATAGGGAAAGATGAAAAGTTAGGTTCCGCCTGCTTGGTGAAAAATGAATGTTTACGAAAACATTTGGCTAAAATTAATAGTTTATACTGCTTACAAAACGAGTAAAGAAAAAATATTTTCATTGTCCACGAAAATCTTTATACATAAATTGTTTTGTCAATAATTAAAAAACAATTTATTGGTTAATTATTTTGAAGTGATACAAGATATCAAATTTAGGAAAATATTTTCCAAATCGTGCATTTTCTAAGAAACAAGCCTAAAACTTCCGCTTACCATCATGTGACCAATCATGAACTTTCTTTAGCGAAAGAACTAGAGTTACTTCGTAATTTGGGGGGTCATTTTAGTGAAAAATTAACTCAAACATCATATGCAGAAAGTGTTACTCAACCGGTAAATCCTTTTGGCTCACAATCCTATCTGTCGAAATGGTAAAAATATAAGTCTTTCACCTCTTTACCAGTTTCAAATTCTTATCATACATGTCAACATTATGAATATAAATTGCTCACAGGTCAACCAGCAAAGTCATAAAAATTAACCTCATTTCATGAGCTAAGTTAGTAGACATGGCTCAGTATCTTTCTTGAATGCATAAGATTTTCTTGGTTGAACTACAAATAAGACCTGAAACCCACTGGCACTAAGCTAATCTATAAAGTTACGCAAACAACTAGTGATGGTTCAGAAGACAAAAGTAAATGCCCAGAAATAGATGAATCCTTTTGTCATAACAAATCACCCATAAACTGACAATTCAAACCGAATAAAAAACAAACTAGGCATAAACTTTAATGTCTCACTGTTGACCAAGCTAGCAGTAGTGTGCTACATGATTGTTAATGGCAACATACAAAGAAGCATCAACAGCTTACAACACCATATGTTTTCAAGACCGGTCCTATCTCCTCTATCCATCCACAACATTGCTTTTTCCTGAAATCCTTGACTCATAAAAATGTGTACAAGTTAATAACTTGAATTTCAACAAAAGTTGAAAAAACACAGGTTATAGAAACAACTACCATACATGAGATCTATGTTAGCTGACACTACAGAGTCTAAGACACACTAAAGGTCCCAACCTGAGTTCTAAAACTTCTTGATGATCCGACAAATACTATCAAATACAATGTCCACAGCTATTTATCTGGACTTAGGCACGGATGTCTGGTTGCAAAATTTTGCCTTCAAAGCAGGTTGGATCTCCAAAAAAAAAAACAGGACGCTGGCGTTTGGAGGTGGATTAGAGAGGACTGCAGTGAGTTTTCTCTTCAAGCTGCACTAAACTGGGCAATGGGAATTCGAAGTTCTTTTTGGCTTGACACAGTGTGCGGAGAAATGACACTAAAAGATCAGTTTCCAAACCTTTCGATGTTTCCAGGAATAAGGAAGTATTTGAAGGAGAACGGTCTCCCATTTTTGTGATTACTGATAATCGGCTCAAAGTTTTACACTTTTGTTAGAGTGGAACATGCAAGTGGTTAACAATGCATTGACAACACTGTAAATGCTTGCCATTGGGCTCTTTTTTGGTTTCTTGAGGTTTGCATTTGAGTTTGCACCCATTGGTGCTCTATATGATTTGATTCACCTATAAATTCAGTTCATACCTCCTGTAAACTAAATATTGGTCGTTGGAATGCCTCAGAATAACAACAATAGAAAGACATACAACTTTAAAGTAGATCAATTATTTTATACGACATTGTTAGAAAGTCCAACCCAAAAGTTTAAGCTATTAGATAGAGGGAGACCACATGAATATAAAGAGCATACAACACTCATTCACAAGTGATGTGGGACAACAACAACAACTTCAACACCCCCTCTCACGTGCAAGCAATCTGCACGTGGAAATTAACTAATGGGGGCCCACATACGCGGAAGGAAATAACACTGGCTCTGATACCATGTTAGAAAGTCCAACCCAAAAGCTTAAGCTATTAGGTGGAGGGAGACCACATGAATATAAAGAGCATACAACACTCATTCACAAGCGATGTGGGACAACAACAACTTCAACAGACATTAATATGTAAATGCCAGAAATACTTACTACCTGAAGAATTTCCTCACGTGTGCTGCTGAAATCAGGATCAAGTTGCTTGAAAACACCGGCGGAAAGAGCTTCTCTCAGGACCTTTTACAATGAAGCAAGGTTCAGTAAAACTAAATATAAGCTATCAACTATGTAAAATTCGGCCTACATGAAAGCAGTCAGACAACATTCTTTTGAACCATCCTGCACCTAATACAGCCTCTAATTAGGTAATGAGCTCCACAGAAAATAATAATTATGACTCAATTCGAAAGTTTATAAAAGATATCTATAGTAGATAGTTCACCAAAGAGCACCAAGGAGTTACTTCCTCTATATAACATACATGTCAGAAGAGATAATCTAAGAACTGAAAGAAAGATCAACAACGTGACGGCGAATGGGTGGTTAATTGTGGATCCTCTGCTTGAATAAAGTCGGTAGCCATTCCGATGTATCTGTTTTTCTGTGGTGGATCATATGAGAATGTTTTACAAATTAAATTGCAATCAGAATTTCTTGCTTCATGCCAATGAATCAGTTAAAGAAGCATAGAAACGTAAGTTGAACTTGATCTATGACCAACAGTTAGACATGAACTAAGAGAGTCCTTTGATCAAATGAAGGATGATTGATGAGGAAGTACAGACTAAATGAGGAGGAATAAATTAAAAAAATCATGAATGTGTTATATTGTGGTGGAAGAAATTCGATGACAGGATGTCGGGAATTATAACAATATTCAAAAGAATAAAAGAGAAAAGCAATGCTCGTGCTCCACTTCCAACATTATAAGGTCATTGAAGTGCAGGAAAGGAATAAAAGAGAGAAGAAGCAAGCGGACACCAAACCAAGTTAGAATGAAAGGAACCAAATCATCAAACCAAAAAGAGTGATAGCCTATCTTTGATTGCACCTATTTGACTTCATTAGGGAGACCTACTATAATGCAGAAAATGAAAGCTGGGATCAAAACCAGAATTCTTTTTACTTATTTTCATAAAACATCAGTGCCAACCAAGCTAATAGTTCTTTCCTAACTGACCGTACCATGATCTGATTCAAAGGAGCGACAATGCTGCATTCGTACATTATTTAAACTCAAAATACGAGAGAAAAGGACAAAAATCATCTTCCACTTACCTCTTTCTCCTCAACCCCTTTGTCTCTCAACCTACTTAAGGCTACACAAATTTGCTTCTCAAGATATCCAATCCTTCCTTCTGCAACACAGAGAGAGTTCCCAGATCATTTGAAAACAAAATGAGAACATGCACAAAAACAGAAGGTTCATTCTAATATTATTTTTGCTCATTTGAAAACAAAACGAGAACGCGCACACACCCAAAACAGAAGGTTCATTCTAATATTATTTTTGCTTCTTTTCATAAGTAACCAATCTGTCGTTTCTTTTTCTTTTCTTTCTTTCCAGGGGGAAAGGGGGCACAAGCTGGAATGACTCTTCAAGAGGCTAAAATAAACAGCAACAAAGAAAACTTCTTTCATACCAGTCTTTGAAGACCCCAAATTCTCAATCTCAATCCATAGGTTATCAGGAATCAAAAAAATATCTTCCTCTGACGAGTACAGGCAAGCGCCAGCAACAAGTGCTAGAGAGAGTTGTAAGAAAGGGCTCTCAAGCATTGGATGTGCAAGTTTCCCTAGGTTATTTAGAACAGCATCGGCAGATGCAAGAAAACATTGTAACTGCTGACGACCGGCAAAGGGAATATAATCTACTAGTAGCGCCATTGCACGCGTCCTCAGAAGTAAAGAAGTATCTGATGAACCGATAAGAGCAACGTGATCCCATGTACTTGAAACCAGAAGAGGGATAACCGACTCGGAAGCATCAGTTCTTGAAACAGGAGAAACTAACTTATACTGATATCTTGAATAACCAATGACTGAGTTTCCATCAATGTCTTGACCAACAATCTTTCCTAAGTGCTTAAGTGCTATCAGCCTTTGCTCAGGTTCATTATGGCCAAGCAACCTACAAAATAGCTCCACCACTGGAACCTCCTTTCCACTAAAGTTATGGAATCCTCTACCAAACAACGTCGTCAACCATTTATCAGATTGTAAACGCCAAGAAAGTTTAGGAGCACGGCAAGAAAACCTTGTGATTGCTACACATAGGGTTCCCACAATATCGCGAATGGGCAAAAGAAGTGGTACTGCAAGTAGGCAGTCAACTATCACAGATGCAACAGTCCAGCAATGTCTTTCTAGGAGAACCAAAATAAATTCACCAAGGCCCTCTAGACCGACCCTCCAATGCATTGGAAGCTCATTTGAAGACACAACCGAGGTGGGAGAGTCGCCCCTTTTGCCATCATCATATAAATGAATGTTTTGTAGAATTGCAGATAAGCACCTCAAGTATATAGAGGTTTCTGCTGATGAAATAACCAACTTCTTGGTAAGTCGTGGATGAAGCATCCAACATTGCTCCAGTGTTGGACTAAGTTTGTCAATCAGACAGTCCATGTCCTCCACGAACTCTTTTATTTCCTCCACAGACAAGGACTTAAGTTTACTGCTAATGCTACCAGTATCCGTAACCTCAGATGTGAGTGACTCATGCAAAATGTCATTGAGAAACCAGCCAATTGATTTCCTGTCAGCATTGTAGAATGCATTAACGCTATAATCTGAAGATAACTTGACTGCCATAACGCCATAGAACTGTAATGCTTGACGCAACAGTAGCTTGCAGTTGTCCATAACACATTGGAAAGCGCAAATGTAGTCCTGGTAGGAAGATGTGGGCTCAAAAAAAGTAAAATTAACCCACAAGAGTAAAGACTGCAATATGTCTCTCCTATGCTGGAAAGAGAGATCAGGAAAGACAGATGCCAGTATGAAAATAGTCAAAGCTCTTCCATGTGATTTCACAGAAGAATCAACTTCCCTGTCGGTTCTCTCCCCAATGGTCTTGAAAAGCTCATCAAAACACAGTGATTCAAAACTGAGGCACGAATTATCAACTAACGCAGACTCATCAGACACTTTCTTTAGAGAATATGAAATAATTGGCTTCAAAAGAGACATTACTGAATCTAACAAAAGCACATCACAGTACGAGGCTCTGCAAAGAGAAACCAACATATGTACCAGTCTAGGTGTCTCAGCTACCATAGCTTCCATATGCTCACCTACTAGGGCTTCTAGTATGTAAAGGATAATTGCTTTTGCATTTGTTGCAGCAAAACCTTTTATTTCATTTGGACTAAGCTGAGAAGCATTTAATTCCTGAGAAAATGGCTTTGAACAAAGATCAGAGAACCAGCACAAAACATCAGGTAGTACACTGGAAGGAAGAGACCTGAGTTGCAAGCCAACAGCCTCCAAAATGATTTCTCCAAAAGATTCAAATTGCCTTTTCATATTAGGAAGAAGTCTTCGGAGATCAGGGTAAATGACAAAAAAAGACTGATTTCCATTTTGTTGAACATATTGTTCAAACCCTTTACCTGGTGCGTTTTCTGGCTTGGCTCCTAATTGCTCAATACCTATCTCATCATCCTCTCTCTTAAAAACTTTATCTCCCATGGACAAATCATCGAAGAAGATGGATAATAAATACGTCAGCTCAGTCAAATCTGAGACGAGAAAAAGATGGTCTTTCACATATTGTTTTGCATTGCGTGATACTGCCATCCAACCAAGGAATCGGACAAGAGGAGAAGCACAAATTGAAAATGTCGATATCTTTTGCATCCACGCTGAAGGTGGAAGCAAATTTCCACAGTTGGTATTATTGATGCTAATTCTGAACTCTGAACCTTCAGTACCAGCACTCGTGGCAAGTACCAATTTCTTAAGCAATATCCAGCGCCGTTGAAGGTCGTACACTCTTTCAGCATCCAAATGTAGATTACCTTCCTTTAACTGAATATAGGAGGAGGTCAGCATACTATTAAAGTACTCAGCAGAACCTAAGATGATATTGATCACAAGACCAGGGTCACAACAGAGCTTGGTGGATGAGTGTAACAAGAACAGAAGACCTTCCATTAAAATCTCTTGCATTGAATGTTGCTCTCTTTGCAATCTCTGGATCAGAAAATTACACAGCAAACCCTGGTTTTGTCTAGCCAAGGTGATGGCATCAGCAGATTCTACATCTTCAGGAGATAACTCGACAACTGGTTCATCAGATAATTCTGTATGGTATGCAAGTCCATCATCTGACACTTCCCGTTGATAGTTCCTGTCCAATTCCGCAGCTTTAAGTAGTAACTGCAGCACTATCTTGTCTCTTTTCTTTTCAAGGTAAGCTATACTTTCAAAAGTATTGATATCACCGGAGTGCTTGTTCATGTCTGGAAATGTAGAACATGCAGGAACCTTGATGTTGCTGCTGGTTATTTCACTGACAACTTTCATGCTGTACCTGGAAGACATGAAAAAGGGATTGATATAACACTCAGCAGCCAAAAGTAAGGCATCTATAGCAGCATCATGCCCCTCTGCAGTAACCTCAAGCTGTGAGTGCAAATCCAAAGCCAAACGTTGAAATTCAGAAGCTCTGAGCTCACAATCCCCATAATTGGCAAGTTGAAAATAATCTGCTTGCAAGTTGAAATACTCCAAATTAAAATCGGCATCTAAAACAAACCCATTCTTGGACTGGTCATTTAAGCTTTTGTCCAATGTATGCTTTTGTTCTGAGCTGGTATCTTCTAGCTTAGCATCTGAGGCATTCAGATCATGAGCGATGGGCACACTTAGTAGTGCAATGTTCCGCAGTTCATCAGGGACAAAAAGCATGGTTGCATCTTCAATGGCATCCACCTTAGAAATTGCATCAGATACCTCTGTCTTCCCATCATGGTCCTCCAGGTTACTTGACTTTGAGGAACCTCCACCACGTCGGACAGCAGAGGCTAAAGAAGAGGAAGTTGCTTCCACCTCATTAACAGACGCAGGAGACTTGCAAAGGTCAATGTCGGGTGGTAACTGCATGTGAGGTTCCAATATTGAAAGAAGCACACTGCACATACATATGAATTGTTATTCCATGCTCTGGGGCTCACTATCTAATTCAACAAGCCCAGGAAAAAGGCATCATAGTGCACAAAAGCTCCATCATTTCTTGTCCAGCAAAAGGTCAGTACGTAGCCTTTACAACAACATTGGAAGTAGACTATCTCCATGACTTTAGTATATCAGATCCTGACCCATAAACATTTTTTGCTTCATTCAGGTCCATTCTCTAAAGAATGTTGACAAAAACATTCTGCTTTTACCATACAATAAAGAAAAGCACATGACTACCACTCGAACTTCATTATGAATGAAAAAGGATTCGTTTTTTATTTTTTCCCTCCTCCCTGGGAATCAATTAAAAATATATTGACTATATGTTCATGATTAAAGCAAGATCAATTCATCATGCTTCAAACCATGATATTATAAAACAAATGCAGCACAGGGGTGGAGATCTCAAGATTATCCTGGCTAATCATCCTGCAGATAATTTAATTTCAACTGATGTGATATTGGGAGAAAATTACCTAGGAACAACTGATCCAGTTCTCCATTCAGATTCCAAGGAAGGAAGTATGGCTGGCTTCCACACAGCTGTGCGGATGATGTTGAGGGCAGTCTCACAATTGCTTTCCTGCTTTTCAACAAAATTCGGAAAAACGTCTCCAAAAGCTATTGTGCTCTTAAATGTGCTTATGGCAGGATCAAGGAAAGGCTCTAGCATCTCTATAAGGAAGAGAATTCTATGCTTGACTTCCTGAAAGAGCAGAAAGAAAATCTCACTTTCACATAGTATCCAATCGAAACCGGAGAAATTTGAGAAGTGAATAAGCAGAGAAAAGCTAGGGCAACTAATGTCTGATCTGATAAAAGAAGCCGAGCATGATAGAGATCGTGCGCAAGTTATTGGGAATCTTGATTCTCGTCGTTTGGAACACAAGGTAGCAAATCCAACGTATGAATGGTCATATAAACGGTAACATACCTTGTATTTCCACAATATATCATCCAGGTGCCCAGACAAGCCAAGAAGAAAGTATTTGAGGGCAGTTCGTGCAGGGGCAAGAGAATGACGAGAAGTCTGATCATGCAATAATGAAAAAGCCTTAAGATACAACTCTCAAAGAAAGCCGCAGTTAAAACAAGAAGATGCAGACTGTAAAAACTCAAAGCCGGACAGACAGAACAACCAAATTTAACAACCCTTAAAAGGCCATCATTCATGGATGTATATGCCGTTTCTCTCAGTTGGAAGAATTCACACAAAACTACAATAAAAGGCAAATTGTAATGTCTAACAGATAGCGATGCCTACTTATCTAGAAGCTTAAAGTGATAAATGAAGGTTTATTTTATTAATGTTAAAGGAATAGAAGGGTATAATGGTCCAAGAACTTGATATGTATATATACTCTTCTTTTCATCAATAATAAGCACGTTATTCTGCTTACATGGTATCAGAGCCATCCTAAGCCTCACCTCCGTCAATCATCCACCGTACCACCGTCGATCATCGTCGACCACCGTCGATCCTCCACCGGGCCGCCATCAGCCTCCCTCCCGGCGACTCCAGCCTTCGCAGGTTTTACCTGAACTCGTCGGAACCCCAAATCTGAGTCGTCCCGGGCCGGCAAAGCCAGATCTGAGGTAGCCTAGGCCCGGCAACCCCAGCTCCAGGCGTCGCGAGCCCAGATCCAGGCCGGCAACCCCAGCTCCAGGCGTCGCGAGCTCAGATCCAGGCCGACGACCACCTATCAGGCGTCGCCTGAAGTCACGAGGCCTCTCTTAAAAAAATCTTTATATGGCTTGAAACAGTCTCCCAGAGCCTGGTTCGGGAAGTTTACTGAGGCGGTACTGCAGTTTGGGCTTTGTAGATGTACTGGAGATCATTCTTTGTTTTATCGGGTTTCTAAAGCTGGTCGGATATTTCTTGTAGTTTATGTGGATGATATTGTTATAACTGGAGATGATTCTACAGGGATCAAAGAGCTGAAATTATATTTGCAACAGCAGTTTCATACGAAGGATTTGGGACTTCTTAGATATTTCTTGGGTATTGAAGTGGCACGGTCTAAGAAAGGTATTTGTATCTCACAACGAAAATATGTTCTGGACTTGCTTACAGAGACAGGTATGCTAGGAGCTAAACCGCTTGATACACCAATGGAAGTGGGCTCGAAATTGATGGCAGAGGATGGCGAGCCATTAGACGATCCGGAAAGGTATCGAAGACTTGTTGGAAAATTAAATTAACTGACTATTACTCGACCTGATATTTCCTTTCCGGTGAGTGTTGTAAGTCAGTTTATGTCTTCTCCTCGTACCTCACATTGGGAAGCTGTAGTTAGAATTTTGAGATACTTGAAGAAAGCCCCAGGTCGTGGTCTCATTTATCGGGATCATGGTCACAGAAGAGTAGAAGCCTTTTCGGATGCTGATTGGGCAGGATCTCCTATGGATAGGAGGTCTACATCAGGGTATTGTACTTTCGTCGGCGGAAACTTGATATCTTGGAAGAGTAAGAAGCAAAGTGTTGTGGCTAGATCAAGTGCAGAGTCAGAATACAGAGCTATGGCTCAAGCTACTTGTGTGCTCGTCTGGATGCGTCAGTTATTAGTCGAACTCGGATTCAAAGACCCCGCGCCAATGGAGTTGTGGTGTGATAATCGAGCAGCTGTCCACATTGCATCAAATCCAGTGTTCCATGAGCGTACCAAGCATATCGAAGTTGACTGTCATTTTGTCCGAGAGAAACTTCAAACTAGAGTTATTTCTACTAGTCATGTTAGGACCGGTGAACAACTGGCTGATATTTTCACCAAATCTTTAGGGAGTAGTAGAATTGAGTATATTTGTAACAAGCTGGGCATGCTTGATATCCATGCTCCAGCTTGAGGGGGAGTGTTAAAGGAATAGAAGGGTATAATGGTCCAAGAACTTGATATGTATATATACTCTTCTTTTCATCAATAATAAGCACGTTATTCTGCTTACAATTAACAACCCCCCACCCCAAAAAAAAAAAAATTTGATTTGGGAGTTGGCCAAGACTTATAGCATTGGAGATAGAGTGTAGTAGCAGGTCGATGAGGGACCTTAGAGGGATTTGAACATTGAACTCCTACTCCGATACAAGGCAGAAGTTATGAGTCTTCCATCAGTTTATCTAAAAGCTTAAGCAAGTAGATAAAGGGATGGAATAGTAGTTAAGGGCTCTAAAATATAAAATGCTACATGTCATTCTACATGTTTTTCGTAGCTCATAGAAAGGGATAACTTAAATGTTGATCCACTGCTCCTTTCATTATCTGTTTACAAGAACTCTTCATTTAGTCCAAAAGGATGCCTTTGAAAGGTGCTAGAACTGGTGGGAAGTTGTACAAAAGCAAGTGCCTTTCAAGTGCACAAGACCAACAACATTTCCAGCATAGATCTCCTACTTGTTCCAAGTCATGCTGATAACATTGGAATCATCTTCTGAGCCTAGGCAATCAAAGCTGACAAATCCACACTAGACTTCTCTCTGACATATAACTTCAAGTTCACTTTTCCCTTCCTTTACACCGTCGAAGCTCCTAGTGAACATTCCATCCAAGTGGTTCAACTTTTGCATTCGTGCGAGATTGTGGATGAATCGATACTTGAATAGAGATGCACCACATATACTGCATAGACTTACAAGTATGTCCATATCTCAAAATAGGAAAACATCAAGTTACCCTTGGACTGATAAACAGAGAAATTCACAAACGCTACAGAAGAAGTTGCAGTTGCACTTTATTAGAAAGTCTCACCTAAAAGCTTAAACTGATAGGTGAAGGGAGATCACATAAATATAAAGAGCATACAGGACCTATTCACAACCGATGTGGGGCAACAACTACTTCAACACCCCCTTTCACGTGCAAGCTGAATTACGAGCGACATGCGGAAATTGATTAATGGGGGGCAGGCCCATATAAGCAGGAAAGGAATAATACTGGCTCTGATACCATATTAGAAAGTTCAACCCAAAAGCTTAAACTCATAGGTGGAGGGAGACCACATGAATATAAAGAGTATACAGGACACATTCATAACCGATGTGGGACAACAATACTTCTAGTGCACCTTGGATTGTTCAATTAAATGATGAAAGCATGAAAGCTGTTCCATCATCGAAAACCATTCTCAACTTTTTTTCTACTCACACTTTGCACCTTTTTTTTTCTGAAACCCTATCCATTGCACCCTATGGTTTCAAAAAACCTGCAATTCACGCCTGGGACTCCAACACCACTAAGAAGATTATAGAAAGAAGAAAGTGCAAACTACAGGATTTAAAGCAAGAGGTACAAAGTATAATCAAAGAGAAACAAGAGGATGGTCTCGTAAAATTTCTTTAACTCAATACAATGACAATTAAGAGTCATGAATGACAATATTTGGATACGCGGCTAATGAGAATGTGAATGTAAGTGAAGTCAGGTATAATGTGTCATAAGGCTTGTATGCTGTAGGTTAAGGCTTGTATAATGTGACAATATTTGGATACAAAGGGATGGGATAAGTTAAGGCTTGTATGTCGTAGGTTAACCATTAGGTACTTAATGCACACACATAAGTAGAAGCGAATTATGGTACTTGTACAGATTCATCTTGAGATATGAATGCTGAAGGAACTAATGTTAGGGTTAGGCCTTTGGATTTCGAATGAATCTTCCTCTTATTTCCATTCTTACTCTCTTCATCTTGTGAAGTTCTTCATAATAATGAGGAAAGAAGAGAGAAAAGAACTGAATTGACGAATTAAGTCATTGAATTTCCAGAACATAGTAAAAAGAAGACTTTATTTTGAAATCCTATGCATGTTATCACCATCCGAATTCAGATATTCAGTTTATCTAGGTGATACACCAATCTGAGGGGTGTATACCTTTTTCGAGAAAAGCTAAATAATAGTCTGAAAGTGGTGTATGCTTAAAGGAATTTCTCTAAATGCCACTACAGGTATATGAACTTCTACTCCTAAAAATTCTGTAAGTATTGGTTGCTCCCACTTCTCCAAGGGAATCATCCCAATAGAAAAACACATTGAGGGAAAAGTATCCACCTGCTTCCCTTGAATTCTAAAACAAGAAAAAGGCTTTGTCATAATTGGGGTTTTGAGTTTGCTCTGAGGATTTGTAAATTAATATGGGCTTTGGGCCTTATAAATCAACTCTCGCTTCTCCAGAAACAAAAAAGCGTGAGCAAAAGAAGTCCCAGGATCAAGACAAGGGTAATAAGAATAGAAGTTAACCCGCAAGAAAGGAAAAATAGAATGAATAGTCATAGCACTGAAGAAAGAACAACAAGATGTCAAACCTGTATTATGCCTAAGAGGTCCTCTAGAAGTTCCATGCAAAGGTCAACCTGCGTCAATGAGTTAAAATAGTAGTAAGAGTGGGTAAAATGATAAGCACCAAAGGAAATCTACTTGCAACCAACCTTTGCAATTATTTGAGGCATCCATGGAGCTAAAACACTTGAACAGAGATCAATCAAAACACAAGCAGCCTTGACCTATCCAAGAGTCAGTCAAAATGGTTGAAACAGAAGTGAGTTGAGCAACCCTTATCTCTAAAAAATATGATATTCATATCCAACAGTATTAGATATGTACTACAAGCACAAACATGTGACTGCGAAAATGATGAAAGATATCCGGCAGTGGCATGGAGTAATGGACGGTACAATGATGAAGATGTCATCATGACAATCTGCATATGCAATTAGTGGGGTCAGCAGATGTAACAGAAAACAATTTTTCAAAAAATGAAAAAACCTTTGCCAGATGCAACCTGAGACAAGGCTCGCTGGACATGAGGTTGTCTCCACTGGGAAAAACTCTCAATATAATGATCAGAACTGCTCACGGAGGGACGAAGGGCTGTATTACATATAAAGCTAATCAATCAAACGTATCCAGAGATTGTGTAAAAAGAAGTTGACAAATAATGTATGAAGGTTCATGGGAATGCATAAACGACAAGATATGTGAGTTAATTGCAAGTACACCCCACCTAGGGAATTGGAATGACACTTAACATTTCACTTTCAGTGAGCCACCCAATCTTTCAACTTGTCAAAGTTTCCCTCCAGACGCTCTATTTTTTTTGTCAAAAAAGGACATTCTGGTCATATGGAAGGGCTGAGAAATTGAAAAATGCACTAGACCATGCTATGAAAGTAGGGAAGTGTCTGTAAATCCTGCTTGCACTGCTGCAAGCTGGAGCTTACTCTTATTCCCATCCCGACCAATATTCCTTCCATAGTTACCACTTGTATTATTTTACTGTGGCATCCTCTAAGACAGTGAACTCAGAAAGCCTCATTCAGTTGACATATGAGTTCTTTATTTATTTTTCCTTTAGCTCGCAAGTTGGTATAGCAATCTTAATAAAGTATTCAGATTACGCAAGCATATATTAACAGGGCCATGTATTTGTTCAGGTAGAAACCCATGTTTTCCTTCTGTGCTTCTGAAATATTTCAAAAAAAGTAACTAACAAAAAGAAAATTTACCCAATTAGTAACATTGAACCCAGTTAACAGAACACATCAACTTTGAAAGAAAAAACTAGCATTAAGGGCAAATTTGCGACAAAAGGAGGAATGAGAAAATATTGTCACTGGTTTCTAGGTGAAAGGAACGTGCAACCAACCCTAATGAAAATATTTTGGTATTTAAAGAATTCGACATTACTTCTTGAAAATTGGAGAAGTTCAAAAAGAACAACTAAGTGTACTATGTCTATTCACACAGCATTCGGTGATAACTGGAAATCTACAGTTACAAATATCTTCAAGACTACAACATTGATTCTTTAAAGTAAATTTAGAAGCAATATCCTCAAAAAGCAATTCTGATTGACGATGCTCAACCTGGCAACAGTGCTTGCATAAGTGGTAAAGCTGACCAAATCTCCACGGAGTTCTCCGCTAGTTTTCTGCAAAGCTGGGGCTGTAAAGTATATAAAGAACATAAAAATGACGACTAGATCCACAGACTAAAAGCACAACAAATAATGGACGTTGTGATAAGAGGAGCATTGTATGCCTAAAACACAATTGACCTGTGACGCACAGGCATAAAGCACATGCATAATTCCTTCTTCCACTGCCCATATATCCAAAATGCTCAGGTAACTAGAATCTGATTGATCATCAGGCATCAGGAAATCCTCTCCAAATAAGCTACAGAAATCAGTTATGGAAAAAGGATTGCCCAATGCAGGCATTGTGTTATCCTCCAAACCCGGTGCTTCATCACATGAAGGGCTAAATGTCTCTTGCCCTACAGCAGGCTCAATGAACTTTTGCAGAATGACAGAAGCCTGCAAAATTTGAAGAAGAAAATCAAACAAATTAGAACAGGTTTAGGTTAGGACCCAATCTTGAAAATAAGTAGGAGCAAAGGATGATGTTATTACTGCTTTGCAGACAATTCCTAAGTCAGAATCTTTATAGGCCTTTCTAAGAAGCACAAAAACTGCATCTGACCGGAAAACAGTAGAGCTGGATGTAAATAATGGTGATGCACTCCGAAGTCGCCGAGGCTACACAAGTGAAGTAAAAAGAGAAATTATGTTGCCCGCAATCAGTACTACCATAAGATGATGAAAGTGTTTTCCAAAAAAAAAAAAAACGCAAAAGAAAAAGCATATCCTACCTTTGAATTTGAAAAATAACCAAAAATATGGGGATCTTAGCTCACAAAGCAGGAGAAAAATGAATACCCAAAGTTTTCAGCTAAAACATATGATTTAACATACAACAATTATGTGTTGTTGTGACAGGTGGACATTACATATCAATAAAGGTGGTCACAACTTGCGTCCACGGATTGTACCTGTTTTGTCAACTTAAGGGGGTATCATTAAATAGGTCAACCAAAACACAATTCATATCTAATCTGTTGAAAACTCCACCTGAACTCGATGCACTTATTAAATAGGTAAATCAAATATGACTCACATAACCTGTTTAAATTAAACAGGTCACATTGGGTCAGTCCAACCCTATGACGACCCAAACAAACCTTATAGCTTCTTGACACAGTTTAGTTTTTATTGCCCTTATTTATGAAATTGTCACACGTAATGTGATCTTTTCGTTTTTTGGTCAAAATAATGTGATGACTTATCAAACCCAATTATTACAGAAAAAATCTACGAAACTATGGACTAGTTCATTATTTGATTTAATTTTCAAAAGGAATTCATCAGTAATCCTAAATTACCAACAATAAAAATTTCCAGCTATAATAACTTGTTAATTAGCACTATATTCACTCGTTTTCTCTTTTTTTTTTCTTTTTTTTTTTGGGTAAGGCTATATTCACTCTTTATGTCTCCATTAGTAGTAAAAGAATACAAAAGACTAACCTTATAGAAACTAAATAGGTTATGGTAGGTCATTAAGGCTGCGTTTGGTAACACTCCAGGGATTGTGTTTCTGTTCCAAAAGTGTTCTGGGAACACTTTTGGAACAGAAACGCGTTCGGCAAAAAACTGTTCCAAAAGTGTTCCGAAGAACACTTTTAAGAAAAAGAACACTTTTGGTCCTAAAAAAAGAAACAAAAAAACATGCTTTTTTGTTTCTGGAACACTTTTGGTCCAATGCTCTCTAGTCGCCGTCGGGCACCGCCGGTCGCCGCCGCCGGTCGCCGCTGCCGCCGGTCGCCGTCGCCGCCGGCCGCCGGTCGCGGTCGCCGCCCGCCTCAGCCGGTTGCCGATCCTTCCTTTTGGCGAGAAAAGTGTTTCTTTTTTAACTTACCAAACGCGTTTCTGTTCTCAAAAATCGTAGCCGGGAACAGAAACACAAAAAAATGTTTCTGTTCCAAATATGTTCCCAGGAACAGAAACGTTACCAAACGCAGCCTAAGTTGGCACAACACATTTCATTGAAGAGGTCGGACTAGGTCACTAGGGGTTGTGCATGTTCAATCCACGTATCACCGGTTTATTTATTTTTGTCAAACAGGCCCGCGTGATTATGAAACGAACAAAATGACACCCCTACATATCACTAACTTGTCACCATTATCCTCACTTGCAGTTCAAGAGTTATGAATGTAGTGACTATAATAGACTATCTATCCATATGTATCAATATGCGGATCATTATTCTCCTCACTAAAAGAACACAAAACCTTGCCAATGACAAAAAAATATGAAAATCACCAAGCCGCCTAAGAAAGCAAAACCATATAAGAGATCACTCCCTCCATGCTTCACTGATAAATATAGGAGTAGACAGGGATTGGACCTCGCCAGGGGAAACAGGGTGCTAAGAGACAGTCTTCAGGAAAGCAATTGGCAAGGTTATGAGGCTACAAACCAGAGATAGTCAAGGAAAAGGAAAGAGTACCTCAAAATTCGAGGAGACGGTAATCACTGACGATGGTTGATTGTTTTTAGAAACTTCAGAATCCGAGACATTTGAAGAAGACTTCGTCGTTTCACTGCATCACAATATCACCCTCCACAGCTTAGCTTACAATTCATTTATAGCAGATAAAATTACACATGCAACCTCAGCATAACCTAGTTAAATCACAGATCCATACCACACAGATAATTTCAAAACAGCAAAATACAAAATATCCAACTTCTCAGAACACGATTCTATGGTTGCGTATCTTCAATATCTTCAATTGGGTTGGTTTGAAACCTGATTAACATGTACCTAAGTTGCCCACCTCTAAAATCCACCTCTGTCTTCTTGCCATGCCTTCTGTTACGTCCATGTAGCTTTATAGACCAGTTTTCATAGAGTAAAATTTTGGTGGATGATTATATCACCTGTATGGCATTCTCATGCATCAGTCTTTGTGGCTTAAGAAAACCGTAGCATCATGCAATTGTATATCCATTTGGTGGGTATGTTTCGTTCGCCACATCAACAAACTATAAGTACTTCTTTGAATGATGAAGACAATTTTCATTGTAAGGGTACCAAGTGGGTAACAACCTTGTACAAAGCTAGATACAAGAGACACAGTCTATCAAATCCAGCAAAGAAAAGGTGCCACTTTGGTGATTTTGAGCAGACCAGAAACTAAATAACTTTTTACCTATCTATTTTACAAAATTAGTACTAGACCTTTGTTTTCAAAGCCCTCAGATTACCCTCCCTCCAAATTATCCGAAAAATAGCTGGAGGGATGGTTGAAGCATTATGCCCTTCCCCGTAACTTGGTGAAAAAGCAGCCATCTCCAAACCCGCATTTCCTCTTTAACGCCAATATATTCAACCGAGATATACACCCCATTGCCAAGGTGGAATGCCAAAAACACCTCATCCTATTCCAGTTGAGATGAAGGTGACAAACAGATGCACTAGAATATTTACATGAAAACACCTATTCACCAAGTTGAAGTTTCTCCATTGCGCATTGTCAATGGTCAAGACATTCCACCACTTAGTCTCCCAAATAAAAAAGGCAACTCTACAGCGGACTTTTGCTTTCTATATTAAATCAGCTGGGAAAGCTCCATCCTACTTCAAGATGTTGAGTAAATGCATGGTAGAAGGATTTAGTAGTTGAAAGATTTGGTGGGACCACTTGCCAACTGCTCTAAAAGCTTAGCTGTTAGAAGAAGGCGTGGTTTAATATTTATATATTCCAACACTCCCCCTCACGCTTAGTCTGGTCTTTTGCCTAGCACTAAGCGTGGACATATTCATTGGGGAGGCAAATAGGGGCCTGGAAAGATTTGAACTCAGGACCTCTTGCTCTGATACCATGAAAGATTTGGTGGGACCACTTGCCAACTACTCTAAAAGCTTAAGCTGTTAGAAGAAGGCGTTGTTTAATATTTGTATATTCCAACAGTAGTAAATCTCCGTCCTTCAATAATATTCCCAGCCCCAGTTTATCAATCTGAAAAATTGCTGATCTCCCCATCTTTAGGACATCTCTAAGAAGCATTGCAGATAACACCCCATCAGGAAGGAAACAGAACAAACTACTGGCGTTCCTGCAGAAAGCTATTCCGAACAAATCCGAAAAAGGTTTCTTAAAGGAAAGTTCGTGCACCAACCTATCACACCAGAAGGAAATGGAGAAGGCCATTTCCCACTTTGAATTCAATAATATGCATAAAATTTGGCCATTTTTTCCTCATGCCAATTATTGAGACTTTTTTTATTAACCAACAATAACAGCAGCTGCAGCTGCAGCAACATTAACAACAAGAAGAAATGCCATTTCAATTTAAGCAATGTCACCTACAACAATCCTTCTACACCACTTCCTAGTGTATTTGTCCATATCTTCAGAGGCCTCCCTTTAATACCTTATAACTTATCCAAATCTTTATCACTAATTTGATTCATTGGTGATCCTCATAGAAGTATATATCAAACTGGAAAGACAGGAAACTTCAAGAGAACTAACCGTTCATTGACAATGTGAAGTATAGGGTAAAATGGACCCGCAACCATAGCCAGAAAACGCAGGCTAGGTTCAGGAGCATCAGAAAAGCTGCTCAGGTCTCCCTGGAATCAAAACTCCATGTTATCCAAGATCAGGATAAAAAGGAGATGATCTATAATAACATATGAGACCAATAAATCACCTCAAGTTGGGGAAGGAAAGGAAGCAATCTGCATGTCATGTATTGAAGCAGCTACAGATCAACAAGCATTAGATATAAAGTGAAACAATTTAAATCAAGACACCAAGTGAAGATTAGGTGGCAGAATATGTCATCAACCTGAAGGTGCACATCGGGAGCATCTTGCTTGTGGGCTACGATATGTGGCAACAAGTGACTGACAACTGGTTGGAATTCTGGTTCAAGACCAGGCACTGGAACTCCAATTAACTGCAAAATAAGGATAATTAGATAATAACTAAACATTCATGAAATGGATGCTATCTTGTTCATAAGACTTTCAAGTGCATTTAAGGATAACAAACAGTAAGGAGAGACCACAATAATAAAAAGACACCATATAAGAAGTAGCAGTTCAAGATCTGGAAAAAAAAAATCTATTAAATAGATAAACTTCGGATTCAGAATCTTAATATCCAATCATAATTAAATCAAGTGAATTTCGAAAGGACAAGTGCCACATGAATCTCCACAAGTAGATCTTGAAGATTCGCTTATTAGGCTTTTCATTCTAAACTGTTTTAACATCTTCTTCAGAGTGAGAAACGATGCTGACTTTTCCCAGGCGTGTTTCTATGTTAGAGGGCGATTTTCCTTTTCACTTCATCAGGAAGCAGTCCACCAGTCTTTTTCAGGATTTAGGCGGATACAACGATATACCACTGTGTAGGAAGCACATACTACCGCATATACAAGGGAAATTGTGGGATCCTCTGTTTTTCTTTCTGTAACTCTTGCCCTGTCAGACTTTGTGGATATGGCAGATTTTAAGTAGCTCCATTCAACTTCACTATGTACTAACAGGTTCATGTTTTATGTTGTTTTTGGTCTCAACTCTTATGCTTCTGTTTGGAAGGGGGATTATGGGAGGAAAGAATAAAGAGATGAAGATAAGGGTAGAAGAAAAGTATACACTGCCTTGTTTGGAACTACAAAAGAATATTGTAAAGTGATAAAAAAAATTTCCTTGGTCCACCAATCTCCCTTCCATTTTGGAGAGAAAGTGGGACTAATGTAATTGAAACTCTGAAATTATCCTTGTAACGAAAAGAAGAAGAAGAAGAAGAAGAAGAAGAAGAAGAAGAAGAACCCATTAGAAAAGCAAAATGGTGATAAATTGTTATTAACTAACTCCCAAACAACTTTCCTTCCAATTTCTTTCCCTTCTTCCAAACAGCAACATACCTTTAGATTCTCTCTCCTTCCCAATTTCATCTCCTCACTATCTCCTTCTATATTCTCTGCCCTCTAAATTTTTTCCCCAAACGGTGTCATAGCAATCAGTGGGATGAGAGCTCTTAATCTATCCAAGAAACCCATGGCTCTAAGCGTCAAAGGAAATAAAGTTGAATAAACTTTTGGTCTGGTGTTGCTAATAACCGGTAAGTTACATGCCAGGCTCAATCAAAAGACCATCGCAAAAGAATTCAGAGTAATGATCCAAGATCTCACCGCATTAGCCCAATTTCACAGAGCCGTAGCTCTTCGGTTGATAATGAAGTAATAATACATAACGATAGCATAGAGTAACCCACAAAGCACTTAAGATTAAGGGTGTTACAGCTACAAGCATTTGAAATTTCTTAAATACTCACGCAATTTCATGACATGAACATCGCCAAACGATTTGTTGAATGCTAGACCTCATAATTTCATAAGGTCTCAAGGGGAATCCGCCCTTACACAAAATTACAGAGGAAGAGAATTTATAAAGTACAATAAACCATCCAATTTGAAAAGTGGTTTTCACTAACCCAAAAGCTCAAAATATGTAACCATCTACCCTTAACATAAAGAAATTATACACTAAACTATCCCTTAGAAACCGCGATGAACAATGTTTCAGTCAAGTAGAAACCAAAAAACTACTTAGTGAGCTGAAATTTTACCACCAAATAATACTAATTATATCATGTCATTTACCTGAATAAAAAATATCGCAATTGGATTTCCCCTCAAACATGATATCCGAACATAGCGGCATGGTGTATAATTTGTAAGGTAGGTCATTTCCCTACGTGGCGCTTCACACCGAGGACGCACTTTTGAAAATGTCTCCGGCTGGTACAAATTCATAACCGATCAGACTACCATTCAAAATTGATCTTCTACACACACCTGACAAGAACTACCAGACCAGACAAGATAACGTTGCTGAAAAGAAAATTATTGCCCACAAATATATCATATCACACTGGAAATACAAATATGTTTCATCAGAAACCAGCATTTATTCTATGTTCATATTTAATACTCTCTATTTGCCGATATTGATTTTCTATGTAGTTGTCTAAATATCATGAGCTGTTCAATTCAGGGCACTCTCTCATAATAATTTATTATTTGATGAAACAACTGCAATCTCCACAATATGCAGGGGATCAATGTAAATATGTCAATCAGGCTGATTCTAGCCTACATCAATCATCGCAAACCTTTATAAACGCCTAAAGCCCCATAGTACACACACACAACTATTTCTTTCATGCAAATAATACATGATTGTTTCTATCAACCTCCAAAGGACATTTATTGCTCACTGAATTTGGTTCTTCTTTTCCACATTTCTGTTTGATTTGGAATTAAGTTTACAAGCCTCTACCCATGCTCCCTTGTCCAAACTAGACCAAGCATAACCTAGAATTCCAATTTGTGATGCCTTGAACCAACGACTCTGATTAGTAAAAATTGATGCCTAAGTAATAGTCTCAGAATATTCAATATGTACTACGTTTGAGTATACTCATATGATTCATAATGACCAAGAAAAGGAAGAATAACATATCCCATCTAATTCCAAGAAAAAACATACATTGCTTCCTTTCAAAAGAAGCAAGCTTGGCCATGATTAAAAGCATACTTTCTAATCTCCCGCTTCATTTAGTAACCATCTTTCTAATAATTTGGGCATTAGCTGAAACATTGGCAGCTATTCGAAGTAATCTTTTGAGGGGTTACAATACAAAACTCCTAGATCTCATTTGGTGAATCGAAAAGCAGCTCAGCCACCTTTTCTTAGGCAGCTGGCAATCGAGCCTCTGTTCCTCCTCAATGAGCTTTAATAAGTAAACAATCTATCATGGAAGTTCAAGAAGGATCAGCTTGTGGTGGCTGCACAGTATCAATTGGAAAAACCATGTCGCATTTTAACACAACCAGAATAACATAACACAGCAGTTTGGAGGTGAAGAGGAGTGGAAACACCTTCATGACCAAACGTCACCACTAAAGTATGAAACAGCTAGACATGTTTCCATGAAATTTCAAAATTTGCTATATTAATGTTTTTCAGTATTCCTAGAAATGTGAAGGCATCTGCAGAAGAATGTTACCAAACCAATAACAGACTCTCATGGGATATCCATCTCCCTCAACAAGCTCAAGAATGAGAGCTGAAAGCATTTTCCAAATGGGATTCTACACAACTCCAAATTAAAAGATGTACTTATTTCAAACAGCAAAAGATGAAATTTTTTATTTCAAAATGGCTTTCAAAAATCATCAAGAAGCTACACCTCCAAGTAAGATGTCCCAATGAATGTCATTACCAAAAAGGAAGTACCAATAAAAAAGCAATCTAGTAAAATGTTCCGGTCAATATTTTCCCACTTTATGAGCTAGCCATTGATGTTTAGGACTCAGGAGCATTTTTTTCTATAATTAAATACTATGTCTATATTGTATGATTTCCCCCCCCCCAAATTTGGCACCATCTGTCGTGCCACACTTTCTACGATATAAATGTATGACATGTATGTATGGCCTTCGTTTCTTAAATGGCTATCAAGAATACGTTTCTTTGTACTATTAAATAGCTAGAAACCATAAAAAAATTCATATATATAAACAGTATAATCAAATGTCAAGCTATTTAGAATATCCATAAATCATACATGAGCAATGTCTTCAAAGATGTAGATATACTCCAACCAATAAATCCACCTTAACTGACACAACTACTAGATTAGAGGATAGATTTTCAAATTTTAATAAGGAAAAGGTAGAAATTATACGTGACTAAGTGTTCTCTAGAAATCAAATATAGAACCATCTACCTTAGAGGGCCTAATATCACACCCAAATTATATAAGGATATGTCTAACAATATATCATGTGCATTGTGCAGATCAGATGACTCATTATAAATTAAGATAACTAGAACAAAGAACCCCCTATCGAACTAATCAAAGAAGGGAAAACTAAAGAATCCACATAAATACCAAAATAATTCAAAGACACATCAAAAGTCAGTTAATTAGCTTTTCAGGAACAGCATCAATGATTTAAAAGAAGTTCAACACTAATCTAAGTCAAAGTAAGTAACCTTGTATCTTAAGCCAGCTGCAATCTCCCATTCGAGAACAGACTTATTATAGATCCTCACGTGTGACAAAAGACAAGGTTCCTGAAAGTGAACATCAAAGATCAAAATGAGTATAGCTGGAGAGAGGGAGGGGGAGAGAGGGAGAGGGGGGCAGAGAGAGAGAGAGAGACGACTCCTTGCCAGATTCTGACAATTATCTATATCATGTCCATTTCCTCATTCAAAAAATAAAATCAAGCTTTTATATTGATACAATGTCTCCGTTTCCATGATTCGTTCTAACTTATGGAAACCTTTTTCTGTTCTCATTTCTTTCTGGACTCTCACATACCAGCCTTTGATAAATACCGGTGTATCTAAAGAGTTAGCTTTGAGAATTCTCCAGCTCCGCCATTTGTTCCTATACCTCATTTCCGAGACCAGAGAATAGCCAGGAAACTAAATAGAGGAAGATCCAAAGTAACGGCGCGAAAGATCAGCACTGCGAAATTCACCAAATTCATGTATCTCTCCCCATTTGCTGCCGGCTGCTCGGTATTATCTTACTACCCATTTGCTATATCCACTAAATTGTTCATGTAAAATTCGCACGTCTCGTCCGCAAAGTTGGGATTTTTTTGCCAAAGGTCTTAGATTGCCCCCTCCCAAGTTCAAATTCCGAATCCGCCACTGGCAACGACGCGAGCACGGCGCGCATTCTCGGCAGAAAAGCAGGAAGGTGAAAGCTGTATATCTAGTAGAGAGAGAGAGAGAGTACATCGAGTTCGAGTAAGATCCACTCCTTAGTGTTGGTGCCGGTGGACCAGTGAGTGCGGAGGTCAGGGTCGAGTATGTGGACCGCCTTCTGCGACGGCGATTCCCTCGAAGTTGCCTTCACTTTGTACCCCAGCGGCTTCACTCTCGGCTCCAATTCCACCTCCATCTCTCCCTCTCTCTCAACCTGAAATTGAGGAATTAAGACTTGAAACGAGGACGAGGATGACGGATTTTGCACGCAGTTGGACTGTCTTCTTTGCTGGAACCTCGATGATTTATTAGCTCTTCTGCTCCGTCGACAGTTTCGAAGTCGCCTAGTCGAACCAACGAAGCAGCTCAGCAGCTCAGGGCCCCAGGCTTTCTGCCCGTGCACGGAGCAGTTCTTCGGCTTCGGTTTGGTAGAATTACCAAAAAGACCATCATAGTTTTCCCCTCTTAGTCATGCCACCTGTAACTGAGAATCTATCGAGGATTCCTCCCCGAATTGACGGGACGGATGTGGAGGCTTTTTTTGTAGTTGGGCATTTCAAATGGGCTTTTGGAACCAAATGCCAGTCCTATGCTGTTTTGATTTTGAGCATTTTCGGAATATTAAACGATTGTTTTCCTTTTAACTTTGCCCTCAACGAAAGAATTTTTAAATTCCAGTTTTGCTTCCGCCATTTTCGTCGTGCAAGCTCGGCCGGCAAGCCTCGCTTGAGGTCGCGTGACATCCGGCAGCCCAGGGCTCGAGTCGCGGCTATCAAGTGCGGTTGAGCTGGGGTTTCCTTTCTTTAAAATTTAGATTTTAATAATAATAGGTTCGATTGAATGCAAAAGTGTTCATCCAAGTACCATATGCACTTCGTCAAAACCCTTTAGCATAACATCCTTTATGTTTTCGTAAAGACATTTCCCCAAAACTCTCCCAAACGATGCTAATCCCTTCTTATTTTTATTACTAAGTTCTCTTTTGAAGTTTGACTATTTGAGTATCTTTTTTTTTTCGTCGTAATCCTATTACTTTGAAACTTTTTAAAAATAGAAGTATGCCAGAATTTGTGTGATTGATGACTTTTCAATTTTTAGTAATTTTCATGCATGATTAGTAATTTTTTTGACACACAAATGACTTCAAAGTATTTCAATGTCAGCAACTTCACGATTGAAGTAAAGATCATACGGACATGAGGTGAGATTGGAGAAGAAACCGAGTGCTCAAGAGGCGAGCGACGGTGATGACACATGAGGTGACAACCTTAGCACCAAGGCGACATCGATGACTCGTGGGACCCCAACATGCATGAGGCTTCCTCTAGCTTTTAGATTGGAATTTTCTTTTCGAGGAGGGGGGAGAGGGGGGGATGGCGGCGGCCACCACAGACGATAGCCGTCTCGTGGGTCTCGTCTCGTGAAGCCAAACGAAGGCCTTGGATTACGACGGTCGACGGCCTTGGGTTGCCATGTGGTCGCTCCTTGTGTCGTGCTGAGTCTCACACGGCAACCCCGACTTGGGGGCGCCCCCGCCGTGGGAAAGAGTGTGTCTCCATGTCAGCAAATTTTGACACCGCCAAATTATGCATCAGCAAAATCGGCCGCTGGATTTTTCCAAAGATCAACAATTGGCAATTTCGAAAAAAAAAATTACATTAGATCATTTTGAAAAATAGAGCAGACGGCGAATTCTGAATTTCCCATACGTTAATGTACATTATTTCAATTACGTTACGAGGCGATCTCAATATAGCATAAACAAGACAAAAGATAAAATATCCCGCATGATGCTTCTCTCGATGCCTCGACAAACATCAACAGTTGATAGCAACCTCGTTTCATAAATCAACGATTAAGATTGGTTGAGATATAAAGAGAATTATTGTGTGGGGCTGTGAGGTTCCTAATCTATTACGGTTCTTGGAAATTCTAAACAAGTGGGCTGACCTTAACAACATAACCCTTTGTGTGAGCATCTCATTCACAATGACACTTGACTTTTTACCATAAACGATGGGATAAAAAGCCGTTAAATACATTAACTTAAGGCGAGTTCGTATCGCGAAAAAAAAAATTAGAATATATTTTCCGAAAAACATCACCGGTATCACTCATAAAAATGAATGAATGGAAAATAAAAAAGTCATCCTCTACAAAATATACATACATAAATTGTTGTTAATAACGAGAATATCTTTGTTGATTAATTATCTCGAGTGAACAAGCGATCAACTTTTGGAAAATGTTTTCTAAACCCTTTATTTCGTAAGATGAACGCACCTGAGAGGACTATTCTAATCAAAGGGGCCAGGACTTCAAAGACTAGTGTCAATTTATGTCAGCCTTATGGAAAGATAACTTTACTTGTTACATTCTCTTCTCAAAGGGGAGTATGCAATGATGTAATTGGATTCTCTTATTGAGGAACGCAGTCAATACGGTTTTTAGACTATCTTAATCATGGGATAATTACTTAATCGGTCTTAAACTTATTGTATGATAACCAATTCAATTCAAATTTTTTCAATTTTGCTCTCATTGAATGTTTTAGTAGAAAATATCATTTCTCAGAATTGAGATTTATTCATTTTTATGTAAGCACATTGATTTCCTAACATAGGTTTCCCAACCAATTTTGGATGGAAATCGCTCGGTCTAGTTGGTGTCGGCATGTGACACGACAAGCTCTAACATGGAAGAGTTTTGCAATTTTTTGCTTCTACGAGCTTGGTTAGGAAACTATAAACATTGCTGAAAATATAGCGAGCCAGAAAGTAAGAGAATAATGTTTCATGCCACATACGTGCTCTATAAAACATGGTGCGTTGTTTGAAAAGAGTACCACATTCTTATGGAGGTTTTGAGTCAGTTTCAAGTGTACTCTTACAAGACACTTGGATTCAAACTTGCAAAACATTTTTATGGACTTAGTCTTGAAAATTATACAAAGTCAAAGATTTATGTGGGGATGAGAAGTCTCCCTCGTGGCGACACGTGAAATTGTCTTGTATTTCAATCCTGGCGGGAGATTTTGCACGAATCAATTTGTGCTTGAGCGCCAAAGTGGTTCGCATGTTGAGATAAGTGAAATTGCTCGTGTTACAATAGATAATCCTCGAAGTCCCAGTTCGACAAAACTTAAACATCATAGTAATGAAGAAACACACGTGAATGTATGGAGAATTTTCTTCATTAGCCTTTCAATTTACAAGACTTTGTATATATACATAGCAGAAAACCTAAATCCTAGGACTCTTCCTTATCAGGAAATAAAATAAACATGAGACAAAATAAGAAGTAAATATTACAAATTCCTAAAATTGCTCTAATTTACAGCTCATGTTAACACTCCTCCTCAAGTGGGTGAAAAATGTCCTTGATACCCAATTTGACAAGTGAGCTGTGAAAGGCCCTACTCGACACTGCCTTAGTAAGCATATCTGGTAGTTGATCTTCAGACCTGACAAAGGGAAACCGAATCACTTTGGCATCTAGATTTTGCTTTACAAAATGTCTGTCAACTTCTATATGTTTGGTTCGATCATGTTGTACCGGATGTTAAGAAATGTCAATTGCTGCCTTATTGTCACAAAACAACCTCATCTCAGATTCGGGCGGAAAGCCAAGTTCCGTCATTAACCTCTTGAGCCATAGTAGCTCACATAACCCTTTAGCCACCACTCTAAATTCTGCCTCAGCACTGGACAAGGCTACTACCTTCTGCTTTTTGCTCCTCCATGTAACCAAGTTTCCCCCCACAAATGTGAAATATCCAGACGTAGACCTCCTATCCGAAATACTGCATGCCCAGTCGGCATCTGTAAACCCCTCCACCTCGAGATGACCATTCTTTGCAAAGAACAAACCTTTTCCAGGAGCTGACTTCAAGTAACACAGAATTTGAGTCATGGCATTCATATGGTCCTCACTCGGAGCATGCATAAATTGACCCACAACACTTACAGCATAGGCAATATCAGGACGATTGTGTGACAAATAAATGAGTCTGCCTACTAACCTTTGATATTTGTCTTTATTGGTCGGAACCTGATCCGAATACTCCACAAGTTTATGATTCTGAACTATAGGGGTATCAGTGGGCTTGTATTCCAACATTCCAACTTCGGCTAACAAGTCCAACACATATTTTCTTTGTGACAAGAAAATACCTCCCTTTGATCTGGCCACTTCAATGCCTAAAAAATACTTCAACCCTCCAGGTTCTTCATTTCAAACTCCTCTGCTAGCTTTTCTTGGAGTCTCGAAATCTCTTTAAGGTCATCTCTTGTGATAATCATATCATCTACATATATAATTAAGGCCGTTACCTTACCTTCAAATCGCTTCAGGAACAAAGTGTAGTCTGAATTACTTTGAGAATACCCATATTTTCTCATTGCTGAACTAAAGCGACCAAACCAATTGCTTTAACCCATATAATGATCGTTCCTATTTGTACATCATATTTGGTTGATTGACACAACTATACCCAGGTGGAACTTCCATATAGATTTCTTCTTCTAAATCCCCATGAAGAAATGCGTTCTTCACATCAAACTGATGCAACGGCCAGTCCAAGTTTGCTGCTAGAGACAACAATACTCTCACAGTATTAAGCTTCGCAACAGGAGAAAACGTTTCTTGGTAGTCTATACCATAAACTTGTGTATATCCATTCGCGCCTTGTATCTCTCAATAGAACCATTTGCTTTGTATTTAATAGAGAATACCCATTTACACCCTACTGCTTTCTTTTCCTTCGGCAATTCCACAAGACTCCAAGTCTTGTTTTTCTGCGGCGCTTCCATCTCTTCTTTCATTGCTTGAACCCACTTGGGATCCTTTAGAGCTTCTTGCACCCCATTAGGAACTCGAGTTGTAGAGACATTTGATACAAATGTCTTCAAAGATTCAGATAATTTTTCTGTTGAGACGTAATCTGCAATAGGATACCTTGATCTTCGTTCTTCCACGTCTGGTGAATATTGATTAGGGGGCTTGCCACAATTGTGCATGTCAGGTAATTTATATCTAACAACCACATCAGAATCATAAGATGAATCAGCTGTAGTAGGAGAACTTACCTCAGGAGAATGGTCGGGTACTAAAGAGGGGACGTCAGGAGAGAGAGAGAAGGCTGTTCTTGAGACTGTTTAGAAGCATCCTGTATTGATATAAGTTGTTGGTCATCTTCTATTGAGGTCGTATGTTCATCACTTGCAACATCCGTTGGGGCATGCAGCGAGTTAGACCCCGCCCCAGCCATAATACCACTACTCTCCCACCAATGTTCCATTTCTCTATGTATCTCCTCCTGAAAGGGACAATTGGTGTTGGGAAAGAAAAATTCAGACTCAAGAAATGTGACATCCATGGTGACATGAGTCTTCTTAGTGGCCGGGTTATAGCAACGATAGCCCTTCTGATGGGTTCTATAGCCAAGAAAAACACACCGGATAGCACAAGGATCCAGCTTGGTCCTTTGATTCTTGTGAAGATGAACATAAGCTACACACCCGAATACTTTAGGAGAAAGTGTCAATACATAAGGAAGAGAAACATGCTTTGAAAGGACTTGCAACGGGGTCTTGAATTTTAGCACGCGAGAGGGCATCCGATTCATCAAGTACACTGCAGTAACAACAGCGATATCCCAAAATCGAGTGGGAACATGTCCACCGCCCAATAAAGCCCGTGCGATCTCTAGAATATGGCGGTTCTTCCTTTCCACAACCCCATTCTGTTGGGGAATCTGAGCACACGATGTTTCATGAATAAGACCATGTTCATGAAAATATCTAGTGAGATATTGATTTACATATTCACCCCCGTTGTCTGTACGAAGGATGCGAATTTGTGCGCCAAATTGTGTTTCAACCATGCGATGGAATCTCTGAAATACGGTAAAGACTTCATTCTTGTGCTTCATCAAACACAGCCACGTCATACGTGTGCAATCATCCACAAACGTTACAAACCATCGAATTCCCGAAAAGAGTGGTGATCGGTGAAGCACCCCACACATCAGAATGAATTAACGCCAAAGGTGTTGTGTTTTTATTAAAACTCACTGGAAAAGGAACACAATGACTCTTTGCTAAGAGGCATGTCTCACATTGGAATACAGAATTTGATAGACCCTTAAACAACTCAGGAAATAAGTACTTCAAATACCCAAAAGAAGGATGTCCTAATCGACGGTGCCATAACCATATTTCTTTCTCCCTTCTTGTAGTCTGACCCTCGGTATGATGAACTCTGCCAGTGGTGAAATCATCTACATAGTATAGCCCCTCCCTCTTAGTACCACGTCCAATAATCTCCTTCGTGAGGATATCCTGAAATAAACAAAAATTGGGATACATGAGAACACTGCAATTCAACTCCCCAGTAACTTGTCCAACAGATAATAATCGATTAGATAATGAGGGCACAAGCAAAGTATGAGTTAAAGAGAGGGAAGGCGTGAGAGCAACATTTTCAGCCACTGTCACTGGATAGCTATGGCCATTAGCATTATAGATACTTCGTCGTCACGGAGTAGTGTGGCAAATGAAGTCATCAGGATTGGGCGTCATATGATCGGTAGCGCCTGAGTCAATAATCCATCCACTGCCCCTACCCTGATCAATATTGATAAAAGTACATTCGTAATTACCTTCAGGAGCTAAGGCACATGTAATGGTGGAGTCTACCTGTGGAACCAGTGAGAGAGCCGGGGCCCCAGAAGCTAACGATGCATGTCCTTTACCCCCACTTACTGTAGACTCCGTTTTTTTCTTGGCTTGCAAATCTTTCCACCAATCGGGGTACCCATGTAATTTAAAACAAGTGTCCTTGGTATGTTTTGGATTCCCACAATGTGTACATCCCCCAGTTGGTTGTGACCTTTGCTTGGAGCTTGTATTGGACTTGCCACCTAGAGATGTCAATTGTAAAGTTCTTGGTTCCGGGATGCCATCAAGAACCGTGTCCCTATCCTCCCCCCACGAGATACCATTGCAGCAGTAGAAGAAGAGGCATCTACATTGGTCAGCATCACAGCTTGACGTACATCCTCTCGCCGTACCCGTGCATAAGCTTGTTCCACAGTAGGAAACTGTTGCATCTGTAGCACATCAGCCCTAACATTGTCAAGGCGATCATCAAGACCATCAAGAAAGGTGTAAACACGATCTTCTTGAACAGCTATGTTGTAACGCTCAATATTAGCAGCACACGACATGGGATTAGGACGGCGAAAATAAATTTCTCGCCAGAGTCCTTGAAGGTCATTGTAGAACTTTTCGATAGGACCTCCTGCTTGTTTCAACCGAACAACTCGGCGCTTCAAATCATACACCTGCAAAGCATCGATGCCGTCAAAAAACGTGGTAGCAACCGAATCCCATACCGTTTTTGCGGTTGGAAATCGGATAAAATTGCCGATCAACGCCGGATCCATGGAATTGATCAACCATCCTTTCACTGTTGAGTCTTCGGTTTTCCACTTTCGAAACTGAGGGTCTGTAGGTAAAGGCTCCAGAAGGTCTCCGTTAATATATCCCAATTTGTCTTTACCAGCGATATACATCTCCACCACTTGGGACCATAAACCATAATTGGTTCCATCTAGTTTGATTGCAATTTGTGAAGCAGATGAATCACCGTGCGGTGTCGAGTTTTGAGTTTGATTTTGGGTGAGGATCTGAGTCAATCTCGATGTCAGATTCTCAAGAAGTGCTTCAGTCTGATTATGGGGAGCTCCTCCTCCGGTAGAAGTTGGATCTGCCATCGATCAGAGCAGCGACAATCCTCGCCGCGGCCTTCTGGGTAGCCGCTACACAAGCTGCGGCGGATCTGGTCTAGGTCGAAATTGCGTCGATTAGATTCAACACAATGGATCGGTGCAGTGATGAAATTGACCGCGTGAGACGACGGCGCAATAGAAAAAACGAGCCAAATTTTTTTTTGGCTACCAAGGATCAAAACCCTAGGCTCTGATACCATGAAGAAACACACGTGAATGTAGGGAGAATTTTCTTCATTAACCTTTCAATTTACAAGACTTTGTACATATACATAGCAGAAAACCTAAACCCTAGGACTCTTCCTTATCAGGAAATAAAATAAACATGGGACAAAATAAGAAGTTAATATTACAAATTCCTAAAATTGCTCTAATTTACAGCTCATGTTAACAGGTATGAGTGTTTTGGTAAAGACTCAAGATTGGATTCTATCTTGGGAACGAGGGTTTTGTCCAAAGGAAAGACCCGATTAAAACATTTGGGCTGCACCAGCAATTTTCAAGCAAAGAGCACTTGACTTGATGTGTCCACTATTATTCTTTCAATCACTAACCGATGTGGACAGGAAGCAGAATGTAAAGAGAATCTGTTCCACTAGCAATTTCCACAAGCTTGTTATACAAACGCGTGATACGATAAATGCTTTGGATTGGTTGTAAGACATGATCCGAGTGACGCTCAACTTCGACCGACGCGAATTCGAAATCGCGAGCGAGACATTAGGTTGACCCGGTGGATGCATTTCTCTCCTTTCGAGCTTGGGACTTTTGTCATCCTCCTAACATTTTCTGCTACATCTCACTGGATTGAGAATAATAACACTTACACTTGGACCAGTCAAGGACTAGTCGAAATGTGTCATGAGCTCATTTCTTAACTCATATATAATGAGGTGAGTTATCAAATGAATCAGTTATATTCATCAAATGAATGTTAAATGGGTCATAAATGAGTTTACAATTTATTTATACTCAACCCAGCTCTCTTGCTTTCGCTCGATCTCGCCCCCCTCTCACTTTGCTCTATCACCTCAGTTTTGGGCAAGAGTAATTTCTAAATTTGATTAAATTTTAAAAGTGTTTCAGGAATATGGATCGTGTCGGGTCGGGTATATTATTTATCTTAATAAAAAGATATATGGGAAATCGGCGGTTTAAAAAAGTCAAGTGCAAAAAAAAAAAAAAAGAAGCCTCGTATGTGTTAGGTCGCAGTAGCTAAACATGGCGGTTTTTCCTAGTCGTTCAGATGGATATTCCAAATGCGTACGATGTAAAAGGGAAAGAAAACAGAATGCCATTGAAGTACGCCGCCATTGCTGGAAAGTCCACGTTTCTCTGCATGACTCGGTTTTGTCCCAAATCAAGCCAGGGAAAATATGGGGCACGATCAGCGTAAGGCTGACGCTGACCAAAACGAAGGCCAAAGAGTATGTTGCTGTTTGGAAATCCCTTTTCTTAACAAGCACGGTACACCAGCCACAATAATACAACATTGTCTATTTAAAGAAGCAGGAGCTTTGAGTCTCTCATCTCCTCAAGCAAATCCTTAGAGAGCAACTCTCTCGACCACCTCCTTATCGCAGCGCTCGATCGATTTCAGCACTCAACCGCAATCCCGAGGCACGCTTTGGCCATAGTTCTCATTGCTCTTGCCTGTTTCTTGTGCTCCCACAAGAATGCAGGTGCTGACATGCACTTTGAATTTTCTATACTTTGATGAAGCAAAGACTGATTTGAAATGAACTTGCATGAGCGTGCATAGAGGTTTTCAAGAAACTACATGCTTGCACAGTCATCTCTTTGTCAATTTGTATATTCGTATCATGTCTAAAGAAGTTGCAATAATCATTGCAGAGGCGAGTGCAGACGCAAAGGAGGAGAAGCCAAGAGCGATCAGTGCTACGTTCACTTTACCCATTGGTCCACAGCATCAGTAGGAGATAGAGTTTAGAGTGCGATAATTCTTCAAGTCGTTCAATTCCTCTTTTGGTCTCAAATAAGGATTTAATGGGCGAAATTAAGCTTTTTGGTGGATCACAACTCGTATTGATATTCTCCCCAATTTTTTGTGTTACAGTACTCGCTTTTTTGGTTCAATGTCACAGTTAGAGGCCTAATAGCGGCTCTGGTAAATGGGAGGGTAGTAGACTTGATTGGTTGTAGACGAGCAAGTGGTATTCTACCTTTCCCTTTCCTTCTCGTAATCTCAAGTGTATAATCTCAAGTGATGACATGCTCTCTATCCATCCTGCAGAACTACGTGCAATAGCATTTATCTGAACCTTAGGACAGTAACTACTACGACTCTGGAAGCTACTTCCAGTTCGTTTGATTGCGTCGAAGACCCATGTGCCCTTGGTTTTCAGAATGATCCTATGAGGTCTCGCGTATCATATTTGCTGTCTAATTTTCCTGGTGTGATATTCATCATTGATTATTTGCTTCTGATCGCAGCCATTGATCTTTATGTCTGCTACGTCTATTACAATACCAGAACAGAATCGTGACTCGACCATTGAGCCAAAGTGGTTTCGATGTGCAGTGCATGAAACAAAAGGAAGGCAGAGATTGGCTTAGTTCTCTGTGAGTGTAGGCAACTTGAAAGTCACGATGCTCCAAAAACCAAACATATCTTGGTGAGAATACTGCACTCTCAGAGACTCGCGGACTAGATGTTTATTTGGAATATACTCTTCTCTTGTATAGTGAGAATTGAAGTTCATTTCCTGACTGATTTTACCTTACTTTCGACTACAAAGAGGTAAAATAGAGTGAAACGCTCTAGAGCAAATATCATCTGCTCCTTCTGTTTTATTCATTTGTGCTTCCAAGCTAATGGGGCGATGCGGTCATCTAATTGGCTATATTCTTGCATGCTCCCCAAGCGGCATGAGGGCAAAAATAAAGGACACCATATGAGTAATTAAGACATTTAAGTATATATGATATAAATGGAAAAGTTTGAGCATAAAGGAGGTGTGGAATGCTGGAGACAATGCTGCTTACATGGATCCCCAACCATGGTTAAATAAATTAGCTATGTAGCACGGATACGTGCCTTTGGACTTTTTTTACGTATCGGATACGCATCCATACCGGATACGCATCCGATACACGAAAACATGGACGTCAATCTCCCACAAAATTTGGCACTGCCAAAACAAAACTTGTACTGGCCCACTGGGCCTCCGTGCCCCCCCCCCCCCCCCCCGGAGAGGCCCATCCAATCCTTGCTGCCTCAGTAAGCTGTGCTGACCCCCTTTTTTTTTTTTTTTAGAATCTTCCCATTTACTTTTCTAATTCTCGCCCGATGTGGGACAAGAAGGTGGGCGAGAAGCTGTGAATCAAAGCACGGCGTGACGTGGAGTGCAGAAAAGTAGAAAGCTTTACCAAATGCTTCCATGGATTCACTTCTTTCCTCACGTTTTTCCGGACAAAGCATTATGTTTTTGCATAAACACATGCTTTACTTACTATTAAACACTATCCTTGCTTTGCTGAAGTCAAGCCACTAGGAAACGTTCTTGGATATCACCATCCCATGTTCAACACATATGAGAAGCTAAGATATTCACAGAAGCCCATGTGTCTTCAATTAAAATTCAATATATCTAAGTGGAACCCTCATTTTGGGTGCCATTATGGTTTTAAAAAATTGATAATTTATTATGTATAAATAAAAATATATATTTAATATCCAACGTATCCCGCCGTATCGGAATTCTCTATTTTTTCGGAAACCACGTATCGGCGTATCGTATCGTATCGTATCGTGTCCCGTATCGCGTATCGTATCGGTGCTACATAGTAAATTAGTGCTAAGTATATTTAGACTAATTTAAACACATCCTAATCAAGTTTAACGTATTAAGCAAGGGATTAGGGAGATAACTCATCTGGTAACGATTCTGAAGATACAGGCGCGTTGGCGGCAACGAGAGCCACATGTGGCTTGCTCCAAAAACCAAACGAGACCACCAAGGACAGTCGACTAGCAACAAAACAGAACTGAAGGGGGCTGGTTACGGCTTGACGGAGCTCAAATCGGAAATGGCTTGAATGAAACAAGAACGAACCGGGTCACCACCGACCAGCTTCTGTTCTGCTCAAACCCACGAAAATCCAATGGTTCCTTCTTCAATCAGACTTCATATATGAGTTTCTTTTGATCTTACGGTCGCATAGGAGAAAATGGAACTCAATTCGCCCTTCTGGACGAGCTCAAACGAGCGCTTTCTTCTAAGGCGTGCGCTGAAAATCGAGAGAGAGAGGGTGACCGGTTTTGAAAGAGAGAGGGGAGGGTTGGCCAAAAACGAGCGAGAGAGAGAGAGAGAGAGAGAGAGAGAGAGAGAGAGAGAGAGAGAGAGAGAGAGAGATTACCTCAACTAGGCTTCTTGAACAAGCTTTGTTCAAGATAGAAGCCCTTCATTAAGGCTTGCCACAAAAGTCTTCTCTCATCATGCTTTCTTGTTTTTAGCTAATATTGCAAGAAGGGCATTTTGGTCATTTCTAAGGTACAGGTATTTTGGTAATTTCACAAAGTATAGTCTGCAGTACTATATGCATATTTTAGCTAGTATTTTATATGAATTGGTATAAATTGAAATTGGGCTCTAATGCATGGAGTTTGGGCTTTAGAATGGCTTAATGTGCTTTAGTAAACTTATTGGGCTTTAGTAAACCTATTGGGCCAAACTGGGCTTGTCTAGGCCCAATGGCCGAACCGTACTTGGGCTTGAGGCCCAATTGTCACCGTCCGGCTCGCTTTTTCATAGGTTCCAAATATTGGCCCGTCGATCCTTAAAACGAGAATCTCAAGAAAATCGATATATTGGTATCTCAATGAGGCGGCATCCAAAAGTTTAGTTATGAGATCCTCGAAGATTTGATACCCATATTTAGATTCTAATTCATGGTCAAAAGTCAATCGATAGCAACTATAGTTCATCTTGAGCTAACGGGCTGCTTCCAGGAGTTATGCGTACTCGACCCATGGTTGATTCGATATCAATCCACGTTTAAGCTGTCTTGAGCCATGGACGACGTCAGTTGTCACGTAACTGCGAGGGTTCAATCACTAGTTCCAATACACACGATCTTTAGGAATTGTGTTAGGATCGTTCGGAATCCATACAACGGTCAAACGGATTCACCAGCGATTCGATTGTATAATATTGTCGAAACATTCTATAGCCATTCCTTGATTGGTCCTTAATGGCTCATAATTGTCCCTTGTCAATCCTTATGGTCGAAGTGTTAGTCCATGGTTGAGTTCTCAGGTCGTGCGTACTAAAATCCTTAATAGCCTTTCCCTTTTGGTTAGCCACTCATGAGTGATCAATTCCGAGCGAAAATTACTAATAGTGCGTCGATTAAAATCGTCATTTAATTACTTCCTAAATAGGGTTGAATTTGAGGATGTCATACTCTATGATTCATGATGGCCAAGAAAAAGAAGAATAACATTTTTTATCGAAAAAAATTATCCAAAAAAGTCCTACAATTATTGTACTTTTACAGATTCAATCCTAAATCTTACAATTTACCAATTGAACCCTAATATTTCTCGCCTTTTGTAAAAAAATTGCTGATGTGGGTAACGATCATCATTTGTGGCATGACCGACGCTGATGTGGACACGTTTTAATAATATTTCAATATCTTTTAAACTACTTATTTACTTTTTTCTTCTTTCTCTTTTTTTTTTCTTTTCATTTTCTTTTTTTTAACATGTTGCCAGCTACTGTCAAGGGCCATTAACCCCCACCCGGTCTGCGCAAGGGCGTCATGTCCCTCGCTTGGATGTTGGGGAGGGCCCATCGCCCTCACCCAAGACCTATGTAGCACCGACACGACACGTGACAGAATACGATATGACACGATACGATACACTGACACGTGATTTCTGAAAAAAAAAAAAATCCGACACGATGAGGCACGTTATAAATTAAATGTAATTTATATATATACATAATAAATAATCATTTAAAATCATGTCCGACATGGGGTACCGGTTGTTTCTTTTTTTCTTTTGGGTTAATACCACAGAAAATTCCAAACTGGTACACTTGTCACAAATTTACCCTAAACTATTTTTTTAACCACAAAAAAACCAAAACTAGTATACTTGTGACAATTTTACTCCAAGCTGGTACATTTGTGATAAATTTACCATCCGTTAATTTTCCTTAAATCTAACCGTTAAAGTGCTAAGTTTATGACACATGGCAATAAGCGGGTGTACCAGCTTAGGAATTTTACCATCTGTTTGTCATATGCGTATCAATTTGAAATTTTTCGTGATATTAATACAATTTAATGGAGGGTAAATTTATCACATGCATACCAGTTTATGGTTTTTCGTGGTAAAAAAAATTAATTTATGATAAATTTGTCATAGTGTACCAATTTGGGAATTTGGGTGGTCAAAAAAATAGTTTTGGGTAAATTTATGTCACGCCCCGAACCCGGCGAGCACGCGAACATCACACCACGACCGATTTAATAAGATGATACCTAGGATCCAACGGCCATCAAAGCAGACCTCCTAAATGAGATATGCATGCGAAAGCGAGAAAATGCGAACTCCATACAAAATAAACAAGATGACTTAGGACGAAAAGGGTACGTCTTCTCATAAACATCAATTATAGGTTTAGAGGTTACAAGTCTAACTCCCCAAAACAATATGCAATCCCTAAGGTTACAAAAGGGTAATCTTCATTTCCTCCAAAGACTTCTTCAAATGCCAATCCATGGCAAACTCGAGTTTCCATCGTCTGGGACCTGAAAATGTTATCCCACGATGGAGTGACATATAAATCTTAGTAAGCTAAACCTAACCCTAAACTAGGTTGTCATTACCTCCAGACACTTTTGAAAAATAGGCTATTTTGGAACAAAAGTCTTGGCATGGTAAAACGTGGTGCTTTCCAAAACATGGCATTTACGTGTGACATTTCGAATTCCGACCCCTCTCGAGGCTATGGAATGGAAGGATATCGATCGGTGTGTTTTAGTGGTATCTCGCTCGGAGCAGGCCACTCTCGAGTTAACTGACCGAAAGGGAAAGACTAACGCAAGGTCAGGTACGTAGACCTGAGGATTTTAAATAAGAAATGGCGATTTGACCATAAGGATTGTCGAGGGAATATTTTGGACCAGCAGAGATCGATCTAGGAACGATCATGGAATGCCTTGCTAGCGTTATACGTTGGGACGCCGGTGATTCCGCTTAACTAATGTGTAATTTGCGAGAATTTCCTAAATCAGATTCCGATGATCAGGACCGCAGGAACTAGTGATAAACCCTCGCAATTACATGACAACCAAAGTCGCCACGACTTGAGAAAAATCCCAAGATCGATACGCGTAGCGCCTGCAAGAGTCACCCGTCAGTTTGAGATAAATTGGAAATACAGTCGATGATAGTTCGACATGAAATTGGACCTCAAGATTGGGCGTTGGACATTGAGGAATTCCAACATTTCAATTGAATTTGACGTCGCCTCACCAGTAGTAATTCAAAATGAGAAAAATGAAGTTTCGGACGAAAAGTGCAGATTACCGTTTTTCCCCTCAACCATTTGCCTTTGTCTTAAGGTTATTTGAAGGTCAAAATGGTCATTTAAGACCCCATGAGTGGCTGCCGAAAATTCAATGGGAGTGAGTCAATGGAAGTCAAATTTAGATGACCAATTATTGGAGCCATGCCACATGTCATCCTATGAGCCATTCCTTTGTGCCCCAATTATTTGTGTTTTGCACCAATTATTGGTGTCTTCAAGCTAATAATTGAGAAGTCTCCCTCACCCTCACCCATTTCCGTCGGCCATCTCTCTCTCCTTCATTCTCTCTTTCATTTTTCACCTTTGGCCGAGAAGAACCCATCGCCAGCTCGCTGCCCTGTCCCGACTGCCCCACTGTTTTGGTCATAACTCTGTCCTCCGACATCATATTGAGGTGATTCTTTCGCCATTAGACATCTTATTGTCTTACCTTTCTAGGGATATATTATATGCTCAATTTGGCCGAGTAAATCCATTCGTAGGTCGATTTGAATGGACAAAGGTCTGGAAGATGCAGATTCTGACCGGTTTTGGAGAAAGTCCGTTTTTTTGGGCTTCAAGGTTTCAAATGGCACCGAATCTTCGGTGAGACCCTCTTAACTCATAGTATTAGAGTTGGATGAGGTGTGGTTGTAATTTTAGAAGAATTAAGATGGGTTTCCATGGCTGATTTAAGATGGTTTTCTCGAGGCAGAAACTGACCGATTGCATACCGAAGGGAATCGGCCCGATTGGAAGGCCTAGAAGGATTTTCTTGCTTCGAAATTGTTGGTGAGCCTTCTAGACTTGTTGATTGATGTTTTAACAAGTTGGTTTGGTAGAGAATTGAAGCTTAGGATTGATTTATGGGCTGATTAGTGTGATTAAGAGCAGAACCGATTCTGTCCTAAGTTGTGACTATGTAAACCGAACATCTTGAGGGCTGAGGAAGGTGTTGCCTTGTCATAAATTCATCGTTAAGGCACCTTGGGACGTTAATTGATGTGTTGACGAAGTGTTTACTCAATAGAATTGAGATTGGTAGAGTTTTATTGATGGAATCGTGAAATTTCTCTTAGGACCGTGCCATGCCTTGCTTTGGCTATGAGTGGATTGAGCTTGGTGACTCAATTGGATTGGATTGCTAGCTCAATTAAAGAGGTAAGTTATGCCTAAACCTTTATTAGGAGGTTAGGTTACTAAAGGACAGAATTTTGTGTCGGATTGAATGATTTTATTGTTGACACCTGATTTTTGACCAAGTCTTTTTGCAGTTATATTTTGAAAAATCACTGAAAATTCATAAAAAGTCAAAAAATTACAAAATCAACTTTGGTGGCCTTGGCCAAGCCCAAGGAACAATTCTTGACCAAAAACTAATTTCCCATATTTTTCACATTTTTTAGTATTTTTTAGAAAATAGGAAAATACTCAAAAAATCAAGAAAAATAGCATTTGAGGTCATAAAAATATGAACAAATAGCCAATATTTTTATTTTTAATCCCTTGCATTTTTGACCTCACAAAAAATCCAAAATCAGATTCAATTATAGGTGTTCCCTTGTAACCCGTACTATTGAATCTGAGAAAAAAATATCAATTGAGTCTTTTAATTTGCAATTTTAGCATTTTCTAGGATCTTGACATTCAATCTAATTGTCCCCTATTTCAATTTGACCTAATTGTTCGGAAAAATTGCTCAATTGCAAACATAATTGTATTTTAATCCTTGAATTTGGGCATAATTGAAATTACTTTCAATTCAAGGGCTATCATTACAAATTGAACATGCTGCCCAATGGATTTCACCATTCTAAATCAATTGGCATAGGTGATTTGGCCCAATTTGGTCATTTGAACCCTCAATTACACGATCCCCAATTTCAAATTAAATGGGAATTTGGGGGTTTTGTAGAAATTGATGAAAACTTTTGGGCAAAACCACATTTTTTGATAAAATCCATGCTCTAGATTCGATTCTGAGGTTCAATTACAAAATTTTCCCATTAATTTGGGTTTAATTGGGAAAATGGTTAGTCGGAACCGGTTCGGACCGGTCGAACCGGTCTGCTACAGTATCGTCTTCCCCAAAGCGCTCGTGCAGATGAACAGTGACAGACCGAGCTTTGAAGACCAAATTAAATGTCCAATCGACCACAATCGGAGACACACTGGTGGAGGTTTAAAGCTTTAGATCGTTCCCCGTCGATTGACACTAAGATCACGACCAATGGTCGCCTGAGGAAGAAGCAATCGGCTGGTCAATCTCGCAGACCTGCGAAAGTCAACCGAAGCGAGCTCAAACCAAATTCGTGCCAAATAGAGCTTGCCGGAGCTCCTAACGGGGATTGAACGGTTTCCCAACCAATTCCGTCGCCGTCGACGTACCATTTGGCACGTGACAGCACGTGAATCCAAGTGGGCTAACGTCCACTATTTGAGCGGGAAACCGAACGGAGGTATATAAGCCAATCGGCCTTCGCGAAGCAAAAAGACAATTGATTTAGTTGAGGAAAGAGGAACTGAATCACGTGAGAGAGAGAGAACGCGAGAGAGAGCTCGTTCTCCGACCCTCTGTCGTCGAGAACTCGAGCTCAACTACAAGGCGCCGGTTGGGCCGTCTCCGGCCAGACCAAAGCCAGAGAAGACCGTTTGAAGTCCACCCAGAGCGCCAGGAAGCGATCGCCGCCGGTAGCGCACGTGGAACCCACGAAAACAGGTGAGGCAGAGCTTCGACTCTTATACTGAGCTTCAATGGCGATTCTTGCATTTCTTGCTCATTCTTTCAATTACTATGTGCATTTCACTCCTTGAACATCACTGACCATTGTCATATCTTCATTTTGCATCGACTTCGCTCATATACCCTGAATTGAGTTTTCGAACTTAGCCTTCATAGCCGATTCTTGCCCAGCCAAATCTGGGTCGCGCGAGCTCAATCGGAGCTCGAGGTAAGTCTTCTGCACCTCCTGTCGTGTCAATCTATGAATCAATTGATCTGATGTCGCGTGGTCTTTGCGATTGAACTCCCATGGCCGTACTCGGCGCTTTACCTGATACTCGTGACTTAGTGATTGATGTGGTTCAATTCCCATATATGTGAGATTGGATGGTAAGGCGAGTCGATTGGCGTTGGTCTCGAACGATTTAATCAAGTTCTCACCGTTAGATCATCGTCGGAAGTTCCTGGTCGTTCATCCCATCACCGTTGCGAGGTTGAAGACGAAGTCGACATGGCAAAGTCAACGAGTCAAAAGTCTTAGGTGGCATTCGGCCATTGGTCCACGTGGTTGTCCAGTCAACAGGCCGTTAGGGGGTCTGTTATTCGAATAGGTAGATCCAACGGCCGAGGTTAATCGAGTCTAATAAACGGTGGCCGTTCGATTTGTAATTAGGATTATCCGGAAATAGTTTTAAATCGAAAAAATAAAAATTGGTTGAAATGACGCCGCATAGGTTAGTCGGTAGGCGACGTCGTTTAGGTTAGCATGGATGGACGGTCTAGATCGAGTCGTGGGTTTTAATCGTGGCTGTAGGTTTAAGTAGTCTGATCAGACGGCCCTGATCGAGTCTACAGTTCAATCTGAGCCGTGCGTTTTAGTAATTAGATCTGACGGGCGCGGATTAACCACGCGGTTCGATAGGAACCGTCGGATTAAATCCGGATAATCCGAAAATAAAAATGCGTGATACGGTGTTGTTTTGGCCGAGGGTTTCGCGGGTCCGGGTCTGGGCCGGGTCCCGACCCAAGTGGGTCGGGTCGACCCGGCCCGAATAATATTTTTTTAATAAAAAAATCGAAAAATGATTTAAAAAAAAAAATCAAAAAAATCAAAAAAATCCTAGAAAATAAAAAAATACTAGAAAATTCCAGAAAATTCCAAAAAAATGTGGAAAAATTGTGGAAAAATCCTAGACGCTCTAGAAGTCCCCAAAAATCGAGGATTGACCACAGACAACTGGTCAACCCTATTTTTGGGGTTTCTTATCCGTTCTTCCGAGACTTGACGATATTACCCTTTAGGGGTAAGTCACCTCTGCTGTATATGCGAGATAAGGCCGATAATGCCAATGTAAGAATTAGGGTCAGGTAGGCGACCAATTCTTAGGCTTGGGTTTTCGAGTTCCGCCTCTTTTCTCAAAATGACGATTTTGCCCTTTAATGGGAAAATCGTCTTTCTTGTCCCCAATCAAGTCCTGAAAATTTCAAGTGGGCGACCCACCCTAATATTTGAGATTTTCAGTCATCATCTTTGTCCAAAATGACGATTTTACCCCTCCGAGGGTAAAATCACCTTTAAATTCCAAAAAAAATCCTAAAAATTCTCAAAAAATGGAAAATAGATTGGATTGATAGCCAATCCTATTTCCCCCATCTTTTGACTTCCCAATTCATCTAAAATGACAAATTTGCCCTTTCAAGGCGAATTGTCCCTGAATAGTTCAAAATTACGATTCTGCCCCTCATGGGCGAATCATGTCCAAATCACTCTTAATCCTTGATTGACATTTCTCTAGGCTAATAGGGCCTCCTTAGGGATGCCATGCTGTTTTCATGTGTTTTATCCGCATGTACTGGATCCTTGATTTGCGCGCTTATTTCTATTGATTGTGAGTGACAGGGTAGTAATTCCCATCTGCATGAACTCCTAGATTTAGGATCTGTACCTCACTCATCTGCATAAAATCCTAGGATCAGATAAACCATTCAGCTTCTGTACCGAAAGGGCGTCAACTCTGACAGTTGGCATAACTAAGTCCCCGAACCCACTTCTCTGGTTTCCGCAGAATCGAATAGACAGCTCCCAACTATTTCTATAGGGTTTCCGATCGTACCCTCCACGAAACGATTGGTGGCGACTCCTTGGCATGTACACTTATCACATGTCACTAGACCACACTGAAGGTCGACCACGTATATCCAGCAGTTGCGATTTGGGTAATGGACCTTGGGAGAGGCCCGCGTCCGGTCATGCAACATCGGACGGACCATTGACCCTCGCTAGCCAGATAGCGCTCGAGAGGGTCGCGACAGACTGGCGACTCCACTGGGGAATTATTCTAAACTAGAATCTCTGGTTACGAATTCCAGAGGACTTGAGCTGATTAAAAAGTTGTTTGGTTTATCTGACCTTATTTTCTGCAGATGCTCTCGAAGGTGAGGTACGTACACTAACCATTGTGTTAGATGTTTTTGCAGATTGGAGAAATAAGGGGTGGGGTGATTGTTGACATTTTTTCCTACAGGTTGGAGTTGGGAATGTATGTTTATTTTTATGCACATACCGAAGCGGTGTTTTGATACAAACTACTGTGCATGACTTTGCATTGTGATGATCACGACACATTGCACACACTGGCGGTCAAACCCCGACTGCAACCACCTTTAGGTTACCTTAGATAGGGAAGGGGTGCGAAAAGGATCTTGTGTTTGATGGCACTTGAGACTTTCGTATTCGTTCACGCCTACCATCTGCATTGGCGATATCTAGCCCTCTTGGGTAGGTACTCTTGGGGAGGAATCTGCCTCATGTGGATCGTGGGAGCCTGAGCCGTAGGTTCCTCTCCTGATTTTCGATTTTTAGAGTATACCCACTTGTCTCATGCGCATGTCTATGAATGGTTGGTATACCTAAAACCATCCATTGAATACAGGGGGACATTCCATATTCCCCCAGGTACGGTTGGTAAGGCATTTATTTTCAATGTACTTTATTATTCCCTGCTCCATAATGTGACTCATACATTACACACATATGCATTCGCATCATGAGAATCACTCAAGTGACTAATTGAAACATCAATGGTAATAGGGTAGGATGTCGCTGTTCCCTAAGAGCTCGACATAATTGGTAACCTTCGAATACCTGAGGAAAGTCACTCGTCCTGGACCAAACACAAGGCTACACTTCACCAGATTCGTGCATGGTCGGGAACTGACTGGACGAAAGCTAGGATATGCGGAAGATTGTCAAACCCGCTACTACGTCGATAACCTCAAATTCAAGCGACAAGCAGACGAGATGTTTAAGAATTATCTGGAGATGAAGAGACAGCATCGCAACCAGTTGGCTAGGGAGGCATATGCCCGTCGGAAGGCTGAACTACTGACCAAAGAAAGTGTACCCATGATAACTTTTTGGGGAAAAAGAAGACGTCCTGCTACCAAGACAAAGTCAAAGCGTATCACACTCAAGAAGGTGAAACCCGAGAAGGCTCCTGAAGTCGTCATACAATGGACCAGAGAATGGCCAGAGGAACTACGACCTTTCGACCAGAACACTTGATTAGAGGAGAGTTCCCGACTGACTGTCAAGAGTGATTTAGATCCTCACATTCCATTGGCCTTTTATGGCTTCTTGTTTGAAGAATCTTTCTCTACCTTTCTTTCATTAGGCATCCTGATTGTAATAAAATTCCATTCCACTTTGTTCATTTGATGTATTGACCAATGGAATGTGACATTACTGTTTCCCTTAGTCACTGAGTGAACCTGACTAAATTGCATAATTCACTTCCCTGAAATTCAAGTTAGGCTTTAAGTCAGGTTTTCGAGACCTGAAAAATGTCCTAATTTCCATTTCTTCAAAATGAACTATGCAATTAAGTTAGCCCATGCATATCTCATGGCATCTGCATAATCATGTCTTTAAAATAATTTCCGACGATTGACTTTTTAAAATCATTTGCATATTTTAGACTTAATGGGAAAGAGTGATATTCAAGTGTTCAAAGTTCCCCGGGCCGAACTCCAATCATGGTGGGATAGCATGGGCGAAGCCAGCCAGAAGTATGCTGAATCACGATTAGGATACCTGTTAGACCTGCTGAAGATTGAGTGTCCACCTGCCTTTATCCAAGCCATGGCGCTCTATTGGGATCCTACCACCGCTACATTCTGCATGGAAGGACTGGAGATTACTCCCACTATTGAGGAGTACAGTGCTGTCATCGGAGTTGAGTTCACTCACACACTCGTTCGACCCCCATAGGATTTGAACCCCTGAGTCAAGTGGCTGAATTCCTTGACACAAGCCTAAGCGAAGTCAAAGCAGATGCAAAAAGCAATTCTGGACTAATCTCCCTATCTTTCCTTATAGACCGATTTTCCCGCCTCCTTGTTGCTAAAGGGACCAAATCCGGTAGAGCCTTTGTCTTGGCATTCTTCAGCTTTGTGCTGTTCCCAATCTCATCTGTCACCTTCGACCCTATCATGGCTGTAGTAGCCAGACAAGTCTGTTGTGGGTGAGATTACTCAAACATCATCCTTGCCGAAACCTTCCTTTCCTTAAATCGCTTCAAGAAAAACAAAAAGGGAATCTTTAGAGCCTCTAGTGATCTTTTGTATCTGTGGTTCACATCCCATATTAGACAATTCCACATCCGCATGGGTTTCACTGAAATCAGCCCTGATGCACTTTCTCTTAAAACTTTTGTCTGAACACATATACATATTTCTAAGTTCAACTTCATAGAGTGGAAAAACTTCCTTAAAGTTCTAAAGCCCGAACAACTCCGATGGCGGCTAAGGTTACCAACGCTGGGCAAAGTCAGATTGGCCTGCGATGACAAAGGTCCAGTCCCCTTGCTAGGATTCACGGGCGCTACCGCATACTATCCAAAGAGGGTGATCCGACAGTTTGGGGCACTACAGGAGATCCCTTCTCCACCACAACCTGGTATCTTTTCTTTTGACATACCGAGCAAGACTCTCAAGGAGGACGAGAAGAGACAGTTTGAAGTCAAAGTGACATCCATCATACGCTCTTTGAAGAATTCTCAGGCCGAAGAAATAAGTTGGCCAGAAAACATGACTCGTGAAGAAAACATTCATAGAGCCACTGCGGAATACATTCAGCACTTTAAAGCGACCAGACGGAGCCTTGTCGAGCCCTACGTACCCGAATACATCGTACCGTACGTACATGGAATAGAGCCGTACGTACCCGAAGACATGGGACCGCTGCCATATTCAGATGATGAGGAACCCCAGACTGAAGAGGGGAATCCATACTGGGATGATGAGGATACCTTAGACCTCAAGCGTCCTAGGTTTGAATAGGCTATTCTGTCAAGTGTAAAATAAGCAAACATTGTGACGCCTTCTCATACATTCTTATTTCTGTGTGATGCTATTTTGGACACATGAGCATAAATGTGAACATGTTTTGCGAATAAATAAAAACTATCGTCATAAATTACGCTTATTTTAATTTCAAGAATTCTTGTCGGAAAATGATTAAAAGAACTACTTACATGAGGCTAAGGCTCACGAGGTAGCCCTTTTTTCTCATCTACTGACAAGAAGCATGCAACTAAAACAATTAACTGCTTCTTTTTGGCAAAGGCAAAAGAAATACTCACTGGGAATCCTTCTGAAACAGGTACACTCTCATCATGGAATTACCAACACATCGTTTCCGAACTCGCCTTAAGACAAGAATGGAGCAACAAGAATTGACTCCGTGTGTAGGCATGCTGGAATCTCAGATGATCACCCTAGCAACTATGATGGCCGACATCAAGGCAATGTTGGAAGCCACCCAAGCTAAACAAACAACGGGTCATAACCAGAACAACGCAGGTCCTTCTTTTGTACCTGATACAATAGATAAGGAGGTGACGAGAGATACCCAACATGCAGAGGAGGACATCCATGAACCAAACAGCCGGTCACAACAAAAGGCCTCGCCTGTTGTTATCAATCTCGAAAAGGAGGAGAAGGGGAAACAGACTGTGAAAACAGAGGCAGAGGCTAAAAGATTGGCCAAGATCGAAGAATGCTTGAGCAGCCAGGGCTATGAGTGTCACGCCCCGAACCCATCGAGCTCACGTACATCCCACCAAGTCCTTGATCTTCAGTTCTCTCCCAGGATCCATCGGCCAATCATATAAACAACTTCCCAAAGAAACGATATCGCAGCGACCTTAAAACTTTCTCCATACAAATTACAATGAGATGACTCAGGACAAAGGGTATACACCTCTTATAAATAAAATTCTCCTTAGAAGTTATCACAGTTAAGTACTCCAAAATTCAATTCTTAAACCTCAAAATTCAAATACGATCCCTAAGGCCACCAAAGACATAAAACCATTCATTCCATTACTTCATCGAGAGCTCAACCTCATCTCGCCTGTACTTCTGTCTTCAAGGACCTGAAAAAGTTAATCCCCCACTGGGGTGAGATATATATATATATCTCAGCAAGTGAAACCTAGCCCTATACCTCAATACCAGTCCTACCAGACCACACACAAATGCCCTTCCACATGCAAAATAACAAGTAATGCAATGGCACCAGGCATTTCTCAAGACAACATCAACTACAGACATGGCATTCAATATAAACAATCATGCTCAATCACAGGGTCTCATACCCAAGCACATATATTCAAGTACACCACAACCACCTCTTTCTCAACCATCCACATACTCCACTGGCCACTCCTGCCACCTGACACCGCCGGGGTCTCACTAGACCAAATGGTGTCTACTCTCCAGGCTTACAGCCACTCCATGCCGCCGGGGTCTCACTAGACCAAATGGCATTCACATTTTCAATCTCAATTTCACAAAGTACTCTGACCATACATTTGCATCAGGGCACCAAGCCAATTACGATGCAAAAGGGGCACCAAGCCATGGTCAATCATTCTCTGATACCGCCGGGGTCTCACTAGACCAAATGGTATCCTCACGTTTCTATTTTATTTCACCAACCTCCGATACCGCCGGGGTCTCACTAGACCAAATGGTATCCTCACGAGTTCATTCAATTTCATCACTTTCCGATACCGCCGGGGTCTCACTAGACCAAATGGTATCCTCACGCCTTTCTCATCATCATAATGCCATCACCATACTCAATGGATTCACAACGTCATCACAACATTCACAATTCAGTTCATAAGATTTACCAGTCATTCATTTCACTCAATAAATAATCCAGCTGAGTCCAGGCATTCAGAGAAAGGATTAGATAACACTTACCTGATTAAATAACACAGTACAACACCAAGAAATTCTCCCAAGGCCACGAATACCGAATTCCCACAAATGCGTCGTCCACCTAACAAGATTAACCAATCTTGAATCATAAACCATGGAATATTCACTTCCATTAAAGTAATCTTTCCCTAGCCACACCGTTGGCAATTGAAGACACCCTTTTTAATAACCAATGAACATCGTAACTCTCACTCCGAACCCTTAATATGTTCGGTTTACTCAGCCATCTACATGGCAATACACAATATAGTGTTACGTGGACCAATTTCACCACAAATCACCTTTAAACTTCAATCCACTTCTCACATCTCCCATTAACATCTCACACGATAACATACCATATATTACGGGTCAATTGACGTCCAAAAATTCCTTATTTAGTCCCTAAACAGAATCGGCCAGCAAGTAGTCTTCCTTAAAACAGAACCGGTTTTGGGTTCCAATCGCTCAATCGAGCCATAATCTACTCTCGTGTCTAACTCTTTACACAAATAACCTTCCAAGACCTTCATTTATATGTTCAAAGAGCTCACTAAGAGCTTTGGAGTCGGTTGACACCCCAAAGACAACAAAACAGTCCAATCTCCCCTTGATCAGAATCTGTCCAGAATTTACCGCTATTGTTCTTCCATGAAAACCAAAGTTATCCTTATCCATTTACAACCAAACTTTATCTGAACATAGTACTCGGGGTTATGAATCTTTCCTAAAATATTTGAGGTCAAACGGAATTTCTAAGAGGGTAAACCATAACCTTCTCTCAGCTCGCGCGGAATCCGTCCGTTTTTCTTCCAAAAATCACTATAAATCAACCAGACCTCCTAAAATCACGAAACCAGCGGGAAAATGTTAAGGACACATAGATCTAACCTGTGGAAGTCTAATCGCCTCAAAAGACCACAGGGAAGGCCTCCTCGAGCTCACCGAACAGCAAGCACAGAAACTGACTTTTCTGGCAGTTTTTGGTTGAGGTGTTTTTGGAGAGGAAAGAGGGGTGAACATGAGGGAGAGGCTTACACAGCAGATGAAGTCCTTAATACCATTGTATCACACACATAATTCAGCCCCAAATGATAAGACAAGATTAGGTGGGCATTTAATGCCAAATACTCCCAATGGTTGACAAGTGGCACCCCCCAATAATGCAACTTAACATTTGACTCATCTTTGACCATTGTTTGAAGGGATTTTCGGCAGCCATAGGATGTAGGGAAATGTCCATTTTGTCCTTCATGAAGTCTTAAGGCAAGGGTAGATGATCCAGGGGTAAAATGGTCTTTTTGCACTTTCAGTCCAAACTTCACTTTTCCAATTCGAAATTACCATTTGGCGAGACATTGTCAAATTCCTACTCATAATTGGAATTCTCTATTTCTAATTGCCTATTTTGAGCTTCCATTTCATGATCATTCGTCCGTCGATTGTTATCCTTTCATTCAATGGCCTCGAGAGGGTCGGAATTCGGAATGTCACAATGAGTTAGCCCACTTCCACAAAATATCCCCTTTTGCTAAAGTAGAGACTCCTCCTGACTATAAGGAGCCAGAGTTCGTAAGAAAGTATAACGGGACAGGCTGTCCCCGTGCCCTCCTCAAGTATTATCTGCTCAAGATGACACACTATTCGGATTACATTCCACTATTAATGAACACGTTCCAAGAGAGTTTGGCTGGCGCCGCTCTGGCTTGGTTCATTGAGCTAGACCTAGAAGATTATGACGGATGGGAGGATCTTGCAGAAGACTTCCTCAGACAGTACAAGTTCAATACGGCTACAGCCCCAACAAGAGAAGACCTTCTACGAACTTCAAAGGCGAGAGGCGAATTAATCAGGACATATGCCCAGAGGTGGCGAGTCTTGGCTACTCAAGTAAAGCCGTCAATCCCCGAGGAGGAGCTGATTGATTTATTCCTAAAGGCACTCCCCTACGAGTACTTTGACAGGCTGAACACTTCCGGATGTCAAACGTTTGCACACTTGATTAAGGTTGCTAAAAGGCTAGAATGGGCCCTGAGAGAAAGAAAGCCTCATGAAACTTCTAGAAAGCAGTATCCCTTTAAAAAGGAAAGAGAAGCTGGACTTGACATAGCATTTATACCAGATCCCCACAAGCTCAAGCCGTTTGGCAATTCCAATCAAACCAAAGGGGGATCGTCCTGGTCGGCACCGAAAGCACAAGAGCCCAGAAGAAGGCAACCCCAGAAGCAATTTTCTCAGCTCCCGAGGCCTTTATCCAAGTTGCTCCCAGTGCTGCTAGAGCAACGCCTGGTGGCAAAAGAACCGCATAGGGCAAATCCTGTTAAATATCCTGGCTTTGACGAGAACCAAACCTGTGTCTACCACATGGGCGAGAGAGGACATAATGTGGACAACTGTTATATCCTTAAGCTGAGGGTGCAAGCTCTAATTGACAGTCAGATTCTGAAGTTTGACAATGTGGCCCCAAATGTACAAGAAAACCCACTTCCAGATCATCAAGTAGTAGGAGCGATATTTACTGAAGCGGAGGAAGACTGCCTTAAGCTGAAGGTAGACGTGCCTAAGCTGACCGACTTGCTAGCAGCCGCTTCGTCATACCCAAAAGTAGGAGAGATCTCTGCTGACGAAAAGAAACTATGCATTGCCAAAATGATGAGCTTAGGGATAATGTCCGATATCACCAATGAAGAATTCGAAGGAATTGAAGCTTCTTTATCTTTGGAAGGAAGCTACTTCGTGATCAAAACTGAGCAGGGTAGCACCTGGGGTATCCCCCACGAGAATCCGGTAGACAGTCTTAGGTCGGTCACTCAGTCAGAAGAGGAATTCGAAAAGGACGAACTAGAAGCCAAGAGACGAAGTCTAGCGGACCGCAAATTTATGGCCAACGCGCTTGAAAAGGGAGAAATTGTAGATAACCTTGGTCAAGATTCTGGGGGTACAACTTCAAAATGAAATATTCAGCCCCTCCCAGCTTTTATCAGAAAATTGAGAACATCATACCAGACGGATGGGGAGGTATGGATGATCTCTCTCAACAAGAGACCTCGAAGGACGTAGAAGAACTTTTTTCAAAAGGGCTTGACGACACCGTATCAATGGTCGAAGTCGCTATGACAGTGGTAATCAGATTGGAAGAACTTGATAGCATGAGCGGGGTGAAAGACTACCTAGTCAAGTCTGTTATGATTCAATTGCCGCAAGAAGAAGCAGACAACATGGCTGAACCAGAGACGTCTTATCAGACGACTGAAACTATAGAAGTCCCTCCAGTAGAATAATACGATCCTAAAGCAGTCCATTGGGACTATGGGACTAAAGAAGTAGACGCGGTAATGAGGTCTGGACGGTTTTATGCCCCTAGGGAAGGCGAATCCGAAAAAAAGGTCTCAAAGGAAGACGCATAAAAGCTCACATCGATCATAAAGACCAGCGAATTCGAAGCAATAGAGCAGCTGAGGAAGATGCCAGCTAAAATATCTCTGCTAGATTTATTCATCAACTCATAGAAGCACAAGAACGCACTGTTGAAGATACTCAACGAAGTACATATCCCTGAAACAATTAACGAGGTACAGTTAGGGGACTTTGTGGGGGCGATCCTTTTAAAAGACCAATTGAGCTTCTCTGATGAGGACTTCCCCATGGAAGGAAGAGGGCACAACAAGGCCTTATATATCTCCGCGCAATGTAACGGGAAAAGAGTGGCACACGTACTGATCGACAATGGATCAGCCTTCAACATTTGCCCTTTGGCTACCCTAAGAAGGTTGGGAATCAATGAGGAAACGGTTAAGGCATCCAAAATGGCTGTAAGAGCTTTCGACGGAATGAAGAAGACTGTGGTGGGTGAGATTGAGCTGGACGTATTCATCGGCCCGACAAAATTCTCTATAAACTTCCAAGTAATGGATCTGCCCAGTGCATTCGGATTCTTGCTGGGAAGGCCTTGGATCCATACAGCAGGAGCCGTCCCTTCGAGCTTGCATCAAAAAGTATGTTTTATAGTGGATGGGAAGGTGATTACCATACATGGAGAAGTCAACCTCCAAATATACCAGAACAGTGCCATTCCCTATGTTGAACCCGAAGTGAAAACATAAGCAAGCTATCATTTCATGGAACAGGTAGCCACAGTTCATACCCCAGCAGGGACAAGGTTGAGAACCCCCTACATCTCAGAAGCCAATCTTTTACCAGCTAAGATGCTACTGGCATATGGGTTTGATCCTAGAAAAGGTCTGGGTAAACACAGTCAAGGGATAAATGCCCCCCTACAGTTAAAAGCTAACCCACATAGAAGGGGCTTGGGGGTATCAGAAGTATCGCGAGAATGAATCTGTCCCGGAAGCAGCAGGCCGAGGCCGAGGCAAAATCCTGGGACGTCGGTGAGGCCGAAACAACTTGAATGACTCGTTCATCGGTTCTCCAACTTGGAAAGGCAGATCGAAGATATTCAATAGTCCTTTGAACGCCTATTTCAGAAAAGATTCCAAGTGGTTGTCTGAAGAAGATATCGCTTCACCGATAGAACCAGACTTGACAAATCCTTTTCTTGAAGACAACTCTGTGAATGCCGTCATAGAGTGGCTAAGTGATGAAGCCACTTCCTCTGAGTAAAGAGACTCTTCCCTTGTCTTTAAATACTGCATTTAGAACTTTCTGCATTTTGTCGCATTTTCTTTCCTTATTGTACGTATAGGGAAACGCCTTTGGATCTCCGGCCGTTGGTCCAAATAGCACATCTTGTAATGCGGCCCATCTTGCATTCAATAAAACCATACATATTTTGTTAAGGACATATGGAACCACGAATCAGCCCAATGATGATACTAGTTTTCTGTACAGAAGCTTGAGGCCTGATTTGCCATATGATTCCTGATTTCCAAAGAGATTTCCTTGGGGCCAGTATATCCAATGACATGAGGATTAGTCCCGTTTATACCTGTACCTATTTCGAAAACTCTTTCGAAAAGACTTTCCATGATCATGCATGTCATTCTTATGGAGTACGAACTAACCATACTCATGACATTTCAGGCATATCATCCCAAACATGCATACCAGGTTGTTACGAGATTCGGATTTTTCCAGTAACCATTCTTATAGCATTGAGGAAGATGAAGACGAGGGTTATGCGTCTATCCGCAGAGATTGGAATGCCTTTGAGGAATCGACGCCTCCTACTTCAGAATAACCAATCATTGTTAATCTGGGAGACTCCGTGAATATCAAAGAGGTCAAGATCGGCGGGCATTTATCCCTAAATGAAAGGCTCGAGTTCACAGAGTTATTAAAAGAATATCAAGACATTTTTGCATGGTCTTATGCTGATATGCCAGGCCTAGATCCTAAGATCGTGGAGCATGCCTTACCCACAGATCCCAGTATCAAACCTGTCAAGCAAGGCAGCAGACCGATGAAGGCCGAGTTGGAAGACAAAATTAAGGAAGAAGTCATGAAACTTCTTAGGGTAGGCTTTATTAAAGCTATCCCATACTCAGACTGGATTGCAAATATAGTCCCCGTCATGAAGAAGGATGGTAGAGTTCGGATCTGCGTGGATTACCGAGATCTGAATAGAGCAAGCCCAAAAGATGATTTTCCACTTCTTCACATTGATGTGTTGGTGGATAGCACAGCAGGTTATGAATTGTTCTCGTTTATGGATGGATTCTCGGGATACAACCAAATCTTCATGAAACAAGAAGACAAACCAAAGACTGTTTTTACCACACCCTAGGGGAACTTTTGCTACAAAGTCATGCCCTTTGGATTAAAAAATGCCGGGGCTACCTATCAGAAGGCCATGGTCACATTATTCTATGATATGTGTGACATTCTGAATTTTGACCCTATCTCGAAACTTATCAGTAAATGAATGTCTATCGATGTATTCCAGTTAGTCTCGCTCAGAACTGATCACTCTCGAGTCGACTAACCAATGGGGAATGGCCGTATAAGATTTAAAGTACGTGGACCAAAGAGCTTAACCACGAGTCGGTGCTTTGACCATAAGGATCGTCGAGGGAATATTCTGAACCGCTATAGGTCGATCTAAGAATGGTTTTGGAACAATTTGCTAGTGTCACGCGATTGGTTCACGGGTGAATCCGTGTGACCATGGCGTGATTTGCGAATTAACCTAACTCAATCTCTGACGATCGTAACCTGTGGAACTAGTAATTGACCCTCGCGATTACATGACAACCAAAGCCGCCGTGGCTTGGGTAACTCTTAAACGTGACATAAGTCGCGGGTCGATACGCGTAACTCCTAAGAGCCGCCCGTTAGTCAGAGACGCGCTGGAATGACAATTGACTAAATTTAGCCATAGATTGGATTTCGAGATTGGAGGCCGGACATTCGGAGATCGCATTGGAGTAAATTTGGACGTCGCTTCATCGAGGAGTTAATAAGGTTAGAAATAGTCCTGTATAGGTTAGAAAAGCGAAATTCGAACCGACGAGCGAAACCGACCTTTTTACCCATAGGATTAGCACACTTTCCAAGGACTAAGTAAGGGCAATTTGGACCTTTCCTTCCCCTAGCCTTTGGCCGAAAATCTAGGGGCAATAGGGTCATTTGGGAGTTGAATTATTTGACTTGGAAGAGACTTGAGTGACAAGACCAAACCCCATGAACAACCCTCTTTCAATGTGTCATTCCATGCCTACTATTCATGTACCTCACCCCATCAACCACCCCACTATCTAGTTTCCCTCCAAATTCCTTCTTTCACCATTGGATAACACTCTTCCTCTTCTCTCCCTCTCCCATTCGGCGACCACCACCAGAACTCCCTCTCCCTCTTTTCTTTTTTTTTCTCACGCCATCTCTCTCTCTCTCACTCGTTCTCTCATCTCGTCGCTCTCCCTCTCTCTCGGTCCCAAGGGGGAAAACCGACCGGCCACCACAATCCACCGCCCCTTGCCATCACCAGCCCGTTTCCCTCTTCACCTTAGGACCGTGGAAGGGCCGCCGTTCGGCTTGGAGGCGCGCGTTCATCCCCGGACCAGAATACAAACCGGGTAGGATCTTGAGGAAGTCTTGAGGTAAGTGGCTGCAAGTGCTTGGATAGATGCGTTAAGAAGTGTTAGGCTCGTAGTAGAGATGTTATTGAGGTTTGCTTTTGATTGCTTTCGCCTAGAAACCCCGGGACCAGGTCTGTTCACCTTGGACCGCCGCACGCCGCGCCTTCTTCCACCGCCATCCACCGCCGGCCTCGCCTTGCTTTCGGACTTGGTAAGCTCCCCTAACCCTTTGCTAGGACCTTGAGTGCATGGAAGGACCAAATGGGGTTGATTTGGTAGCTTTTAGGGGGCTGTTTTCGGTGGGGTTCTATAGAGATCCGAATTTGCATGTTGTGATAAGAATTCCCTTGATGAGTTTTGATGATTGAATGTTTGGAACCATGGATGGAATGAATTGGTGAATGTCCTAGGGTGTGGGCCGAATGCCCCATGGTGTCTTAGGACTAGCTAGAGCTTGAATTATATCTACTTGAATTGATGGAATCCTAAATGAAGCTTAGGAGTATTCGGTTTTGGGGGCAATCGTGCGAGCACGTTGAGTAATTGACTTTAACCTATGGATCGAACTCTAGTCGTGGAAAGTTTCAAGATGTTCCATTGAGTTAAGTGACCCTATGTTAGTAATTTTAGACCTAGTGTGATTAATTAGTGAGTTATAAGCCGTAATTGATTGATGTGCCATTGATGGTGTGACATGGCCGAATGGCCACTTAAGAAAGCATGGGATTATCTCAATTGATGTGTTATCGACCGCATGATATTGCCATGGACTTGATTTGTTGAATTTTACGACGTATTGCCATGATATGGGATGGTAGCTTGAGGGGTCGAATCGAGCTCAATTTGATGAGAGTGCGCACGATTGATTTAATTATGTCGATGGAAAGGAATTATAAGTATATGTACATGAGGCATCCTGATGCGTTAAACGCGGGATGGACCTGAGGTGTTAAACGCGGGTCATGAGAAATGGCATCGGAAACCTGAGGCGTTAAACGCGGGTTCCCTGATCTCTAAAGCCTGATGCGTTATTACGCGGGTTAAGCCATGGGAGTTTGATTATATCATACATGTGGATTGTTTGCTAAATGATGAAATGTTAAGTGCCCAAGTACAAGTCCTGTCTAGCCTAGTTTGTGAATTGCATGACTAAATATGTTTCTAATTGAGTTATTATAGGCCATTGCCTGTTGTTTGATTGTTTGGCCATCGCATGTGTTTGGGAAGTGTCTGGAAGTCCCAAGGGTCTAGCTTAGGGTTAGGCTAGCTTATTGAGTATATCTCACCCCGTCGTGGGACCCCCATTTTCAGACCCCAAACCCTAAGCATGCCGCCGCCGTCGATTTTTGGGGTGCCCGTCTAGATAGAGCAGTATTCCACGGAGTGCCCGGTGGGAGAGGGGAAAGCTTACATTAGGAAGTATGGCACCATCTGGATGGATGTGGGCTTAGCAGACTGGAGAGCAGACAGATTCGCAGCATGGTTCTACCGCGACAGCGATCTCACAGTTGGGCCACTGAGGACTTTTGACGTGCCGTGGGATGTCATTGGCGAGCATGATCCTTCGATTGTACACCCTGCTGATGGGGAGCTCACTGACTCCGAGACCGCACCTGATCCAGATCTTCCGCCGACACCGTCTCAGAACCCCGAGACTGATGGCGACATTGTGGGGCCCTCTGATGCTGAAGACCCCATGGAGACGGACGAGTCCGAGCCCAAGGAAGATGACGGAGAGCTAGATGATTCCGAGGACGAGCCTTTGGAGGAGGAGTACAACCCTGACGGAGAGGCCATCTACCATCCTCAGCCTGAACCCGAGGATGAAGCAGATCCAGAGCCAGAGTTTGAAGAAGAAGAAGAGGAAGATGAGGAAGACCTGGAGGAGTATGACCCAGTGCACCGCGAGGATCCCGATGATGACCGCGAGCCCGACCCTTAGATAGCCTAGGCATCCATGACTTTTTGGAGTTCCACTTTTGAGTAGTGCCTGACCCTTAGCCCGTCGTCTCTTTTGATTAGGCTAACCATCTCCCCAAATCCTAATTGTTGTATCCCAGTTTATGTTTATGTTGTAAAGTGAATCGTATGCTATGCTATGACTTGATTAAGTGTCTTACTTCCCTCAAACCCTCTCGTGTTTAATTGTCTAGGAGTTTTGCATGACGCTGCTGCATGTTCATTTAAGTTTCATTGCCTACCATGTATTGCAAAGATCCTGGGTATAATACAGATAAGGAACTGGTTGTAAGGCGATGATGTGCGCCTTAGAGGACTCGGGGCGTTACAATATGATCCACAAAGAAATTGAAGTGTACGTCGATGACATGATCGCCAAATCCAAAAAAGGGCATGATCACGTATAGGTGTTAAGAAAATTATTTGAGCGCCTGCGCAAATATAAGTTGAAGTTGAACCCTAACAAATGTGTGTTTGGGGCAAGATCGGGGAAACTTCTCGGATTCATAGTCAGTAATAGGGGCATTGAGATTGATCCTTCAAAGATTCAAGCTATCCACGATCTATCAACTCCCTCCACAGTAAAGGAAGTGAGAAGCTTTCTGGGGAGACTGAACTATATTGCCAGATTTATCAATCAACTGTCAAATGTGGCTAAGCCAATCTTCAAATTGACTTAAGAAAGGCGCGAAAGTAACATGGGATGCTGAATGCAGCAGGGCATTCCAAATGATCAAGAACTATATGATCACACCGTCGGTACTTGTGCCACCAATTCCTGGTTACCCATTGACCTTATACCTGACTATACAGCAGGAATCCTTGGGAGCCTTACTTGCCCAAACAAGCCTGATAGATGGTAAAGAAAGGGCCATCTATTACCTGAGTAAGAAATTCACGCCATCTGAAGCGAAATATGTACTAGTTGAAAGGGCCTGTGTAGCAGCGGTATGGGTACTTCGTAGACTGAGGCAGTATACCCTACACCACCACATTCAGCTCATAACAGAGAACGATCCTGCCAAGTACCTCTTGGAGAAACCCGCTTTAATTGGGAAATTAACAAAATGGCAAGTGATGCTGTCTGAATTTGACATCAAGTGTTCTCCACAGAAGTCAGTAAAAGGAAGAGCTATAGCTGACATGCTAGCAGAAAACCCGTCAAACGGTGAGTCTCCTGAAGTAACAAGCACAGAAGGTCAAATTCTAAACTTAGCAGAGGACAAGTGGGTCATGTATTTCGATGGTGCTGTTAATCTATCAAGGGCAGGCACTGGGGCAGTACTGATATCCCCTGATGATCAACATTACCCTGTGGCGGCAAAAATAGCTTTCCCTTGCACCAACAACATCTCAGAATATGAGGCGTGCATTCTAGGCCTATGATTGGCCATTTCCATGAAGATACCTAGGCTGCAAGTTTTTGAAGATTCCATGCTCATCATTTTACAGACACAGGGAGAGTGGAGGACAAAAGATGCAAAGCTCATCCCTTATCACGAATACCTTGAAGAATTAACACTCGAATTTGAAGAAGTGTCATTCGAGTACCTATCTAGATCTCATAACCAATTTGCAGATGCGTTAGCCACCCTGGCCTTAATGTTACAAACAACTAGAGGGTTGGATATAGAACCCCTAAGGATCAATATAGTTGAAAGGCTAGCTTATTGTATGCTAATCGAAGAAGAATTTGATGGGGGAACCATGGTATTACGACATTAAGAATTATCTTTCAAAAGGGGAGTTTCCTGAAGGATGCCACCCAGGAGACCGGAGATACATAACCAAGATGGCCAGCAAGTTCTTTCTCAGCGGACAAATTCTATACAAAAGGTCATTTGAATCTACTCTATTGAGGTGCGTAGATGCCAATGAAGCAAATATTCTCATGAAAGAGATCCATGAAGGTATATGTGGGCCTCATATGAACGGCCACTTCCTCGCTAGGAAGATCATGCGGCTTGGCTATTTTTGGATGACCATCGAATCAGACTGCTGCCAGCATGTCCGGTCATGCCACCAACGCCAAATATATGGTGATAAAATCAATGCACCACCAAACGAACTACACCAAATGTCTGAAGTTTGGCATTTCTCTATGTGGGGGATAGACATGATAGGGCCTATTAATCCTGTGGCTTCAAATGGTCATCGCTTCATCCTGGTAGCGATTGATTATTTTACGAAGTGGGTAGAGGCCAGTTCTTACAAGAACGTCACTGCAAGAAATGTGGCAAGATTCGTCAAAAGAGACATCATCTCCCGGTATGGTACCCCTCAAGCGATCATCACAGATAATGGGTCTAACCTGAACAACAAGATTGTCAATGGTCTATTGGATCACTTTGGTATTCGACATCTGAATTCATCCCCCTACTGCCCACAGATGAATGGGGCAGTGGAAGCAGCCAACAAAAATATCAAAAGAATCTTGGCTAAAACAGCAGAAAACTACAGGGATTGGCATGAAAGGCTGCCCTTCGCCTTAATGGCTTACCGAACGTCAATCAGGACTTCTACTGGGGCAACTCCCTACAGTCTGGTGTATGGGACGGAAGCAGTTCTACCCGTGGAAGTTAAGATTCCCTCTTTGAGAATCTTGTCAGAGGGTAAGCTCTCCGAGCCAGAGTATTCCAAACACAGATACGAATAGTTGAATTTAATAGACGAGAAGCGTCTTAAAGCCATTTGTCATGGACAAACTTACCTGAAGAAGGTACCCAGGACGTTTAACCGAAGGTCAAGACCAGAAATTTCGAAGTAAATGACTTGGTAATTAGGAAGACTTTGCCGAGTAATATCCATCCGGGAGGTAAATTCACCCCGAATTACGAAGGCCCCTACATTATCAAGAAGATTCTCACTAGAGGAGCATTGATTCTTGTAAACTCCGAAGGAGAAGAATTGGGGCACCCTGTAAACTCAGATGCTGTGAAGAAATATTACCCTTGAAATAAAATCAGATTTCGATTATATGACTCATCCCGGATTGAGCCGAGTCATCATAATAGTCATTGCATAAGCATATCATGCATCCATGCATACATTAGCATGTGTTCAATATTGCAGGATCTAAGGAAGCAAGGCCCTTAATGGCAAATACCAGGAATGTCTGATGAAGACAGCAGACAGCAAAACGAAGAGCAGAAAATGCAAAGAATGGCACAGGGGCACGCTCCAAAATGAATGAAGCCATTGAGCAGGATTCATCGCCCCAATCAGACGAATGCATCATCACTATAGGTCAAAATGGCTGATTTATGTAATCTACGCATTGGCTTTCAAATGGGAATGCATGATCAAGGAGACCTAACGGCGTGGTGGTCAGATTTTCATGAATTTATGAATTTCCATTGGAGCGCATGATCAAGGGTAAGGTGTATCGTTCTAATTTTCTGAAATTCGAGAGCATACACTGCCATATTCCTTTTATATTTTTTCAGGGATCCCTGGCCACGCTGGACAGGTAAGTATTCATTTCCCTATCTCTCAGGTTTTAAGACTGTCAGAATCCTTATTGCTAGAATTTGAAGGCTTCTTGGAATCTAGCATGCATTCAAATCTCATGTCTAGAAAGACGCAAAATTCTCACAGTCATGTCATTGGCATTCATGTTTAAACTTGGAGGTTATCTGAACATGATTGAAATATGCATTGTGCATCATAAATCCCCTTGAGGGTAAGTTTTGGAGAAAGCGAAATGAACTTTTCCAACAAGAGTTGTTTAGAACTGTTTAAAAGGATGTTTCCTCAGACAAGAGGCAAGCTGGATCCAAACACGTCCTATACACACTTGAGAGATGAGTGGAGTGGTAAGGATAGCGAGACCTTGACCTACGGGCGTAAGGGTTATTCGCAGTGATTACATGGATCGAGACGACGGAGGCATTCGTTTCTCTATCATAAACACTACAGGTGACCATTGATAACCCTTTGAACGGCGGTTTCATTCTTTACCCCTGTCAAGAACCACCCCACAGTGGGGCAAACTGGAGGTACGTCCAGCGGTATCAGGAGGTAAATGGTTAGAAGTTCTCTTGCTCAGACTTGCATCAATCTTCGTGTGTTGCTTGTCATTTTAACTTCTATGGTAGTTCAAGTGCTTTAAGATGACGAAAAGTATTCGTTTCTCTATCCTATACACTTTTACCATTTGCACAGCCCAATTGAGCTTGTACTTCGTTTCGCAAACCCGTTGGTGATCATTGCATATTCCAAGACGGAAGCGACGTCACTTCAAGAGCGGAAAAAGTTCGAAAGATATGATTTGTAAAAATTCCTGGACTAATGTTTGAGTGCTGAGATTCAAGTTGTACATCTAGCACACTCATTTGAAAATTATGGTCCCCAAAAGAAAAGAAAAGGTGGGATTTCGATAAAAGATAAAAAAAGAAGAAGAGAAAAATCCGATCCTGGGCATCAAGAAAAAGCAAAGTGCCTGGTAAAAGTAAGGCCAGTGCCCGTTCAAATACTTGTACACTTGTGAGTCATGTGTTTTGATCTTGTAAAATGCCGAATGATGGCATAATACCTTTGTATAGGTCACTAGTGAGATCTGGTTATAAAAGAAAATCCCAAGGGAGCTGGACAGCAAAGGATACTCCCAAATCATGTCACACTCAGATGATGAAAGCATAGACAAGATGTTGACGCCCTCTCAACTTGAAAGAGATATTCTCTAAAGATAAATGTGCGCTTCGAAGACTGACAATGCTCTTCAAAGACTATCAATGCACTTCAAAGACTGAAGACGCTCTTTAAACCAGAAAGGGCAAGATGGCAGCAAACTTGCAGTGATCACCAATAATAAACCCTTCGCGTATTATGAGCCAAAAACAAGCCTTTTTTGGTCCCCAAACCTACCTACGTTACAACCCTGAAAAGCCTTTTCTGATTAAGGCACTTGGATTGACATAGGGTTTAATGTCTAAGCTTAGCTCGAAGAAGTTCGAGCAAGATTATTTTTTTCTCATTTCGCAGGTTTCTTGACTTGTAAACCTGGAGCAGACGTTGAAGACTTCTCTTCAATGGCCTTGACTTGCTTGCAAGTCCCCCTTGAAAACCGTTGACCAAGCCCAACATTACGGTCCCTTGGAAGTCCTCCTAATCGATCGAGGTGTATGCACTGCGAATGATCCTGAACCCTAGGCGCAGGTTTGATAAGAAATTCGAATACATTCTTGGTAAAAGACCATTATCTCAAAACGGTCAGAAGTCCTCTTTGATGAGAATACTCCGTTGAACATTTTAACCAAACTCTTTCGGTAGTTTCAGATTGTCTAATTCAAACTTTCCCCACAAGGAATTTTTGATCACTTCCGTATGTTGCAAGGTGTTTTGGATAACCTCCAGCATCGTAATGCATTCATTGAAATTTTCTCATGACTATGATATAAGTCATAAAGTGCTGTCAGTTTGACATTAGATATCACTTAAAGACCATTGATGTGCCCTTGGTGAGAAAATTTTCAGATTGGAGCTTGTACAAGATTCTTGATGACTTCGGCTCCTAAAATGGCTTGTATCACTCTTGGTGAGAAATAATTCACATGTCTAAACTTCTGACAGATTTCTGGTAACCCCAAATCTCAGAAGAACGCAACCTCTCTTGGTAAGAAAGAGTTTACATGTTCAAGCTTCTGTAGGACCCCTGGTATCCCCAGACCTTAGAATGCTACTTCTTTTTGTGAAGAATAACTTTCAAGTTTAAGCTTCTGCAGAATTCCTGGCAATCCCAGATCTCAGAAGAATACAACCTCTCTTGGTAAGAAAGAGTTTACATGTTCAAGCTTCTGCAGGATTCCTGGTAATCCCAAATCCCAGAAGAACACAACCTCTCTTGGACTCGTGGTAGCCCCAAGTCCCAGAACAACACATTTCTCTAAGAAGGAGAGTTTATATGCCTGAGCTTCTGATAGATTCTTGGTAACCCCAGATTCTAGAAGGATGCCTTGCTTTGTGAAGAAGAGCTTTCGAGTTTATTTTCCTGCAAGATCCCTGGTAATTCCATATCTCAGAAAAATACATTCTTATGAACAATTTTGTAGGTTTGATCTTTCTGCAGGCTACCTGGAGTCCCCAGATCCCAGAATGTCACCTCCAATGTCAAAAGGGCAATCTCCGAAATCATCCATCTGTGAGATTTCAAGTTTGTAGGTTTGAGCTTTCTGCAGGATACCTGGAGTACCCAGATCTCAGAATGTCACCTCCAATGTCAAAAGGACAGTGTTTGAAATTATCTCCCTGTGTGAGATCCCAGTGTTACAGGTTGGAACTTTCTGCAGGATACCTGGAGCTCCCAGATCCCAGAATGTCACATTCAATGTCGAAAGGACAATATTCAAGATAGTCTTTCTGCAAGATCTCAGGTAGCCCCTAGATCCCAGAAAAATCTTATCAAAGTTTTTGCAGGTTTAAGTTTTCTGCAGGATACTTGGAATCCCAAAATCCTAGAATAACGCTTCACGTATCGAAAACTTTTGACAAAATCAGCTTTCTGTGAGGTTCTAGGTAACCCATAAACCCAGAATAGCTCATCAGGTGGAGCCTAAGGGTTAGGCACACCTCATTTGTAAAGATCCTAGTTAATTCCTTAGAATATAGGATCAAAATGTTCGACAATCCCTAAGAGACTGGGTGCATCATCCATAGGTTCCTAGCAGAAAGGAGTCCTATTCCCGGCCTGATCCCCTTGAAGGATCAAAATGTTCGACAATCCCTAAGAGACTGGGTGCGTCATCCATAGGTTTCTAGTAGAAATGAGTCCTATTCCCGGCCTGATCCCCCTGAAGGATCAAAATGTTCGACAATTCCTAAGAGACTGGGTGCGTCATCCATAGGTTCCTAGCAGAAAGGAGTCCTATTCCCGGCCTGATCCCCCTGAAGGATCAAAATGTTCGACAATCCCTAAAAGATTGGGTGCGTCATCCATAGGTTCCTAGCAGAAAGGAGTCATATTCATGGTCTGATCCACCATACATATCAAAACTTCTGAAAATCCCTAAGAGACTGGGTGCGTCATTCACAAGTTCCTATCAAATATAGGAATCCCATTCTTGTACGGCCTACCATACAGGCTAAAATTTAACCACCCTAGGATATTCAAAAGACGAGTCCCTATGTATTCACTTGAACCCGCCATACACCGTGCATGCCGCACGAGCATCATGCAGGTGATCAACAGGTAAATAGCAGGTGGGTCTCCCTACTTTCTCTCTCACGTCTGCAAAAGAATGAGGAGCAGAGCGTTCACCAGCGGAACAAGAAAGATTGAGTGTCAAGATTCGTTTTTCTTTTCCCCAGTCGAGTTGGTCTAGACTCAGGTGTCACCTGTCTTTGAGCGAAACCTCTCACGAGATTTCTCTCAAAGAGGGGCAGCTGTTGACACCTGATTTTTTACCAAGTCTTTTTGCAGTTATAATTTGAAAAATCACAGAAAATTCATAAAAAGTCAAAAAATTACAAAATCAACTTTGGTGGCCTTGGCCAAGCCCAAGGAACCATTCTTGACCAAAAAATAATTTCCCAAAATTTTCACATTTTTTAGTATTTTTTAGAAAATAGGAAAATACTCAAAAAATCAAGAAAAATAGCATTTGAGGTCATAAAAATATGAAAAAATAGCCAATTTTTTTTATTTTTAATCCCTTGCATTTTTGACCTCACAAAAAATCCAAAATCAGATTCAATTATAGGTGTTCCCTTGTAACCTGTACTATTGAATCTTAGAAAAAAATATCAATTGAGTCTTTTAATTTGCAATTTTAGCATTTTCTAGGATCTTGACATTCAATCTAATTGTCCCCTATTTCAATTTGACCTAATTGTTCGGAAAAATTGCTCAATTGCAAACATAATTGTATTTTAATCCATGAATTTGGGCATAATTGAAATTACTTTCAATTCAAGGGCTATCATTACAAATTGAACATGCTGCCCAATGGATTTCACCATTCTAAATCAATTGGCATAGGTGATTTGGCCCATTTTAGTCATTAGAACCCTGTCGCGACCCTCTCGAGGTTCGCCGTGGGCTCTCGAGGGCTAATGGGCCGTCCAGTCTGGTCAGACGCGGGCCTCTCCCAAGGCCCGTTACCCAAATCGCAACGGAGGTATACGTAGTCGACCTTCAGTGTGGTCTAGTGACATGTGTTAAGTGTGCATGCCATGGAGTCGCCACCAATCATTTTTTGGAGGGTATGATTGGACCACCCTATTGAATAGTCGGGAGTTTCTATTCAATTCTGCGATAACCAGAGAAATGGGTTCGGGGACTTAGTTACGCCAACTGTAAGAGTTGACGCCCTTTCGGTACCTAAATTGACTGAATTTTCTGACCTAAGATTTCATGCAGATGAGTGGAATATGAATCCTAAATCTAGGAATTCATGCAAATAGGAATGACTATCCTGGAAATCACAATCAATAATAAAAGGCGCAAATCAATGAATCCAAGTATGCAAAGTAAACACATCAAATCAACATGACACTCATAAGAAGGCTCTATTAACCTAAATAAGTATCAATCAAGCTTAGGAATGATTTAGACATGATTTTACCCATAAGGGGTAAAGTCGTAATTTTGAGACAAAAGGGACGATTTGCCCAAAAAAGGCAAAATCATCATTTCGGAATGAATTCGGAGTAAAACGATGTCAAAAATAGGTTTGGTCACTCAATTGACCCATTTCCTATTTTTTTTTGCAATTTTCATGATTTTTTGGAATTTTAGAAACCGATTTACCATTCGAAGGGTAAAGTCGTCATTTTCTAAAAATGAGAATGAAATGTGGAAATCCTAGACATAAGGTTTAGCCACCTATCTGGCTCATCGCCAAATTCTAAGCAATTTCCACAATTCATCGGAATATCAAAGACGATTTACCCTTTGAGGGGTAAAATCGTCGTTTTGGATTAAATGGGAGAAAATCCTAAAAAAACGACAACCAATCAATTTCTTTTGATCATTTTCAGCCTTGGGAATTTTCTAGAATTTTTTTAGTAATTTTCTGCAATTCTTCTCAATTTTTTTGTTTTTCTTTAATTTTTCCATTTTTTTGGCATTTTCTGATTTATTAATATTTTTTTTATATTTTCAGAAAATATTTTAACAAAAAGCATATCATTGGCAATAGACAACACTCAACCAGATAAATAAGCTAACTACTGAACTGAGATAAATACATGCAAAACAATTCTATAATGGCGACATTTTAGAAAAATAACCCTAATACACGGATCGGGTACGTAAAACATACCGGATTGGACACCGGCCTTCAATCGCCCAGCCCCAGCCTGCGACCATCTCCATGCACATCACCTGTCGATCACCACATCAAAATGTCAACAATCAATTTTACAAGTTTTAAGACCGGTAATAAATAATAATAATTTAAAAAATAAATAAATCCAGGCTCGGAAACGGGCCAATTCACTCAGCCATGAACCGGCTATGGGCTCACGGCCTCGGCCCAAGATCACGGCCTCGGCCCACGGCTTTGGCCCACGGCCTCGGCCATGGGCTCGGCCTTGGCCCACGGCCTACGGCCTTGGCCCACGGCCTCGGCCATGGGCTCGGCCCATGGCCTTGACCTACGGCCTCGGCCCACGGCCTCGGCCCACGGGCTCGGCCATGGCCGAGACGCACGGCCACTCGGCCGACGTCCTCGGCCCACGGCCTCGGCCATAGGCTCGGCCATGGCCGAGGCGCACGGCCACCGGCCTACGGCCTCGGCCATGGCCGAGGCGCACGACCACCGGCCCACGGTCATGGCCGAGGAGAACGGCCACCGGCCCACGGCCGTGGCCGAGGATCACGGCCACCGGCCCACGGCCGTGGCCGAGGATCACGGCCACCGGCCCACGGCCATGGCCGAGGTGCACGGCCACCGGCCCACGGCCATGGCCGAGGCGCACGGCCACCGGCCCACGGCATTGGCTCGCTGACTCGGCTATGGGCTCGGCCATGGCCCAGGATCACGGTGGTAGCTGGCTCGACGAAGGTGGCCGGACGTGTGGTGGCGGGGAGTGATGTACGACGAGATGGGGAGATTCACCAAGAAAAAGAAGAAGAAGAAGAAGAAGAAGGAGAAAGGGGAAGAAGAAGAAGGAGGAGCAGAGCTGCGGATGATGAAGGAGAGGGGAGGAGAGTAAAGTAATAAAAAAATATAATAATATAATAATAATATAATAAAATACTAAAAAGTAAAATAATAATAATAAAATAATCAAAAGCGAAGACAAAATGATTAGTTCCATTTTCCTTTTAAATGATGATGTTTTCACTCCTTTTCCTTTTAATCATTACTAATATTTTTGTCAAATTCAATTTTACGGTGATTAGTGAACACCTAAAATGGAACCTGAATTTTACTGTTTTATGAGGTCCTAAAGTAAAGAAAATTAAAAATAAAAATACCTACTATTTGTATATATTTTTGTGACCTCGAATACTACTTTTTTTATTTTATTTTTATTTTTATATTTTTCGAAAATAATAATAATAATAAAATAGGAAAAATATGAAAAAAAATATTTTTATCCAAAATGGTTCCTTTAGCTTGGCCAAGGCTACCAAAGTTGGTTTTTGTAATTTTTTAGCTTTTTATGAATTTTCTATGAATTTTTGAAAAATAGAGGAAGAAAAAGGTTGATCAAAATTTAGGTGTCAACAGCTGCCCCTCTTTGAGAGGAATCTCATCAGAGGAATCCCCTCAGAGGTTTCTCTCAAAGACAAGGTGACACCTGAGTCCTGATCGACTCGACTCGTGAAACTAAAGGAAAAGGAGTCATGACATCCGTTTTTTTTATGCTTGTCGATGTATGCTCTTTCTTGAAAGGGGAAACATTTATTTGACATGAGAGAGTGAGATAGTAGAGAGATATACCTGCCACTTACCTATTCGATGTTTGTGCGATTTTCGCAGTGTCTGATGGATTCCAGAGAATTTCTAGGGACTCGTTTCTAGAGTGTCCTAGAGAGGTTAAGCTCTGACCCGTATGGTAGGTTAAACCATAATGAGATTCCTAACTGATAGGAATCTAAGGAAGACGCGCCCCATTTGGGATTTGCCAAGGATTTTGATCCGTATGGTGGATCGGACCATTGAGTTGACCATTTAAGTGATTTTCGCTATTGGATTGACCATTCAGGCGGTTTCTACCTTTGATTGACCCTTCAGGCGGTTTCTACCATTGTGTTGACCCTTCAAGCGGTTTCTACCTTGGTGTTGACACCTGATTTTTTTTACCATTTATTATTGTGATTTTTATTCTTTAAAATTAATTAAAAATATCAAAAAAGGTCATAAAATCACAAAATCAACTTTGGAAGCCTTGGTTTAACCTTAGGAACCAATTTTGAACAAAAAATATTTTTCGGTATTTTTAATATTTTTCGAGTTTATTTAATTATAAAAATACCCAAAAAATCAGAAAAATACCATTCGTGGTCAGAAAAATACCCAAAAATATTCGATAATTTTGTTTTAATTTCCTCTTCAAGTGTGTCACTTTAAATCTCAAAAATTCGGCTCGGGTCACTATGTTCCTTCACAAACATAAACCCGAACCGAGCCTAAAAAAAATCATTTTCGAGTCTTTTAGTTTTCAATTCTCACTTTTTATAAGCTATGACGTTGGATTCTAAAGTCTTAAAGTGCAATTAGGTCAATTTGCCCTCCAATTTAATCAATTTTTACCAAAAGGGCTTAATTGCACATTTTTCTTTCAATTAGTCCCCGGTTTCACGGATGTATACGTATGCTCTACGTATTTATACATCATACGTATTTATATGTTATGCATATTTGTATTGTTTGGTAACCTCTTTAACTCTTGTAATAATAATAATGGTTATTATTTTTAACACCTTTGTTAGTGCCTTTTTTAGCATTTTTGTATTGTGAGTGCTATTTTTAAATAGCATTTTTTGTATTATAAATTGTGAGTGCTATTGTTAGTGCTATTTTTAAATGACATTTATTTATCATAAATTGTGAGTGCTATTGTGAGTGCTATTTTTAAATGGCATTTATTTATCATAAATTGTGAGTGCTATTGTTAGTGCTATTTTTAAATAGCATTTTTGTATTATAAATTGTGAGTGCTATTGTTAGTGCTATTTTTAAATGTCATTTATTTGTGAGTGCTATTATTAGATAGAATTTATAATTGTTAGTGCTATTTTTAAATAGAATTTTTGTATTATAAATTGTGAGTGCTATTGTTAGTGCTATTTTTAAATAGCATTTTTGTATTATAAATTGTGAGTGCTATTGTTAGTGCTATTTTTAAATGTCATTTATTTGTGAGTGCTATTTTTAGATAGAATTTATAATTGTTAGTGCTATTTTTAAATACAATTTATTGGAAGGTATTTTTGGCTATAAAAGGATGGCAAGAGTTTTGAGGTTGAAGGGGAGAGACATTTTGTAGAGTGTGCAAATTTTTGAGAGCTTAGAGAGAAGAACACAAACACTCTCTATATTCTCATAATCTTGAGCGAGCAAAATATACTAAGTCCGGAATATTGATTCCGCATATTGCTAGCACAATTGTTGTGGAGTTATTAGTCGTCTCCCCGTTCGTCAATTGGTGGTGCGTCCGAACTAGATGCCTAACACTTGTGGAGGCTGAGATCGAAGAACATCGAACCGACACCTCCGTTCAAGCACGCTACGAGAGGTAATCTATTTACTCCCTTTGAGACTTTGTGATTTTTTTCGATTGAAATGCACGAAGTACGCCTCTGGAGATACATGTGTGGGTTGTTATTTATTTCCGCTACGTGTTACGTGGATCCCAACAGTGGTATCAGAGCCAATCCTTAGGTGTTTTCGTGCATTTAATTGATTTTTTGCAATTTTTGCAATACTATGGCCAATATGTATTAACGAATTATTCGTCTTACATGGCTAATGGAGATTGATTATTTTATATGATAAATTAATCAACGTAGCAAAAATTGAGATTAAATCAATTTTGAATCGAAAATTTATGGCTATCTTATTTTACGTAAAAATTCTGAATATGATTCAACGTAGAATTTTTATTGTGCCTTCCTAAGTTTTAAATTGTGAATTTATTACTTACGTGAAAGGGTGGTGATCATGGAAAAATCCCTAATCAATGTGATTGATGTATATATGAATGTATGATGATTATTTATATATTTGGGGTTGTAATTATTAAATGGAGGCTGCGTACTCCTTTTATTTTTCATGTAATCTTTATTTTTAGCATAGTCAATTGTTGATGTAAATGCTACGAGGATTACGTGGAGGAGCCTTTTAAGTCGGCGAGCTCTTTGGGGCCCAATTCTTGAAGAGTTCAAGAAACCAAGAAGAAGCGAAGAGCGGCTCTCCGTTATTAAAATATTAAAATGATTATATGTGGTCTCATTGGCTCGAGACCCATTAAATCATAATTCCATGATCACCACGTAGGATAGATATTTATGTGATTGACATCTATTTATTTATTATGATTACGTGAGCATGTTAAACTGGTTAATGTGCAAAGTCAGACTTACCTCTCCCAAAATTGTGCCTGCATGAAATCCTAGTTAGAAAAATCACTCGCATTAGGTACCGAAAGGGCGTTGGTAACGACACCAGCGTAACCAAGTCCCCGAACCCAAAATCTCTGGTTCCGTAGAACTGATCGATCTCTCCCAATCGATCGGTAAGGTTTCCGGTCTACCCTCCAAGAAAGACCGGTGGCGACTCCAAATGCATGCACAAGTTGCACATGCCACCACGACCACACTAAGGTCGAAAGCGATCGACTCTTATCGTTGAATCCTCCTGAAAAATACTCCCGCCGCGATTTGGTATGGGCCTGGGAGGGCTCGCACCGATCCAAGACCCGTGATCGGTAATCCATTAGCCGCGTCCGCTTCCGGATGGGTCGCGACACTTGGTTTGACCCTTCAGGCGGTTTCTACCTTGAGTTGACCCTTCAGGCGGTTTCTACCTTAGTTTGACCATTCAGGCGGTTTCTACCTTTGTTTTGACCCTTCGGGCGGTTTCTACCTTGGTTTGACCCTTTAGGCGGTTTCTACCTTTGTTTTGACCCTTCGGGCGGTTTCTACCTTCAGTTTGCTTTGAAAATGGGTCTCATGACGAGGGTTCTCCACGTCCGATGAGACTGCCTAATTTTTAAAAAGGGGTCTCATGACGAGGGTTCTCCACGTCCGATGAGACTATTTGAATTTTGAAAAGGGATCTCATGACGAGGGTTCTCCACGTCCGATGAGACTGCCTAGATTTTTTTTTTTAAAAGGGGTCTCATGACGAGGGTTCTCCACGTCTGATAGGACTTTTTCTTTTAAAAGAGTTTTTCTTCCCCTCTTTTTTTAGAGATCCCGAAGTTTGTCGGGAATTCAGTTTTTTGAAGCAGTGAAAGATTTTATTTTGACAAAGCTTCACTTGAGTCTGCTGAGGCGACATTCTGGGAGCTGGGTTCTCCAGGTATCCTGCAGAAGTTTGAGCTTGAAAGATTTTTCTTCACCAAGAAAACGTTAGTAATTTTTGGGAAGACCACGGCTGTCCACTTGACAAAAACCGTATGACTTAAGTTTTAATTGTGAAATGTGCATTTTGATGCTGGAGGTTGTCCAAAGCATTCTTGCAACATGCAAATGTGATCACAAATCCCTTGCACGGAAAATATGGATCAAACAATTTGAAATTTCCAAAAAGAGTTTGTTCAAAACATCTATTGGAGAATTTCTCATCCAAGAGGGCTCCTCACCGCTCTGTGATAATGGTCTTAAGGAATGCGTCAACTTCCTATTAACCTGTGCCTAGGTTTTAGGATCATTCGCAGCGCATACATTTTGATCGGTCGGGAGGTCTTCCATGGGACCGTAATGTTGGGCTTGGTTATTGATCTTCAAGAGGGACTCACTTTTGAGTCAAGGTCATTTGAATGAAATTCTTCACCATCTGCTCCGGGTTTACAAGTCGAGAACCCTGCAAAATGAGAAAGAAATAGTCTTGCTCGTACTTCTTCGAGCTAAGCTATATGTTAACCCAAATGTCTTAGTCAGAGAAGACTGTTTCAGGGTTATGACATTGGTAGGATTGGGGACCGAAAAAGGCTTGTTTTTGGCCCAGAATTTATGAGGGGATTGACATTGGTGATCATTGCAAATTCGTCACCTGTCTTTTCCATTCTGCATATTCAGTTTTTGAGGTGTGCAACCGCTTTTGAGGTGTGCACAAGTCCTTTAGAGAGCGTCTCTTGTTGCATTCAGAGACCGATAATTCTCTCTATATCTTTGCTCCGCGCTTGACGCCATTTGGGGAGTAGCCCTTTTGATACTACTCTTTTAGGAATTTCCTCTTTTCCCGACCAGACTTTACTGGGGATCAATCAAACAGCTTATGCGAGCATCGGCCTTGCTTTTACCAGGCACTTTGCTTTTTCTTATCTGATGCTGAGGATTTCTTTAATCCCTTGTCGCAAGCGGGATGCTTGGCAATTGTGCTAGATATATGACTTGGCTCTTAGCACGCTTGAGTATCGACTTAGTAGCTTTTTCGTAAACCCTAGGTCTTGAACTCCCTCGTTTCTGAAGTGATGTCGCATCCGTCTTGGAAAGTGCAATGATCACCAACGGGTTTATGAAATGATTTTGCAGGCTCAACTTGGCTATGCAAAGGATTCGGTGTGTGGGATAGAGAAATGAATGCTCCTCATCATCCTATGGCACTTGGATTACCATATAAACAACACACAAAGATTAATGTTAGTCCGAGCAAGAAAATTTCTAACCATTTCCTCCTGATGCTGCTGGACTCACCTCCATTTTGCCCCGATGTGGGGTGGTTCTTGACAGGGTTAAGAATGAAAATCGTCGTTCAAGGGGTTATCAACGGTTACCTGTAGTGTTTAGGGGATATGAAACGAACGCCTCCGTCGTCCCAATCCATGTAATCGCTGCGAATGGTCCCTACCTCCGTAGGTACAGATTTTGCCATCCGATTCACTTCCCTCATCTCTCAAGTGTATGTAGGATGTGTTTGGACTGGGTTCGCCTCTCTTTTGAGTAAACTTCCTTTTGAATGATTTGACAAATAATCATATTTGGAAAAATTCATTTCTTTCTTTCCCAAAATTTATCCATCGAGGGGATTTTGTGATGTATCGTGCATGTTTTATTCATGCTTTGGGCAACCTCCCGATTTAAATCATGAACATCGATGCATTGGATAATTTCCATGACGGCTAAAGGGATTTTAACATTCTTTATCTCCAGCTAACTGGGAAAGGGATACTTACCTACCTGTCGCGGCTGCAGACCCCTGCAAATGTAAAGAAAGCATATCATTGTAGGTTCACAAATTTTTCAAAAATCGAAACGATACATCCTACCCTTGGTCATGTACTCTGACGAGTAGTACATGGGATGTAAGAACTTGTTCCTCTGCAAGGCGACTCCCCTGCCAAGGATAGACAACAAGTATCAATTCATATCCTCGAATTCAAGACAAATTGGGACGATACAACTTTACTCTTGATTTTCATCCCATTCTGATGTGGCGTGTTGATATGAACAACATCTATCAAATCCGCCTATCCATGCTTGGAGTGTTTGTAACATCACTGGTTCATCTGCCCCCAGCTGGGCAGCGTCTGTTCTGCTATTTGAACGCATGACTCCTTAAGTGATTTATCCATGTTTATCATCTGAGAAGGAAAAGAAAGAAGACATTATTTCGGTATCCGATTGGAGATCGTTTAGGAACGATACATCGTTTTACCAAATGGGTGGCTTTGCGGCCAGATGCATTTTGCATTGAAGGGGTGGATTCCATTATGCTCTGCGAACGATGATCATTGCTTGGGGAGCTCGCCCCTGAGCTTAAAGATGCTCAAAAGGTAAGGCGGATCTTCGTACGACTAGTTTTAAGCGTAAATGAGAAATGCCCCCGTGGGAGCCTTACAATGGGATTGCCAATACATTCATTCAGGCTATTCATCCTCTTTTCTCCGAACATTTTTTTACAAATCGCGCCTTGAATCAAACACCTGATCGTCGGCTCTGTATCACTATTGCAAGAGTCCGCCAGCTTCAGGCTGATCGAGCCAGAAATTGAGTTCCTCTCCAAGGAAATCGCTCGAATCTCCGAGCCATTGATGCTCAAGTCGAGTGTCACCGACCGCTGGCGATAGATCACTCTCGCCTTGGATGATTTGATTCCTCGAGCTGGAACCTCCCTTGTTGACCGGCAAATATGTAGACATGTCCCATGTAAATGTTGGATTTGCCATGGGAAGAGCACTAGCAACAGGTTGGTACTCAAATTGGGGAGTTCCTATTTGCGGGAACTGCGGTATATACACTTGAGGGGTATTGAGACTACTTGGTGGAGCGTTCTGATTTGGGTTAGAGGAGTCGGTGACATGGTTGCTGGTCTCGTCAACACCGAAACATGGTTGGGTGTTCCCGGCTCTACAATCATCGTGGTTGCAGTTATGACCAACATTTAAGTTCGAACCAGCTCCATCCGAGCTTAGTGTCACCCGTCCCTCTTTTAGCAACCTCTTGAAATATCCAAGGTGGCTCGCGACGTTAACTTTAGAGAGTCCCGGCACGTTCAGGATTTCGTGTATGCGCGTTGATCGTGCCGTGTCGATCCCCAACTGTCGAACTGTATCAACAAATTTCTGATGGAGTTCAGCAGTCCAAGAAAATCGCGCTTTCTTGTCAACAAGAACAGCTCGCCGACTAATCTCTATGAGATCTGATTGTGTTGGAAACTGCTCTTGTAAGCCTTCGACGGTATCTGACTGCATCGGAAGGCATTGCGAAAGGCATTGTAACATATGAGCACTACCAATCTCTAGAAGTGGCTCTTCGGAGAATATTTCACTGATGAGAATATGGTTATTGCAATCAAGGCAAGTGGCGCTGCTCAGTGCTTCCTCATATCTAGCGCTTTCTGTTCGAAGCTTTTCATTTTCTTCTTTCAGAATCGCTAGCTCTTGCTGTCTATGTAGATTCCCCAGCCGGGCTCGTTTGTTACGAAACCACTTATTGACCTTCCCAGGCTCCCACCCTAACTCTCGACCTAGCTCAGCCCTCTGCTTCTCATCTGGATGGGGGCATTCCTCGAAGAAAAAATCAAGCTCCCGGTCTTGACTTGAAGTATGGTGAAGGGGATGTTTTCCTTTCTGACGCTGATCACTGCTATGGGTATTGTTTTCATTACCACAACCTTGAGTTTCATCGTTGGAAGTGTCAATCTCCATGACCATCGTGCCGGATTCGGTCCCGTGATCTTCAAATTCTTCCAGCAGTTTAAGCTCGGAGACTTCCAAGTCGGGCGTTTCCAACAAATGACGGTATCCTTGGAACATTTTGGATCGAAGTATCACTGACTGATCGTCGCAGAAGTCATCTGATCCTTCGAAATATTGATGCATGGGTTGGGTAGTATCGCCCGACTGGTTCTTCGAGCTGGAACCTCCATTTCTTCTCGAGAACATGAGAGGGGAGTTGATCGATTGACCCCCACAAGCATCTCCTACTTGGGAATTAGGGAAACAAAAATGCTCAACGCATTCCCTTGTTAGATCCTTTGAAACCACATGCCCTAGTTCGGCAAGTCCTTGGGCACTAAGCGCAGAAAGCTCATTAGTAAGCGGAAAAACAGCGACGGATGGGTGCTGCACCTGCTGCATCTGTGGCACACACTCTTGAAGAAAATTGGGATGACTCAGATGAATATTCTGATCAATTTCCCAATAAGTGTTGAATTTGTAACCGAGGTTAGCATGGCGCTGTCTTAGCGCTCTTCTGTAACAACCGAGGTGATTTGAGACCATAGCCTTGGTAAGTTCTGGTGCATTCAGGGCCTCCATTACTTTCTTCGGGCGTGCATAGTCGAGCCCTATTCGCCGAACCACGTCTAAGAACTTGCGGTGAAGCTCAAGGGGCCACGCGAAAATCTTCTTCTCTTGGTTCAGAATAGCGTTGACAGCTTGACGGCTGATCTTTAACCCTTCTCGAGCAGGATCTGATCCTGCCCGAAGCCGTTGTGGAGAAGACTCTTGGGCTCTGACGTGGTGACTCTCATCATAGTGGCATATATTCCCTCCTTCAGAAGGCACTGGCACTATCTTTGTGGGATTGATTTGTTCATGCACATCACCAGTATTTTCGATCATAGCAGAAGGCTTAACGGGAAACAATCTACTGAGAGTGGTAGGGCCACCGCAGTTAGGGCAGACAATAGTGCTAAGAACTTCTTCATACCTCACGTTCTTTGTTCGAAGCTTCTCGTTCTGTTCCTTTAGAAATGCGGTCTCCCGTCGTTTGTACTGCTTACTCAGCTTGGTTCGTTTATTTTGAAACCAATTCAAGATCCTCAAAGGGCTCGTCCCTAGTTTTTGACCCAACTTCTTCCTCTGTTCTGTGTCCGGGAAAGGGCATCCCTTGAAGATAGCTTCAAGTATCTGGACCTCATCCGGAGTGTAGAGCTGGCGACGCTTTCTTTTCTGGCGCGGATCATCGTCGCTGGCGTCTTGGTCGCTGAGGGCTTGAGTCTCCTGGATGGTCGAGTCGATTTCCATATCCTTCGTGACGAATTCATTTCCGAGGTCTTCAAATTCCTCTAGCCGTTCAAGTTCGGAAACATTCAGGTCAAGCGTTTCCAACAGATGATGGTACCCCTTGAACATTTTGGGTCGAAATGTCTTTTCCTGATCTTCGTTCGCTTGATCTTCTCCACCCTTTCTCAGATGTTCGCCCTCTCTGTAATTATCAGAGATTAGGCGTGTTCCAAGAAGCGTCGCTTTGAAATCGAGTAACGAGCGTCTGACGGGCGTTCCTTTCGAGACTTCGTGATTCCCCCCGTCCGTTCTTACTCTCTCTTGCCTGAGTGGAGCGTGCAGATTTCCCGTGTCGACTTTTGCTTTATCGAGCATTACGCCTGTCCCCCTAGCTCGGTCTCCAAAGTAATAGGTCCGCCGGCCTTTAGATGTTGTTACCTTTTCTAAGCCCGAAATCACGGGACAGAGGTGGATCTGTGACTCACCAGGGATGTATTAATGAGGCTTGATTAGCCCTGCTGCGTATAGAAAAATTATTGCAGCTTTCCCTTTCTCGTTCGAGCGTTAAAGGGCGAGAGGTTGACATCGAGGAGATTAACATTTCGATCTAACCTCTCAAACACTCCTCCATCATTCCTTCTTTTCTCTGTCGTTGAATCGCAGATGGCTTCCTCTCCTGTACCCGCTGCCTCAGCCGAAGCTTCAACCCAATGGGAGAGGTTTTATCACCTCTTGGGTAGAGGTTATGGCTACATAAACAGTCATCCTGAAGCTGAGGTTGAAGTTCGTACTCTGATTCCGGCCCTGGATACTGTGTGTATTGAAGGTACGAAACTTCAAAGGGAGTTTGTGATCTTCCCAACTCTCTTCAACAATTTCCTGCAGGCTTATGAAGTTGCTAGCCGGGAGGTCACTTTGGCTGGTATCGTGCGAGCCCGCTATCAGGACCGAACTGAGTCCCTGATGCTGGCCATGCTGACGGCCGATAACCATAAAAGGGCTGTTGAATACGCCCACGCCCAGGTTTCGATGTTGATCCGTGAGAGGGACAACTTGGTGGAGCGTCTGGCTCTTTTTGACACCGCCTTTGAGCAAGATCAGCACAACCTCGTGCTGAGGTTCCAGTGTGCCTGGTTGGAGGAAAGGCTTGAAGACCTGAGCATGGATATAGCTCGCGGGAGGGTGCTGGCTCAGGACTTAGAGCTTGAGTTCGAGTACTATGAGACCAAGGTGAACGACCTTAAGGAGAAATGTCGCCTCCTTTTCTTCAAGCTTGTAGACCTCGATTCCCAGAGTGTGGGTTGTAAGCAAGGCATGGATAGCATGGAGAATCAATTGAGCTCATTTGTGATGCTCATTAGAACTCACTTTGGATTTACAGTTCCTCCTCAGTAGTCTGTTTGTAAAGTCTCCTGTTAAGTGCTATAAATGAGAGTGTATGTACATTTCCGCTTATCCTTCGCAAGATTCAATATTGCCCTTGGTTTCGCAATCATAGTGTTTGAGGCAACTGACGATCTTTCCGCTTTCGAGCCCGCTCACGTTATGTTTGTAACCTATGCTGTCACGTTTGCCTTCGTGCGCTTGGTCGATTTACCTCGAACCCATCGTGACAAAAGATTGTTGTAGCTAAACATGATGATGTTAGCAAGCATCATTGTGTGAAATCAACCCTAGGCCTTAAAGAAGAAAGGAACTGCTCCGATCGAAACTTTACAATGCGCAAATAAGAAATAAGTTCTACTTGTGTACAAGCCCCCCTTTTCTCTGGGTATGTTCGATCACCACCCCATCATGTCTGGGTTCAGGTGCACGGTCATCGACTCCAGATCATGGCCGTGAAGGTTTGCTAGCCTCCTCCTGATGGATTCTTCGAACTGTGACCACCATCTTTGTTTGAGAAGAAAAGAGGAGGGTCGACCTCTTTCCTATCAAAAGCGTGTCTCACTCAGAGATCAGGGAAGCAAAATTGTTCGAAGTGTTCCCCCACTAGATCATCTGAGATCATATGCCCTAGTTGGGCGAACTCCTGAACATTAGACGTCGTGGGTGGATCAGCAGCAGGAAGAGCGCCGGTGGACGGCCGCTGCTCGAGCGGGGAAGTGTATATTTGTTGCACCGGTGGCACGTATTCTTGAGGAACATTAAGATGACTGATAGGGCTATATTGACCAATTCTCCAACAGTTGGTGGTAGAGCTACCGGCTTGGTTGGTATCGAGACTCGGCAGGGCTCTTCTTGAGGCATGGCTGTTGCATTCGTAGCCGTACCTAATGTTCAAGTTCGAGTCGGGCTCTTCTAGGCGCCGTGCGGCATGACGCCGTCGTAGCTTCCTGCGGTAACCATTAAGGTGGTTTGCGACTAACCTTCTAGCGAGCCCCGGTTCATTCATGACCTCATGTACGCGTGTTGGACATAATGAGTCATTCCCTATTTGGTGAACCGCATCAAGGAATTTTCTATGAAGCTCTGGAGACCATATGAACTTCTTTTGGCGACTCAGGATATCATCCGTGACTCGGCGATCATTCCTCGATTCACTCTCGGCGGGGTCTGGTTGTGCCAGAGGTTGTTGCAGGGGAAGCTGGTTGACTTCGAACTGGTCTGTGGTGATAGTAAGCCCATTGTCAGGGAAATTGTAGTAACGCGCCTCCCCTCTTTCCAAAGATGGTTTGAGGGAGTGGGGTGGCGGACGACCACCTGCGATTCTCATAGAAAACTTATCACGGAACATTTCGCGAGTGTCGATAGAACCACCGCAGTTAAGGCAAGCGGCGTTGATGAGGACTTCCTTACACCACATGTTTTCTGCTCGAAGCTTGGCGTATTCTTCTTTTAGAGTTTCGAGCTCTTGACACTTTCCCCGAACCACTGATCTGGCCCGTCTGTTTTGAAACCAGTGCTTGACCGTTAAGGGTTCCATCTCTAATTTCCGGGCTAATTTTCTTCTTCGTCTCGTATCCGGGTAACGGCACTTATTGAAGGCGGCTTCGAGTATCTGGATTTTCTTCTCAGTATAGAGCCGGCGACGTCTTCTTCCACGAGATGGGACATCGCCGCTGCCGTCGTCGTTGCTGCTACTGTCGTCGTCGCCACCACTGTCATCGTCGCTGCCCTGATCCTGAACCTCGTTGCCAGCAGGGTTGGGTAGTATGGTTTCGACATCTGGCTCGATCCCAAAGACTTCGAGGTCTCCCAACTGCACATTACCTAGGACATTTGGGTCAGTCATCTCCAACAAATGACTATGACTGTTAAACACACTGGATCAAGAAAAGGTTTGTTCGTCCTTTTTTAATCACTCAAGGTCTTGTAATCCTCTTCCTATGTTTACTCTCTCTAAACTTTCTTTTGAGTGACTTTGCGTACTCAGGAGTCGCTCTTCGAGCATGGAAGACGATCACCAGGCGAGCGCTCTTCTAGAGATTTTGAGTTTCTCGTCTTGTCGTCTTCCTTCCTTTTCATGGTGGAGAGATCACGGATCGCTTTTCTTTCCTCGATAGCCGAACCTATCCCCCACTATCTCTCAAAAGACTAAATTACGTCCACCACCCGCTCAGCTTTTCATCATGACAAAACTATCAACCCTACCGCGGCTCCTTCGATATTTGCGCTCGACTCCCGCTCCATCTCAATAATGGTGAAATAGACAACTCTTTTACAACTTTTCAAACTCGTCAGGCCTGAAATCGCGGATCGAGACATGTCTGATGCTTCACGGGAGGAGCAGCCCCTGCTTTACATTAACTACCCCGGCTCCACAAGCATTATTGCCGTAACTTTTCTCCATTTTTTAGCTACTATGAAACGAGGAGAAGGTTAGTGCTCTCATTTGCCCAGCTTTCACTTTCATTCATTCCATCGCACTCGTCTTCCTTTCCATCCTTCCAACAAGAAATGGCTTCATCTTCTGCTTCTTCCTCTGACTCTTCCCATGCTTGCGTCTTTTCAATCGCAGTCCCGGCCCGATGGGAAAAACTCTATAATCTCTTGGGTCGGGGCTATGCTTACATAGCCGATCATCCAGAGATCGAGGCTGAGATCCGCGTTCTATTTGCGGCCACTGACACTACTTCCATCGAGGGTACTGAGTTGGAGAAGGAGTATAAAACATTCCCAGCCCTCTTTGCAAACTTTCTAGAGGCTTACCGCGTTGCTCACCGGGAAGTTCTCGTGGCTCGTGTCTTGCGAGCCCGCTACGAAGACCGCTGTAACTGCCTGACGTTGACTAACTTCGTGGCTGACAGCCACAACAAGGTTATGGAAACTGCCAACGAGCGGGTCTCGACGATGCTTCGTGAACGTGGAAATTTGGTGGAGCGTTTGGCCTTGTGCCTGATCACCTATGAGCACGATCGTCGTAACATCATGTTGAAGTTTCAGAGCGATTGGCTGGAAGAGCGACTCGATACTGTTACGGTGGATGTATCCCGTGGGAGGGAATTGGTCCGGGACTTGGAACTTGCTGCTGAAGATCACAGGGCCAAGGTTGCTGACCTTAAGAATGAGTGCAAGCGCCTTCTTCTCCAGCTCGCGGATCATGATATACGGAGCGGTGAGCGTAGGCAGGGAATCAACCATATGGAGGGCCAATTGAGCTCCTTCGTGCTGCTGATTAGGGCTCAGTTCGGCTTTATTTTTCCGCCTCGCTAATCTGTATTAATCTGCTTTGAAAGTCTTTCGATTGAGCGAAAGTGAATGAAAGCTCCTGTGTGTGTGTTTTAGCTTTTATATGGTCCATTTTTTCGAGCATCCGGACATCTTAGACTTAGATGAGCCGATCCATAATAAGTCGAGTATATGTGCTCTGATTTTCTAACTCGCTCATGGTCAGATGAAAGAATAGCCTCAGACTTATCCGGGAAAAGATTTCTCTCTATTACCTATTTTTTACCTGCAAATGAAACGACAGAATCAATTATCGTGGATTACTAGTGACGTATGACATGCATGGACCAATTCAAGTGTATAATTCCTTCTAGCGAAATAGTTTCCTCTAAAGGAATTATAAACTTAACTTGGGAGTATTCAGATGATTAGAGAAAATGCCACTATCACATTCCCATGACCCGTCAAAAAGAAATACAACCAAGTTCCATCTGAATGTATACACCAATAGATCCCTAATACAATCATTCTAAGGGGTGAGATAGAGAAAGCCTCGATAAAAATAAACCCTATATAAGAGGACTAGTAATGGAAAATGAAACCAAAGAAAGTGATCCTAACGTTTAAGGATGCCCCAAGTTCGATCTGTGACTTCCGGATCACTTGCCCCAACTCTTCACCTTAATTGGACGATATCTCAATAATGTCCATAGTAGGCTCCTTTGTTGCACACTCGGTGTTCGTGACGAGATATCGCCCTCCTCGTCTTCTATCAAGGACGTTTGGAAAAAAAAACACACGCATCTATCCTTGAAATGGCATTTAATCTAATCACCAGAATGCAATGAATGAAATGCCTATATTTATCTGAACTGAAATAAATTTGAGGGATAGAGAGTCTTACCAACCAAACTCATCGACTTATGTGCGGTTTTAGGTGTACCAACCGTCCAAAGACATGCGCATGAGACAAGTGATGGTGAACTTCTAAAAATCGAATGGTTTGGCACCTAAGGTCAAGGTTCCCACCTCGAGTTCTAGAAAGAGCCGATTCCATTGCACAACTATCGTTGCATTGGGACTCGATCCATAGTTCGAAGCGAGCGGAATTGAAAAGTGGATTACCCCGTGTTTTTCCTCACGGAGATTCCATTTTCAATTCCTTCTATTGTGTTCCTAAAGGCGGCGCCCGGGGTTTTAGGCGCGGTTGTGTGTGTCCATGTGTCGTGATCATCACGATGCCAATCATGCACAACAGTTTATCAATCAGCACTTCAAATCATCCATACAACATACATTCCTACGCCAACCTGCATAAGACAATGTTAATCACGGACTACACCCCTTATCTCTCCAATCTGCAAAAACATATAACACCTACCATGAGCGGACTTACCTCACCTTCAAGAGCGCCTGCAGGGTTAGAAAAATAAATCAACTTTTTAATCGGCTCAAGTTCTCTAAATCCCCAGCGGAGTCGCCAGTCTGTCGCGACCCTCTCGAGGTTCGCCGTGGGCTCTCGAGGGCTAATGGGCCGTCCAGTCTGGTCAGACGCGGGCCTCTCCCAAGGCCCGTTACCCAAATCGCAACGGAGGTATACGTAGTCGACCTTCAGTGTGGTCTAGTGACATGTGTTAAGTGTGCATGCCATGGAGTCGCCACCAATCATTTTTTGGAGGGTATGATTGGACCACCCTATTGAATAGTCGGGAGTTTCTATTCAATTCTGCGATAACCAGAGAAATGGGTTTGGGGACTTAGTTACGCCAACTGTCAGAGTTGACGCCCTTTCGGTACCTAAATTGACTGAATTTTCTGACCTAAGATTTCATGCAGATGAGTGGAATATGAATCCTAAATCTAGGAATTCATGCAAATAAGAATGACTATCCTGGCAATCACAATCAATAATAAAAGGCGCAAATCAATGAATCCAAGTATGCAAAGTAAACACATCAAATCAACATGACACTCATAAGAAGGCTCTATTAACCTAAATAAGTATCAATCAAGCTTAGGAATGATTTAGACATGATTTTACCCATAAGGGGTAAAGTCGTAATTTTGAGACAAAAGGGACGATTTGCCCAAAAAAGGCAAAATCATCATTTCGGAATGAATTCGGAGTAAAACGATGTCAAAAATAGGTTTGGTCACTCAATTGACCCATTTCCTATTTTTTTTTGCAATTTTCATGATTTTTTGGAATTTTAGAAACCGATTTACCATTCGAAGGGTAAAGTCGTCATTTTCTAAAAATGAGAATGAAATGTGGAAATCCTAGACATAAGGTTTAGCCACCTATCTGGCTCATCGCCAAATTCTAAGCAATTTCCACAATTCATCGGAATATCAAAGACGATTTACCCTTTGAGGGGTAAAATCGTCGTTTTGGATTAAATGGGAGAAAATCCTAAAAAAACGACAACCAATCAATTTCTTTTGATCATTTTCAGCCTTGGGAATTTTCTAGAATTTTTTTAGTAATTTTCTGCAATTCTTCTCAATTTTTTTGTTTTTCTTTAATTTTTCCATTTTTTTGGCATTTTCTGATTTATTAATATTTTTTTTATATTTTCAGAAAATATTTTAACAAAAAGCATATCATTGGCAATAGACAACACTCAACCAGATAAATAAGCTAACTACTGAACTGAGATAAATACATGCAAACCAAATCTATAATGGCGACATTTTAGAAAAATAACCCTAATACACGGATCGGGTACGTAAAACATACCGGATTGGACACCGGCCTTCAATCGCCCAGCCCTAGCCTGCGACCATCTCCATGCACATCACCTGTCGATCACCACATCAAAATGTCAACAATCAATTTTACAAGTTTTAAGACCGGTAATAAATAATAATAATTTAAAAAATAAATAAATCCAGGCTCGGAAACGGGCCAATTCACTCAGCCATGGACCGGCTATGGGCTCACGGCCTCGGCCCAAGATCACGGCATCGGCCCATGGCTTTGGCCCACGGCCTCGGCCATGGGCTCGGCCCACGGCTTTGGCCCACGGGCTCGGCCATGGGCTCGGCCTTGGCCCACGGCCTCGGCCATGGGCTCGGCCTTTGCCCACGGCCTCGGCCATGGGCTCGGCCCATGGCCTTGACCTACGGCCTCGGCCCACGGGCTCGGCCATGGCCGAGACGCACGGCCACTCGGCCGACGTCCTCGGCCCACGGCCTCGGCCATGGGCTCGGCCATGGCCTAGGCGCACGGCCACCGGCCTCGGCCATGGCCGAGGCGCACGGCCACCGGCCCACGGCCATGGCCGAGAATCACGGCCACCGGCCCACGGCTATGGCCGAGGTTCACGGCCACCGGCCCACGGCCATGGCCGAGGCGCACGGCCACCGGCCCACGGCATTGGCTCGCTGACTCGGCTATGGGCTCGGCCATGGCCCAGGATCACGGTGGTAGCTGGCTCGACGAAGGTGGCCGGACGTGTGGTGGCGGGGAGTGATGTACGACGAGATGGGGAGATTCACCAAGAAAAAGAAGAAGAAGAAGAAGAAGAAGAAGGAGAAAGGGGAAGAAGAAGAAGGAGGAGCAGAGCTGCGGATGATGAAGGAGAGGGGAGGAGAGTAAAGTAATAAAAAATATAATAATATAATAATATAATAATATAATAATAATATAATAAAATACTAAAAAGTAAAAAAATAATAATAAAATAATCAAAAGCGAAGACAAAATGATTAGTTCCATTTTCCTTTTAAATGATGATGTTTTCACTCCTTTTCCTTTTAATCATTACTAATATTTTTGTCAAATTCAATTTTACGGTGATTAGTGAACACCTAAAATGGAACCTGAATTTTACTGTTTTATGAGGTCCTAAAGTAAAGAAAATTAAAAATAAAAATACCTACTATTTGTATATATTTTTGTGACCTCGAATACTACTTTTTTTATTTTATTTTTATTTTTATATTTTTCGAAAATAATAATAATAATAAAATAGGAAAAATATGAAAAAAAATATTTTTATCCAAAATGGTTCCTTTAGCTTGGCCAAGGCTACCAAAGTTGTTTTTTGTAATTTTTTTAGCTTTTTATGAATTTTCTATGAATTTTTGAAAAATAGAGGAAGAGAAAGGTTGATCAAAATTTAGGTGTCAACAGCTGCCCCTCTTTAAGAGGAATCTCATCAGAGGAATCCCCTCAGAGGTTTCTCTCAAAGACAAGGTGACACCTAAGTCCTGATCGACTCGACTCGTGAAACTAAAGGAAAAGAAGTCATGACATCCGTTTTTTTTATGCTTGTCGATGTATGCTCTTTCTTGAAAGGGGAAACATTTATTTGACATGAGAGAGTGAGATAGTAGAGAGATATACCTGCCACTTACCTATTCGATGTTTGTGCGATTTTCGCAGTGTCTGATGGATTCCAGAGAATTTCTAGGGACTCGTTTCTAGAGTGTCCTAGAGAGGTTAAGCTCTGACCCGTATGGTAGGTTAAACCATAATGAGATTCCTAACTGATAGGAATCTAAGGAAGACGCGCCCCATTTGGGATTTGCCAAGGATTTTGATCCGTATGGTGGATCGGACCATTGAGTTGACCATTTAAGTGATTTTCGCTATTGGATAGACCCTTCAGGCGGTTTCTACCTTTGATTGACCCTTCAGGCGGTTTCTACCATTGTGTTGACCCTTCAAGCGGTTTCTACCTTGGTTTGACCCTTCAGGCGGTTTCTACCTTGAGTTGACCCTTCAGGCGGTTTCTACCTTGGTTTGACCCTTCAGGCGGTTTCTACCTTTGTTTTGACCCTTCGGGCGGTTTCTACCTTGGTTTGACCCTTCAGGCGGTTTCTACCTTTGTTTTGACCCTTCGGGCGGTTTCTACCTTCAGTTTGCTTTGAAAATGGGTCTCATGACGAGGGTTCTCCACGTCCGATGAGACTGCCTAATTTTTAAAAAGGGGTCTCATGATGAGGGTTCTCCACGTCCGATGAGACTGTTTGAATTTTGAAAAGGGATCTCATGACGAGGGTTCTCCACGTCCGATGAGACTGCCTAGATTTTTTTTTTTAAAAGGGGTCTCATGACGAGGGTTCTCCACGTCTGATAGGACTTTTTCTTTTAAAAGAGTTTTTCTTCCCCTCTTTTTTTAGAGATCCCGAAGTTTGTCGGGAATTCAGTTTTTTGAAGCTGTGAAAGATTTTATTTTGACAAAGCTTCACTTGAGTCTGCTGAGGCGACATTCTGGGAGCTGGGTTCTCCAGGTATCCTGCAGAAGTTTGAGCTTGAAAGATTTTTCTTCACCAAGAAAACGTTAGTAATTTTTGGGAAGACCACGGCTGTCCACTTGACAAAAACCGTATGACTTAAGTTTTAATTGTGAAATGTGCATTTTGATGCTGGAGGTTGTCCAAAGCATTCTTGCAACATGCAAATGTGATCACAAATCCCTTGCACGGAAAATCTGGATCAAACAATTTGAAATTTCCAAAAAGAGTTTGTTCAAAACATCTATTGGAGAATTTCTCATCCAAGAGGGCTCCTCACCGCTCTGTGATAATGGTCTTAAGGAATGCGCCAACTTCCTATTAACCTGTGCCTAGGTTTTAGGATCATTCGCAGCGCATACATTTTGATCGGTCGGGAGGTCTTCCATGGGACCGTAATGTTGGGCTTGGTTATTGATCTTCAAGAGGGACTCACTTTTGAGTCAAGGTCATTTGAATGAAATTCTTCACCATCTGCTCCGGGTTTACAAGTCGAGAACCCTGCAAAAAGAGAAAGAAATAGTCTTGCTCGTACTTCTTCGAGCTAAGCTATATGTTAACCCAAATGTCTTAGTCAGAGAAGACTGTTTCAGGGTTATGACATTGGTAGGATTGGGGACCGAAAAAGGCTTGTTTTTGGCCCAGAATTTATGAGGGGATTGACATTGGTGATCATTGCAAATTCGTCACCTGTCTTTTCCATTCTGCATATTCAGTTTTTGAGGTGTGCAACCGCTTTTGAGGTGTGCACAAGTCCTTTAGAGAGCGTCTCTTGTTGCATTCAGAGACCGATAATTCTCTCTATATCTTTGCTCCGCGCTTGACGCCATTTGGGGAGTAGCCCTTTTGATACTTCTCTTTTAGGAATTTCCTCTTTTCCCGACCAGACTTTACTGGGGATCAATCAAACAGCTTATGCGAGCATCGGCCTTGCTTTTACCAGGCACTTTGCTTTTTCTTATCTGATGCTGGGGATTTCTTTAATCCCTTGTCGCAAGCGGGATGCTTGGCAATTGTGCTAGATATATGACTTGGCTCTTAGCACGCTTGAGTATCGACTTAGTAGCTTTTTCGTAAACCCTAGGTCTTGAACTCCCTCGTTTCTGAAGTGATGTCGCATCCGTCTTGGAAAGTGCAATGATCACCAACGGGTTTATGAAATGATTTTGCAGGCTCAACTTGGCTATGCAAAGGATTCGGTGTGTGGGATAGAGAAATGAATGCTCCTCATCATCCTATGGCACTTGGATTACCATATAAACAACACACAAAGATTAATGTTAGTCCGAGCAAGAAAATTTCTAACCATTTCCTCCTGATGCTGCTGGACTCACCTCCATTTTGCCCCGATGTGGGGTGGTTCTTGACAGGGTTAAGAATGAAAATCGCCGTTCAAGGGGTTATCAACGGTTACCTGTAGTGTTTAGGGGATATGAAACGAACGCCTCCGTCGTCCCAATCCATGTAATCGCTGCGAATGGTCCCTACCTCCGTAGGTACAGATTTTGCCATCCGATTCACTTCCCTCATCTCTCAAGTGTATGTAGGATGTGTTTGGACTGGGTTCGCCTCTCTTTTGAGTAAACTTCCTTTTGAATGATTTGACAAATAATCATATTTGGAAAAATTCATTTCTTTCTTTCCCAAAATTTATCCATCGAGGGGATTTTGTGATGTATCGTGCATGTTTTATTCATGCTTTGGGCAACCTCCCGATTTAAATCATGAACATCGATGCATTGGATAATTTCCATGACGGCTAAAGGGATTTTAACATTCTTTATCTCCAGCTAACTGGGAAAGGGATACTTACCTACCTGTCGCGGCTGCAGACCCCTGCAAATGTAAAGAAAGCATATCATTGTAGGTTCACAAATTTTTCAAAAATCGAAACGATACATCCTACCCTTGGTCATGTACTCTGACGAGTAGTACATGGGATGTAAGAACTTGTTCCTCTGCAAGGCGACTCCCCTGCCAAGGATAGACAACAAGTATCAATTCATATCCTCGAATTCAAGACAAATTGGGACGATACAACTTTACTCTTGATTTTCATCCCATTCTGATGTGGCGTGTTGATATGAACAACATCTATCAAATCCGCCTATCCATGCTTGGAGTGTTTGTAACATCACTGGTTCATCTGCCCCCAGCTGGGCAGCGTCTGTTCTGCTATTTGAACGCATGACTCCTTAAGTGATTTATCCATGTTTATCATCTGAGAAGGAAAAGAAAGAAGACATTATTTCGGTATCCGATTGGAGATCGTTTAGGAACGATACATCGTTTTACCAAATGGGTGGCTTCGCGGCCAGATGCATTTTGCATTGAAGGGGTGGATTCCATTATGCTCTGCGAACGATGATCATTGCTTGGGGAGCTCGCCCCTGAGCTTAAAGATGCTCAAAAGGTAAGGCGGATCTTCGTACGACTAGTTTTAAGCGTAAATGAGAAATGCCCCCGTGGGAGCCTTACAATGGGATTGCCAATACATTCATTCAGGCTATTCATCCTCTTTTCTCCGAATATTTTTTTACAAATCGCGCCTTGAATCAAACACCTGATCGTCGGCTCTGTATCACTATTGCAAGAGTCCGCCAGCTTCAGGCTGATCGAGCCAGAAATTGAGTTCCTCTCCAAGGAAATCGCTCGAATCTCCGAGCCATTGATGCTCAAGTCGAGTGTCACCGACCGCTGGCGATAGATCACTCTCGCCTTGGATGATTTGATTCCTCGAGCTGGAACCTCCCTTGTTGACCGGCAAATATGTAGACATGTCCCATGTAAATGTTGGATTTGCCATGGGAAGAGCACTAGCAACAGGTTGGTACTCAAATTGGGGAGTTCCTATTTGCGGGAACTGCGGTATATACACTTGAGGGGTATTGAGACTGCTTGGTGGAGCGTTCTGATTTGGGTTAGAGGATTCGGTGACATGGTTGCTGGTCTCGTCAACACCGAAACATGGTTGGGTGTTCCCGGCTCTACAATCATCGTGGTTGCAGTTATGACCAACATTTAAGTTCGAACCAGCTCCATCCGAGCTTAGTGTCACCCGTCCCTCTTTTAGCAACCTCTTGAAATATCCAAGGTGGCTCGCGACGTTGACTTTAGAGAGTCCCGGCACGTTCAGGATTTCGTGTATGCGCGTTGATCGTGTCGTGTCGATCCCCAACTGTCGAACTGTATCAACAAATTTCTGATGGAGTTCAGCAGTCCAAGAAAATCGCGCTTTCTTGTCAACAAGAACAGCTCGCCGACTAATCTCTATGAGATCTGATTGTGTTGGAAACTGCTCTTGTAAGCCTTCGACGGTATCTGACTGCATCGGAAGGCATTGCGAAAGGCATTGTAACATATGAGCACTACCAATCTCTAGAAGTGGCTCTTCGGAGAATATTTCACTGATGAGAATATGGTTATTGCAATCAAGGCAAGTGGCGCTGCTCAGTGCTTCCTCATATCTAGCGCTTTCTGTTCGAAGCTTTTCATTTTCTTCTTTCAGAATCGCTAGCTCTTGCTGTCTATGTAGATTCCCCAGCCGGGCTCGTTTGTTACGAAACCACTTATTGACCTTCCCAGGCTCCCACCCTAACTCTCGACCTAGCTCAGCCCTCTGCTTCTCATCTGGATGGGGGCATTCCTCGAAGAAAAAATCAAGCTCCCGGTCTTGACTTGAAGTATGGTGAAGGGGATGTTTTCCTTTCTGACGCTGATCACTGCTATGGGTATTGTTTTCATTACCACAACCTTGAGTTTCATCGTTGGAAGTGTCAATCTCCATGACCATCGTGCCGGATTCGGTCCCGTGATCTTCAAATTCTTCCAGCAGTTTAAGCTCGGAGACTTCCAAGTCGGGCGTTTCCAACAAATGACGGTATCCTTGGAACATTTTGGATCGAAGTATCACTGACTGATCGTCGCAGAAGTCATCTGATCCTTCGAAATATTGATGCATGGGTTGGGTAGTATCGCCCGACTGGTTCTTCGAGCTGGAACCTCCATTTCTTCTCGAGAACATGAGAGGGGAGTTGATCGATTGACCCCCAAAAGCATCTCCTACTTGGGAATTAGGGAAACAAAAATGCTCAACGCATTCCTGTCGCGACCCATCCGGAAGCGGACGCGGCTAATGGATTACCGATCACGGGTCTTGGATCGGCGCGAGCCCTCCCAGGCCCATACCAAATCGCGGCGGGAGTATTCTTCGACGATAAGAGTCGATCGCTTTCGACCTTCAGTGTGGTCGTGGTGGCATGTGCAAATTGTGCATGCATTTGGAGTCGCCACCGGTCTTTCTTGGAGGGTAGACCGGAAACCTTACCGATCGATTGGGAGAGATCGATCAGTTCTACGGAACCAGAGATTTTGGGTTCGGGGACTTGGTTACGCTGGTGTCGTTACCAACGCCCTTTCGGTACCTAATGCGAGTGTTTTTCCTAACTAGGATTTCATGCAGGCACAATTTTGGGTGAGGTAAGTCTGACTTTGCACATTAACCAGTTTAACATGCTCACGTAATCATAATAAATAAATAGATGTCAATCACATAAATATCTATCCTACGTGGTGATCATGGAATTATGATTTAATGGGTCTCGAGCCAATGAGACCACATATAATCATTTTAATATTTTAATAACGGAGAGCCGCTCTTCGCTTTTTCTTGGTTTCTTGAACTCTTCAAGAATTGGGCCCCAAAGAGCTCGCCGACTTAAAAGGCTCCTCCACGTAATCCTCGTAGCATTTACATCAACAATTGACTATGCTAAAAATAAAGATTACATGAAAAATAAAAGGAGTACGCAGCCTCCATTTAATAATTACAACCCCAAATATATAAATAATCATCATACATTCATATATACATCAATCACATTGATTAGGGATTTTTCCATGATCACCACCCTTTCACGTAAGTAATAAATTCACAATTTAAAACTTAGGAAGGCACAATAAAAATTCTACGTTGAATCATATTCAGAATTTTTACGTAAAATAAGATAGCCATAAATTTTCGATTCAAAATTGATTTAGTCTCAATTTTTGCTACGTTGATTAATTTATCATATAAAATAATCAATCTCCATTAGCCATGTAAGACGAACAATTCGTTAATACATATTGGCCATAGTATTGCAAAAATTGCAAAAAATCAATTAAATGCACGAAAACACCTAAGGATTGGCTCTGATACCACTGTTGGGATCCACGTAACACGTAGCGGAAATAAATAACAACCCACACATGTATCTCCAGAGGCGTACTTCGTGCATTTCAATCGAAAAAAATCACAAAGTCTCAAAGGGAGTAAATAGATTACCTCTCGTAGCGTGCTTGAACGGAGGTGTCGGTTCGATGTTCTTCGATCTCAGCCTCCACAAGTGTTAGGCATCTAGTTCGGACGCACCACCAATTGACGAACGGGGAGACGACTAATAACTCCACAACAATTGTGCTAGCAATATGCGGAATCAATATTCCGAACTTAGTATATTTTGCTCGCTCAAGATTATGAGAATATAGAGAGTGTTTGTGTTCTTCTCTCTAAGCTCTCAAAAATTTGCACACTCTACAAAATGTCTCTCCCCCTCAACCTCAAAACTCTTGCCATCCTTTTATAGCCAAAAATACCTTCCAATAAATTGTATTTAAAAATAGCACTAACAATTATAAATTCTATCTAAAAATAGCACTCACAAATAAATGACATTTAAAAATAGCACTAACAATAGCACTCACAATTTATAATACAAAAATGCTATTTAAAAATAGCACTAACAATAGCACTCACAATTTATAATACAAAAATTCTATTTAAAAATAGCACTAACAATTATAAATTCTATCTAATAATAGCACTCACAAATAAATGACATTTAAAAATAGCACTAACAATAGCACTCACAATTTATAATACAAAAATGCTATTTAAAAATAGCACTAACAATAGCACTCACAATTTATAATACAAAAATTCTATTTAAAAATAGCACTAACAATTATAAATTCTATCTAATAATAGCACTCACAATTTATGATAAATAAATGCCATTTAAAAATAGCACTAACAATAGCACTCACAATTTATGATAAATAAATGTCATTTAAAAATAGCACTAACAATAGCACTCACAATTTATAATACAAAAAATGCTATTTAAAAATAGCACTCACAATACAAAAATGCTAAAAAAGGCACTAACAAAGGTGTTAAAAATAATAACCATTATTATTATTACAAGAGTTAAAGAGGTTACCAAACAATACAAATATGCATAACGTATAAATACGTATGATGTATAAATACGTAGAGCATACGTATACATCCGTGAAACCGGGGACTAATTGAAAGAAAAATGTGCAATTAAGCCCTTTTGGTAAAAATTGATTAAATTGGAGGGCAAATTGACCTAATTGCACTTTAAGACTTTAGAATCCAATGTCATAACTTATAAAAAGTGAGAATTGAAAACTAAAAGACTCGAAAATGATTTTTTTTTAGGCTCGGTTCGGGTTTATGTTTGTGAAGGAATATAGTGACCCGAGCCGAATTTTTGAGATTTAAAGTGACACACTTGAAGAGGAAATTAAAACAAAATTATCGAATATTTTTGGGTATTTTTCTGACCACGAATGGTATTTTTCTGATTTTTTGGGTATTTTTATAATTAAATAAACTCGAAAAATATTAAAAATACCGAAAAATATTTTTTGTTCAAAATTGGTTCCTAAGGTTAAACCAAGGCTTCCAAAGTTGATTTTGTGATTTTATGACCTTTTTTGATATTTTTAATTAATTTTAAAGAATAAAAATCACAATAATAAATGGTAAAAAAAATCAGGTGTCAACAATTCCCTTGTTAGATCCTTTGAAACCACATGCCCTAGTTCGGCAAGTCCTTGGGCACTAAGCGCAGAAAGCTCATTAGTAAGCGGAAAAACAGCGACGGATGGGTGCTGCACCTGCTGCATCTGTGGCACACACTCTTGAAGAAAATTGGGATGACTCAGATGAATATTCTGATCAATTTCCCAATAAGTGTTGAATTTGTAACCGAGGTTAGCATGACGCTGTCTTAGCGCTCTTCTGTAACAACCGAGGTGATTTGAGACCATAGCCTTGGTAAGTTCTGGTGCATTCAGGGCCTCCATTACTTTCTTCGGGCGTGCATAGTCGAGCCCTATTCGCCGAACCACGTCTAAGAACTTGCGGTGAAGCTCAAGGGGCCACGCGAAAATCTTCTTCTCTTGGTTCAGAATAGCGTTGACAGCTTGACGGCTGATCTTTAACCCTTCTCGAGCAGGATCTGATCCTGCCCGAAGCCGTTGTGGAGAAGACTCTTGGGCTCTGACGTGGTGACTCTCATCATAGTGGCATATATTCCCTCCTTCAGAAGGCACTGGCACTATCTTTGTGGGATTGATTTGTTCATGCACATCACCAGTATTTTCGATCATAGCAGAAGGCTTAACGGGAAACAATCTACTGAGAGTGGTAGGGCCACCGCAGTTAGGGCAGACAATAGTGCTAAGAACTTCTTCATACCTCACGTTCTTTGTTCGAAGCTTCTCGTTCTGTTCCTTTAGAAATGCGGTCTCCCGTCGTTTGTACTGCTTACTCAGCTTGGTTCGTTTATTTTGAAACCAATTCAAGATCCTCAAAGGGCTCGTCCCTAGTTTTTGACCCAACTTCTTCCTCTGTTCTGTGTCCGGGAAAGGGCATCCCTTGAAGATAGCTTCAAGTATCTGGACCTCATCCGGAGTGTAGAGCTGGCGACGCTTTCTTTTCTGGCGCGGATCATCGTCGCTGGCGTCTTGGTCGCTGAGGGCTTGAGTCTCCTGGATGGTCGAGTCGATTTCCATATCCTTCGTGACGAATTCATTTCCGAGGTCTTCAAATTCCTCTAGCCGTTCAAGTTCGGAAACATTCAGGTCAAGCGTTTCCAACAGATGATGGTACCCCTTGAACATTTTGGGTCGAAATGTCTTTTCCTGATCTTCGTTCGCTTGATCTTCTCCACCCTTTCTCAGATGTTCGCCCTCTCTGTAATTATCAGAGATTAGGCGTGTTCCAAGAAGCGTCGCTTTGAAAGCGGACTTCCTTACACCACATGTTTTCTGCTCGAAGCTTGGCGTATTGTCGCGACCCGTCCGAAAGCGGACGCGGCTAATGGATTACCGATCGCGAGTCTTGGATCGACGCGGGCCCTCCCAGGCCCATACCAAATCGCGGCGGGAGTATTTTTTAGAAGGATTCGACGATAAGAGTCGATCGCTTTCGACCTTCAGTGTGGTCGTGGTGGCATGTGCAACTTGTGCATGCATTTGGAGTCGCCACCGGTCTTTCTTGGAGGGTAGACCGGAAACCTTACTGATCGATTGGGAGAGATCGATCAGTTCTGCAGAACCAGAGATTTTGGGTTCGGGGACTTGGTTACGTCGGTGTCATTACCAACGCCCTTTCGGTACCTAACGCGAGTGATTTTCCTGGCTAAGAGTTCATGCAGGCGCAAGTTTGGGTGAGGTAGGTTTGATTCAGGGTTTTCATGCTGATTGGACGACTATTCCTATCAATCACGATCAATTTAAATGAAAACGCAATCAAGTGCATGAATAAATCACATCAATGCACATCAATTCAAGTCTAAGGCCTCCTAGTAAAGCCATAAGGGCTTAGGGAAGGTGTGATTTCGGACCGGGGTAAAATGGGAGGATTTGGAGGCGATTTAGCCCGAAGGGCAAAATCGTCAATTTTTGGAAGATTTGGATACCGAATTACCCAAAATATCCCATGGCTAGTTGATTGTAGCCATTTCCCATTCTTGAGAATTTTTTTGGAATTTCTTGATTTCTCTTCAATTTTTGGAAGACGATTCGCCCAAAGGGCGAAATCGTCATTTTTAAGAAGGGTCGGGGTTCCAAACACCCGGAATGAGTTCTGGCCAGTTGTCTGTGGCCATTTCCTATTTTTGGGGATTTTCCCGGATTTTTTTAGAATTTTTTTGGAAGACGGTTTGCCGGAAGGGCAAAACCGTCATTTCTGGAAAGATCGGGGGTCAAATGACCTGAAACAGGTCGTGGCCAGTTGAATGTGGCCATTTCCTACTTTCTGGAATTTTTTAGAATTTTTCTGAATTTTCTTGAATTTTTTATGATTTTCTATTTTTTTAATGAAATTTTGAATTTTTTATTATTATTATTTAAAATTATTTTTTATTAAAAATAATAATATATATAAATTATACGGACCGGGTCGGATGACCCGACCCACGCCCTGATCCACGATCCAGGCCCGGCCCGCTTCCTCTATTATCAAAACGGCGCCGTTCCACGAGTTTCGAACGGACGGATCAGATTGGAACACGTGGCGCCTCCTGGACCGTCAGATCATTTCTTTTTTTTTATTTATTTCATTAACTCTGCGCGCTGACGTGGCCGCCACGCGGCTGCCACGTCAGCGCCACGTCGGCGTTGACCAAGTCAACAAACGTTGACCGGTCAACGCCTCTTCGGGGAAGACGATCGGCGCCGGCACCATCTCGCCGGCGCCTCGTCGGAAGGCCATAACTCGGCCTTCCGACGTCCAAATTGCACAAAATCAACGGCATTCGAACCTACTCGACAAGATCTACCACATATATTAACAGCGACATAGCAGAATTTCATTTGGTCCATCTGCAACTCCGGCCGAACCTATTCTCCGGCGAGAGACCGCCGTAGCTATTCTACACGTAACATGGTTGATCTGGGCTATCGGGAAGCATACTAGGGGGTTGAGAATACCTACTTGATCGCCGATGAGGTTCGGTTTGGGCCGAAACGAGCTCCCGAGCTCATGACCGAACGGAGGGAGTTGAGGGCCGGCTCGTCGTTTTTAGCCATGAAATGGCATGCAGCCAAAAGCGAAAATGGTCAGTGAGGTATAAGGGTCCATTCCATATCAATAAATCGCAAAACCAATCAATGGAACTCGAGATGCCATTAAAGGCCATGGAGGAGCTCGAATGCGTATCTCACCCTTTCGGCGGTCTCCGGCGAGCCTGATGGGCATGGAGAGCTTCCTCGTGGCGCTGCCGGACTCGGGGAATGGTTTACCGGCTCTGCTTTTGCTTGGCCGAGGGTGACGCGGGCTTCGAAGGTCCTCCCATGCTCGGTCGCCGGTCCTCTAAAAAAACTGCCGTTCCTCTCTCTCGATTTATTTTATGTCCATTCCTCTCCTCGTGGCCGACCACCTTTTCCTCTTGCGCTCTCTGCTGGCCCTCGTCTTTAGTGGATTCTTTGCCCGCCGCGTTCTTGCCCAAAAAAAAATGCCAGAACCCCATGCTCTGCACTTTGCCCTGCGTTTTCTATGCCAAAGGTTGGTCAACGGGTTGACCGGGTCGGTCAACCCGACCCAGTCAACCCGATCCAACGGGCTTTCGTCGAATTAGGCAACCAATCGTCCTATAATCCTGAAATTGATGCCAAAATCGGACTCATTGGCTCGTTTTCTATCAAATATGGGTATTTTCGTGAATCAATTGGTTGAAATTTAGTGAAAACCCCAAATTGCCCTTAGGATCCGAAATTGATTTTTGCTTAATTGAAGGTCCGAACAAACCAATTTGTCAAAATTGACGCCACCAATGGATTCCTCATGATGAAAACTATTGGGTAGAGGTGTTTAATTTTGGTGGGTATGCCCGTATGAAATTTAATTTGAAAAATTGTGAAATCGGGGACTAAATTGAAAGATTTTTATCCAATTAGGCCATTTTGGTTAAAATTGATCGAATTGGAGGGTAAATTGACCTAATTGCACTTCAAGACTTTAGAATCCAGTGTCATAGCTTATAAAAAGTGGGGATTGAAAATTAAAAGACTCGAAAAGAATTTTTTTATGCCCGATTCGGGTTTATGTTTGTGAAGTAACATAGTGACCCAAGCCGAATTTTTGAGATTTAAAGTAACACACTTGAAGAACAAATTAAAACAAAATTATCGAATATTTTGGGTATTTTTCTGACCACGAATGGTATTTTTCTGATTTTTTTGGGTATTTTTAATAATTAAATAAATTCGAAAAATTATTAAAAATTATGAAAAATATTTTTTGTTCAAAATTGGTTCCTAAGGCTAGGCCAAGGCTTCCAAAGTTGATTTTGTGATTTTATGACCTTTTTTGATATTTTTAATTAATTTAAAAGAATAAAAATCATAATAATAAATGGTCAAAAATCAGGTGTCAACAGCTGCCCCTCTTTGAGAGGAATCTCGTTAGAGGTTTCTCTCAAAGATAAGGTGGCACCTGATTCTTAACCGACTCAACTGGGAAAACGAGAGAAGAAATGCTATGATACTGAATTCTTAAGGCTCTTTGATGAAAGCTCCAATTAATCCCTGGTTTGCTCTAACAATTTGAACATGGGCCGGGATGAGAGAGACTTACCTGAAGCTCACCTGTCGGATGCTTATGGCGGTACTTACCAATGAGTTGACCCTTATGGCGGTTTCTACCATATTTGACCCTTCAGGCGGTATCTACCGTTGAGTTTAGTTTGATCCTTATGGCGGTTTCTACCAATGAGTTGACCCTTCAGGCGGTTTCTACCTTTGATTTGACCCTTCAGGCGGTTTCTACCTTGATTTGACCCTTCAGGCGGTATCTACCTTTGTTTTGACCCTTCAGGCGGTATCTACCTTATTTTTAGTTTGAAAAGGGGTCTCATGACGAGGGTCCTCCACGTCCGATGAGACTGTTTGATATTTTTGAAAAGGGATCCTAGGACGAGGGTTCTCCACGTCAAGCTAGGATTGCTTGATTTTTGAAAAGGGGTCACATCCTCACCCCTTCTTTTGAAAGATCCCGAAATTTGTCGGGAATTCAGTTTTGAAGCAGTGAAAGATTTTATTTTGACAAAGCCTCGCTTTAGTCTGTTGAGGCGACATTCTGGGAGCTGGGTTCTCCAGGTATCCTGCAGAAGTTTGAGCCTGAAAATTTTCTTCACCAAGAAAACGTTAGTAATCTTTGGGAAGACCACGGCTGTCCATTTGACAAAAATCGTATGACTTAAGTTTTAATCGTGAAATGTGCATTTTGATGCTGGAGGTTATCCAAAGCATTCTTACAACATGCAAATGTGATCACAAATTCCTTGCATGGAAAATTCGGATCAACAGTTTGAAAATTCCAAAAAGAGTTTGTTCAAAACATCAATTGGAATATTTCTCGACAAGGAGGCCATCTCATCTGTTTTGAGGTAGTGATTTTTATAGGGGATGTACTCAATTCCCTACTAACCTGTGCCTAGGTTTTAGGCTCATTCGCAGCGCATACATTTTGATCGGTCGGGAGGTCTTCCACGGGACCGTAATGTTGGGCTTGGATATTGGCTTTCAAAGGGGACCCGCTTTGGAGTCGAGGCCATTGAATGAAAGTCTTCACCATCTGCTCCGGGTTTACAAGTCAAGAACCCTGCAAAACGAGAGAGAAATAGTCTTGCTCGTACTTCTTCGAGCTAAGCTATATGTCAACCCAAGTGTCTTAGTCAGAGAAGACTCCTTCGGGGTCGTAACATTGGTAGGATTGGGGACAGAAAAAGGCTTGTTTTTGGCCCAAAATTCTTGGAGAGTTTGACATTGGTGATCATTGCAGATTTGCTACCTGTCCTTTCTCTTTTGCGCCCTCATTCCGCGCTTGACACCATTTGGCGAGCAGCCTTTTTGGAATTTGGCTCCTTCGGGGATTTCCTCTTTTCCCATCTAGACTTTATTGTGGGTCAATCAAACAGCTTGCACGGGCATCAGCCTTGCTTTTACCAGGCACTTTGCTTTTTCTTGATGCCGGGATTTTTTCCTCATTTTCATCTTTTTTTTTTCTTTTGAAATCCCATTTTTCTCATCTTCAGGAGATCACTTTAGACACATGATCGAAAGTCTAAACATGCTTTTACCATAAATCCAGGAATTTCTTTGTAATCCCTTAGTCTTAAGCTCTTCCGTTTCTAAAGTGATGCTGCTTCCATCTTGAAATGTGCAATGATCACCAACGGGTTCATGAAACGAATTTGCAGGCTCGACTTGGCTGTGCAAAGGATAAACGTATGTAGGATAGAGAAATGAATGCTTCTCGTCATCCTATGGCACTTGGATTACCATATAAACAACACACGAAGATTAATGTTAGTCCGAGCAACAAAATTTCTAACCATTTCTCCTGATGCTGTTGGACTTACTTCTATTCTGCCCCGATGTGGGGTGGTTCTCGACAGGGCTGATAATGAAAACCTCCGTTCAAAGGGGTTATCAATGGTCACCTGTAGTATTTGGGAATATGAAACGAACGCCTCCGTCGTCCCAATCCATGTAATCGCTGCGAATGGTCCCTACCTCCGTAGGTACAGATTTTGCTATCCGATTCACTTCCCTCGTCTCTCAAGTGTATGTAGGATGTGTTTGGACTGGGCTCGCCTCTCTTTTGAGTAAACTTCCTTTTGAATGATGTGACAAATAATCATATTTGGAAAAATTCATTTCTTTCTTTCCTAAAATTTATCCATCAAGGGGATTTTGTGATGTATCGTGTATGTTTTATTCATGGTTTGGGCAACCTCCCGATTTAAATCATGAATATCGATGCATTGGGAAAATCTTTATGCCGGCTGAAAGGATTCTGACATTTTTTATCTCCAGCTAACTGGGAAAAGGGATACTTACCTGTCCGTCGCAGCTGCGGATCCCTGCAAATGTAAAAGAAGCATATCATTGTAGGTTCACGAACTTTTCAAAAATCGAAATGATACATCCTACCCTTGGTCATGTACTCTAACGAGTAGTACATGGGATGTAAAAACTTGTTCGTCTGCAAGGCGACTCCCCTGTCGAGGATAAACAATAAGTGTCAATTCATATTCCCAAATTCTGCAATTACTTTCCCCTTTCTTTTTCCTCGTGATAGGATCACAAACTCTCTTGCATTGATTCGGTTTCATCGAGTATTGCGCTCGTCCCCTAGTTCAGTCTTCAAAGTGGTGGGTCTACAATCTTTCGGCGCCTTTTATGATTTGCTAGGCCCGAGAACGTGGGGAGCAGCGGTGGACCCGCAATTAATGACTCCGTTTAATTCATTTAGCTCCATGGGAATTAACGCTATGATCTTCTCTCAACCCCTTTTCATCGTTCAAACGAAAGTGGCATTTTCCCTGTGCATGCTGTTACTCCTCATTTCAGCATCCCGGGCGCTTGGTGAGGAATGAGTTCGTGGCCACTCAAAATTTTAAAGACCGTCTCTGGTTTCAGACTTAATCTAACAAGGGATCATCACAACTGAGCATGACGATGTTCGTCGATAGCGTTGGTTTTAATATAGAATTAACTATAGTCATTAAAGAAAAATGTTCCCGTAGGAACTTTACAACGGATAAAATGAGTGATCTACTCGTGAACATGTTCTTCTTTCTATGGGTGTTCGTAGTGACCGACCCATCGTGCCCCGAGTCAGGTGCTAGATCATGGCTGTCCAAGCATGCCAGCTTCCCACTGATTGAACAAGGCATCGAGCCCCTCATCGAAGAAATCGTCTGTCGTGGGTTGACCAGCGGCAGGCAGAGCACCAGCCGACTGTTGCTCGAATGGAGGAGTGCGCACTCGCTGTACTTGTGACACGCGCTCTTGAGAAGTGTTGAAATGGCCTGGGAGGACATTCTGATCAACTCTCAGTTTGCCGGTGGTCGGGTTGCTAGCTTGATTGATGCTTAGATTTGGCCGGGTACCTCTTGATGCCTGAGCATTACAATGGCGGTCCCCCCTAGCTTTTGAGCTCGAGACGGATTCCTCCCGGTTTAGCTCCGCTCGACGTTGTTTTAATAGCTTTCTGTAGGCAGCAAGGTGATTCCTGACCAGCTCCTTACTAAGCCCCGGTACATTCATGGCCTTAAATATGCGCGTCGGAGTTGCTGAGTCGATCCCCATTTGGTGAACCACGTCTAGGAATCTGGAATGCAGTTCAGGGGGCCAAGCGAACCTCCTCTTATCGTGGCCCAAAAGTGCATCGATGGCTTGACGACTGATTAACTCATCTCCAGCAGGACCCGACCCTATCGAAAATTGTTGTGCATGAGGCTGATATGCTTTGAGCTGGTCGGCGGTAACGTCCAGCTCCTTGAAACTATAACTCCAATCAAAGCGATGCAAATCCCATCCCCCAGGAGGCATTTGTATCATCTTTGTAGGATCATCCTGCTCATGCGTGACTCCGGCAAAATCTGGTTGAGCAGGAGATGCCCCGAGGGAGTAGGGTGGTAAATGAACGTCTTCAATCATCGCGTGAGGCTTATCGGGGAATATCTTACCGAGGGCGACGAGGTTATCGCAATGAGGGCAAACGGTAATATTGAGAGCTTTTTCATACCTCATATTTTCTGTTCGCAGCTTTTGGTTTTCTTCCTTTAAAATCTCGACCACCTGACGTTTGCGTTGAGCCCTCGATTTGGATCTCCTATTTTGAAACCAAAACTGGATCCTCGACTGATTAATCCCCAACTCCCGACTCAATTCAATTCTCCACTTCTTTTTCATGTAATGGCTTTTACTGAAAAGGGTTTCCAGCATTTGGGTTTCCTCCTGAGAGTATTGGTGAGGACGTCTTCTTTTCCCGAGTTGAGCATTGTGGATGTCGTTGTCATCGTCGCTGTGATCTTGATTTCCGTTGCCAGAAGTGTTGGGCTCCATGGTTTTGGCGTTAGACTTGATCTTGGAATCTTCGAGATCCCTCTGTGGTTCAATTTCTGAGATTTTTGAGTCAGTCGCCTCTAGCAGCTGACAGTAACCTCTTAAATATGTTGGATTGAGAAATGTTTGATTGGTTCTTGCCCACTCAGATCTCTACTCTTTCCTGTATGTTCACTCCCTATAAAGTTTTCTTCGAGTGACTTTGCATGTTCAGGAGACGCTCCTCAAGCATCATTAGGCAAACGTTCCCCCTCAAGACCTTGAATTTCTCGCTTAGCTTTTCAACGTGATGGGACTGCCAAACCCTGTTAGGGCTCTCTTCGATAGTTGCGCTTTCCTCCCACCTAACTCTAATAATGGTGATCCCGACAAATCTTTTACATCTTTTAATTGATGAGCCGAAGATCGCGGACCGAAACGAATCCAATGGTTCTCGTGAGGGGACCTCCTGCTTTACCCCCTACCTGGGCTCCACCAGCATTATTACTGAGACCCTTCATCATCCTCGAGTTGCTATAAAATGAGGAATTAATGTATGGAAGGTTAACGTTTTCGCATAATCAGCTTCTTCCTTCTAATCTCTCTGTTAAACTCGTCTTATTCTCAAGCCAACCCAACGCAAATGGCCTCCTCTCCCGTACGCACTTTTTCAACTGATGTCTTGGCCCAGTGGGAAAAGCTTTATAACCTACTGGGTCGCGGTTACGCGCACATAACCGATCATTCTGCAACCGCGGATGAAATCCGTGTCCTGCTCGAGGACTTAGATACCACTTCCCTCGAAGGTACTACGCTGGGGAGGGAATATAGAACTTTCCCGACCCTCTTTGCACACTCCTTAGAGGCCTACCGTGTTGCTGATCGGGAGGTTCTCGTGGCTCGCGTCTTGCGGGCTCGTTACCAGGATCGGTCTGATCATTTGGTGCTGACCAACTATTTGGCCGATAGTCACAAAAAGGCCGTCGAGTTTGCCAATGAGAGGGTCGCGACGTTGCTTCGCGAGAGGAGAAAACTGGTGGATCAATTGGCCCTATCCCTGACCGCTGGCGAGCACGACCGTCACAATGTCCTACTGAGGCTGCAAAGCGACTGGCAGGAAGAACGGCTTGACAAAATAACCGCAGACATAGCTCACGGGAATGGATTAGTTCGGGACTTGGAAATAATCACCGAAGAACACGAGGTCAAGGTCACTGAGGTTAAGGGAGAATGCAGAAACCTTTTCCTCAAGCTCGCGGACCAGGACATGCGGAGTCGTGAGTACGGGCAGAGCATTAACAACATGGAGGGTCAGTTGGGCTCCTTTGTGTCGTTAATTAGGGCTCACTTTGGCTTTACTTTTCCGCCCCGAATTGTATGACCTGCTTTTGAAAACCCTCCGCTGAGCAAAATAAATGAAAGTTCTTGTGTGTGTGTTTTAACTTCTGTATGGTTCATTTCTTCGAGCATCCGAACATCTTCGACTTGGGTGAGCCGAACCATAATATCAATAAGCCGAGCAAATATGTCCTGATTTTATAACTCGCTCATGATCAGATGAGATAATAGCCTTAGACTTGTCCAGGAAAAGATTTCTCTCTATTACCTATTTTTTACCTACAAATAAAAAGACAGAATCAGAAAGGATAATTTGAAAAAGAAATCAAAAACCCCTTTCAATCCTATGCTTGCCCATGATTAATAAGGACACGAACCTTTACAAGGGTTTTAATCTTGCGCGAAAAGTTTTTATCAATATTCCTCGAAAGAAAGCATACTATTGAAAGGAATGTAATTCACAATAATCGCTTTTGATCAATTTCGAGAGGAACGAATTACTCAAAAGTGCGAGGCATAATAACGTGTTTTAAATTTAATTGAAGATACGGCATCCAAATCAAGGTCGTTTTGTTAAGAACGAGAGTAATTTGGACATCTATCTCGTCATTAAATTCAAAACAACGCCGATGTTCTCGATCAATTATCGTGGATTACCAGCGACGTAAAACATGCATGGACCAATTCAAGTGTATAATTCCTTCTAGCGAAATTGAGGTTGGATTACCCTATACGACCAAAAAGGTCGTGCAAGATTTCCAATTTTAATTTCCTCTAAAGGAATTATAAACTTGACTTGGGAGTATTCGAATGATTAGAGAAAATGCCACTATCACATTCCCATGACCTGTCAAAAGAAAAGCAACCAAGTTCCATCTAAATGTATACACCAATAGATCCCTAATACAATCACTCTAAGGGGTGAGATAGAGAAAGCCTCGATAAAAATAAACCCTATACAAGAGGACTAGTAATGGAAAATTAAACAAAGGAATGTGATCCTAACGTTTAAGGATGCCCCAAGCTCGATCTGTGACTTCCGGATCACTTGCCCCAACTCGTCATCTTCATTGGACGATATCTCAATAATGTCTATAGTAGGCTCCTTTGTTGCTCACTCGGTGCTTGTCATGGGATATCATCCTCTTCGTCTTCTATCAAGGACGTTTGGGAAAAAAAAAAAACACACACACATCTATCCTTGAAATGTCATTTAATCTAATCACTAGAATGCAATGAATGAAATGCCTATATTTATATGAACTGTAATAGATTCGAGGTATAGAGAGTCTTACCAACCAAACTCGTCGACCTATGTGCGGTTTTAGGTGTACCAACCGCCCAAAGACATGCGCATGAAACAAGTGATGGTGAACTTCTAAAAATCAGAGGGTTTGGCACCTAAGGTTAAGGTTCCCACCTCGAGTTCTGGGAAGAGCCGATTCCATTGCACAGCTATCGTTGCATTGGGACTCGATCCATAGTTCGAAGTGAGCGGAATTAAAAAGTGGATTACCCCATGTTTTTCCTCATGGAGATTCCATTTTCAGTTCCTTCTATTGTTTTCCTATAGGGGCGCCCGGGGTTTTAGGCGCGGTTGTGTGTGTCTATGTGTCGTGAACACCACAATGCAAGCCATGCACAACAGTTTATCAATCAGCGCTTCAAATCATCCACAAAACATACATTCCTACGCCAACCTGCATAAGACAATGTTAATCACGGACTACACCCCTTATTTCTCCAATCTGCCAAAAACATATAACACCTACCATAAGCGGACTTACCTCGCCTTCGAGAGCGCCTGCAAGGTTAGAAAAATCACTCAGCGTTTTAATTACGGCCTAAGTCCACTTGAGGTCTAGAATCATATGTTCTAGAGCAAGAGGTCCCCAGCGGAGTCGCCAGCTGTCGCGACCCGTCCGAAAGCGGACGCGGCTAATGGATTACCGATCGCGAGTCTTGGATCGGCGCGGGCCCTCCCAGGCCCATACCAAATCGCGACGGGAGTATTTTTTAGAAGGATTCGACGATAAGAGTCGATCGCTTTCGACCTTCAGTGTGGTCGTGGTGGCATGTGCAACTTGTGCATGCATTTGGAGTCGCCACCGGTCTTTCTTGGAGGGTAGACCGGAAACCTTACTGATCGATTGGGAGAGATCGATCAGTTCTGCAGAACCAGAGATTTTGGGTTCGGGGACTTGGTTACGTCGGTGTCATTACCAACGCCCTTTCGGTACCTAACGCGAGTGATTTTCCTGGCTAAGAGTTCATGCAGGCGCAAGTTTGGGTGAGGTAGGTTTGATTCAGGGTTTTCATGCTGATTGGACGACTATTCCTATCAATCACGATCAATTTAAATGAAAACGCAATCAAGTGCATGAATAAATCACATCAATGCACATCAATTCAAGTCTAAGGCCTCCTAGTAAAGCCATAAGGGCTTAGGGAAGGTGTGATTTCGGACCGGGGTAAAATGGGAGGATTTGGAGGCGATTTAGCCCGAAGGGCAAAATCGTCAATTTTTGGAAGATTTGGATACCGAATTACCCAAAATATCCCATGGCTAGTTGATTGTAGCCATTTCCCATTCTTGAGAATTTTTTTGGAATTTCTTGATTTCTCTTCAATTTTTGGAAGATGATTCGCCCGAAGGGCGAAATCGTCATTTTTAAGAAGGGTCGGGGTTCCAAACACCCGGAATGAGTTCTGGCCAGTTGTCTGTGGCCATTTCCTATTTTTGGGGATTTTCCCGGATTTTTTTAGAATTTTTTTGGAAGACGGTTTGCCGGAAGGGCAAAACCGTCATTTCTGGAAAGATCGGGGGTCAAATGACCTGAAACAGGTCGTGGCCAGTTGAATGTGGCCATTTCCTACTTTCTGGAATTTTTTAGAATTTTTCTGAATTTTCTTGAATTTTTTATGATTTTCTATTTTTTTTAATGAAATTTTGAATTTTTTATTATTATTATTTAAAATTATTTTTTTATTAAAAATAATAATATATATAAATTATACGGACCGGGTCGGATGACCCGACCCACGCCCTGATCCACGATCCAGGCCCGGCCCGCTTCCTCTATTATCAAAACGGCGCCGTTCCACGAGTTTCGAACGGACGGATCAGATTGGAACACGTGGCGCCTCCTGGACCGTCGGATCATTTCTTTTTTTTTTTATTTATTTCATTAACTCTGCGCGCTGACGTGGCCGCCACGCGGCTGCCACGTCAGCGCCACGTCGGCGTTGACCAAGTCAACAAACGTTGACCGGTCAACGCCTCGTCGGGGAAGACGATCGGCGCCGGCACCATCTCGCCGGCGCCTCGTCGGAAGGCCATAACTCGGCCTTCCGACGTCCAAATTGCACAAAATCAACGGCATTCGAACCTACTCGACAAGATCTACCACATATATTAACAGCGACATAGCAGAATTTCATTTGGTCCACCTGCAACTCCGGCCGAACCTATTCTCCGGCGAGAGACCGCCGTAGCTATTCTACACGTAACATGGTTGATCTGGGCTATCGGGAAGCATACTAGGGGGTTGAGAATACCTACTTGATCGCCGATGAGGTTCGGTTTGGGCCGAAACGAGCTCCCGAGCTCATGACCGAACGGAGGGAGTTGGGGGCCGGCTCGTCGTTTTTAGCCATGAAATGGCATGCAGCCAAAAGCGAAAATGGTCAGTGAGGTATAAGGGTCCATTCCATATCAATAAATCGCAAAACCAATCAATGGAACTCGAGATGCCATTAAAGGCCGTGGAGGAGCTCGAATGCGTATCTCACCCTTTCGGCGGTCTCCGGCGAGCCTGATGGGCATGGAGAGCTTCCTCGTGGCGCTGCCGGACTCGGGGAATGGTTTACCGGCTCTGCTTTTGCTTGGCCGAGGGTGACGCGGGCTTCGAAGGTCCTCCCATGCTCGGTCGCCGGTCCTCTAAAAAAACTGCCGTTCCTCTCTCTCGATTTATTTTATGTCCATTCCTCTCCTCGTGGCCGACCACCTTTTCCTCTTGCGCTCTCTACTGGCCCTCGTCTTTAGTGGATTCTTTGCCCGCCGCGTTCTTGCCCAAAAAAAAATGCCAGAACCCCATGCTCTGCACTTTGCCCTGCGTTTTCTATGCCAAAGGTTGGTCAACGGGTTGACCGGGTCGGTCAACCCGACCCAGTCAACCCGATCCAACGGGCTTTCGTCGAATTAGGCAACCAATCGTCCTATAATCCTGAAATTGATGCCAAAATCGGACTCATTGGCTCGTTTTCTATCAAATATGGGTATTTTCGTGAATCAATTGGTTGAAATTTAGTGAAAACCCCAAATTGCCCTTAGGATCCGAAATTGATTTTTGCTTAATTGAAGGTCCGAACAAACCAATTTGTCAAAATTGACGCCACCAATGGATTCCTCATGATGAAAACTATTGGGTAGAGGTGTTTAATTTTGGTGGGTATGCCCGTATGAAATTTAATTTGAAAAATTGTGAAATCGGGGACTAAATTGAAAGATTTTTATCCAATTAGGCCATTTTGGTTAAAATTGATCGAATTGGAGGGTAAATTGACCTAATTGCACTTCAAGACTTTAGAATCCAGTGTCATAGCTTATAAAAAGTGGGGATTGAAAATTAAAAGACTCGAAAAGAATTTTTTTATGCCCGATTCGGGTTTATGTTTGTGAAGTAACATAGTGACCCAAGCCGAATTTTTGAGATTTAAAGTAACACACTTGAAGAACAAATTAAAACAAAATTATCGAATATTTTGGGTATTTTTCTGACCACGAATGGTATTTTTCTGATTTTTTTGGGTATTTTTAATAATTAAATAAATTCGAAAAATTATTAAAAATTATGAAAAATATTTTTTGTTCAAAATTGGTTCCTAAGGCTAGGCCAAGGCTTCCAAAGTTGATTTTGTGATTTTATGACCTTTTTTTGATATTTTTAATTAATTTAAAAGAATAAAAATCACAATAATAAATGGTCAAAAATCAGGTGTCAACACGTATTCTTCTTTTAGAGTTTCGAGCTCTTGACACTTTCCCCGAACCACTGATCTGGCCCCTCTGTTTTGAAACCAGTGCTTGACCCTTAAGGGTTCCATCTCTAATTTCCGGGCTAATTTTCTTCTTCGTCTCGTATCCGGGTAACGGCACTTATTGAAGGCGGCTTCGAGTATCTGGATTTCCTTCTCAGTATAGAGCCGGCGACGTCTTCTTCCACAAGATGGGACATCGCCGCTGCCGTCGTCGTTGCTGCTACTGTCGTCGTCGCCACCACTGTCATCGTCGCTGCCCTGATCCTGAACCTCGTTGCCAGCAGGGTTGGGTAGTATGGTTTCGACATCTGGCTCGATCCCAAAGACTTCGAGGTCTCCCAACTGCACATTACCTAGGACATTTGGGTCAGTCATCTCCAACAAATGACTATGACTGTTAAACATACTCGATCAAGAAAAGGTTTGTTCGTCCTTTTTTAATCACTCAAGGTCTTGTAATCCTCTTCCTATGTTTACTCTCTCTAAACTTTCTTTTGAGTGACTTTGCGTACTCAGGAGTCGCTCTTCGAGCATGGAAGACGATCACCAGGCGAGCGCTCTTCTAGAGATTTTGAGTTTCTCGTCTTGTCGTCTTCCTTCCTTTTCATGGTGGAGAGATCACGGATCGCTTTTCTTTCCTCGATAGCCGAACCTGTCCCCCACTATCTCTCAAAAGACTAAATTACGTCCACCACCCGCTCAGCTTTTCATCATGACAAAACTATCAACCCTACCGCGGCTCCTTCGATATTTGCGCTCAACTCCCGCTCCATCTCAATAATGGTGAAATAGACAACTCTTTTACAACTTTTCAAACTCGTCAGGCCTGAAATCGCGGATCGAGACATGTCTGATGCTTCACGGGAGGAGCAGCCCCTGCTTTACATTAACTACCCCGGCTCCACAAGCATTATTGCCGTAACTTTTCTCCATTTTTGAGCTACTATGAAACGAGGAGAAGGTTAGTGCTCTCATTTGCCCAGCTTTCACTTTCATTCATTCCATCGCACTCGTCTTCCTTTCCATCCTTCCAACAAGAAATGGCTTCATCTTCTGCTTCTTCCTCTGACTCTTCCCATGCTTGCGTCTTTTCAATCGCAGTCCCGGCCCGATGGGAAAAACTCTATAATCTCTTGGGTCGGGGCTATGCTTACATAGCCGATCATCCGGAGATCGAGGCTGAGATCCGCGTTCTATTTGCTGCCACTGACACTACTTCCATCGAGGGTACTGAGTTGGAGAAGGAGTATAAAACATTCCCAGCCCTCTTTGCAAACTTTCTAGAGGCTTACCGCGTTGCTCACCGGGAAGTTCTCGTGGCTCGTGTCTTGCGAGCCCGCTACGAAGACCGCTGTGACTGCCTGACGTTGACTAACTTCGTGGCTGACAGCCACAACAAGGTTATGGAAACTGCCAACGAGCGGGTCTCGACGATGCTTCGTGAACGTGGAAATTTGGTGGAGCGTTTGGCCTTGTGCCTGATCACCTATGAGCACGATCGTCGTAACATCATGTTGAAGTTTCAGAGCGATTGGCTGGAAGAGCGACTCGATACTGTTACGGCGGATGTATCCCGTGGGAGGGAATTGGTCCGGGACTTGGAACTTGCTGCTGAAGATCACAGGGCCAAGGTTGCTGACCTTAAGAATGAGTGCAAGCGCCTTCTTCTCCAGCTCGCGGATCATGATATACGGAGCGGTGAGCATAGGCAGGGAATCAACCATATGGAGGGCCAATTGAGCTCCTTCGTGCTGCTGATTAGGGCTCAGTTCGGCTTTATTTTTCCGCCTCGCTAATCTGTATTAATCTGCTTTGAAAGTCTTTCGATTGAGCGAAAGTGAATGAAAGCTCCTGTGTGTGTGTTTTAGCTTTTATATGGTCCATTTCTTCGAGCATCCGGACATCTTAGACTTAGATGAGCCGATCCATAATAAGTCGAGTATATGTGCTCTGATTTTCTAACTCGCTCATGGTCAGATGAAAGAATAGCCTCAGACTTATCCGGGAAAAGATTTCTCTCTATTACCTATTTTTTACCTGCAAATGAAACGACAGAATCAGAAGGAATAATTTGAAAAAGAAAGCATAAACCCCTTTCAATCTTATGCTTGCTCGTGATTAATAAGGACAAGCTTTTTACAAGGGTTTTAATCTTGTGCGAAAAGTTTTTATCAATATTCCTCGAAAGAAAGCATACTATTGAAAGGAATGTAATTCACGATAATAGCTTTTGACCAATTTTCAGAAGAGCGAATTAGTCAAAAGTGCAAGGCATAACGACGTGTTTTAAATTTAATTGAAGATACGGCATCCAAATCAAGGCCGTTTTGTTAAGAACGAGAGCAATTTGGACATCTATCTTGTCATTAAATTCGAAATAACGCCAATAATCTTGATCAATTATCGTGGATTACTAGTGACGTATGACATGCATGGACCAATTCAAGTGTATAATTCCTTCTAGCGAAATAGTTTCCTCTAAAGGAATTATAAACTTGACTTGGGAGTATTCAGATGATTAGAGAAAATGCCACTATCACATTCCCATGACCCGTCAAAAAGAAATACAACCAAGTTCCATCTGAATGTATACACCAATAGATCCCTAATACAATCATTCTAAGGGGTGAGATAGAGAAAGCCTCGATAAAAATAAACCCTATATAAGAGGACTAGTAATGGAAAATGAAACCAAAGAAAGTGATCCTAACGTTTAAGGATGCCCCAAGTTCGATCTGTGACTTCCGGATCACTTGCCCCAACTCTTCATCTTAATTGGACGATATCTCAATAATGTCCATAGTAGGCTCCTTTGTTGCACACTCGGTGTTCGTGACGAGATATCGCCCTCCTCGTCTTCTATCAAGGACGTTTGGAAAAAAAAACACACGCATCTATCCTTGAAATGGCATTTAATCTAATCACCAGAATGCAATGAATGAAATGCCTATATTTATCTGAACTGAAATAAATTTGAGGGATAGAGAGTCTTACCAACCAAACTCATCGACTTATGTGCGGTTTTAGGTGTACCAACCGTCCAAAGACATGCGCATGAGACAAGTGATGGTGAACTTCTAAAAATCGAATGGTTTGGCACCTAAGGTCAAGGTTCCCACCTCGAGTTCTAGAAAGAGCCGATTCCATTGCACAACTATCGTTGCATTGGGACTCGATCCATAGTTCGAAGCGAGCGGAATTGAAAAGTGGATTACCCCGTGTTTTTCCTCACGGAGATTCCATTTTCAATTCCTTCTATTGTGTTCCTAAAGGCGGCGCCCGGGGTTTTAGGCGCGGTTGTGTGTGTCCATGTGTCGTGATCATCACGATGCCAATCATGCACAACAGTTTATCAATCAGCACTTCAAATCATCCATACAACATACATTCCTACGCCAACCTGCATAAGACAATGTTAATCACGGACTACACCCCTTATCTCTCCAATCTGCAAAAACATATAACACCTACCATGAGCGGACTTACCTCACCTTCAAGAGCGCCTGCAGGGTTAGAAAAATCAATCAACTTTTTAATCGGCTCAAGTTCTCTAAATCCCCAGCGGAGTCGCCAGTCTGTCGCGACCCTCTCGAGGTTCGCCGTGGGCTCTCGAGGGCTAATGGGCCGTCCAGTCTGGTCAGACGCGGGCCTCTCCCAAGGCCCGTTACCCAAATCGCAACGGAGGTATACGTAGTCGACCTTCAGTGTGGTCTAGTGACATGTGTTAAGTGTGCATGCCATGGAGTCGCCACCAATCATTTTTTGGAGGGTATGATTGGACCACCCTATTGAATAGTCGGGAGTTTCTATTCAATTCTGCGATAACCAGAGAAATGGGTTCGGGGACTTAGTTACGCCAACTGTCAGAGTTGACGCCCTTTCGGTACCTAAATTGACTGAATTTTCTGACCTAAGATTTCATGCAGATGAGTGGAATATGAATCCTAAATCTAGGAATTCATGCAAATAGGAATGACTATCCTGGCAATCACAATCAATAATAAAAGGCGCAAATCAATAAATCCAAGTATGCAAAGTAAACACATCAAATCAACATGACACTCATAAGAAGGCTCTATTAACCTAAATAAGTATCAATCAAGCTTAGGAATGATTTAGACATGATTTTACCCATAAGGGGTAAAGTCGTAATTTTGAGACAAAAGGGACGATTTGCCCAAAAAAGGCAAAATCATCATTTCGGAATGAATTCGGAGTAAAACGATGTCAAAAATAGGTTTGGTCACTCAATTGACCCATTTCCTATTTTTTTTGCAATTTTCATGACAGCACGTACCATTTGGCACGTGACAGCACGTGAATCCAAGTGGGCTAACGTCCACTATTCGAGCGGGAAACCGAACGGAGGTATATAAGCCAATCGGCCTTCGCGAAGCAAAAAGACAGTTGATTCAGTTGAGGAAAGAGGAACTGAATCACGTGAGAGAGAGAGAACGCGAGAGAGAGCTCGTTCTCCGACCCTCTGTCGTCGAGAACTCGAGCTCAACTACAAGGCGCCGGTTGGGCCGTCTCCGGCCAGACCAAAGCCAGAGAAGACCTTTTGAAGTCCACCCAGAGCGCCAGGAAGCGATCGTCGCCGGTAGCGCACGTGGAACCCACGAAAACAGGTGAGGCAGAGCTTCGACTCTTATACTGAGCTTCAATGGCGATTCTTGCATTTCTTGCTCATTCTTTCAATTACTATGTGCATTTCACTCCTTGAACATCACTGACCATTGTCATATCTTCATTTTGCATCGACTTCGCTCATATACCCTGAATTGAGTCTTCGAACTTAGCCTTCATAGCAGATTCTTGCCCAGCCAAATCTGGGCTACGCGAGCTCAATCGGAGCTCGAGGTAAGTCTTCTGCACCTGATGTCGTGTCAATCTATGAATCAATTGATCTGATGTCGCGTGGTCTTTGCGATTGAACTCCTATGGCCGTACTCGGCGCTTTACCTGATACTCGTGACTTAGTGATCGATGTGGTTCAATTCCCATATATGTGAGAGATGTGAGATTGGATGGTAAGGCGAGTCGATTGGCGTTGGTCTCGAACGATTTAATCAAGTTTTCACCGTTAGATCGTCGTCGGAAGTTCCTGGCCGTTCATCCCGTCACCGTCGTGAGGTTGAAGACGAAGTCGACGTGGCAAAGTCAACGAGTCAAAAGTCTTAGGTGGCATTCGGCCATTGGTCCACGTGGATGTCCAGTCAGCAGGCCGTTAGGGGGTCTGTTATTCGAATAGGTAGATCCAACGGCCGAGGTTAATCGAGTCTAATAAATGGTGGCCGTTCGATTTGTAATTAGGATTATCCGGAAATAGTTTTAAATCGAAAAAATAAAAATTGGTTGAAACGACGCCGCATAGGTTAGTCGGTAGGCGACGTCGTTTAGTTTAGTATGGATGGACGGTCTAGATCGAGTCGTGGGTTTTAATCGTGGCCGTAGGTTTAAGTAGTCTGATCAGACGGCTCTGATCGAGTTTACAGTTCAATCTGAGCCGTGGGTTTTAGTAATTAGATCTGACGGGCGCGGATTAACCACGCGGTTCGATAGGTACCGTCGGATTAAATCCGGATAATCCGAAAATAAAAACGCGTGATACGGTGTCGTTTTGGCCGAGGGTTTCGCGGGTCCGGGTCTGGGTCGGGTCGACCAAGCCCGAATAACATATTTTTAATAAAAAAATAGAAAAAAATGATTTTTTAAAAAAAATCAAAAAAATCAGAAAAATCCTAGAAAATCAAAAAAATGCTAGAAAATTCCAGAAAATTCCAAAAAAATGTGGAAAAATTCTGGAAAAATCCTAGACGCTCTAGAAGTCCCCAAAAATTGAGGATTGACCACAGACAACTGATCAACCTTATTTTTGGGGTTTCTTATCCGTTCTTCCGAGACTTGACGATATTACCATTTAGGGGTAAGTCGCCTCTGCTGTATATGCGAGATAAGGCCGATAATGCCAAGGTAAGACATAGGGTCAGGTAGGCGACCAATTCTTAGGCTTGGGTTTTCGAGTTCCGCCTCTTTTCTCAAAATGACGATTTTGCCCTTTAATGGGAAAATCGTCTTTCTTGTCCCCAATCAAGTCCTGAAAATTTCTTAAAATTAGGGTTTGGGTCAAGTCATCTTTGTCCAAAATGACGATTTTACCCCTCCGAGGGTAAAATCACTTTTAAATTCCAGAAAAATCCTGAAAATTCTCAAAAAATGGAAAATGGAATGGATTGATAGCCAATCCTATTTCCCCCATCTTTTGACTTCCCAATTCATTTAAAATGACAAATTTTCCCTTTCAAGGCGAATTGTCCCTGAATAGTTCAAAATTACGATTCTGCCCCTCATGGACGAATCATGTCCAAATCACTCTTAATCCTTGATTGGCATTTCTCTAGGCTAATAGGTGTTGACACCTGATTTTTGACCAAATCTTTTCAGTTTTATTTTTGAAAAAATCACAAAAAATTCATAAAAAAGTTAAAAAATTACAAAATCAACTTTGGTGGCCTTGGCCAAGCCCAATGAACCATTCTTGACCAAAAAATAATTTTTCATATTTTTCACATTTTTAGTATTTTTAGAAAATAGGAAAATACTAGAAAAATCAACAAAAATGGAATTTGAGGTCACAAAAATATAGGAAAATAGTCAATATTTTTCTTTTAAATCCCTTGTCATTTTGACCTCATCAAGAGTCGAAATTCAAGTTTAATTTTGTGTGTTTCTTTGTAACACACAGGGTTAAATTTGTCAAAAAAAATATATTTTGAGTCATTTAATTTGCAATTTTGGCGTTTTTTAAAATCTTGACATTCAATCTAACTATCCCCTATTTCAATTTAGCCCAATTGTTTGCGCAATTTGCTCAATTGCACGGATGTGACAAAATTACATACTAAAATTGCATTTTAGTCCTTGAAATTAAGCATAATTGAAATTAATTTCAATTCAAGGACTATCATTATAAATTGAACATGCTACCCAATGGATTTCACCATTTTAAATCAATCGGCATAGGTGGTTTGACCCAATTTGATCATTTGCACCCTCAATTGCATAAATCCCCAATTTGCAATTACATGAAAATTTGGGGGTTTTATAGAAATTGATGAAAACTTTTGGGCAAAACCACATTTCTAGATAGAATTCATGCCCTAGAGTTGATTATGAGGTCCAATTGTAAGAATTTCCCACTGATTTGGGTTTAATTTTGAAAAATCCAATTCGGAACCGGTCCAGACCGGTCAGACCGCCGGTCGGACCGGTCAGACCGGTTTGCTACAGTGTCGTCTTCCCCAAAAGAGCTCAAGCAGATGAACAGTGACGGGCTGAGTTTCGAAGGCCAAATTGAAGGGCAATTCGCGACTAATTGAAAGAGGAATGGTGGGCGTCTTGTTCTTTACCTCAAGACCTACCGATCGAGACCAACCCCGAGACGAATGGCCGCCGGAAGAGCTCCGGCAAGGACGGTCAAAACCGGGGGTACCTGCGAAAGTCAACAAAAGCCAAACACAGCACTAACCTATGCCAAATTCACGCGAAATGAAGCTCGCCATGCAACCAAATAGGGTTGAGCGAAGTGCCCATCAGCCCCGACTTCATTTTGACCACATTGCACGTGATTACACGTGCCAAACAGAATCAGTTGGGGACCCGTTCGGCGACAAAAAATTGAGAAATCTATATAAGCTAAAGAGGCCTTCGCGCCAGGGGGGAGGGATTCAGTGACAGAGGGGCGAAACTGAATCGACAGAGAGAAAGAAAACGCGAGAGAGAGCTCGTTCTCCGACCCTCCGTCATCGAGAACTTGAGTTCGACTGCAAAGCGCTGGTTAGGCCGTCTCCGGCTAAACCGAAGCTGAAGAAGACAGTCAGAAGTTCGCTTTGAGTGCCAGGAAGCGATCGCCATCAACCGCGCAGCCCAAAACCGCCAGAACAGGTAATCCCGAACTTCAAGCTTAAGCTCAGGTCTTCAATGGCGGACTTTGATTTTGACTTCAATCTTTGCAATTCCTGTGTGCTTTTCATCCCTTAGACATTACTGACCATGTGCGCGTCTTCATTTTGCATCAATTTTTCTCACATACCCCGAATCGAGCCTTCCGATTTAGCCTCCATAGCCGATTCTTGCCCAGCCAAATCTGGGCCGAGCGAGCTCAATCGGAGCTCGAGGTAAGTCTTCTGAACCTCCATTGGTGCTATTCTGTGACTGAATTTCTCTGATTTTGAGTAAATCGTATGATTGAGCTTCCATGGCCGTACTCGGTACTTTGCATGATACTCGTGATTTTGCGAACAAGATGCCACGATCCTTAGATATGTTAAGCTAGAGACGATCGCGAGTCGATTAGAGTTAGTCTCGTACGATTTCATCAAGATTCCACCGTAGGATCGCCGCCGGAGATTCTCATCCGTCCATTCCCCCGGGGTCGAGAGGTTGAAGACGAAGCTGACGTGGCGCGGTCAACCGGTCAAAGTCCTAGGTGTCAGTATGTTATTGGTCCACGTGTCGGTCTAGTCAGCAGGCCGTTAGCAGTTTGTTATTCGAATTAATAGATCGGACGGTCTAGGTTAATCGAGTCTATTAAATGACGACCGTCCGATTAGCAAGTAAAAATATCCGAAAATCATTTTTAAATCGGAAATTCGAGTTGATCAGAAACGGTGTCGTTTGGCTAAGTGGGTAGGCGACGTCGTTTAGGCTAGTAGGATCGGACGGTTCAGATCAAGTCCCAGGTTCTAATCGTGTCCGTTAGTTTCAGTAAGTCAATCAAACGGCTCAGGTCGAGTCTTCGCTTAATCTAGACCGTAGGCTCTAGTAATCAAATCCAATGGGCGCGGATTAGCCACGCGGTTCAGTATGGGCTGTCGGATTAATTCCGAGTAAACTGCAAATCAAAAACGATTAGAAACGGCGTCGTTTTTGGCTATGGGTCGCGCGGGTCCGGGCCGGTCGCCGTGGGCCGTGACCCGGCCCGAATAATATTTTTTAAATAAAAAATTTCGAAAATGATTTTAAAAAAATAAAAAAAAAATCAGAAAAATCCTAGAAAATCCAAAAAAATACTAGAAAATGCCAGAAAATTCTAAAAAATGTGGAAAAATTTGTGAAAAATCTTAGATACCCAGAAATCCCCAAAAATCGAGGGTTGGCCACAGACAACTGGTCAACCCTATTTTTGGGGTTTCTTATCCAATTTTCCGAGACTTGACGACATTACCCTTTAGGGGTAAGTCGCCTCTGTTGTGCATGTTAGATAAGGCCGATAATACCAAGGTAAGAATTAGGGTCGGGTAGGTGATCAATTCTTAGGCTTGGGTTTTCGAGTCCCGCATCTTTTCTCAAAATGACGATTTTGCCCTTTAATGGGAAAATCGTCTTTCTTGTCTCAATCGAGTTCTGAAAATTGCTTGAAGTTAGGGTTTGGGTCATGTGGACGACCAACCCTAATATTTGAGATTTTCAGTTCTCGTCTTTGTCCAAATGACGACTTTACCCCTCCGAGGGTAAAATCACTTTTAAGTTCCAGAAAAATTCTGGAAATTCCCGAAAAATAGGAAATGGATTGGATTGATGGCCAATCCTATTTCCCCTATCTCCTGACTTCCCAATTCGTCTAAAATGACAGATTTACCCCTTTTAAGGGTTAATTTTCCCGAATTATTCAAAATTACGATTCTTCCCCTCATGGGCTAATCATGTCCAAATCACTCCTAAGCCTTGATTGATATTTCTCTAGGCTAATAGGGCCTCATTAGGGATGCCATGCTGATTTCATGTGTTTTATCCGCATGTACTGATTCCTTGATTTACGCTATTACTTTTAATGATTGTGAGTGATAGGGTAGCTATTCCCATCTGCATGAACTCCTAGATTTAGGGTCAATGCCCCACTCGTCTGTATGAAATCCTAGGATCAGATAAACCATTCAGCTTAGGTACAGAAAGGGCGTCAACTCTGACAGTTGGCGTAACTAAGTCCCCGAACCCACTTCTCTGGTTTCCGCAGAATCGAATAGACCACTCCCAACTATTCGATAGGGTTTCCGATCGTACCCTCCACGAAACGATTGGTGGCGACTCCATGGCATGTACACTCATCACATGTCACTAGACCACACTGAAGGTCGACCACGTATATCCAGCAGTTGCGATTTGGGTAATGGGCCTTGGGAGAGGCCCGCGTCCGATCAAGCCAACGATCGGGCGGCCCATTAACCCTCGCTAGCCCATTTAGATGGCGCGCTCGGGAGAGGGTCGCGACAGACTGGCGACTCCGCTAGGGACTTTATTCTAAACCAGAATCTCTGGTTACGAATTCCAGAAGACTTGAGCCGATTAAAAAAGTTGTTTGGTTTATCTGACCTTGTTTTCTGCAGATGCTCTCGAAGGTGAGGTACGTACACTAACCATTGTGTTAGATGTTTTTGCAGATTGGAGAAATAAGGGGTGGAGTGATTGTTGACATTTTTCCTGCAGGTTGGAATTGGGAATGTATGTTTATTTTTATGCACATACTGAAGCGGTGTTTTAATACAAAATGTTGTGCATGACTTTGCATTGTGATGATCACGACACATTGCACACACTGGCGGTCAAACCCCGACTGCAAACCACCTCTAGGTTACCTTAGATAGGAAAAGGGTGCGAAAAGGATCTTGTGTTTGATGGCACTTGAGACTTTCGTATTCGTTCCCGCCTACCATATGCATTGGCGATATCTAGCCCTCTTGGGTAGGTACCCTTGGGGAGGAATCTGCCTCGTGTGGATCGTGGGAGCCTGAGCCGTAGGTTCCTCACCTGATTTTCGATTTTCTTCAGAGTATACCCACTTGTCTCATGCGCATGTCCATGGATGGTTGGTATACCTAAAACCACCCATTGATACAGGGGGCATTCCACATCCCCCAAAGTGTGGTTGGTAAGACATTTATCTCTAAACGTACTTTATTTCCTGCTCCATGATATGACTCATACATTGCATACATCCATATGCATTCGCATCATGAAGATTACTCAAGTGACTAATGAGAACAACAATGATTATGGGGTAGGATGTCGCTGTTCCCTAAGAGCTCGACGGAGTTGGTGACCTTCGAGTACTTGAGAAAAGTTACTCGCCCCGGACCAAACACGAGGCTACACTTTACTAGATTCGTGTATGGTCGGGAACTGACTGGACGTAAGCTGGGGTATGCTGAGGACTGTCAAACCCGCTACTACGCTGATAATCTCATATTCAAGCGACAATCAGACGAAATGATGAAGGATTATCTCGAGATAAAGAGACAACGTCGCAACCAGCTAGCTAGGGAAGCGTACGCCCGCAGGAAGGCTGAATTGCTGGCCAAAGAGAACATACCCATGATTACTTCTTGGGGTAGGAAGAGACGCCCTGCGATCAAGACCAAGCCAAGGCGTATCACAATCAAGAAAGTGGAACCCGAGAAGGCTTCCGAAGTCATCGTACCCTGGACTAGAGAGTGGCCGGAGGAACTACAACCTCTCGACCAAACCACTGAAGATAACTCCCCTACCCTAGATTAAGGGAGAGTTCCTGATCGACTGTCATTTGGGTAGACTTCTGAAAAAGAGTGATTTAGATCCTCACGTTCCATTGGCTTTTATGGCTTTCTTGTTTAAAAAAAAAAACCTTTCTTTACCGTTCTTCTATTAGACATCTTGATTGTAATAAAAGTACATCCCACTTTGTTCCTTTGATGTATTAACCAATGGAACGTGATATTGCTGTTCCCTTTAGTCACTGAGTAAACCTGACTAAATTGCATAATTCACTTCCCTGAAATGCAAATTAGGCTTTGAGTCAGGCTTTCAAGACCTGAAAAAGGGTCCTAATCTCCATTTCTTCAAATTGAACTATGCAATCAAGTTAGCTCATGCATGCTCCATGACATCTGCATATTCATACATTTAAAGTAATTTCTGGCGATTGACTTTTTAAAAATCATTTGCATATTTTAGACATGATGGGAAAGAATGATATTCAAGTGTTCAAGATCCCCCGAGCTGAACTCCAATCATGGTGGGATGGCATGGGCGAAGCCAGCCAGAAGTATGCGGACTCACGACTAGGATACCTATTAGACTTGCTGAAGATTGAGAGTCCACCTGCCTTCATTCAAGCCATGGCACTCTACTGGGATCCTACCACCGCTACATTTTGTATGGAAGGACTAGAGATCATTCCCACTATCGAGGAATATAACGCCGTCATCGGAGTTGAATTCACCCCTACGCTCGTCCGACCCCCTATAGGACTTGAACCCCTGAGCCAGGTGGCTGAATTCCTTGACACAAACCTGAATGAAGTCACAGCAGATGCAAAAAGCAATTCTGGACGAGTCTCCATGTCTTTCCTTATAGACCGATTTTCCCGCCTTCCTGCTTCTAAAGGAACCAAATCTGGTAGAGCCTTTATCTTGGCATTCTTTAGCTTTGTGCTATTCCCAATCTCAACTGTCACCTTCGACCCTATCATGGCTATAGTAGCTAGGCAAGTCTGTTGTGGGTGGGATTACTCAAACATCCTCCTTGCCGAAACCTTCCTCTCCTTAAATCATTTCAAGAAAAATAAAAAGGGAATCTTTAGAGCTTCTAGTGATCTTCTGTATCTGTGGTTTACATCCCATATCAGACAATTCCACATCCGTATGGATTTCACTGAAATCAGCCCCAATGCACACCCTCTTAAAACATTTGCTAGAACCCATACACGTGTTCCTAAGTTCAACTTCATAGAATGGAAGAACTTCCTCAAAGTCCTAAAACCCGAACAACTCCGATGGCGGCTAAGGTTGCCGACACTGAACAAGGTCAGATTGACCTGCGATGACGGGAGTCCAGTCCCCCTGCTAGGGTTCACGGGCGCAACTGCATACTATCCAAGGAGGGTGATTCGGCAGTTTGGAGCACTACAAGAGATCCCTTCTCCACCGCAACCTGATATCTTCTCCTTTGACATACCGAGCAAGACCCTCACAGAAGAGGAGAAGAGACAGTTTGAAGCCAAGGTGGCATCCATCACACGCTCTTTGAAGAATTCCCAGGCTGAAGGAATAAGTTGGCCAGAAGACATGACTCGTGAAGAGAACATCTATAGGGCTACCACTGAATACATTCAACACTTCAAAACGATTCGACGAAGCCTTGTCGAGCCCTACATACCCGAATACATTGTGCCGTACGTACCGGGAATAGAGCCTTACATACCCGAAGACATGGGACCACTGTCGTGTTCAGAAGATGAGAAGCCCCAGGTTGAAGAGGGGAATCCCTGCGGGGATGATGAGGATGCCTTAGACCTCAAACGTCCTAGACTTGAATAGGCTATCCTGTCAAGTGTAAAATGAGCAAACATTGTGACACTTTCTCATACATTCTCATTTCTGTGGAGTACCATCTTGGACACATGAGCATGAATGTGAAACACGTTTTGCAAATGCATAAAGAAAAACTATCGTCAGAAATTACGCTTCTTTTAATTCCATGAGTTCTTGTCGGGAAATGATTAAAAGAACTACTTACATGAGGCTAAGGCTCATAAGGTAGCCCTTTTTCTCATCTACTGGCAAGAAGCATGCAACTGAAAGAATTAACTGCTTCTTTTTGCTAAAATAAGCGAAGCACTCACAGAGATCTTTTTAAACAGGTACGCTCTCATCACGGAATTTCCCACACATCGCTTCTGAACTCGCCTTAAGACAAGAATGGAGCAGCAAGAGTTGACTCCGCGCGTAGGCATGCTGGAATCTCAGATGACTGCCTTAGCAACTATGATGGCTGACATTAAGGCCATGCTAGAGACATCCCAAGCTAAACAGACGACGACTCACAACCAGAACAACGCTGGTACTTCTTTCATACCTGATACGACAGATAAAGAGTTGACGAGAGATACACAGCGTACAGAGGAAGACGTTCATGAACCAAATAGCCGGTCACAACAAAAAGCCTCGCTTGTTGTTATCAACCTTGAAAAAAAGGAGAAGGGAAAACAGACCGTGAAAACAGAGGTAGAGGCTAAGAGATTGGCTAAGATCGAAGAATGCCTAAGCAGCCAAGGTTACGAGTTAGCCCGCTTCGACAAGATATCTCCTTTTGCTAAAGTGGAGACTCCTCCTGACTATAAAGAACCAGAGTTCGTAAGGAAATACAATGGGACAGATTGTCCCCCGTGCCCACCTCAAATACTACCTGCGCAAGATGGCGACTATTCAGATTACATTCCACTGTTAATGAACACATTCCAAGAGAGCTTGGCTGGCCCCGCTCTGGCTTGGTTCATTGAACTAGATTTGGAAGATTACGACGGATGGGAAGATCTCGCAGAAGACTTCCTCAGGCAGTACAAATTTAACACGACTACAGCCCCAACAAGAGAAGACCTTCTACGAACTTCAAAAACAAGGGGTGAATCGATCAGGACATATGCTCAGAAGTGGCGAGCCTTGGCTACCCAAGTAAAGCCTTCAATCCCAAAAGAGGAGCTGATCGACTTATTCCTGAAAGCACTCCCCTATGAGTACTTTGACAGACTGAACACTTCTGGATGTCAGACATTCGCACACCTGATTAAGGTTGCTGAGAGGCTGGAATGGGCCTTGAGAGAAAGAAGGCCTCAGGAAACTCCCACTAGGAAGCAGTATCCTCTGAGAAAGGAGAGAGAAGCCGGACTGGACATAGCATTTATACCAGATCCCCACAAGTTAAAGCCATTTGGCAATTCTAATCAGGCCAAAGGCGGATCATCCTGGTCAGCGCCAAAGGTACCAGAGCCTAGAAGAAAGCAACCCCAGAGGCAATTCTCTCAGCTCCCGAGACCTTTATCCAAGCTACTCCCGATGCTGTTGGAGCAACACTTGGTGGCGAAAGAACCACCTAGGGCAAACCCTCCAAGGTATCCTGGCTTTGATGAGAGCCAGACTTGTGCCTACCATATGGGCCAAAGAGGGCATAATGTGGATAACTGCTATATCCTGAAGCTGAAAGTGCAAGCCCTAATTGATAGTCAGATTTTGAAATTTGACAACGCAGCCCCAAATGTGCAAGAAAATCCGTTGCCAGATCATCAAACAGTAGGGGCAATATTCGCTGAAGAAGAAGAGGACTACCTTAAACTGAAGGTAGATGTGCCTAAGCTGGCCGACCTGCTAACAATCGCTTCATCACACCCAAAAGAAGGGGAGATATCAACCGACCAAAAGAAGTTGTGTATCGACAAGATGATAAGCCTGGGAATAATGTCCGATATTACTGACAAAGAATTCAAAGGGATTGAAGCTTCTCTATCCCTAGAAGGAAACCACTTCTGGATCACAGCTGAGCAGAGTAACGCCTGTGGTACCTCACAGGAGAATCAGATAAACAGTCTTGGGCCAGCTACTCAGTCAGAGGAAGAATTCGAGGAGGACGAACTAGAAGCCAAGAGGCGAAGTCTAACTGACCTCAAGTTTATGGCTGACGCAGTTGAAATGGGGGAAATTATAGACAATCTGGGTCAAGATTCTGGAGGGTACAATTTCAAAGTAAAATATTCAGCTCCTCCCAGCTTTTATCAAAAGATTGAAGACATCATACCAGACGGTTGGGGAGATATGGATGATCTCTCTCAACCAGAGTCCTCGAAGGGCATAGAAGAACTCGACAACACTATATCAATGGTCGAAGTAGCCACGGCCGTGGTGATTAGATTGGATGAACTGGATAACCTGAACAAGGTGGAAGATTGCCCAGTTAAGCCTGTCGTGATTCAACTACCTCAAGAAGAAGAGGGCAACACGTCAGGACCAGAGATACCTCATCTGACAACTATAACCATAAAAGTCCCCCCGGCAGAAGAGTACGATCCTAAAGCAGTCCATTGGGACTACGGGACCACACAAGTAGATGCAGTAATGAGGTCCGGAAGATTTTACGCCCCCAGAGAGGATGAACCTGAAAAAAGGGAGGTCTCCAAGGAAGATGCCGAAAAGCTCATATCGATCATCAAAACCAGCGAGTTTGAAGTAATAGAGCAGCTAAGAAAGATGCCCGCTCAGATATCCCTATTAAACCTATTCATCAATTCAGAGAAGCACAAGAACGCGCTGTTGAAGGTGCTCAACGAAGTACATGTCCCTGAAACAATTAATGAGGTACAACTAGGGGACTTTGTAGGAGCAATTCTTTTGAAAGACCAATTAAGCTTCTCTGACAAGGACTTCCCCATGGAAGGAAGAGGGCACAATAAGGCCTTATACATCTCCGCCCAATGTAACGGCAAAAGAGTGGCACACGTATTGATCGATAATGGATCAGCCTTTAACATCTGCCCTTTGGCTACCATAAGGAGGCTGGGAATCAATGAAGAGATGATCAAGGCATCCAAGACAGCTGTAAGAGCATTCGATGGCATGAAGAAGACGGTAGAGGGTGAGATCGAGCTTGACGTATTCATAGGCCCGACGAAATTCTCTATAAACTTCCAAGTGATGGATCTGCCCAGTGCATTTGGGTTCTTGCTAGGAAGACCTTGGATCCATACAGCAGGAGCTGTCCCTTCGAGCTTACATCAAAAAGTACGTTTCGTTGTAAATGGGAAGGTGATTACTGTACATGGGGAAGTCGACCTCCAGACATACCAGAATAGTGCCATTCCCTATGTTGAGCCTGAAGAGAAAACAGAAGCAAGCTATCATTCCCTAGAATTGGTGGCAACAGTTCATACCTCAGCCGGGACAAAGTTGAGAACCCCCTACATCTCAGAAGCCAGTCTTCTACCAGCTAAGATGCTGCTGGCATACGGGTTCAATCCCAAAAAAGGCCTAGGCAAACATAATCAAGGTATAAATACCCCGTTACAGTTAAAAGCTAATCCACATAGAATGGGCTTGGGGTACCGGAAATATCCCTCGAATGAATCTATCCCGAAAGCAACAGGTAGAGGCCGAGATAGAAACCTGGGACGCCGGGGAGGCGAAAGCAGCCCGAATAACTCATTCATCGGTTCTCCAACCTGGAAAGGCAGGTTTCAAATGTTCAGAAATCCCTTAAATGCCTACTTCAACCAGAACTCCAAATGGCTATCTGAAGAGGATGTCACTTCACCGATGGAACCAGATCTGACAAACCCTTTTCTTGAAGATGACTCTGTGAATGTCATCTTGGAGTGGTTGGACAATGAAGCCACTTCTTCTGAGTAAAGAGACTCTTCCTTTATCTTTAAATACTGCGTTTAGAACTTTCTGCATTGCATTGTATTTTCTTTCCTTGTTGTATGCATAGGAAAACGCCTTTGGATCCCCGGCCGTTGGTCCAAATAGCACATCTTGTAACGCGGCCCTTCTTGCATTCAATAAAACTACGCATGTTTTGTTAAGGACATATGGAACCACGAATCAGCCCGATGATGATAATGGTCTTCCATACAGAAGCTTGAGGCCTGATTTGCCATATGATTCCTAATCTTCAAAAAAAAAATTCATGGGGCCGGGATATCCAATGACATGAGGATTAGTCCCCTTTGTACCTACATCTGTTTCGAAAACTTTTTCGAAAAGACTTTACATGATCATGCATGTCATTTTTACTAAGCACAAACTAACCATACTCATGACATTTCAGGCATATCATCTCAAACATGCATACCAGGTTGTTACAAAATTCAGATCCCTCCATTAACCACTCCTATAACATCGAGGAAGAGGAAGACGGTGATTATGCATCTATCAGAAGAGATTGGAACACCTTTGAAGAATCAAAGCCTCCTACCTCAGAAGAACCAGTCGTTATTAATTTGGGAGACACCGTGAACGTCAAAGAGGTCAAGATCGGCGGACACCTATCCCGAGATGAAAGGCTCGAATTCACCAAGCTACTAAAAGAATATCAAGACATCTTCGCATGGTCTTACGCGGATATGCCAGGCCTTGATCCTAAGATTGTGGAACATGCATTGCCCACAAATCCTAGCATCAAACCTGTCAAACAAGGCAGTAGGCGGATGAAAGCAGAGTTAGAAGACAAGATTAAGGAAGAAGTCATGAAACTTCTTAGGGTAGGCTTCATTGAAGCTATCCCATATTCAGATTGGATTGCGAATATAGTCCCCGTCATGAAGAAGGATGGAAGGGTTCGGATCTACGTAGATTACCGAGATCTGAATAGAGCAAGTCCAAAAGATGATTTTCCACTCCCCCACATTGATGTATTGGTGGATAGTACGGCGGGTTATGAATTATTCTCATTCATGGATGGATTCTCGGGATACAACCAAATCTTCATGAAACAAGAGGACAAACCCAAGACTGCATTTACCACACCATGGGGAAATTTTTGCTACAAAGTCATGCCCTTTGGATTAAAAAACGCCGGGGCCACCTACCAGAAGGCTATGGACACGTTATTCCATGATATGATCCACAAAGAGATTGAAGTATATGTCGATGACATGATCGCTAAATCCAAGAAAGGACAAGATCACATACAGGTATTAAGGAAGCTGTTTGAACGCCTGCGCAAATACAAGTTAAAGATGAACCCTAGCAAATGTGTATTTGGGGCAAGATCCGGGAAACTCCTTGGGTTCATAGTCAGCAACAGAGGCATTGAGGTTGATCCCTAAAAAATTCAAGCCATCCATGACTTATCAACTCCCTCCACGGTAAAAGAAGTGAGAAGCCTTCTAGGGAGATTGAACTATATTGCCAGGTTCATCAATCAGCTGTCTGATGTGGTTAAAGCCAATCTTCAAATTGCTTAAGAAAGGCGCGAAAATAACATGGGATGCCGAGTGCAGCAAGGCATTCCAAATGATCAAAAACTATTTGATCACACCACCGGTGCTTGTGCCACCAATTCCTGGTCACCCATTGACCTTATACCTGACCATACGACAAGAGTCCTTGGGAGCCTTACTTGCCCAAACAAACCCGATAGATGGAAAAGAGAGGGCCATTTATTACCTGAGTAAGAAATTCACGCCATCTGAAGCAAAATATATACCAGTTGAAAGGGCATGCGTAGCAACGGTATGGGTACTTCGCAGACTGAGGCAGTATACCCTACACCACCATATCCAGCTCATAACAGAAAACGATCCTGTCAAATACCTCTTGGAGAAACCCGCTTTAATTGGGAAATTGGCAAAATGGCAAGTAATGTTGTCTGAATTTGACATCAAATGTTCTCCACAAAAGTCGGTAAAAGGGAGAGCTATAGCTGACATGTTGGCAGAAAACCCATCAAGCGGTGAGTCACTTGAAGTAATGAACACAGAAAGCCAAATTCTGAACTTAACAGAGGATAAGTGGATCACGTATTTCGATGGTGCTGTCAATCTATCAGGGGCAGGCACCGGGGCAGTGCTGATATCCTCAGATGGTCAACATTACCCTGTCGCGGCAAAGATAACTTTTCCTTGTACCAACAACATTTCGGAGTATGAGGCATGCATTCTGGGCCTACGACTGGCCATTTCTATGAAGATACCTAAGTTGCAAATTTTTGGAGATTCCATGCTCATCATTTTACAGACACAGGGGGAGTGGAAGACGAAAGACGCAAAGCTCATCCCTTATCACAAATACCTTGAAGAATTGATACTCAAATTCGAAGAAGTGTCATTCGAGTACCTACCAAGGTCTCACAATCAATTTGCAGATGCATTAGCCACCCTAGCCTCGATGTTACAAACAACTGAAGGGTTGGATGTAGAACCCCTGAGGATCGGTATTGTTGAAAAGCCAGCTTATTGTATGCTAATCGAAGAAGAATTTGACGGAGAGCCATGGTACTATGACATCAAGAATTACCTCTCAAAAGGGGAATTCCCTGAAGGATGCCAGTCAGGAGACCGAAAATACATAACCAAGATGGCCAGCAAGTTCTTCCTCAATGGACAAATTATGTATAAGAGATCGTTTGATTCTACTCTGTTAAGATGTGCAGATGCCAAAGAAGCAAATATTCTCATGAAAGAAATCCACGAAGGTGTGTGTGGGCCTCACATGAATGGCCACCTCCTCGCCCGAAAAATCATGCGGCTTGGCTATTATTGGATGACCATCGAATCGGACTGCTGTCAGCACGTCCGGTCATGCCACCAGTGCCAAATATACGGTGATAAGATCAATGCACCCCCAAACGAACTACACCAAATGTCTGAAGTTTGGCCTTTCTCTATGTGGGGCATAGACATGATAGGGCCTATTAATCCTGTGGCTTCGAATGGTCATCGCTTCATCTTGGTAGCGATTGATTACTTCACCAAATGGGTAGAAGCTAGCTCTTACAAGAATGTCACTGCAAGAAATGTGGCAAGATTCGTCAAAAGAGATATCATATCCCGGTATGGTACCCCTCAAGCGATCATCACAGATAATGGGTACAACCTGAACAACAAGATTGTCGATGATCTGCGGGATCACTTTAGCATTCGACATCTGAATTCATCTCCTTACCGCCCACAGATGAATGGGGCAGTGGAAGAGGCTAACAAAAACATCAAGAGAATCTTGGCTAAAACAGCAGAAAACTACAGGGATTGGCACGAAAGGCTGCCCTTCGCCTTGATGGCTTACCGAACGTCGATCAGGACTTCTACAGGGGCAACTCCCTATAGTTTGGTATATGGGACAGAAGCAGTTCTACCAGTAGAAGTTAAGATTCCCTCTTTGAGAATCTTATCCGAAGATAAACTCTCTGAGTCAGAGTATTTCAAGCACAGATATGAACAACTAAACTTAATAGACGAGAAACGTCTTAAAGCCATTTGCCATGGACAAACTTACCAGAAGAGGGTAGCCAGGGCGTTCAATCGAAAGGTCAAGACCAGAAACTTCGAAGTAAATGACTTGGTAATTAGGAAAGTTTTGCCGAGTACTACCCATCTAGGGGGAAAATTCACTCCGAATTACGAAGGCCCCTACATTGTTAAGAAGATCCTCACGGGAGGAGCATTAATTCTTGTAAACTCCGAGGGAGAAGAACTGGGGCACCCTGTGAATTCAGATGCTGTGAAGAGATATTACCCTTGAAATAAAAATCAGATTCCGGTCATATGCCCTGCCTCGAATTGAGCCTACTCTTCATGATAGTCTTTGCATAAGTATGTCATGCATCCATGCATACATTAGCATGTGTTCAATATTGTAGGACCCAAGGAAGCAGGGTCGCGATAGATTGGAATGCATGATCAAGAAGACTTACTGTCGCAATGGTCAGGTGCAAATCCTTTCTCTTCAAAAACTAAGGATTTCAAGATATTTTAGAACACTTAACCATCTGGTGTTGTTAAGAAAAATGCAGATTTTCATGAATCTATCCACTTCCATTGGAGTGCATGATCAAGGGTAAGGCGTATCGTTCTAATTTTCTGAAATGCGAGAGCATACACCGACATATTCCTTTTATATTTTTCAGGAATCCCTAGCCGCGCTGGGCAGGTAAGTATTCCTTCCCTAATCTTTTAGGTTTACAAGACTATCAAAATCCTTATTGATAGAATTTGAAGGCATCTTGGAGTCTAGCATGCATTCAAATCTCATGTCTAGAAAGACGCAAAATTCTCACGGTCATGTCATTGTCACTCATGTTTAAACTTGGAGGTTATCTAAACATGATTGAAATATACATTGTGCCTCATAAATCCCCTTGGAGGGTAAGTTTTGGAGAAAGCAAAATGAACTCTTCCAACAAAAGTTGTTTAAATCGTTCAAAAGGATGTTTCCTCAGACAAGAGGCAAGCCTGGTCCAAACACGTCCCATACACACTTAAGAGATAAGTGGAGTGGTAAGGATAGCGAGACCTTGACCTACGAACGTAAGGGTTATTCGTAGTGATTACATGGATTGAGACGACGGAGGCATTCGTTTCTCTATCATAAACACTACAGGTGACCATTGATAACCCTTTGAACGACGATTTCATTCTATACCCCTGTCAAGAACCACCCCACAATGGGGCAAACTGGAGGTACGTCCAGCGGTATCAGGAGATAAATGGTTAGAAGTTCTCTTGCTCATACTTGCATCAATCTTCGTGTGTTGCTTGTCATTTTAACTTCTATGGTAATTCAGGTGCTTTAGGATGACGAAAAGCATTCGTTTCTCTATCCTATACACTTTTACCCTTTGTACAGCCCAGTTGAGCCTATACGTTCATTTCACAAACCCGTTGGTTATCATTGCATATTCCAAGACGGAAGCGACGTCCCTTCAAGAGCGGAAGAGTTCAAAACACAGGATTTGTGAAAAATTCCTAGATTAATGTTTGAGTGCTGAGATTCAAGTTGTACATCTAGTACACTCATTTGAAAATTCTGATCCCCAAAAGAAAAGAAAAGGTGGGATCTCGACAAAAGATGAAAAAAAAAAGAGCAAAATTCAATCTTGGGCATCAAGAAAAAGCAAAGCGCCTGGTAAGAGCAAGGCCAATGCCCATCCAAATATTTGTACACTTGTGAATCATGTGTTTGATCTTGTAAATGCCAATAGATGGCATGATACCTTTGTATAGGTCACTAGTGAGATCTGATTGTAAAAGAAAATTCCAAGGGTGCTAGACTGCGAAAGATGCTCCCAAATCATGTCACACTTAGATAATGTAAGTGTAGACAAGATGTTGACACCGTCTCAACACGAGAGAGATATGTTCTCTAAAGACAAACGTGCACTTCGAAGGCTGACAATGCTCTTCAAAGACTATCAATGCACTTCAAAAACTGAAGACGCTCTTTGAACCAGAAGGGACAAGATCGGCGGCAAACCTGCAGTGATCACCAATGTTAGACCCTTCGCATATCCTGAGCCAAAAATAAGCCTTCTTTGGTCCCCAATCATACCTACGTTACAACACTGAAATGCCTTTTCTGATTAAGGCACTTGGATTGACATAGGGTTTAATGTCTAAGCTTAGCTCGAAGAAGTTCGAGCAAGATTATTTCTTTCTCATTTTGCAGGTTTCTTGACTTGTAAACCTGGAGCAGACATTGAAGACTTCTCTTCGAAAGCCTTGACTTGCACGCAAGTCTCCTTTGAAAACCGTTGACCAAGCCCAACATTACGGTCCCTTGGAAGTCCTCCTGATCGATCGAGGTGTATTCACTGCGAATGATTCTGAACCCTAGGCGCAGGTTTGATAGGAAGTTAGAGTGCATTCTTGGTAAAAGACCATTACCTCAAAACGGTGAGAAGTCCTCTTTGATGAGAATACTCCGTTGGACATTTTAACCAAACTTTTTTGGTAATTTCAGATTGTTAGATTCAAACTTTCCCCCACAAGGAATTTTTGATCACTTCCGTGTATTGCAAGGTGTTTTGGGTAACCTCCAGCATCGTAATGCATTCATTGAAATTTTTTCGTGACTATGATATAAGTCATAAAGTGCTGTCAGTTTGACATCAGATATCACTTAAAGACCATTGATGTGCCTTTGGTAAGAAAATTTTCAGATTGGAGCTTCTGCAAGATTCTTGATGACTTCAGCTCCTAAAATGGCTTGTACCCTCTTGGTGAGAAACGTTTAACATGTCTAAACTTCTGCATAATTCCTGGCAATCCCAGATCTCAGAAGAGCACAACCTCTCTTGGAATCATGGTAGCCCCAGATTCTAGAAGGATGCCTCGCTCTGCGAAGAAGAGCTTTCAAGTTTATTTTCCTGCAAGATCCCTGGTAATTCCATATCTCAGGAAAACACATTCTTGTGAACAATTTTGTAGGTTTGATATTTCTGCAGGGTACTTGGAGCTCCCAGATCCCAGAATGTCACCTCCCGTGTCGAAAGGACAATTTTCAAAATTTGCTTTCTGTGAGATTCTAGGTAACCCCTAAACCCAGAATAGCTCATGTGGTAAAGCCTAAAGGTTAGGCACACCTCACTTGTATGATTCCTAGTTAATTCCTTAGAATATAGGATCAAAAAATGTTGTCAAAATCTGCTTTCTGTGAGGTTCTAGGTAACCCCTAAACCCAGAATAGGCCATTTGGTAAAGCCTCAAGGTTAGGCACACCTCATTTGTATAAATCCTAGTTAATTCCTTAAAATATAGGATCAAAATGTTCGACAATCCCAAAGAGACTGGGTGCGTCATCCATAGGTTCCTAGCAGAGAGGAATCCTATTCTCGGCCTGATCCCCCTGACGGATCAAAATGTTCGACAATCCCTAAGAGACTGGGTGCGTCATCCATAGGTTCCTAGCAGAAAGGAATCCTATTCTCGGCCTGATCCCCTTGACGGATTACAATGTTCGACAATCCCTAAGAGACTGGGTGCGTCATCCATAGGTTCCTAGCAGAAAGGAATCCTATTCTCGGCCTGATCCCCCTGACGGATTAAAATGTTCGACAATCCCTAAGAGACTGGGTGCGTCATCCATAGGTTCCTAGCAGAAAGGAATCCTATTCTCGGCCTGATCCCCCTGACGGATTAAAATGTTAGACAATCCCTAAGAGACTGGGTGCGTCATCCATAGGTTCCTAACAGACAGGAGTCCTATTCATGGTCTGATCCACCATACGGATCAAAATCCCTATTCATGGTCTGATCCACCATACGGATCAAAACCCTGACAATCCCTAAGAGACTGGGTGCGTCATCCATAGGTTCCTAACAGACAGGAGTCCTATTCACGGTCTGATCCACCATACGGATCAAAATCCCTATTCATGGTCTGATCCACCATACAGATCAAAACCCTGACAATCCCTAAGAGACTAGGTGCGTCATCCATAGGTTCCTAACAGACAGGAGTCCTATTCATGGTCTGATCCACCATACGGATCAAAATCCCTATTCATGGTCTGATCCACCATACTGATCAAAACCCTGACAATCCCTAAGAGACCGGGTGCGTCATTCATAGGTTCCTAACAGACAGGAGTCCTATTCATGGTCTGATCCACCATACGGATCAAAACCCTGACAATCCCTAAGAGACTGGGTGCGTCATTCACAGGTTCCTGTCAAGTATAGGAATCCCATTCTGGTACGGCCTACCATACATGCTAGAGTTTAACCGCCCTAGGATACTCAAAAGACGAGTCCCTAGGTATTCACCTGAACCCGTTATACACCGCGCAGGCCACACGAGCATCAGGCAGGCGATCAACAGGTAAGTAACAGGTGGGTCTCTCTACTTTCTCTCTCACGTCAGCAAAAGAATGAAGAGCAAAGCGTTCACCAGTGGGACAAGAAAGATTGAGTGTCAAGATTCGTTTTTCTTTTCCCCAGTCGAGTCGGTCTAGACTCAGGTGTCACCTGTCTTTGAGCGAAACCTCTCACGAGATTCCTCTCAAAGAGGGGCAGCTGTTGACACCTGATTTTTGACCAAGACTTTTCAGTTTTATTTTTGAAAAAATCACAAAAAATTCATAAAAAAGTCAAAAAATTACAAAATCAACTTTGGTGGCCTTGGCCAAGCCCAAGGAACCATTCTTGACCAAAAAATAATTTTTCATATTTTTCACATTTTTAGTATTTTTAGAAAATAGGAAAATACTAGAAAAATCAACAAAAAATGGAATTTGAGGTCACAAAAATATAGGAAAATAGTCAATATTTTTCTTTTAAATCCCTTGTCATTTTGACCTCATCAAGAGTCAAAATTCAAGTTTAATTTTGTGTGTTTCTTTGTAACGCACTAGGTTAAATTTGTCAAAAACAATATATTTTGAGTCATTTAATTTGAAATTTTGGCATTTTTTAAAATCTTGACATTCAATCTAACTATCCCCTATTTCAATTTAGCCCAATTGTTTGCGCAATTTGCTCAATTGCACGGATGTGACAAAATTACATACTAAAATTGCATTTTAGTCCTTGAAATTAAGCATAATTGAAATTAATTTCAATTCAAGGACTATCATTATAAATTGAACATGCTACCCAATGGATTTCACCATTTTAAATCAATCAGCATAGGTAGTTTGACCCAATTTGATCATTTGCACCCTCAATTGCATAAATCCCCAATTTGCAATTACATGAAAATTTGGGGGTTTTTATAGAAATTGATGAAAACTTTTGGGCAAAACCACATTTCTAGATAGAATTCATGCCCTAGAGTTGATTATGAGGTCCAATTGTAAGAATTTCCCACTGATTTGGGTTTAATTTTGAAAAATCCAATTCGGAACCGGTCCAGACCGGTCAGACCACCGGTCGGACCGGTCAGACCGGTTTGCTACAGTGTCGTCTTCCCCAAAAGAGCTCGAGTAGATGAACAGTGACGGGCTGAGTTTCGAAGGCCAAATTGAAGGGCAATTCGCGACTAATTGAAAGAGGAATGGTGGGCGTCTTGTTCTTTACCTCAAGACCTACCGATCGAGACCAACCCCGAGACGAATGGCCGCCGGAAGAGCTCCGGCAAGGACGGTCAAAACCGGGGTACCTGCGAAAGTCAACAAAAGCCAAACACAGCACTAACCTATGCCAAATTCACGCGAAATGAAGCTCGCCATGCAACCAAATAGGGTTGAGCGAAGTGCCCATCAGCCCCGACTTCATTTTGACCACATTGCACGTGATTACACGTGCCAAACAGAATCAGTTGGGGACCCGTTCGGCGACAAAAAATTGAGAAAGCTATATAAGCTAAAGAGGCCTTCGCGCCAGGGGGGAGGGATTCAGTGACAGAGTGGCGAAACTGAATCGACAGAGAGAAAGAAAACGCGAGAGAGAGCTCGTTCTCCGACCCTCCGTCGTCGAGAACTTGAGTTCGACTGCAAAGCGCTGGTTAGGCCGTCTCCGGCCAAACCGAAGCTGAAGAAGACAGTCAGAAGTTCGCTTTGAGTGCCAGGAAGCGATCGCCATCAACCGCGCAGCCCAAAACCGCCAGAACAGGTAATCCCGAACTTCAAGCTTAAGCTCAGGTCTTCAATGGCGGACTTTGATTTTGACTTCAATCTTTGCAATTCCTGTGTGCTTTTCATCCCTTAGACATTACTGACCATGTGCGCGTCTTCATTTTGCATCAATTTTTCTCACATACCCCGAATCGAGCCTTTCGATTTAGCCTCCTTAGCCGATTCTTGCCCAGCCAAATCTGGGCCGAGCGAGCTCAATCGGAGCTCGAGGTAAGTCTTCTGAACCTCCATTGGTGCTATTCTGTGACTGAATTTCTCTGATTTTGAGTAAATCGTATGATTGAGCTTCCATGGCCGTACTCGGTACTTTGCATGATACTCGTGATTTTGCGAATAAGATGCCACGATCCTTAGATATGTTAAGCTAGAGACAATCGCGAGTCGATTAGAGTTAGTCTCGTACGATTTCATCAAGATTCCACCGTAGGATCGCCGCCGGAGATTCTCATCCGTCCATTCCGCCGGGGTCGAGAGGTTGAAGACGAAGCTGACGTGGCGCGGTCAACCGGTCAAAGTCCTAGGTGTCAGTATGTTATTGGTCCACGTGTCGGTCTAGTCAGCAGGCCGTTAGCAGTTTGTTATTCGAATTAATAGATCGGACGGTCTAGGTTAATCGAGTCTATTAAATGACGACCGTCCGATTAGCAAGTAAAAATATCCGAAAATCATTTTTAAATCGGAAATTCGAGTTGATCAGAAACGGTGTCGTTTGGCAAAGTGGGTAGGCGACGTCGTTTAGGCTAGTAGGATCGGACGGTTCAGATCAAGTCCCAGGTTCTAATCGTGTCCGTTAGTTTCAGTAAGTCAATCAAACGGCTCAGGTCGAGTCTTCGCTTAATCTAGACCGTAGGCTCTAGTAATCAAATCCAATGGGCGCGGATTAGCCACGCGGTTCAGTATGGGCCGTCGGATTAATTCCGAGTAAACTGCAAATCAAAAACGATTAGAAACGGCGTCGTTTTTGGCTATGGGTCGCGCGGGTCCGGGCCGGTCGCCGTGGGCCGTGACCCGGCCCGAATAATATTTTTTAAATAAAAAATTTCGAAAATGATTTTAAAAAAATAAAAAAAATCAGAAAAATCCTAGAAAATCCAAAAAAATACTAGAAAATGCCAGAAAATTCCAACAAATGTGGAAAAATTTGTGAAAAATCTTAGACACCCAGAAATCCCCAAAAATCGAGGGTTGGCCACAGACAACTGGTCAACCCTATTTTTGGGGTTTCTTATCCAATTTTCCGAGACTTGACGACATTACCCTTTAGGGGTAAGTCGCCTCTGTTGTGCATGTTAGATAAGGCCAATAATACCAAGGTAAGAATTAGGGTCGGGTAGGTGATCAATTCTTAGGCTTGGGTTTTCGAGTCCCGCATCTTTTCTCAAAATGACGATTTTGCCCTTTAATGGGAAAATCGTCTTTCTTGTCTCAATCGAGTTCTGAAAATTGCTTGAAGTTAGGGTTTGGGTCAGGTGGACGACCAACCCTAATATTTGAGATTTTCAGTTCTCGTCTTTGTCCAAATGACGACTTTACCCCTCCGAGGGTAAAATCACTTTTAAGTTCCAGAAAAATTCTGGAAATTCCCGAAAAATAGGAAATGGATTGGATTGATGGCCAATCTTATTTCCCCTATCTCCTGACTTCCCAATTTGTCTAAAATGACAGATTTACCCCTTTTAAGGGTAAATTTTTCTCGAATTATTCAAAATTACGATTCTGCCCCTCATGGGCGAATCATGTCCAAATCACTCCTAAGCCTTGATTGATATTTCTCTAGGCTAATAGGGCCTCATTAGGGATGCCATGCTGATTTCATGTGTTTTATCCGCATGTACTGATTCCTTGATTTACGCTATTACTTTTAATGATTGTGAGTGATAGGGTAGCTATTCCCATCTGCATGAACTCCTAGATTTATGGTCAATGCCTCACTCGTCTGTATGAAATCCTAGGATCAGATAAACCATTCAGCTTAGGTACCGAAAGGGCGTCAACTCTGACAGTTGGCGTAACTAAGTCCCCGAACCCACTTCTCTAGTTTCCGCAGAATCGAATAGACCACTCCCAACTATTCGATAGGGTTTCCGATCGTACCCTCCACGAAACGATTGGTGGCGACTCCCTGGCATGTACATTCATCACATGTCACTAGACCACACTGAAGGTCGACCACGTATATCCAGCAGTTGCGATTTGGGTAATGGGCCTTGGGAGAGGCCCGCGTCCGATCAAGCCAGCGATCGGGCGGCCCATTAACCCTCGCTAGTCCATTTAGATGGCGCGCTCGGGAGAAGGTTGCGACAATAGGGCCTCATTAGGGATGCCGTGCTGCTTTCATGTGTTTTATCCGCATGTACTGGATCCTTGATTTGCGCGCTTATTTCTATTGATTGTGAGTGATATGGTAGTAATTCCCATCTGCATGAACTCCTAGATTTAGGATCTGTACCTCACTCATCTGCATAAAATCCTAGGATCAGATAAACCATTCAGCTTCGGTACCGAAAGGGCGTCAACTCTGACAGTTGGCGTAACTAAGTCCCCGAACCCACTTCTCTGGTTTCCGCAGAATCGAATAGACAGCTTCCAACTATTCGATAGGGTTTCCTATCGTACCCTCCACGAAACGATTGGTGGCGACTCCTTGGCATGTACACTTATCACATGTCACTAGACCACACTGAAGGTCAACCACGTATATCCAGTAGTTGCGATTTGGGTAATGGACCTTGGGAGAGGCCCGCGTCCGGTCATGCAACATCGGACGACTCATTAACCCTCGCTAGCTAGATAGCACTCGAGAGGGTCGCGACATTTATGAAATGATTTTGTGAGGGACGCGGGGAAACCCAAATTGCCCTATTTTAGCGAATTAAGCTTGAGTGGTTTTATGGCATGAAATTTTGAAAACAAGGTTGAACTGAGGAGTCTTAATCTGATTGTGGCATATGGTTGGGCCATTTGGCGTACGTTGTTGAAATTCTCATTGATTTGAGTATATTAAGCGGATTGGTTTACCAATCAAGTTTTGAAATGACTTGTGAATGATGAAATTTGAGGTTTGCTTGAATTGACCCGAGTGAGGCTCGTATTTTACTGAACATGTTCGAACTTGAAATGTGTTTTGTCCAGTGACGGACGTCTGAAAAGAATGCCTTGAATAGGCGATAAATGCTTGAGTTTGTTGAGTGTGTTTCTCATTGAAAATTGAGGCATGAATGCCTTGCTTTGGCAATGAATCTCTTGAGTTGTTCTTGAATAAAGAATTTTGAGGCGTGAACTGTTTTCTCTTAATGAATATTTGAGGCTATTCTTTATAATGGAATTTTTATGAGTAAATGGCGTGTGGGATCGCCGAGGAAATTATATGTGCACTGGCGTGTGGGATCGCCGAGTATTATAATTTGGCCAATGTATTGGGAGGGAGTTACTCCCATTGGACCTGACGAGGTCGTGCGGCTAGAGAGTCCCATACTGACACGATTCATCTCGATTGATAATGGGCGTCGAGAGTCGTATGGTGACCGAATCATCTCTAGGTCCGGACGCGAGAGTCTCATATGTACCGATGGGTCATATGGAGACCGAATCATCTTGCAGCCCTAAAGTGGGCGGCCAAGGAATGGGCGGATGTGGAAAGATCTGTTTTCTGAAAAAAAAAAAATCAAGAATGATTTTGAGAAATTGAATATGCCTCATGTTTTGATGATTTACCTCAAGTATGGAGGTTTGCCTCACGAGTTTTAAATTGCCTCATGAATTGAAATTGGCCCAGAGAGGGGCGTGAGAGAAAAGAATGTGTTTTATGGAAATTTCCAAGGAATGATACTTTTGAGAAAGAAATGAAAGCCGCCTCATGTTTTGAGATGGCGTCGAGTGCTTACTTTGATTAAAAACCCTGCCACTGTACGAAGCTCAGATTTTGCCATGATTTGTGACTGAGTCGAATAGATTTGAAAATACTAGAAAGGCCATATTTTTGAAGGAATCATGGTTTTGTCATGCCAAAGTTTTTAAGTCCAAAATACCATGTTTTCCAAAAGTGTCTGGAGGTACTGGCAGCCTGGTTTAGGGTTAGGTTTAGCTTACTGAGATTTATATCTCACCCCATCGTGGGACAACATTTTCAGGTCCTAGACATTGGAGACCCGAGCTTTCCATGGATTGGCTTTTGGAGAAGTCATTGGGAGTAATGAAGACTTAATTCCATTTTGAGACCTTAGTGATTGTATACTGTTGGGAGTTAGCATTGTACCTGACTTTGGCATTAAAGAGAAGTACACCCTTTTCTTTAGTCCTAAGTCATCTTGTGTTATATTGATATGGAGTTGTCGTCGCTTTCGCATGCATGTTTCATATAGATCTTTAAGCATTGGCCATTGGTTCCTGGGAGATCATCAAAGGTAACGGCGGAGGTGGGATGCTCGCGTGCTCGCCGGGTTCGGGGCGTGACATCCCCGTTTAAGTGGTATCAGAGCAATGTCAGCTCGATCCAATGTGATTGAGGTTTGGAGTGATAAGGAGTGATGACTTGAGGACAATTAGATAGTTAAACCCTAAGAATTAAGTATTGATTTCTGAATCATGGGGATTATAGGCTTGAACTTGTGTTGCACTTTAATGGTTATAGTATCGATCTCGGTTGATGAATTTGAGTGGTGATATGATTGAGGTTCATAAGGGAGTAAGCAGAAATTGAGGAGCTATAAGCATGATTTTGAGGTTGCAATTGCATTTGAGGTTAATAGATGATTGCTTATGAGTAAAGGGTCGATTTGATTTTATGATCGTAATTGTGGCCTTGAGGTATATGATTGAACATAGGCAATTGATCTACGAGATGGATGGTCATTTGAGGAATTAGAAACCTTCCATGGATAGGGAATTGACTTGAGAATGAATGTGATATGGAGAGTGTTGAGGACGATCATTCATTGCATACGTTTATGGCATTAAAATGACAGTTGAGGAAGGTGAATGCATGAGCTTATCATTATTAGACTTGACAAACTGTCGCTTGGTATGGGACGAGTTGATGGGATACCTACAAACTGTAATGAAGCATGTTATGGGACGTGTGGAACAGTACTCTCTTCGTAGATGTATGTCTTGGGACAACCTGTAACGACCAGGTCTGACGAGGGCAGGGAGTGTATGCCGGGACAAAGAGGTTCGGACAAGGAGCAGCTCCTGGCAGGCTTATAAGATAGCAAGGAGGCAGGAATGACCCAAGTCATAAATTGAAAGAGAGAGTCTAGGTATCGGATTGAGTCTAATTTTGGTTAAGAGATGTATTGCACCAAGGTGATCCTCACAGTGAATTTTTAAATTTGTATGGTATTTGTCATGGCGTATGTGATTGGCATGGTTAGAAGCTTCGTAAATGGCAGTGGGTGTTGTTTGAAAAAGAAAATTTACGCTTGTGTTTGGCCTGTATGGCGAGTTTTGGCATTGATTGCCGTTTGACTGGTATCTTGTGAAATTAAGAAAGCCTGTTGAGTTATTATTAAGTTGCAGATACGTCTGGACTTAAGGTGTATACGTTTGATGCATTAATTTGTGGTTCGAGAGTTTACTTGATATTGGCCCAGTTGAGTTTTGGCCTTTGCCTAGTAATTGGCAAATAGCTGAGAAACTGCCTAGTTGAGGTTGGCTTGATGAGTAGTTATTGATGAAGGATGATTTGAAATCCCTGAATAATTGGCGATTGATTGAGGATTTGCTTAGAACCACTGGACGGTTGATTGCTTGTGATACTATGATGATGAGCATCTTGAGACTGCTAGGCTCAAGGATATGACTTAATCCTTTAATTCCTGAAGGGAATTGTAATAGCCCGAGTATTATGAGAATCTAATGAGGTTAAACAACCAGAGTATGTTACAAGAGGAGTATTAACTCGAGTATGTAAGATATGAAAGGACTCTAGAACTGAAAGGAGTCGTGAGAACTGAATAAAGATGAACAACTGGAATATGATCGCTGGAAAGAACATTTGGCTCAAGTTCGAAAAGTGCGTGAGACCCAAGAGTTGAAGGGGGTCGTGAGAACTTTAATTGGAAATGAGAAAAATTGATGGGTAGGTAAGCTCGAGGAAGAGCTGCCATTATGCCTAAGTCACGGTGGTGACATATATTAGTGCTAATGAGTTAAGTGATGAAAGTCACGAGAAATGTGACTATGAGTTACTTATTTCTAAATTGAATGTGTGGAAAGAACCGAGAGGGTTTTGAATAGCTGGTGAGATGGACTACATGGTTGAGATCAACTAAGGTTCGATGGAGAAAGTGAATTTGAAACTGCCTCCCTCCTGATTGAGAGTTTCGTGAGAAAACCTTAGAGGTTTGGGTGCATTGAAGAAAGAAAGTAACCCTGGCAGTTATTAGCCTTAAAAGGCTATTGATGATTGGTGAAATGTCACCAAAGGAAGAGTTTTTCTTAAAGGCATGGTATCTGTTTAGATTGCCTTCATTGAGTCGTTTAATGGAAGCACCTTCTTGGGATTGCTTGAGAGCAAAAGTTATTTGAATCCTAGTGGTCTTGTAAGGATCTTAAGATGATCGACCAATATGAGACAGAGTTCTCAAGGTCGTCTAAGTATATTAAGGGTGGTCAAGGATCCTTTGAGTGAGACGTGAGGTCTTCGAGTGAATTTGAATTTGAAAGCCTTGTGGCTAGTGGTTATTCTTGATTTCGAGGAATGTTAATGGGACTCAGTAAGAGAAGTGAATGATCGGAGGACATGTGAATAAGAGAACTCCTACTCATGGATTACGAGCAAAGAAATGTTCATTGCGGAACATGAGATGTGCCCGTGAAGATGGCTATTACCTTGTCGTAAGGCTTTTGGTGGTTGATCTTTGTCGTTACAAGGAATATAAAAGAGACTGACGTGTCAATCTGTCGGACCCTGTTGATTTTATGAGATCGATTGAGGTTGAGTTAGAATCCCAAGAAATGACATTGTGAGTGGTCACCCCTAATGAGTAGGGTGTCATTGTTAAAGGACGATTAGACATGAGATGGTCGTTGATGGAAAGGAAAGTGATTGGAGTTGGTAGTCCGAGCCGTTTGTAATTTTAATGAATGGATGAGCAATCAAAAAGGCTACTTGGTTTCTAGCCGCAAGATGATCGATTTAATCGACTTGAATATCCTAGGTGTGGAATTGTGGAAACTGAGGAGGCACTTCGATCCTTTTGGACCTTGTCCCTTGAGGTGACTGAATTATTGGGGAAAAGAATGTCGAGTATGTTAACATCTGAATCCGGGAGTAAAGGCATTGTCGTGGTATGGACGTCTTATGGAACGAGAATGATAAGGTGAATTTGAGGAGAGGGAATGCCACTGAAGTGTAAAGTTTCCTTCATAGAGTAAGAGACCCTAGCGTGGAAAGAGGAAGAAATCTTACTTGATGCGGTGTTAAGAGTAAGCGTCTGGACTAAGAAAGGAAGACGCATTGGCTGCTTACGGAACCCAGCGATTACAATGCTAATACATCCCGAAGGGAATGTGATAAAGATGAAGTAATTGCTACATGATCAAGTTGGGGATCCATGGGAATAGAAAGTCGAGTTACAGATCCTCACATGTGTGATACAAAGAGAAAATTGAGACAAGACGACATCTGGCGATGAAAGGTATGAAAAGCCTTTGGGAATTATTCTACGGACCCTGAGAAAACGCTCGACATGTGGTAAGTGCGAAGGATGCAGGCTTTGGGCTTGATAAGATAAATTTCTTTATCATAAAATTTCTGGGAAGTAGAACCCATGAGGAACCCTTGAGGATTAGAATGGGTGATGAATCAATTGAGGCTGATATGAGTTACAGAAATATGAAGTTCCTGGGATTGATGGATTGCTATAGACGGTTCGTGGGAAGATTCTCAACAAGAGCTGTTTCATTAATAAAATGGACTAGAGATAAAGTGTAGCGTGAATGGACAATTGAACATGACAAGGGATTTTCGAGGACTTAAGCCTAGTTAGTAACTGCACTGATATTGATATGTCCGTTTGGGATCGAAAAGATTATGAAAATCATAATGACGTGTTGCAGGAAGAAAATTTATGGCGTAACCAGGCAACTCGAAGTAAGAATGGCATAGATGATGCGACAATCAGACCCATTGAGTTGGAATGCCTAAATAAATGATAGAAGTGGCATGCAACGTTCATTACAACGAAGCTTGAGAAATATTGCTTGTATGAAGAAAGGTTGTGAGCTTACACGGATCACAAGAGCATGAAGTATTAGATTCCCGAGAGGACCGATTGGAGAGCAGCACGGATGGAAGGAGTTGCCTAAGGACTAAGGATATCCTATATCGTTTTGGGAAAGGCAAATAAGGTAGTGGATGCGTATAGTAGGAAATCGAGCATCGCATGCTTGGCGATTGGAGGACAGACCTTACCAATTGATTGGTATAATAACTACCTCAAGTATTGGACCTGAGGGTCAGCAAGAGACAATGGTATGCTAATCCACGGACATTAATGACAAAGGGATAGTGTGGATAAAAGTGACAGGGAGAAAAATCCAGACTTCTGAATACCTGGGGAAAGAACATTGAAATTGAGAGTGGGAATTTTAAAGTTCAAGGACGAGGAAACGTGCCAACGAGGAAAAGCGTAACCGTTGTAAGTTGATGGAATAAATAGTCATTGGAGAATCTTGAATGGAATCGAGGACGAACTACTAAGGACTCAATCATGAATTTGCCTCAGAAGTCGAGAAGGTTATGGTTCGATGTGGACAACAGAGGTTAAAAAAATGGGGCTTATATGTCCTAGACGATACGAAGCGAGTCACTTTGGCCATAGAAGAAACGGTGAGGCGTTGATACCCCCATAAGATTGGATGATTTCGAAGGTTGTAAATTTCGAGGACGAAATTTCTTTAAGGGGGGAAGAGTTGTGACATTCCGAATTCCGACCCCTCTCGAGGCTATGGAATGGAAGGATATCGATCGGTGTGTTTCAGTGGTATCTCGCTCGGAGCAGGCCACTCTCGAGTTAACTGACCGAAAGGGAAAGACTAACGCAAGGTCGGGTACGTGGACCTGAGGATTTTAAATAAGAAATGGCGCTTTGACCATAAGGATTGTCGAGGGAATATTTTGGACCAGCAGAGATCGATCTAGGAACGATCATGGAATGCCTTACTAGCGTTATACGTTGGGACGCGGGTGATTCCGCTTAACCAATGTGTAATTTGCGAGAATTTCCTAAATCAAATTCCGATGATCAGGACCGCAGGAACTAGTGATAAACCATCGCAATTACATGACAACCAAAGTCGCCACGACTTGAGAAAAATCCCAAGGTCGATACGCGTAGCGCCTGCAAGAGTCGCCCGTTAGTTTGAGATAAACTGGAATTACAGTCGATGATAGTTTGACATGAAATTGGACCTCAAGATTGGGCATTGGACATTGAGGAATTCCAACATTTCAATTGAATTTGACGTCGCCTCACCAGTAGTCATTCAAAATGAGAAAAATGAAGTTTCAGACGAAAAGTGTCAGATTACCGTTTTGCCCCTCAACCATTTGCCTTTGTCTTAAGGTTATTTGAAGGTCAAAATGGTCATTTAAGACCCCATGAGTGGCTGCCGAAAATTCAATGGGAGTGAGTCAATGGAAGTCAAATTTAGATGACCAATTATTGGAGCCATGCCACATGTCATCCTATGAGCCATCCCTTTGTACCCCAATTATTTGTGTTTTGCACCAATTATTGGTGTCTTCAAGCTAATAATTGAGAAGTCTCCCTCACCCTCACCCATTTCCGTCGGCCATCTCTCTCTCCTTCATTCTCTCTTTCATTTTTCACCTTTGGCCGAGAAGAACCCCTCGCCAGCTCGCTGCCATGTCCCGACTGCCCCACTGTTTTGGTCATAACTCCGTCTTCCGAAGTCATATTGAGGTGCTTCTTTCGCCATTAGAAAGATTATTGTCTTACCTTTCTAGGGATATATTATAAGCTCAATTTGGCCGAGTAAATCCTTCCGTAGGTCGATTTGAATGGACAAAGGTCTGGACGAGGCAGATTCTGACCGGTTTTGGAGAGAGTCCGTTTTTTTGGGCTTCAAGGTTTCAAATGGCACCAAATATTCGGTGAGACCCTCTTGACTCATAGTATTAGAGTTGGATGAGGTGTGGTTGTAATTTTAGAAGAATTAAGATGGGTTTCCATGGCTGATTTAAGATGGTTTTCTCGAGGCAGAAACTGACCGATTGCATACCGAAGGGAATCGGCCCGATTGGAAGGCCTAGAAGGATTTTCTTGCTTCGAAATTGTTGGTGAGCCTTCTAGACTTGTTGATTGATGTTTTAACAAGTTGGTTTGGTAGAGAATTGAAGCTTAGGATTGATTTATGGGCTGATTAGTGTGATTAAGAGCAGAACCGATTCTGTCCTAGGTTGTGACTATGTAAACCGAACATCTTGAGGGCTGAGGAAGGTGTTGCCTTGTCATAAATTCATCGTTAAGGCACCTTGGGACGTTAATTGATGTGTTGACGAAGTGTTTACTCGATGGAATGATTGGTAGAGTTTTATTGATGGAATCGTGAAATTTCTCTTAGGACCGTGCCATGCCTTGCTTTGGCTAAGAGTGGATTGAGCTTGGTGACTCAATTGGATTGGAATTGCTAGCTCAATTAAAGAGGTAAGTTATGCCTAAACCTTTATTAGGAGCTTAGGTTACTAAAGGACAGAGTTTTGTGTCGGATTGAATGATTTTATGAAATGATTTTGTGAGGGACGCGGGGAAACCCAAATTGCCCTATTTTAGCGAATTAAGCTTGAGTGGTTTTATGGCATGAAATTTTGAAAACAAGGTTGAACTGAGGAGTCTTAATCTGATTGTGGCATATGGTTGGGCCATTTGGCGTACGTTGTTGAAATTCTCATTGATTTGAGTACATTAAGCGGATTGGTTTACCAATCAAGTTTTGAAATGACTTGTGAATGATGAAATTTGAGGTTTGCTTGAATTGACCCGAGTGAGGCTCGTATTTTACTGAACATGTTCGAACTTGAAATGTGTTTTGTCCAGTGACGGACGTCTGAAAAGAATGCCTTGAATAGGCGATAAATGCTTGAGTTTGTTGAGTGTGTTTCTCATTGAAAATTGAGGCATGAATGCATTGTTTTGGCAATGAATCTCTTGAGTTGTTCTTGAATAAAGAATTTTGAGGCGTGAACTGTTTTCTCTTAATGAATATTTGAGGCTATTCTTTATAACGGAATTTTTATGAGTAAATGGCGTGTGGGATCGCCGGGAAAAATTATAAGTGCACTGGCGTGTGGGATCGCCAATGGCGTGTGGGATCGCCGAGTATTATAATTTGGCCAATGTATTGGGAGGGAGTTACTCCCATTGGACCTGACGAGGTCGTGCGGCTAGAGAGTCACATACTGACACGATTCATCTCGATTGATAATGGGCGTCGAGAGTCGTATGGTGACCGAATCATCTCTAGGTCCGGACGCGAGAGTCTCATATGTACCGACGGGTCATATGGAGACCGAATCATCTCGCAGCCCTAAAGTGGGCGGCCAAGGAATGGGCGGATGTGGAAAGATCTGTTTTCCGAAAAAAATCAAGAATGATTTTGAGAAATTGAATGTGCCTCATGTTTTGATGATTTACCTCAAGTATGGAGGTTTGCCTCACGAGTTTTAAATTGCCTCATGAATTGAAATTGGCCCATAGAGGGGCGTGAGAGAAAAGAATGTGTTTTCTGGAAATTTCCAAGGAATGATACTTTTGAGAAAGAAATGAAAGCCGCCTTATATTTTGAGATGGCGTCGAGTGCTTACTTTGATTAAAAACCCTGCCACTGTACGAAGCTCATATTTTTCCATGATTTGTGACTGAGTCGAATTGATTTGAAAATACTAGAAAGGTCATATTTTTGAAGGAATCATGTTTTTGTCATGCCAAAGTTTTTAAGTCCAAAATACCATGTTTTCCAAAAGTGTCTGGAGGTACTGGCAGCCTTGTTTAGGGTTAGGTTTAGCTTACTGAGATTTATATCTCACCCCATCGTGGGACAACATTTTCAGGTCCTAAACATTGGAGACCCGAGCTTGCCATGGATTGGCTTTTGGAGAAGTCATTGGGAGTAATGAAGACTTAATTCCATTTGAGACCTTAGTGATTGTATACTGTTGGGAGTTAGCATTGTACCTGACTTTGGCATTAAAGAGAAGTACACCCTTTTCTTTAGTCCTAAGTCATCTTGTGTTATATTGATATGGAGTTGTCCTCGCTTTCGCATGCATGTTTCATATAGATCTTTAAGCATTGGCCGTTGGTTCCTGGGAGATCATCAAACGTAACGGCGGAGGTGGGATGCTCGCGTGCTCGCGGGGTTCGGGGCGTGACATTACGTACTTTCAAATCGACTCAACTCAGTCACAAGAGATTTCGTGAGTAAAACTGAGCTTTGTATTAAGGCAGGGTTCTCAATAGAAATACACACACTTAATGCCTTTTTAAGCACGAGGCAAATTTCCAATCTCAAACCATGAGGCATTTTCAAACTCGTGAGGCAACTTTCATACCAGAGGTAAATTTCCAAAACATGAGGCATATTCAATTTCTCAAAACCATTCTTGACTTTTCCATAAAACAGATCTTTCTATATTCGCCCATCCTGGGCCGCCCACTTTGGGCTGCGAGATGATTCGGTCTTCATATGACTTGTCGGTCCATATGAGACTCTCGCGTCCGGACCTAGAGATGATTCGGTCACCATACGACTCTCGAAGCCCATTTTCAATCGAGATGAATCGTGTCAGTATGGGACTCTCTAGCCGCACGACCTCGTCAGGTCAAATGAGAGTAACTTCCTCCCAATACATTGGCCAAATTCATAAAATCATTCGTAATCCCACACGCCAGCGCACATATAATTTTTCTCGGCGATTCCACACGCCATTGGCGATCCCACACGGTATTGTACTTATGATTTCTTCGGAGATCCCACACGCCATTTCATAAAAATTTTAGTTATAAATATCCTCAATTTTTCTTTCGAAAAAAAATTTCATGCCTAAATTTTCAATTAGAAATAAACTTAGGAAATACCAGTATTTCATCGCGTATTCGAGGCATTCATTCCAAACGTGCCTCACTGGACAAAACACGTTTCACATTACGAAATTTCCATTAAGAAAACAAGCATGATTCAGTAATTTTCACGAAACTCAAGCTTGACATCAGTCACGGTTTCAAAATCTCCATTTGAGACTTGGTTAGTCATCCATGCCCCCTCATGTTGACACCTAATTTCGGACCAGCCTTTTTTAGCAAAAAATTGCCAAATCAACTTTGGTGGCCTTGGCCAAGCCTAAGGAAAACCATTTTTGACAAAAATAATAATTTTTCATATTTTTCGCATTTTTTAGTATTTTTAGAAAATAGAAAAATACTTGAAAATTCAAGAAAAATAGCATTCACGATCACAAAATATGGAAAAATAGTCAATATTTTTCTTTTAAATCCTTTGTCTTTTTGACCTCATAAAAAGTCCAAATTCAAATTCAATTTTGTGTGTTCCTTTGTTACGCATATGATTGAATTTGGTAAAAAATGTCAATTGAGTCTTTTAAATTAAAATTTTGGTATTTTCTTGGATCTTGATATTCAATCTAATTGTCCCTTATTGCAATTTAGCCCAATTATTTGTGCAAATTGCTCAATTGCATGAATTGGGTAAAATTTCATACTTAATTGCATTTTAATCCTTGAAATTGGGCATAATTGAAATTACTTTCAATTTAAGGACTACCATTACAAATTAAAGTCACTGCCCAATGCTTTTCATCATTTTGAATCGATTGACATAGGTGGTTTTGTCCAATTTGATCATTTGAGCCTTCAATTTCACAATTTGCCGAATTACAATTAAATGAAAATTTGGGGCTTTTGTAGAAATTGACATGAAATTTTGGGCAAAATCACATTTTTAGATAAAATTGATATCCTAAGTCCGATTATGAAGTTCAATTGTGAAAATTTTCCTTAAATTTTGGTTAATTTTGAGAAAAATAGAGTCGGACCGATCGAACCGGTCCGCTACAGTGTCGTCGTCTTCCTCAGACTCCCGTGCAGATGAACAATGCAAGGCCGAATTTTGATGGCTAAATTGACCAAGGAATCGGCTACAATTGAAGAAGCATTAGTGGGGGTTTGATTCTTCGAACCATTCCCCATCGATTGGCATCGCAAGCACGGCCAATAGTCGCTGGAGCAAGGAGTAATCAGCCGGTCAATCTCGCGGGACCTGCAAAAGTCAACAAAGTCAAGAACAGACCAAATTCGCATAAGGTGGAGCTTGCCGGGGGCCCAAACGGAGTTGGACGGAATGCCTAACCTCCCCGACGCCGTTTGGACCTGGAAGCACGTGGCTGCACGTGCAATTCAAGAAAGAGGAACTCCCCTGATTCGGTGCCAAAAATTTCGAATGGGTATAAAAGCCAATTGATCCTTCTAGAACAAAGAAGGTGGTTAATTCGATTTCTAGAGGACAACAGAATATATATATATATATATATATATATAGAGCTCACCCTCCATCGCCATTGTCGATGGTTGGAGCTCGAATTGAGAGGGCATTGGTTAGGCCGTCTCCAGGCAAACCAAAGCCAAAGGAGATTGCCACAAGCTCGTCTGAAGGTCCAGGAAGCAATCGTCGTCGGCCGCGCCACGCGAAATCGCGAAAATAGGTGAGACGCAGTTCTGAGCTCTTCATTGTGCACCAATGGTGTGACATTCTGAAATCCGACCCTTTTCGAAGCATGATTTCATGAGACATCTTGTCAGTGCGTTTCAGTTAGACCTCGCTCAGAGTTGGCCACTCTTGAGAAAACTAACCGATGGGAAAAGGCTAAGTAGGACTTAAGTACGTGGACCAAAGAACTCGACCATGGATTGGTACATTGACCATAAGGATTGCCGAAGGAATATTTTGAGCCATTAGAGGCCGGTCTAGGATTGGTCACAGAACGATTTGCTAGTGTTATACAATTGGATCACAGGTGATTCCGTTCGACCATCGTATAATTTGCGAATCAACCTAAACCAATTCTTGACGATCACGTCCTTTGGAACTAGCGATTGACCCTCGCAAATACATGACAACCAAGGTCGCCATGACTCGAATAACACTCTTAAACGTGACATTAGTCATGGGTCGATACGCGTAACTCCTAAGAGCCGCCCGTTAGTTTGAGATACACTGGAATTGTCATTGATGGATTTTAGCCACGGATTGGACTTCGGAATTGGGCATCGGGTATTCGAGAATTCCAACGGGAATAAATTGGATGTCGCCTCATCAAGGACCATTAAGATTAGAATCCGCTTCGTAATGATTAGAAAAGTGAAGTTTGGACTGACAAGCGAAAACGACCATTTTACCCTTAAGTTAGTATTCTTTCTCTTGGATTTAAGTAAGGGCAATTTGGACTTTTGCCACCCCCTAGCTTTGGCCGAAAATTTAGGGGGTAGTATGGTCATTTGGTCATTGGATATTTAGTGATAAGAAGTGACAAGATTGGATTAGACATTTTCCCTTTCAACCACCCCAACCACTTGTCATTTCAAGCTTACTATTCCTTGTCATTCATTCCCCAACCACTCCACTAGCAAGTTTTCCCTCCAAAACCCTCTCCTCCTCTTATCACTCTCAATTCCTTTCATTTCTCTCTCGGCTCCCTCCCGCTCTCTCTCGTTTGCCCTCACGGTGGAACCGCCGTCGGCCACCACTTCTCGTCACACCACCACCTCAAGCCACCACCAAGGCACCTTCCTCTCCCTCTTGGATCGCGGAAGAACCGCCGTTCAAGCCCGGAACTGCGCCAACCTCGTCCGACTAGAACCGAAATGTAAGAAGACCGGGGCTGTCCTTGAAGAGTTCTTGAGGTGAGTGACTTCTAGGACTTAGATAAACATGTTGGAGAGTTAGAGAATTGAGTTAAGAGTGTATTGATGTATGTTCTTGGCCGGTTATGGTTGAAACACCTAGGAGCTGAATCTGAATCGCCGAGGAGCAACCTTACGCCGCGCCACCCTCAGCCATGCCAACTGGTTTTCTTGGATATCTGGACTTGGTAAGCTTGTTCTAACCTTATCTTAGGACCTTGTGTGATGGAAGGACCGAGTGAGAGTTAGATTAAATGAGATTTATGGACTGTTTTGGCGGGAACCTTGGTGAACCGATTCTGTCCTTGGGAAAACCGAGCATGGTTGCATCTTGTAGGGCTTGTAGTGTTGATTCAATGGTTGAAGTAAGTTAGTGGATAAGTGCTAGTGTGGGCCGAACACCTCATGGTGCCATTGGAAGTGATGGAACTTGATAGAGCTTGCTTAAATTATTGAAATCCTCGATCAAGCTTAGGAGTGTTCGACCGTGGTTGTGATTTAATGATTCAATGCATGAAAATATCTGTCGCGACCCTCTCTCGAGCGCCATCTATGGGCTCGACTAGGGTTAATGGGCCGCCCGATCGCTGACTGATCGGACACGGGCCTCTCCCAAGGTCCATTACCCAAATCGCAATTGCTGGATATTCGTGATCGACCTTCAGTGTGGTCTTAGTGACATGTGATGAGTGTACATGCCAAGGTGTCGCCACCAATCGTTTCGTAGAGGGTACGATCGGAAACCCCATCGAATAGTTGGGAGTGGTCTATTCGATTATGCAGAAACCAGAGAAGTGGGTTCGGGGACTTAGTTACGCCAACTGTCAGAGTTGACGCCCTTTCGGTACCTAAGCTAAATGGTTTATCTAATCCTAGGATTTCATACAGACGAGTGGGGTACAAATCCTAAATCTAGGAGTTCATGCAGATGGAAATTACTACTCTATCAATCACAATCAATAGAAATAAGTGCGCAAATCAAGGATCCAGTACATGCGGAAAAAACACATGAAGTCAGCATGGCATCCCTAATGAGGCCCTATTAGCCTAGAGAAATATCAATCAAGGCTTAGGAATGGTTTGGACATGATTCGCCCATGAGGGGCAGAATCGTAATTTTGAATAATTCGGAGAAAATTTACCTCGAAAGGGTAAATCTGTCATTTTAAATGAATTGGGAAGTCAAAAAGATAGGGGAAATAGGATTGGCCATCAATCCAATCCATTTCCTATTTTTCGGGAATTTCCAAGATTTTTCTGGAATTTAAAAGTGATTTTACCCTTGGAAGGGTAAAGTCGTCATTTTGGACAAAGATGAGAACTGAAAATCTCAAATATTAGGGTTGGTCGTCCACCTGACCCAAACCCTAACTTTGAGCAATTTTCAGAACTCGATTCAGACAAGAAAGACGATTTTCCCATTGAAGGGCAAAATTGTCATTTTGAGAAAAGAGGCGGAACTCGAAAACCCAAACCTAAGAATTGGTCGCCTACCCGACCCTAATTCTTACCTTGGCATTATCGGTTTTATCTTGCATACACAACAAAGGCGACTTACCCCCAAAGGGTAATGTCGTCAAGTCTCAGGAAAAAAAGATAAGATACCCCAAAAATAGGGTTGACCAGTTGTCTACGGTCAATCCTCGATTTTTGGAGATTTCTGGAGTGTCTAGGATTTTTCCACAATTTTTCACATTTTTGTTTTGGAATTTTCTGGAATTTTCTAACATTTTTTGATTTTCTAGGATTTTTCTGATTTTTTTTTTTATTTTTAAAATCATTTTCTAATTTTTTATTATTAAAAAATATGATTCGGACCGGGTCGACCCGACCCACTCGGGTGGACCATGGCTCAAAAAACGACGCCGCATCGTATTTTTTTATTTTTTGAATTATCCTAATCTGATCCGACGGTCCTCGTCGAAACGCATGGCTAATCTATAACCATCGGATCATTTGACGGGAATCTACGGTCTAGATTAAACGAAGACCTGATCAGGGAAGTCTGATCTAATTACTTGAACCTACGGCCACGATTAAAACATAGGACTAGATCTAGACCGTCCGTTCCTATTTAACCTAAAACGACGTCGCCTATCCCCTAGACCATACGGCGTCGTTTCAATCATTTTTTATTTCTGATTTTAAAATCATTTTCGAATTATCATAATTTCTAATCGGACCGCCCCAATTTGTTGGACTCGATTAACCTCGACCGTTGGATCTCCCCATTCGAACAACAACTTCCAACGGCCGAGCTGACTGTACTGACACGTGGACCAATGACCTATCGCCATCTAAGCGCTTTGACTCGTTGACCCGCTAAGTCAGCATCGTCTTCAACCTCGCGTCTGCAACTGGACGAACGGCTATGCTTCTCCGGTGACGATCCGACGGTGGGATCTTGATGGAATCGTACGAGACCAGCGGCAATCGACACGCAATCGATTCTATCTTAACATATCTAAGGATCGAAGCATATAATCCACAGAATCAAGAACATCATGCGAGTCGCCGAGTACGGCTATGGAAGTTCAATCACACAGACCACGCGAGATTAGATCAATTCACTCACAGATTGACATGGCAGGGGGTGCAGAAGACTTACCTCGAGCTCCGATTGAGCTCGCTTGGCCCAGATTTGGCTGGGCAAGAATGAGCAGGGGTCGGTCAGGAAAGCTAAGTTCGAAGACTCGATTCAGGTTGTTCGAACAAAATCAATGCAAAAACAAGATGCAGCGATGGGCAGTGATGTTCAGGGAATGAAACGCACACACTAATTGCATAAATGATCAAGAAATGTGTGAATCGCCATGAATGCTCAAAGAAGAACTCGAGACTACGACTCACCTATTCTCGCGGGTTCCACGTGCTTAGGCGACGGCGATCGCTTCCGGGGACTTTGGGCGACCTTCTAGCAGCACCGTGAAGCTTTGGTTTGGCCTGGGGAGGCCTAACCGGCGCTCTACAATTTGAGCTTCAAGTTCTCGACGACGGGGGTCGGAGAACGAGCTCTGTTTTGCGATCTCTCTCGCTCTCGATTCTCCTCGTCCTCCGCTAACCGAATTCACCAACCTCCCCAACTGAAAGTCCCCACAGGCTTTTATAGCCCTTTGAGTTTTGGCGCCGAATCGGGGAACGGCCAACTGACTTGAACAGCACGTGCCATCACGTGATTTTAGGTCCAAACGGCGTTGGGGAGGATGGGTGAATCGTCTAACTCCGTTTGGTTCTCCGGCGGGCTTCCTTTCACGCGAATTTGGCGTCAATTTTTCATGTGTTTGATGTCTCTTGACTTTTGCAGGTGTGCAGGTTTGACTATCCTCGCCGGAGCCCGTCCGGCGGCCATTTGCCTTGCGGCCGGTCTTGATCGAAAGGTATTGAAGTAAGGGACAAGACGCCCACCTTTTCCCTTTCAATTAGTCGCGAATTGCCCTTCAATTTCTTGATTAAAATCAGCTCAAGACTGTTCTTCTGCGCGAGGAAGAAGATGATACTGTAGCAGACCGGTTCGACCGGTCGGACCGGCGGTCTGACCGGTCCGAACCGGTTCCGACTCACCATTTTTTAAATTAAACCCAAATTAATGGGAAAAGTTTGCAATTGAGCCACAGAATCGAATCTAGGGCATTGATTTTATCTAGAAATGTGGTTTTGCCCAAAAGTTTTCATCAATTTCTACAAAACCCCCAAATTCCCATTTAATTGGAAATTGGGGATTGTGTAATTGAGGGTCCAAATGATCAAATTGGGTCAAATCACCTATGCCAATCGATTTAAAATGGTGAAATTCATTGGGTAGCATGTTCAATTTATAATGATAGCCCTTGAATTGAAAGTAATTTCAATTATGCTCAATTTCAAGGACTAAAAATGCAATTTTAGTATGTAATTTTACCAAATTCGTGCAATTGAGCAATTTGTACAAACAATTGGGCAAAATTGCAATAAGGGACAGTTAGAATGGATGTCAAGATCCTAAAAAATGCAAAAATTGTAAATTAAAAGACTCAATTGGTATTTTTTTCTCAAATTCAATAGTATGGGTTACAAAGGAACACCCATAATTGAATCTGATTTTGAAATTTTTGTGAGGTAAAAAATACAAGGGATTAAAAATAAAAATATTGGCTATTTTTCCATATTTTTGTGACCTCAAATGCTATTTTGCTTGATTTGTTTGAGTATTTTCCTATTTTCTAAAAATACTAAAAAATATAAAAAAAATACCAAAAATTATTTTTTGGTCAAAAATGGTTCCTTGGGCTTGGCCAAGGCCACCAAAGTTGATTTTGTAATTTTTTGACTTTTTATGAATTTTTTGTGATTTTTCAAAAATAAAACTGAAAAAGACTTGGTCAAAAATGAGGTGTCAACAGCTGCCCCTCTTTGAGAGGAATCTCGTGGGAGGTTTCGCTCAAAGACAGGTGACACTTGAGTCTAGACCGACTCGACTGGGGAAAACAAAAACGAATCTTGTCATGCAATCTTTCTTGTCCCGCTGGTGAACGCTCTGCTCCTCATTCTTTTGCTGTCGTGAGAGAGAAAGTTGAGAGACCCACCTGTTACTTACCTGTTGATCACCTGCCTGATGCTCGTGTGGCATGTGCGGTGTATAGCGGGTCCGAGTGAATACCTAGGGACTCGTCTTTTGAGTATCCTAGGGCGGTTAAACTCTAGCCTGTATGGTAGGCCGTACCAGAATGTGATTCCTATACTTGACAGGAACCGGTGAATGACGCACCCAGTCTCTTAGGGATTGTCAGAAGTTTTGATCCGTATGGTGGATCAGACCATGAATAGGACTCCTTTCTACTAGGAACCTATGGATGACGCACCCAGTCTCTTAGGGATTGTCAGGGGTTTTGGTCCGTATGGTGGATCAGACCATGAATAGGGCTCCTTTCTGCTAGGAACCTATGGATGACGCACCCAGTCTCTTAGGGATTGTCGAACATTTTGATCCTTCAAGGGGATCAGGCCGAGAAATAGGACTCCTTTCTGCTAGGAACCTATGGATGACGCACCCAGTCTCTTAGGGATTGTCGAACATTTTGATCCTATATTCTAAGGAATTAACTAGGATCCATATAAGTGAGATGTGCCTCACCCTTAGGCTTCACCGCATGGGCTATTCTGGGTTTAGGGGTTACCTAGAACCTTAGAGAAAGCTGATTTTGTCAGAAGTTTTTGATCCTATATTCTAAGGAGGGATGATTTCGAAGATTGTCCTTTTTGACATTGGAGGTGACATTCAGGGATCTGGGGACTCCAAGTATCCTGCAGAAAGCTCAAACCAGGAATCCGTCAAAAGCTTAATCATATAAACTTTTCTTCTCAGAGAAAGATGTCATTCTGGGACTTGGGGCTGTCACGAGTCCAAGAGTGATATGAGCCATTTTAGGAGCCGAAGTCATCAAGAATCTTGCAGAAGCTCCAATCTAAAAACTTTCTTACCAAAGGCACATCAATGGTCTTTAAGCGATATCTGATGTCAAATTGACAGCATTTTATGACTTATATCATAGTCATGAAAAATTTCAATGAATGCATTATGATGCTGTAGGTTATCCAAAACACCTTGCAACATACGGAAGTGATCAAAAATCCCTTGTGAGGAAAGTTTGAATCAAATAATCTGAAATTACCCACAAGAGTTTGGTTAAAACATCCATTGGAGTATTCTCATCAAAGAGGACTTCTCACCGTTTTGAGATAATGGTCTTTTACCAAGAATGCACTCGAATTTTCTATCAAACCTGTGCCTAGGGTTCAGGATTATTCGCAGTGCATATACCTCGATCGATCAGGAGGACTTCCAAGGGACCGTAATATTGGGGCTTGGTCAACGGTTTTTAAAGGGGGACTTGCGTGCAAGTCAAGGCTTTCGAAGAGAAATCTTCAATGTCTGCTCCAGGTTTACAAGTCAAGAAACCTGCAAAATGAGAAAGAAATAATCTTGCTCGAACTTCTTCAAGCTAAGCTTAGACATTAAACCCTATGTCAATCCAAGTGCCTTAATCAGAAAAGGCTTTTCAGGGTTGTAACGTAGGTGGGATTAGGGACCAAAAAAGGCTTGTTTTTGGCTCAGAATACGCGAAGGGTTTAACATTGGTGATCACTGCAGGTTTGCCGCCGATCTTGTCCCTTTCGGTTCAAAGAGCGTCTTCAGTCTTTGAAGTACATTGATAGTCTTTGAAGAACATTGTCAGTCTTCGAAGCGCACATTTGTCTTTAGAGAATATCTCTTTCATGTTGAGACGGCGTCAATATCTTGTCTATGCTCTCATCATCTGAGTATGACATGATTTGGGAGTATCCTTTGCTGTCCAGCTCCCTTGGGATTTTCTTTTACAATCAGATCTCACTAGTGACCTATACAAAGGTATCATGCCATCATCTGGCATTTACAAGATCAAACACATGACTCACAAGTACACAAGTATTTGGATGGGCATGGGCCTTGCTTTTACCAGGCACTTTGCTTTTTCTTGATGCCAAGGATTGAATTTTTCTCCTTTTTTTCTTTTTCTCATCTTTTGTCGAAATCCCACCTTTTCTTCTCTTTTCTTTTGGGGATCGGAATTTTCAAATGAGTATGCTAGATGTACAACTTGAATCTCAGCACTCAAACATTAATCTAGGAATTTTTCACAAATCCTGTGTTTTGAACTCTTCCGCTCTTGAAGTGACGTTGCTTCCGTCTTGGAATATGCAATGATCATCAACGGGTTTGTGAAACGAACGTATAGGCTCAACTGGGCTATGTAAAGGGTAAAAGTGTATAGGATAGTGAAACGAATGCTTTTCGTCATCCTAAAGTACCTGAATTTCCATAGTAGTTAAAATGACAAGCAACATACGAAGATTGATGCAAGTCTGAGCAAGAGAACTTCTAACCATTTATCTCCTGATACCGCTGGACGTATCTCCAATTTGCCCCAATGTGGGGTGGTTCTTGACAGGGGTAAAGAATGAAACCGCTGATCAAAGGGTTATCAATGGTCACCTGTAGTGTTTATGATAGAAAAACGAATGCCTCCATCGTCTCAATCCATGTAATCACTGCTAATAACCCTTACGTCTGTAGGTCAAGGTCTCTCTACGCTTGCCACTCTACTTATCTCTTAAGTGTGTATAGGACGTGTTTAGATTAGGCTTGCGTCTTGTTTGAGGAAACATTCTTTTGAACAATTTAAACAACTCTTGTTGGAAAAGTTCATTTCGCTTTCTCCAAAACTTACCCTCCAAGGGGATTTATGATACACCATGCATATTTCAAACATGTTTAGATAACCTCCAAGTTAAAACATGAATGCCAATGACGTAACTGTGAAAATTTGGTGCTTTTCTAGACATGGGAATTGAATGCATGCTAGATTCCAAGAAGTCTTCAAATTCTAGTAAAAAGGGTTCTGACAGTCTCAAAACCTGAGAGATAGGGAAATGAATACTTACCTGTCCAGCGTGGGCAAGGATCCCTGAAAAACATAAAAGGAATCTGTCGGTACATGCTCTCGAATTTCAGAAAATTAGAACGATACATTTTACCCTTGATCATGCGCTCCAATGGAAATGGATAGATTCATAAAAATCTGCATCGTCTCTTAATAACACAAAATGATTAAGTTGTTCTAAAATTTCTTGAAATTCTCAGTCTTTGGAGAAATAGGACATGTACCTGGTCACCATGACAGTAAGTCCTCTTGATCATGCATTCTAATTGGCTTTATTCATTTTGGAACGTGCTCCTGTGCCCTTCTTTGAAGTTTCCTGCTATTCGTTTTGCTATCTGCTGTCTTCTTCATCAGACATTCCTGCAATATTGAACACATGCTAGTGTATGCATGGATGCATGATATGCTTATGCAATGACTATTATGATGACTTGGCTCAATTCGGAATGAGTCATATGACCAGAATCTGATTTTATTTCAAGGGTAATACTTCTTCACAACATCTGAATTTACAGGGTGCCCCAGTTCTTCTCCTTCGGAGTTTACAAGAATCAATGCTCCTCCCGTGAGGATCTTCTTGACAATGTAGGGGCCTTCGTAATTCGGAGTGAATTTTCCCCTGGATGGGTAGCACTCGGCAAAACTTTCCTAATTACCAAGTCATTTACTTCGAAGTTTCTGGTTTTGACCTTTCCATTGAACGCCCTGGCTACCCTTTTCTGGTAAGTTTGTCCATGGCAAATGGCTTTAAGACGTTTCTCGTCTATTAAATTCAGCTGTTCATATCTGTGTTTGAAATACTCTGACTCAGAGAGTTTATCTTCTGATAAGATTCTCAAAGAGGGAATCTTAACTTCTACGGGTAGAACTGCTTCTATCCCATACACCAGACTGTAGGGAGTTGCCCCTGTAGAAGTCCTGATCGACGTTCGATAGGCCATCAAGGCGCATGGCAGCCTTTCGTGCCAATCCCTGTAGTTTTCTGCTGTTTTAGCCAAGATTCTCTTGATGTTTTTGTTGGCTGATTCCACTGCCCCATTCATCTGTGGGCGGTAAGGAGATGAATTCAGATGTCGAATGCTAAAGTGATCCAATAGATCATCGGCAATCTTGTTGTTCAGGTTAGACCCATTATTTGTGATGATTTCTTGAGGGGTACCATACCGGGATATGATATCTCTTTTGATGAATCTTGCCACATTTCTTGCAGTGACATTCTTGTAAGAGCTGGCTTCTACCCATTTTGTGAAGTAATCAATCGCTACCAAGATGAAGCGATGACCATTTGAAGCCACAGGATTAATAGGCCCTATCATGTCTATGCCCCACATAGAGAAAGGCCAAACGTCAGACATTTGGTGTAGTTCGTTTGGGGGTGCATTGATCTTATCACCGTATATTTGGCACTGGTGGCATGACCGGACGTGCTGACAGCAATCTGATTCGATGGTCATCCAATAATAGCCAAGCCGCATGATCTTCCTGGCGAGGAGATGGCCGTTCATGTGAGGCCCACATATTCCTTCATGGATCTCTTTCAAGAGGATATTTGCTTCTTTGGCATCTACACATCTTAATAGAGTAGAATCAAAGGATCTTTTGTACAGAATTTGTCCATTGAGAAAGAACTTGCTGGCCATCTTGGTTATGTATCTCCGGTCTCCTGGTTGGCATCCTTCAGGGAACTCACCTTTTGAGAGATAGTTCTTGATGTCGTAATACCATGGTTCCCCATCAAACTCTTCTTCGATTAGCATGCAATAAGCTGGCCGTTCAACTATGTTGATCCTTATGGGTTCTATATCCAACCCTCCAGTTATTTGTAACATTGAGGCAAGGGTGGCTAACGCATCTGCAAATTGATTGTGGGATCTCGATAGGTATTCGAATGACACTTCTTCGAATTCGAGTATTAATTCTTCAAGGTATTCATGATAGGGATGAGCTTTGTATCTTTCATCTTCCACTCTCCTTGTGTCTGTAAAATGATGAGCATGGAATCTCCAAAAACTTACAACCTAGGTATCTTCATGGAAATGGCCAATCGTAGGCCTAAAATGCACGCCTCATATTCTGAGATATTGTTGGTGCAAGGGAAAGTTATTTTTGCCGCCACATGGTAATGTTGATCATCTGGGGATATTAGTACTGCCCCAGTGCCTGCCCCTGATAGATTAACAGCACCATCGAAGTACATGACCCACTTGTCTTCTGCTAAGTTGAGAATTTGACCTTCTGTGCTTGTTGCTTAAGGAGACTCACCGTTTGACGGGTTTTCTGCTAGCATGTCAGCTATAGCTCTTCCTTTAACTGACTTCTGTGGAGAGCACTTGATGTCAAATTCAGACAACATTACTTGCCATTTTGCTAATTTCCCAATCAAAGCGGGTTTCTCCAAGAGGTATTTGATAGGATCGTTCTCTGTTACGAGCTGAATGTGGTGGTGTAGGGTGTACTGTCTCAGTCTGCGAAGTACCCATACCGCTGCTACACAGGCTCTTTCGACTGGTGCAGATTTTGCTTCAGATGGTGTGAATTTCTTACTCAGGTAATAGATGGCTCTTTCTTTACCATCTATCGGGCTTGTTTGGGCAAGTAAGGCTCCCAAGGATTCCTGCTGTATAGTCAGATATAAGGTCAATGGGTGACCAGAAATTGGTGGCACAAGTACCGGCGGTGTGATCAGATAGTTCTTGATCATTTGGAATGCCCTGCTGCATTCAGCATCCCATGTTACTTTCGCGCCTTTCTTAAGCAATTTGAAGATTGGCTTAGCCACATCTGACAGTTGATTGATAAATCTGGCAATATAGTTCAGTCTCCCCAGAAGGCTTCTCACTTCTTTTACTGTGGAAGGAGTTGACAGACTGTGGATAGCTTGAATCTTTGAAGGATCAATCTCAATGCCCCTGTTACTGACTATGAACCCAAGAAGTTTCCCAGATCTCGCCCCAAACACACATTTGTTAGGGTTCAGCCTCAACTTATATTTGCGCAGGCGCTCAAATAATTTTCTTAACAGCTGTACGTGGTCCTGTCCTTTCTTGGATTTGGCGATCATGTCGTCGACGTATACTTCAATTTCTTTGTGGATCATATCATGTAATAATGTGACCATGGCCTTCTGATAGGTAGCCCCAGCGTTTTTTAATCCAAAGGGCATGACTTTGTAGTAAAAGTTCCCCCAGGATGTGGTAAAAGCAGACTTTGGTTTGTCTTCTTGTTTCATGAAGATTTGGTTATATCCCGAAAATCCATCCATAAACGAGAACAATTCATAACCTGCTGTGCTATCCACCAACACATCAATGTGAGGAAGTGGAAAATCATCTTTTGGGCTTGCTCTATTCAGATCTCGGTAATCCACGCAGATCCGAACTTTACCGTCCTTTTTCATGACGGGGACTATATTTGCAATCCAGTCTGAGTATGGGATAGCTTCAATAAAGCCTACCCTAAGAAGTTTCATGACTTCTTCCTTAATTTTGTCTTCCAACTCGGCCTTCATCCGTCTGCTGCCTTGCTTGACAGGTTTGATACTGGGATCTGTGGGTAAGGCATGCTCCACGATCTTAGGATCTAGGCCTGGCATATCAGCGTAAGACCATGCAAAGATGTCTTGATATTCTCTTAGTAACTCTGTGAACTCGAGCATTTCATTTCGGGATAAATACCCGCCGATCTTGACTTCTTTGATATTCACGGAGTCTCCCAAATTAACAATGATTAGTTCTTCTGAAGTAGGAGGTGTCGATTCCTCAAAGGCATTCCAATCTCTGCGGATAGACGCATAACCCTCGTCTTCATCTTCCTCAATGCTATAAGAATGGTTACTGGAGAAGTCTGAATCTCGTAACAACCTGGTATGCATGTTTGAGATGATATGCCTGAAATGTCATGAGTATGGTTAGTTTGTATTCCATAAGAACGACATGTATGATCATGGAAAGTCTTTTTGAAAGAGTTTTCGAAATAGGTACATGTATAAACGAGACTAATCCTCATGTCATTGGATATCCTGGCCCCAAGGAAATCTTTTTTGGAAATCAAGAATCATATGGCAAATCAGACCTCAAGCTTCTGTGTGGAAGACTAGTATCATCATTGGGCTGATTCGTGTCCATATGTCCTTAACAAAATATGCGTGGTTTTATTGAATACAAGATGGGCCGCGTTACAAGATGTGCTATTTGGACCAACGGCCAGAGATCCAAAGGCGTTTCCCTATACGTACAATAAGGACAGAAAATACAACAAAATGCAGGAAGTTCTAAATGCAGTATTTAAAGACAAATGAAGAGGCTCTTTACTCATAGGAAGTGGCTCCATTGTCCAACCACTCCATGATGACATTCACAAAGTCATCTTTGAGAAAAGGATTTATCAGATCTGGTTCTATCGGTGAAGTGACATCTTCTTCAGACAACCATTTAGAGTTCTGGTTGAAGTGGGCATCAAAGGGTTATCAAACATTTGAGACCTGCCTTTCCAAGTTGGAGAACCGATGAATGAGTCATTCGGGTTGTTTCGGCCTCCCAAGCGTCCCAAGCTCCTGCCTCGACCTCGGCCTGTTGTCTTTGGGCCAAATCCATCCATGTGATATTTCTGATACCCCAAGCCCATTCTATGTGGGTTAGCTTTTAACTGCAGTGGGGTATTTATTCCTTGATTGTGTTTGCCTAGGCCTTTTTCGGGGTTGAATCCGTATGCCAGTAGCATCTTAGCTGGTAGAAGACTGGCTTCTGAGATGTAGGGGGTTCTTAGCCTTGTCCTTGTCGGGGTATGAACTGTTGCTACCATTTCTAGGGAATGATAGCTCGCCTATGTTTTTACTTCGGGTTCAACATAAGGTATGGCACTGTTCTGGTATGTCTGGAGGTCGACTTCTCGATGTACTGTAATCACCTTCCCGTCTATTGCGAAGCGTACCTTTTGATGCAAGCTTGAAGGGACAGCTCCTGCTGTATGGATCTAAGGCCTCCCAACAAGAACCCAAATGCACTGGGCAGATCCATCACTTGGAAGTTTATAGAGAACTTTGTTGGGCCGATGGACACGTCAAGCTCAATCTCACCCACCACAGTCTTCATCATCCCGTCGAAAGCTCTCACAGCCGTTTTGGATGTTTTAACCGTTCTTCGTTGATTCCCAATCTTCTCAAGGTAGCCAAAGGGCAAATGTTGAAGGCTGATCCATTGTCGATCAATACATGTGCCACTCTTTTTTCGTTACATTGCGCGGAAATATACAAGGCCTTGTTTTGCCCTTTTCCTTCCATGGGGAAGTCCTCGTCAGAGAAGCTCAATTGGTCTTTTAAAAGGATCGTCCCCACAAAGTCCCCTAATTGTACCTCATTAATTGTTTCGGGGACGTGTACTTCATTAAGTATCCTCAACAGTGTGTTCTTGTGCTTTTCAGAATTGATGAACAGATCTAATAGGGATATCTGAGCGGGTAATTTCCTCAGCTGTTCTATCACCTCAAACTCGCTGGTTTTGATGATTGATATGAGCTTTTCCGCCTCTTCCTTTGAGACCTCCCTTTTTTCGGATTCGCCCTCCCTAGGGGCATAGAATCGTCCGGACCTCATTACCGCGTCTACCTGTGTGGTCCCATAGTCCCAATGGACTGCTTTAGGATCGTATTCTTCTACTGGGGGGACTTTTATAGTTACAGTTGTCTGATGAGGTATCTCTAGTTTAGATGTGTCGCCTTCTTCCTCTTGCGGCAATCGAATCACGATAGGCTTGACTAGGCAATTTTCCACCCTGCTCGGGTTATCCAGTTCTTCCAACCTGATTACCACGGTCGTGACGGTTTCGATCATCGATACGGTGTTATCAAGTTCTTTTATGCCCTTCGAGGTCTCTGGTTGAGAGAGATCATCCATACCTCCCCATCCGTCCGGTATGATGTCTTCAATTTTCTGATAAAAGCTGGGAGGGGCCGAATATTTCACTTTGAAGTTGTACCCTCAAGAATCTTGACCAAGGTTGTCTATAATTTCGCCCTTCTCAAGTGCGTCGGCCATAAATTTGAGGTCTGCTAGACTTCGTCTCTTGGCTTCCAGTTCGTCTTCTTCGAGCTCTTCCTCTGACTGAGTGACTGGCCCAAGACTGTTTACCAGATTCTCATGTGAGGTACCCCGGGTATTACCCTGCTCCGTCTTGATCACGAAGTAGCTACCTTCCAAAGATAAAGAAGCTTTGACTCATTCGAACTCTTCATTGGTGATATCAAACATTATCCCCAAGCTCATCATCTTAGCGATGCATAGCCTCTTTTGGTCAGTCGAGATCGCTCCTGCTTTTGGGTATGATGAAGCGGTTATTAGCAGGTCGGTCAGCTTAAGGTAGTCTTCTTCCCCTTCAGAGAATATTGCCCCTACTACTTGATGATCTGGCAGTGGATTTTCTTGTACATTTGGGGCCGCATTGTCAAATTTTAGAATCTGACTATCAATTAGGGCTTGCACTTTAAGCTTGAGGATATAACAGTTATCCACATTATGCCCTCTCTCGTCCATATGGTAGGCACATGTCTGGCTCTCATCAAAGCTAGGATACCTTGCAGGGTTTTCCCTAGGCGGTTCTTTCACCACCAGGTGTTGTTCTAGCAGCATCGGGAGCAACTTGGATAAAGGCCTCGGGAGCTGAGAGAATTGCTCCTGGGGTTGCTTTCTTCTAGGCTCTTGCACTTTAGGTGTCGACCAGGACGATCCTCCTTTGGCCTGGTTGGGATTGCCGAACGTCTTGGGCTTGTGGGGATCTGGTATAAATGCTATGTCGAGTCCGGCTTCTCTCTCCTTTTTAAAGGGGTATTGCCTTCTAGAAGCTTCATGAGGCTTTCTTTCCCTCAAGGCCCATTCTAGTCTTTCGGCAACCTTAATCAAGTGTGCGAATGTTTGACACCCGGAAGTGTTTAGCCTGTCAAAGTACTCGTAGGGGAGTGCTTTCAGGAATAAATCAATCAGCTCCTCTTCTGGGATCGATGGCTTTGCTTGGGTGGCCAAGGCTCGCCACCTCTGGGCATATGTCCTGATTAGTTTACCTCTTGCCTTTGAAGTTCGCAGAAGGTCTTCTCTTGTAGGGGCCGTAGCCGTGTTGAATTTGTACTGTCTGAGGAAGTCCTCTGCAAGATCCTCCCACCCATCGTAATCTTCTAGGTCTAGCTCAATGAACCAGGCCAGAGCGGCGCCAGCCAAACTCTCTTGGAATGTGTTCATTAGTAGCGGAATATAATCTGAATAGTGCGCCATCTTGCGCATGTAATATTTGAGGTGTGCCCGGGGACAACCTACCCCATTGTATTTTTTTACAAATTTTGGCTCCTTATAGTCATGAGGAGTCTCTACCTTAGCGAAAGGAGATATCTTGTCGAAGCGGGCTAACTCGTAACCTTGACTGCTCAGGCACTCCTCGATTTTGGCCAACCTTTTAGCCTCCGCTTCAGTTTTCATGGTCTGCTTCCCCTTCTCCTCCTTCTCAAGGTTGATAACAACAGGCGAAGCCTTTGGTTGTGATCGGTTGTTTGGTTCATGGACTTCCTCTTCTGTATGTTGGGTATCCCTTGTTACCTCTCTATCTGCTACATCAGGTACCGAAGAAGGGCCTGAGTTGTTTTGGTTATGGGCTGTGGTTTGTTTAGCTTGGGTGGCCTCCAGCATGGCCTTGATGTCGGCCATCATAGTTGCTAAGGCAGTCATCTGAGATTCTAACATGCCCACACGCGGAGTCAATTCTTGTTGCTCCATTCTTGTCTTAAAGCGGGTACGGAAACGATGTGTTGGTAGTTCCGTGATGAGAGGGTACCTATTTCAGAAGGATTCCCAGTGAGTATTTCTTTTGTTTTTGACAAAAGGAAGCAGCTAATCCTTTTAGTTGCATGTTTCTTACCAGTAGATGAGAAAAAGGACTACCTCGTGAGCCTTAGCCTCATGTGAGCAGTTCTTTTAATCATTTTCTGATAAGAATTCATGAAATTAAAAGAAGCGTAATTTCTGATGATAGTTTTTATGCATTCACAAAACATGTTCATATTCATGCTCATGTGTCCAAGATAGTATCTAACAGAAATGAGAATGTATGAGAAGATATCACAATGTTTGCTTATTTTACACTTGACAGAATAGCCTATTCAAGTCTAGGACGTTTGGGGCCTAAGGTATCCTCATCATCCCAGTATGGATTCCCCTCTTCAGTCTGGGACTCCTCGTCTTCTGAATATGACAGCGGTCCCATGTCTTCCGGTATGTACGGCTCTATTCCAGGTACGTGCGACACGATGTATTCGGGTATGTAAGGCTCGACTAGGCTTCGTCGGGTCGCTTTGAAGTGTTGAATGTATTCTGCGGTGGCATTATGAATGTTTTCTTCACGAGTCATGTTTTCTGGCCAACTTATTTCTTCAGCTTGAGAATTCTTCAAAGAGCATATGATGGATGCCACCTTAGCTTCAAACTGTCTCTTCTCCTCCTCTATGGGGGTCTGGCTTGGTAAGTCAAAGGAAAAGATACTAGGTTGCGTTGGAGAAGGGATCTCCTGTAGAGCTCCAAACTGTCGAATCACCCTCCTTGGATAGTATGCGGTAGCGCCCATGAATCCTAGCAAAGGGACTGGACTTCCGTCATCGCATGTTAATCTGACTTTGCTCAGCGTTGGCAACCTTAGCCGCCATCGAAGTTGTTCGGGTTTTAGGATTTTAAGGAAGTTTTTCCACTCTATGAAGTTGAACTTAGGAACATGTGTATGTGTTCTGACGAAGGTTTTAAGAGGGTGCGCATCGGGGCTGATTTCAGTGAAACCCATGCGAATGTGAAATTTTCTAATATGGGAAGTGAACCACAGATACAGAAGATCACTAGAGGCTCTAAAGGTTCCATTTTTTATTTTTCCTGAAGCGATTTAAGGAAAGGAAGGTTTCTGCAAGGAGGATGTTTGAGCAGTCCCACCCACAACATACTTGTCTAGCTACTACAGCCATGATAGGATCAAAGGTGACAGATGAGATCGGGAATAGTACAAAGCTAAAGAATGCCAAGACAAAAGCTCTACCAGATTTGGTTCCTTTAGCAGCAGGGAGGCGGGAAAATCGGTCTATAAGGAAAGATAAGGAGACTCGTCCAGAATTACTTTTTGCATCTGCTTTGACTTCATTCAGGCCTGTGTCGAGGAATTCAGCCACCTGACTCAGGGGTTCAAATCCTATAGGGGGTCGGACGAGCGTAGGAGTGAACTCAACTCCGATGCCGGCGCTGTATTCCTCGATAGTGGGAGTAATCTCTAGTCCTTCCATGCAAAATGTAGCGGTGGTAGGATCCCAGTAGAGCGCCATGGCTTGAATAAAGGCAGGTGGACACTCAATCTTCAGCAGGTCCAGTAGGTATCCTAGTCGTGATTCAGCACACTTTTGGCTGGCTTCGCCCATGCTGTCCCACCATGATTAGAGTTCGGCCCGGGGGATTTTGAATACTTGAATATCATTCTTTCCCATCAAGTCTAAAATATGCAAATGATTTTGAAAAGTCAATCATCAGAAATTACTTTAAACGTATGAACATGCAGATGTTATGAGATATGCATGAGCTAACTCGATTGCATAGTTCAAATAAAGAAATGGAAATTAGGACCTTTTTCAGGTCTTGAAAGCCTGACTCAAAGCCTAATTTGAATTTGAAGGAAGTGAATTATGCAATTTAGTCAGGTTTACTTAGTGACTAAGGGAAATAGCAATGTCACATTCCATTGGTCAATACATCAAAAGAACAAAGTGGAGTGAACTTTTATTACAATCAAGATGCCTAATGGAAGAAAGGTAAAGAAAGATCTTTCAAACAAGAAAGCTGTAAAAAGACCAATGGAATGTGAGGATCTAAATCATTCTTGACAGTCAGTCGGGAACTCTCTTCTAATCAAGTGTAGGGGAGTTATCTTCTATATTCTGGTCGAGAGGCGGTAGTTCCTCTGGCCATTCTCTGGTCCACGGTACAACGACTTCAGGAGCCTTCTCGGGTTTCACCTTCTTGAGTGTGATACGCTTCGGCTTTGTCTTGGTAGCAGGACGTCTTCCTTTTCCCCAAAAGGTGATCATGGGTACACTTTCTTTGGTCAGTAGTTCAGCCTTCCGACGAGCATATGCCTCTCTGGCCAACTGGTTGTGACGCTATCTCTTCATCTCCAGATAATTCTTGAACATCTCATCTGACTCTCGCTTAAACCTGAGGTTATCGACGTAGTAGCGGGTTTGGCAACCTTCGGCATATCCTAACTTACGTCCAGTCAGTTCTCGGCCATGCACGAATCTAGTGAAGTGTCGCCTTGTGTTTGGTCCGGGGCGAGTGACTTTCCTCAGGTATTCGAAGGTCACCAATTCTGTCGAGCTCTTAGGGAACAGCGACATTCTACCTTATTACCATTGCTGTTTCAATTAGTCACTTGAGCGATTTGCATGATGTGAATGCATATGAATGTATGTAATGTATGAGTCATATTATGGAACATGGAGTAATAAAGTACATCGAAAATAAATGCCTTACCAACCATACCTGGGGGAATGTGGAATGTCCCCCTTTTATCAATGGGCGGTTTTAGGTATACCAACCATCCATAGACATGCGCATGAGACAAGTAGGTATACTCTAAGAAATCAAAAATCAAGTGAGGAACCTACGGCTCAGGCTCCCACGATCCACACGAGGCAGATTCCTCCCCAAGGGTACCTACCCAAGAGGGCTAGATATCGCCAATGCAGATGGTAGGCGAGAATGAATACGAAAGTCTCAAGTGCCATCAAACACAAGATCCTTTTCGCACCCTTTCCCTATCTAAGGTAACCTAGAGGTGGTTTGCAATCGGGGTTTGACCGCCAGTGTGTGCAATGTGTTGTGATCATTGTCGCGACCCGTCCGAAAGCGGAAGCGGCTAATGGATTACCGATCGCGGGACTTGGATCGGCGCGGGCCCTCCCAAGCCCATACCAAATCACGGCGGGAGTATTTTTCAAAGGGATTCGACGATAACAGTCGATCGTTTTCGACCTTAGTGTGGTCGTGGTGGCATGTGCAACTTGTGCATGCATTTGGAGTCGCCACCGGTCTTTCTTGGAGGGTAGACCGGAAACCTTACTGACCGATTGGGAGAGGTCGATCAGTTCTGCGGAACCAGAGATTTTGGGTTCGGGGACTTGGTTACGTCGGTGTCATTACCAACGCCCTTTCGGTACCTAACGCGAGTGATTTTCCTAGCTAAGAGTTCATGCAGGCGCAATTTTAGGTGAGGTAAGTCTGACTTTGCACATTAACCAGTTTAACATGCTCACGTAAATAAATAGATGCCAATCACATAAACATCTATCCTACGTGGTGATCATGGAATTATGATTTAATGGGTCTCGAGCCAATAAGACCACATTTAATCATTTTAATATTTTAATAACGGAGAGCCGCTCTTCGCTTCTTCTTGGTTTCTTGAACTCTTCAAGAATCGGGCCCCAAAGAGCTCGCCGACTTAAAAGGCTCCTCCACGTAATCCTCGTAGCATTTACATCAACAATTGACTATGCTAAAAATAAAGATTACATGAAAAATAAAAGGAGTACGCAGCCTCCATTTAATAATTACAACCCCAAATATATAAATAATCACCATACATTCATACATACATCAATCACATTGATTAGGGATTTTTCCATGATCACCACCCTTCCACGTAAGTAATAAATTCACAATTTAAAACTTAGGAAGGCACAATAAAAATTCTACGTTGAATCATATTCAGAATTTTTACGTAAAATAAGATAGCCATAAATTTTCGATTCAAAATTGATTTAGTCTCAATTTTTGCTACGTTGATTAATTTATCATATAAAATAATCAACTTCCATTAGCCATGTAAGACGAACAATTCGTTAATACATATTGGCCATAGTATTGCAAAAATTGCAAAAAATCAATTAAATGCACGAAAACACCTAAGGATCGGCTCTGATACCACTGTTGGGATCCACGTAACACGTAGCGGAAATAAATAACAACCCATACATGTATCTCCAGAGGCGTACTTCGTGCATTTCAATCGAAAAAAATCACAAAGTCTCAAAGGGAGTAAATGGATTACCTCTCGTAGCGTGCTTGAACGGAGGTGTCGGTTCGATGTTCTTCGATCTCAGCCTCCACAAGTGTTAGGCATCTAGTTCGGACGCACCACCAATTGACGAACGGGGAGACGACTAATAACTCCACAACAATTGTGCTAGCAATATGCGGAATTAATATTCCAACTTAGTATATTTTGCTCACTCAAGATTATGAGAATATAGAGAGTGTTTGTGTTCTTCTCTCTAAACTCTCAAAAATTTGCACACTCTACAAAATGTCTCCCCCCTCTAAGAATTTTCTCAACGTATGTCCTCTCTCCCCCTACCTCAAAACTCTTGTCATCCTTTTATAGCCAAAAACACCTTCCAATAAATTGAATTATAAAATAGCACTAACAATAGAACTCACAATTTATGATACAAAAATGCTATTTAAAAATAGCACTAACAATTATAAATGCTATCTAAAAATAACACTCACAATTTATAATACAAAAATGCTATTTAAAAATAACACTAACAATAGCACTCACAATTTATGATACAAAAATGCTATTTAAAAATAGCACTAACAATAGCACTCACAATTTATGATACAAAAATGCTATTTAAAAATAGCACTAACAATTATAAATGCTATCTAAAAATAACACTCACAATTTATAATACAAAAATGCTATTTAAAAATAACACTAACAATAGCACTCACAATTTATAATACAAAAATGTTATTTAAAAATAGCACTAACAATTATAAATGCTATCTAAAAATAACACTCACAATTTATAATACAAAAATGCTATTTAAAAATAGCACTAACAAAGGTGTTAAAAATAATAACCATTATTATTATTACAAGAGTTAAAGAGGTTACCAAATAGTATAAATACGCATAACGTATAAATACGCATGACATATAAATACGTAGAGCATACATATACATCCAAACTACCAAATTAGCCTGAATTGAGGCCGCCAATGGATTGGGCATGATGAAAATTATGGGGTAGAGGTGTTGAATTTTAATGGATATGCCCGTGTGAAATTCAAGATCCGTGAAACCGGGGACTAATTGAAAGAAAAATATGCAATTAAGCCTTTTTGGTTAAAATTGATCAAATTGGAGGGCAAACTGACCCAATTGCACTTCAAGACTTTAGAATACAATGTCATAGCTTATAAAAAGTGAGAATTGAAAATTAAAAGACTCGAAAAGGATTTTTTTTGGGTTCGGTTTGGGTTTATGTTTGTTAAGGAACATGTTGACCCTAGCCGAATTTTTGAGATTTAAAGTAACACACTTGAAGAGGAAATTAAAATAAAATTATCAAATATTTTTGGGTATTTTTCTGACCACGAATGGTATTTTTCTGATTTTTTGGGTATTTTTATAATTAAATAAATTCGAAAAATATTAAAAAATACCAAAAATATTTTTTGTTCAAAATTGGTTCCTGAGGCTAGGCTAAGGCTTCCAAAGTTGATTTTGTGATTTTATGACCTTTTTTGATATTTTAATTTATTTTAAAAATAAAAATCACAATGATAGATGGTCAAAAATCAGGTGTCAACAGCTGCCCCTCTTTGAGAGTGAGCTCGTCAGAGGTTGCTTTCAAAGACAAAATGACACCTGAATCTTAACTGACTCGACTGGGGAAAAGAAATGCTATGACATCGGACCCTTAAGTCTTTTGATGAATGCTCAAGTTAATCACTGGTTTACTCTTGCAATTCGAACATGGGCCGGAGTGAGAGAGGCTTACCTGAAGCTCACCTGTCAGATGCTGCCGGTTGCGACGACTTTCAAGAAGATACCTAGGACTCGTTCAGAATATCCTAGGGAGATTAAGCTCTGACCTGTATGGTAGGTCACACCATTATGGGGCTCATAACTGGTAGGAACCTGAGAAGGGCGCATCCCACGCTGGGGGATTTGCCAGGGATTTTGATCCGTATGGTGGTATTTACCAATGAGTTGACCCTTGTGGCGGTTTCTACCATATTTGACCCTTTAGGCGGTATCTACCTTCAAGTTTAGTTTGACCCTTATGGCGGTTTCTACCTTTGGTTTGACCCTTTAGGCGGTTTCTACCTTTGGTTGACCCTTTAGGCGGTTTCTACCTTTGGTTTGACCCTTTAGGCGGTTTCTACCTTGAATTGACCCTTTAGGCGGTTTCTACCATTGATTTGACCCTTTAGGCGGTTTCTACCTTGAATTGACCCTTTAGGCGGTTTCTACCTTTGGTTTGACCCTTTAGGCGGTTTCTACCATGAATTGACCCTTTAGGCGGTTTCTACCTTTGATTTGACCCTTTAGGCGGTTTCTACCTTGAATTGACCCTTTAGGCGGTTTCTACCTTTGGTTTGACCCTTTAGGCGGTTTCTACCATTATTTGAAAAGGTGTCTCATGACGAGGGTTCTCCACGTCCGATGAGACTGCCTGATTTTTGAAAAGGGGTCTCATGACGAGGGTTCTCCACGTCATGCTAGGACTGTCTGATTTTTGAAAAGGGGTCCTGGGACGAGGGTTCTCCACGTCTGCTGGGACTGTTTGTCGAATTTTTTTTTTTATTCATTCACCTTCGCAGCTTTTGATCTGCTATACCAGGGGTTTCAATTCTCCATTCGTAGCTTCTGGTCCGCTATACCATGGTCTTCAATTTTCCCTTCGTAGCTTCTGATCCGCTATACCAGGGTTTTCATTTCTTCCTTCGTGGCTTCTGACTCACCATACCAGGTTTTCATTTCTTCCTTCGTGGCTTCTAACTCACCATACCAAGTTTTCATTTCTTCCTTCGTGGCTTCTGACTCACCATACCAGGTTTTCATTTCTCCCTTCGTGGCGTCTGACTCACCATACCAGGGGTTTCTTTTCTTTCCTTCGTGGCTTCTGACTCACCATACCAGGTTTTCATTTCCTCCTTCGTGGCTTCTGACTCACCATACCAGGTTTTCATTTCTTCCTTCGTGGCTTCTGACTCACCATACCAGGTTTTCATTTCTCCCTTTGTGGCTTCTGACTCACCATACCAGGGGTTTCTTTTCTTTCCTTGAAAAGGGGTCCTGGGACGAGGGTTCTCCATGTCATGCTAGGACTGCCTGATTTTTGAAAAGGGGTCCTGGGACGAGGGTTCTCTACGTCATGCCAGGACTGCCTGATTTTTGAAAAGGGGGTCTCATGACGAGGGTTCTCCACGTCTGATGAGACTGCCTAATTTTTGAAAAGGGGTCCAAAGACGAGGGTTCTCCACGTCTGTTGGGACTGTTTGATATTTTGAAAATGGGTCCTAGGACGAGGGTTCTCCACGTCCGCTGGGACTGTTTGATATTTTCAAAAGAGGTCCTAGGATGAAGGTTATCCATGTCAAGCTAGGACTGCTTGGTTTTTGAAAAGGGGTCCTGGGACGAGAGTTCTCCATGTCATGCTAGGACCGCTTGATATTTTGAAAATGGGTCCTGGGACGAGGGTTCTCCACGTCTGCTGGGACTTTTTGTCGACCTTTTATTTATTTATTTTTTTATTTATTTATTCATTCACCTTCGTAGCTTCTGATCTGCTATACCAGGGGTTTCAATTCTCCATTCGTAGCTTCTGGTCCGCTATACCATGGTCTTCAATTTTCCCTTCGTAGCTTCTGATCCGCTATACCAGGGTTTTCATTTCTTCCTTCGTGGCTTCTGACTCACCATACCAGGTTTTCATTTCTCCCTTCGTGGCTTCTGACTCACCATACCAGGGGTTTCTTTTCTTTCCTTCGTGGCTTCTGACTCACCATACCAGGTTTTCATTTCTTCCTTCGTGGCTTCTGACTCACCATACCAGGTTTTCATTTCTCCCTTTGTGGCTTCTGACTCACCATACCAGGGGTTTCTTTTCTTTCCTTGAAAAGGGGTCCTGGGACGAGGGTTCTCTACGTCATGCTAGGACTGCCTGATTTTTGAAAAGGGGGTCTCATTACGAGGGTTCTCCACGTCCGATGAGACTGCCTGATTTTTGAAAAGGGATCCAAAGACGAGGGTTCTCCACGTCTGCTGGGACTGTTTGATATTTTGAAAATGGGTCCTGGGACGAGGGTTCTCCACGTCCGCTGGGACTGTTTGATATTTTGGAAAGAGGTCCTAGGACGAGGGTTCTCCACGTCAAGCTAGGACTGCTTGATTTTGAAAAAGGGTCCCGGAACGAGGGTTCTCCACGTCTGCTGGGACAGTTTGCCGACTTCTTTTGAAAAAGGGTTCTATCATCATCCCTTCTTTTTGAAAGATCTCGAAATTTGTCGGGAATTCAGTTTTGAGGCAGTGAAAGATTTTTATCTTAACAAAGCTTCACTTGGGTCTGTTGAGGCGACATTCTGGGAGCTAGGTTCTCCAGGTATCCTGCAGAAGTTTGAGCCTGAAAGATTTTTCTTCACCAAGAGAACGCTAGTAATCTTTGTGAAGACCACGACTGTCCATTTGAAAAAAACTGTATGACTTAGGTTTTAATCATGAAATGTGCATTTTGATGCTGGAGGTTATCCAAAGCATTCTTGCAGCATGCAAATGTGATCACAAATCTCTTGCACGGAAAATCTGGATCAACCAATTTGAAATTTCCAAAAAGAGTTTGTTCAAAACATCTATTGGAATATTTCTCGACGAGGAGGTCTTTTCACATGTTTTGAGATAGTGGTCTTTATAGGGGATGCACTCAATTCCCTACTAACTTGTGCCTAGGTTTTAGGCTCATTCGCAGCGCATACATTTTGATCGGTCGGGAGGTCTTCCACGGGACCGTAATGTTGGGCTTGGATATTGGTTTTCAAGGGGGACCCGCTTTGGAGTCGAGGCCATTGAACGAAAGTTTTCGCCATCTGCTCCGGGTTTACAAGTCAAGATCCCTGCAAAATGAGAAAGAAATAGTCTTGCTCGTACTTCTTCGAGCTAAGCTATATGTTAACCCAAGTGTCTTAGTCAGAGAAGACTGTTTCAGGGTTGTAACATTGGTGGGATTGGGGACCGAAAAAAAAGCTTGTTTTTGGCCCAGAATTCGTGACGGGTTTGACATTGGTGATCATTGTTGATTTATCACCTGTCCTTTCCTTTCTACATCTTTAGTTTCTGATGTGTACAACCGATTCTGAGGTGTGCACCAGCTCTTTAGAGAGCGTCTCTTGTTGCATTCAGAGACCGACTCTCTCCATTTCTTTGTTCTGTGCTTGCCAGCATTTGGGGAGCAGCTTTTTTTGATTTGGTTCCTTCAGGGATTTCCTCTTTTCCCATTCAGGCTTCATTGTGGATCAATCAAAGAACTTACATGAGCATCGGCCTTGCTCTTACCAGGCACTTTGCTTTTTCTTGATGCTAGGGATTATTATTTTTTCTTTGAAATCCTGGTTGTTCTCATCCTCGATGGGATCATGTCAGACATATGTCTGAAAGTCTAAACATGCCTTAAATATCAGCCCCGGAATTTTCTTCGTAATCCCTGAGTCTTGAACTCCTCCATTTTTGAGGTGGTGCTGCATCCGTCTTGGAATGATCACCAATGGGTTCATGAAATGAATTTGCAGGCTCAAGTTGGCTGTGCAAAGGATTCAGTGTGTGGGATAGAGAAATGAATGCTTCTCGTCATCCTATGGCACTTGGATTACCATATAAACAACACACAAAGATTAATGTTAGTCCGAGCAAGAAAATTTCTAACCATTTTCTCCTGATGCTGCTGGACTCACCTCCATTTTGCCCCGATCTGGGGTGGTTCTTGACAGGGTTAAGAATGAAAACCGCCGTTCAAAGGGGTTATCAACGGTCACCTATAGTGTTTGGGGGATATGAAACGAATGCCTTCGTCGTCCCAACCCATGTAATCGCTGCGAATGGTCCCTACTTCCGTAGGTCTAGATTTTATTTTGCTGTCTTATCCGCTCCACTTCTCTCTTAAGTGTGTATAGGACGTGTTTGGACTAGGCTTTGCCTCTCGTCTTTTGAGAAAACGTCCTTTTGAGAGTTTTGAACAACTTTTGATTGGAAAAATCTCTTTCGTTTTCCCAAAAATTTTACCTGTCAAGGGATTTTATGATGCCCCATGCACGTTCTTATTCATGTTCAGACAACCTCATGTTTTAAAACATGAATGCCAATGAAGTTTGAATTCTATGTCTTTTCTAGACATTAGATTCTGAAAGCTTTTCTTTTTCTCTCTGTTTTTTATTTAACATCTTCCATGGATTGGGGAAAGGGATACTTACCTGTCTCCCGCGGCTGGAGATCCCTGAAAATGCGGAAGAAACATGTTATTGTATGTTCACGAATTTTTCAAAAAATTAGAACGATACACCTTACCCTTGGTCATATACTCTAACGAGTATACCAGGTTTGTAGGAAATCTGCCCGCTTTGATGACGAGTTCCTGTCAAGGATAAATAATAAGTGTCAATTCATGTTCCCAAATTCAAGATAAATTGGGACGATACAACTTTACTCTTGGTTCTCATCATGTTCTGATGTTGCGTTTTGATATGAATAACATCTATCGAATCCGCCTATCCATGCTTGGAGTGTTTGTAACATCAATGGTTCTTCTGCCCCCAGTTAGGCAACGTCTATTCTGTTATTTGAATAGATGGCTCCTTGAGTGATTTACCCATGTTTATCACCTGAGAAGGGAAAGAAAGGAGATATTACTTTGGTATGCGGTTGAAGATCGTTTAGGAACGATACATCGTTTTACCAAATGGGAGGCTTCGTGACCAAACGTATTTCGTGTTGAATGGGGTAGATCCCACTATGCTCCGCGGGTGATAGTCATCATTCATGGAACTTGCTCCACAGATTAAGTGATTAATCCACGGCCCTTGGCTCGAAGATGTTCAAAGGGTGACACTCAGAGCGGTTAGTTTTAAGCGTTAATTAAAATGTTCCCGCGGGAACTTTACAACGAGATTCGTAACACATTCCTTCGACGTATTCGCCTCTCACTCTCCTGAGCCTTCTAATGATTTTGCATACGAGCTTAGAACCAGGCGTCTGGTCGCCGGTACCGGTCACGACTGCGAAGATGCACTTGTTCCAAAATGCTTGACCCATAGGCTGAGTTGCTCATTCAGGAGATCGTCTGACTGTTCGAGTCGTTCAAGTTGAGCATCCTTAATTGCGGGTGACGGACTTCTCTCATTTTCGGCATGAACAACCCGGTTCATCGGTTTATGCGTGATCCACACGCCGAGTTGCTCACTGAGGGACTCACTTGAAATTTCAAGCCATTGACGCCCAAGTCGGGCATCCTCAACCGTTGGCGATGGATTCCTCACACTACTTTCGGCATGAACAACCTCACTTCTCGAGTTGGTACTTTCATCGTTGTCCAGTAGGTTTGTATCCAATGCTGGATTCGCCGTAGGAATAACACTAACGATCGGTTGGTGCTCAAATTGGGGAGTCCATACCTGCTGAAATTGTTGTACATACTCTTGAGGAGTACCGGGGTAACTCAGGGGGGAATTCAGCCGATCGAACCAAGAATAGATGTTTTCAAGGAGATCATCTGAACCATCGAGCGACTAACACTCAGGTTGAGTATTGTCAACTATTGGAGAAGGAATCTTTTCACCATTTTCGTCATGGACCACCTGATTCTTCGAGCCGGAATCTCCGTAATTGTCTCGCAAGATTGTATGTGCATCTCCTGCCAATGTTAGATCCGCTGTAGGACTAGCATTAACGGCCAGTCGGTGCTCAGACTGGGGAGTCCTGATTTGCTGAAATTGCGGTACATACTCCTAAGGAGTACTAGGATAACCCAGGGGAGTACTCTGATTGATGCCTGAACAATCGACCGTGTGATTGCCAGTCCCATCGGTGTTAAGAGGTGATTGGATGCTTCCTGCTTCATGAGGATTGCGATCACAGCCATGCTCATCGTTTAAACTTGAACCGCCTCTATCTTGGTCTAGCGCCACTCGTCCATCTCTCAGTAGTCTTCTGTAGCACCAAAGGTGGTTCCTGACTTTATTTCTATCCAGCTCCGGCATGTTCATGATCTTGAGTATGCGCGATGGGCGAGCCAAACTGATCCCTAACTGTTGAACTGCATCAACAAATTTGCTATGAAGCTCCGAGATCCAATAAAACCTTGTTTTCTTGCTAGCCGAAGTAGTGTTGGCAACTCGGCGGCTACTCTTCGCGGAATCTGGTCGTGTTGAACCGCCTCTATCTTGGTCTAGCGACGCTCGTCCATCTCTCAGTAGTTTCTTGTAGCGCCAAAGGTGATTCTTGACCATATTTTTAGCCAGTCCCGGCACGTTCATGATTTCGAGTATGCGCGATGGGCGAGCAAAATTGATCCCTAACTGTTGAACTGCATCAACAAATTTGTTATGAAACTCCGGGGTCCAACGAAATCTTATTTTCTTGCTAGCCGAAGTAGTGTCAGCAATTTGGCGGTTACTCTTCTCGGAATCTGGTCGTGTTGGAGGTTGCTCTGGAGGGGATTTAGTGATCTCAGATCGGCTGGTCACGATGGTGAGTTCATCATTGAGCGAACCTGACTTGTCATGACGCATGTTCCCTTCCACAATGGGCGTCGACTTTGACCTTATAGCACTAGTTTCCTCTTGTAGATCCTCGGCGGTACCCGCCTGTTTCGAAAGATGTTGCGAAGGGCATTGCAACAAATGAACATTATGAACCCCCAGATCTGGCTCTTCAGTGAATACTCCGTCCGTGGGAACAGGGTTACCGCACTCAAGACAAATAGCAATGCTTAGAGCTTTTTTGTACTGAATGTTTTTTATTCGAAGCTTTTCATTTTCCTCCCTCACAATCGCTAACTCGTGCCGATCGCGTTGCTGCTTCAGCCGGGTTCGTTTGTTTTCAAACCAGCACTTGACCTTCCGAGGGTCCCACCCTATCTCCTGGCCCATTTTGATTCTCTGTTCCATGTCCGGATAGGGGTATTCCCTGAAAAACAATTCGAGTTTATGGACTTAACCTGAAGTGTTGCGTTGGAGACATTCCCCTTTCTGACGCTGATCGCCGTCGCGGGTATTGTTCTCGTTAACCAAGCCGCGGGTTTCATCATTAGAAGGATCGGTCTCCATGGCCCCCGTGTCAGGTTCGGTCCTGAGATCTTCAAATTCTTCCAGCAGCTCAAGCTCGGAGACCTCCAAGTCTGGCGCTTCCAGTAAATGACAGAACCCCTTGAACATTTTGATCGAAATATCACTGCTTGATTTTCCGTTAACTCAGCTTTCTTTGTTCCTCCTTGGATCCTCACTTTCTCTGCAAATTCTAAAAGGTTAAAGGGGTCGGATCACCGTTCTTTGATCAAAGGTGATGGCTACCCGACGAGCGCTCTTCTCAATGCTTCGAGATTCCCACTTCGTCCTTTTGTGATGGCTACCTGACGAGCGCTCTTCTCAAGGCTTCGTAATTCCCACTTCGTCTTTTGTGATGGCTACCCGACGAGCGTTCTTCTCAAGGCTTCGTAATTCCCACTTTGTCCTTTTTTGCTCTTTTCTACGTGAACGGAGCCTGAAGATCTCTTGCGTTGATTTCGTTTTGTCGAGCACTACGCTTGTCCCCCTGGCCCAGTCTCTAGAGTAACAAGCCTGCCCACCTTTCGGCGCCATTATGTTTCGTAAAACCCGAGATCACATGACAGTGGTGGATTCGTGACTCATCGGGGATGCATTAACGAAACCCGTTTGGCTCTACTGCACATAAACTATTATTACCACTTCTCCCTGCTTACTCGAGCGTTTATAAGGTGATAGATTGATGTCAAGAAGATTAACACTTTAGCCTTATCAGACTCAGCCTCTCAAACACTCTTCACATTTCCACCCTCCTCTCCGTCATTCCATCGCATATGGATTCCTCATCTGTGCCTGCTGCCTTAGCTGAAGCTTCGACCCAATGGGAGAGATTTTACCACCTCTTGGGTAGAGGTTATGGCTACATAAACAATCATTCTGAAGCTGAGGTTGAAGTTCGTACTCTGATTCCGGCCCTGGATACTGTGTGTATTGAAGGTACGAAACTGCAAAGGGAGTTTGTGATCTTCCCAACTCTCTTCAACAATTTCCTGCAGGCTTACGAAGTTGCTAGCCGGGAGGTCACTTTAGCTGGTATCGTGCGAGCCCGTTATCAGGACCGAACTGAGTCCCTGATGTTGGCCATGCTGACGGCCGATAACCATAAAAGGGCTGTTGAATACGCCCACGCCCAGGTTTCGATGCTGGTCCGTGAGAGGGACAACTTGGTGGAGCGTCTGGCTCTTTTTGACACCGCCTTTGAGCAAGACCAGCACAACTTCGTGCTAAGGTTCCAGTGTGCCTGGTTGGAGGAAAGGCTTGAAGACTTGAGCATGGATATAGCTCGCGGGAGGGTGCTGGTTCAGGACTTAGAGCTTGAGTTCGAGTACTATGAGACCAAGGTGAACGAACTTAAGGAGAAATGTCGTCTCCTTTTCTTCAAGCTTGTAGACCTCGATTCCCGGAGTGTGGGTTGTAAGCAAGGCATGGATAGCATGGAGAGTCAATTAAGCTTTTTTGTGATGCTTGTCAGAACTCATTTTGGGTTTACTGCTCCCCCTCAGTGATCCACTTGTAAACTTTCCTGCTGAATGAAATAAATGCGAGTTTGTTTATATATGCTCTTTCATTCTGCATTGTTGACTAGCCGAGAAAGGTTTTTGCTTTCGCATCTACGCGACTCCTTTTTCGCCTGTGTCAACAGCTTGACTACGCATCATTCTCATAGCCCGACGCTTTATATTTGATTGACTTGAATGCCTCGTGAGAAATAGATTTGTAGTTGCTCGAAACTTAAAGATTGCCCCTGATTTTGTGGTCACGGCGTTTGGGGCCGCTAGTAATCTTTCGCTTTCGAGCTCGATCACATTCTGCTAGTAACTCATGCTATCAATTCTGCCTTCACGCGTCGGGGCTGATTTTACCTTGAACTTAATAACAAGGAATTACCGTATACACACGAGATGACGTTCGCGAAAAACATTATGCAAAATCAACTCTAGCTATTGAAGAAACAATCGCATGCACCGATGAGAACTTTACAATAGGAGATACATCCTTCTCCCGTACATCCCCTTCTTTCTTTGGGCATGTACAATGACCAACCAATCTGGCCTCGGCTTAGGTGTGCCATTACCGACTGCAGATCATGGTTGCCAATCTTTAATAGCTTCCAACTGATCGAACCAGGTATCAAGTCCTTCATCGAAGAAATCACCTGACCCCTCGAACGATTGATGTATAGGTTGAGCTGCATCGCCCAACGGATTCTTCGAACTGGAACCCCCATCCTTATTTGGGATTATAAGAGGAGATTTGATCGGTTGACTACCACAAACATCTCCCACTTGGGAATTAGGGAAATAAAAATGCTCCAAGCATTCTCCCATTAGGTCATTGTCGCGACCCGTCCGAAAGCGGTCGCGGCTAATGGATTACCGATCGCGGATCTTGGATCGGCGCGAGCCCTCCCAGGACCATACCAAATCGCGGCGGGAATATTTTTTTTAAAGGATTCGACGATAAGAGTCGATCGCTTTCGACCTTCGATATGGTCGTGGTGGCATGTGCCAAATTGTGCATGCATTTGGAGTCGCCACCGGTCTTTCTTGGAGGGTAGACCGGAAACCTTACTGATCGATTGGGAGAGATCAATCAGTTCTGCAGAACCAGAGATTTTGGGTTCGGGGACTTGGTTACGCTGGTGTCATTACCAACGCCCTTTCGGTACCTAACGCGAGTGATTTTCCTAATTAAGATTTCATGCAGGTGCAATTTCGGGTGAGGTAGGTTTGATTCAGGGTTTCATGCAGATTGGAAGACTATTCCTATCAATCACAATCAATTTAAATGGAAACGCAATCAAGCACATAAATAAATCACATCAATGCACACCAATTCAAATAAATGGTTTCCTAATATAGCCATAAGGGTTTAGGGAAGATGTGATTTCAGACCAGGGGTAAAATGGGAAGATTTGGGGACGATTGGCCCGAAGGGCAAAATCGTCATTTTTGGAAGGTTTGGATATCGAATTACCCAAAATACTCCATAGCCAGTTGATTGTGACCATTTCCTATTTTTGGGATTTTTCTGGAATTTCTTGATTTTTCTTTTTCTTTTTTATTATTATTTTTTTATTTTCCATTTTTTAAGATTTTTTTTTGTTTTTTTTTGTTTTTGTTTTTTTTTTATTAATATTTTCTGAAAATATTTTCTTTGACAACATACCACACTTAACCAAGTAAACAAGCTAATTACTAGATTGAAGTAAACACATGCGAATCAAGTCTATAATGGCTATATTTCAAGAAAATAACTCTGATGTAAAAAAAAAATCGAGTACGTAGAATATACCTGACTGGCCACCGATCTTCAATCATTAAGCCCTTACACGTGACCGTCTCTATGGGCGTCGGCACAAGAGAAAACAGAATAGGGCTGGGTTTATGATTCCTCTGGCCCAACTCCTTAACGTCCACCATTTGCTCTTCACCTATGGATCTACCCACCAAAGGAGGCCAAGCCCAACCATTCTTCAGACCAAACCCACTCATTCTTCGTTTTTTTTTTTGTGCGCCAGCCCGTCCGAAATGAGGAGCAAATAAGCCGCCACCCTGCACTATTCATCTTCTTCCTCATGCAGCACCAATGAGGTTGGCGGAGTTCGGGCGTCGGGGACGAGCTGGTACAGCGGATGCTCGACGGCGGTATCCGGTTCCGCTCCGACTATCACGGCGGCGGCTCCGTCGCCGAAGAGGGCCTGACCAACAAGGGAGCCGAGGTGGGTGTCGGAGGGTACGCGGAGTGTAACGGCGATGATCTCGGAGCACACGACGAGGACGCGGGCATCGCGGCGGCGAGGTCCTCGTTGAGGCGGAGGACGGTACAACCGGCGAAGCATTCCTAGTGGTACATCGTGTAGCGTTTGACAGAGGAGGCGGTGGCCGAGGAGCTTGGTGAGATGGTAGTTGGCGCCAGGCATGTCAACGCCAGAAGTGGTGCAGAAGATGAGGTGGTGATATTGGACTTGGATGGGAAATCCCCAAGTTCTGTTGAGGCTTTGTATTGCGGGTATCTTTTGTTCAGGAACTTTGCGAATGCTGGAACACTAGTATTGGAAGCGCGCAGACGTATCGTCTAGAAGCTGATTCCTTCTCGGGCACGAAAATGTGGGCGCGGCAGACGTCCTCAACATGTGTGATGGAAATAGAACCCGACAACTTTCGCATGCCTTTCTGGGCGTTCATCAAGAACTCGTTTCCTGTTAGCAGAGACATTGCGAGACAGGCACTGCTAGGGGACACCCAGAGTAAGAGAACGGCCGGCCATAAGGGTTGGGATGACAGTTATAAGTTCAATATCGCTTTCCTCTGCGAATTTCCATGCTGCCTTTTCTGCCAGGGTCTTGGAAACAGGATACCCCTCAGGTAGGTGGCTTCGCAGAGATCAAGAACTCGAGGTCTGTCTAGTTTTCTTTGTCCATGACCAAACCCGTTTCCTGAAGATTGTTGACTGTAACTGAGGCTGCTGATGAAGTTCACAAGACGCGTTCCACCGTCTTCGCTTTAGCACGGGTTTTGGGAACCTTCGGGGTTCCCTGGATTGCAAGCATGATCATATCGTTCTCGAGGTCTTCGGAAGCAAAGTTGGCCAGAGTCGCGGCATGGAAGACGTAGTCGCAGCCGGCTATAGGAGCGTCGAAGCTCTATTCGGTGAGATCCACCCCGAAAATCTTTAGGTCACCCAGTTTCTGGAGCTTATTTAGATTGGACACCCTCTTTTAGCTGAGTCCCGGACAATGGTGTTCACAGCATAGCCCTTTTCCTGCAAGAGCTTGACCCGAGAAGCCATAAAACCAGTCCCTCCAACAACACCTGCCTTCTTGCTCCTCACAACATCCGTAGCCATCTCTCTCTATACCTCTGTGGATTTTCGATGCGGGTCAAGGCAAAACAGCTAGCAGCCGCCAGAAGAAGGAAAATCTCATGGTGGGCAGGTGCTGGCTCTCATGTTCGGTTGTAGGTCTCTTCTTTTATGGATCCCCAGCTTGATTCCTTTCCTCCACTCTTCGATACCGTATCCTCGTAGGTCCGTCGGGAAAAATCTCTTTTCGCCCAAGGCCCGGGAATGGAAGACATATTCCACTTTCTTTCTTTCTTTTTATTATTTTTTTTTTATATATCTCCAACGGGAGACCGCTTTTGTGCCTTTGTCGGAGGAGCATCTCCCCCCTTTAAGATAAACAAGGGCGAAAGTAACGTGAGATGGTGGAAGGGAATTTGGGTGGGCTCTCCATTATTTTTCTAATATTGTGAAGGCATGCTTAGGTTTCATCGATTTCGCGCATCTTTTGTGTTCTTCATCAACCCCTTTGGAAAGATGCCTCGGTCCATAGATGCACATCCGTATCGGATGAAAATTCAGTCCCGATCCTAACAAGCCACAGAAATACGGTAATGATAAAATAAATATGAATTTTTGTTCAGAACTGAGATAGTCCTGATTTTTTTTAGTGAATGACTAAAAAAGATTAATCGAAAGTTAGGTGTCAACAGCTGCCCCTCTTTGAGAGGAATCTCATAGAGGTTTCTTTCAAAGACAGGGTGACACCTGTGTTCCGATTGACTCGACTGGAAACATGAAAATAAAAAGAAGCACGACACCTAATTTTCCTTTGTCGATGTATGCCCCCTCTTGAATGGGGGAAACATTCATTTGACATGAGAGAGTGAGATAGTGGAGAGACATACCTGCCACTTACCGCTCGATGTTTGTGTGGTTTTCGCGGTGTCCGATGGATTCAAGAGAATTTCTAGGGACTCATTCTAGAGTGTCCTAGAGGGGTTAACTTCTGACCCGTATGGTAGGTCAAACCATAATGGGATTCCTAACTGGTAGGAACCTAAGGAAGGCGTATCCTACGCTCTGGGATTTGCCAAGGATTTTGATCCGTATGGTGGATCAGACCATAAGCGGTTCACCTACAGTAAGGCTTACCTAGGAAAATAACTTCTCCGACATTTAGAATTAGTCAAAGTTTTGATCCGTATGGTGGATCGGACCATGGGATTGATCCTTATGGCGGTATCTACCATTGGTTGACCCTTCAGGCGATTTCTACCTTTGTTTGACCCTTCAGGCGGTTTCTACCTTTGTTTTGACCCTTCAGGCGGTTTCTACCTTAAGATGACCCTTCAGGCGGTATCTACCTTGAGTTTGACCCTTCAGGCGGTTTCTACCTTTGGTTGACCCTTTAGGCGGTTTCTACCTTTGTTTGACCCTTTAGGCGGTTTCTACCTTTGTTTTGACCCTTTAGGCGGTTTCTACCTTTGTTTGACCCTTCAGGCGGTATCTACCATTGGTTTGTTTTGAAAAGGGGTCTCATGACGAGGGTTCTCCACGTCCGATGAGACTGCCTGTTTTTTTTTTGCAAAGGGGTCCCGAGACGAGGGTTCTCCACGTCTGTTGGGATTGCTTGATTTTTTTGAAAAGGGGTCCTAGGACGAGGGTTCTCCACGTCATGCTAGGACTGTTTGATATTTGAAAAGGGTCCCGAGACGAGGGTTCTCCACGTCTGATAGGGCCGCTTGATTTTGAAAAAGGGTCCCGAGACGAGGGTTCTCCACGTCTACTGGGATTACTTGATTTTTTTGAAAAAGGTTCTATCCTCACTCCTTCTTTTGAAAGATCCCGAAATTTGTCGGGAATTCAGTTTTGAAGCAGAGAAAGATTTTATTTTGACAAAGCTTCATTTGATTCTGTTGAGGCGACATTCTGGGAGCTGGGTTCTCCAGGTATCCTGCAGAAAGTTCAAACCTGAAAGGTTTTTCTTCACCAAGAAAATGTTAACAATCTTTGGGAAGACAATAATTGTCCAATTGACAAAATTTTATGACTTAAGTTTTAGTCATGAAATGTGCATTTTGATGCTGGAGGTTATCCAAAGCATTCTTGCAACATGTAAATGTGATCACAAATCCCTTGCACGGAAAATCTGGATCAAACAATTTGAAATTTCCAAAGAGAGTTTGTTCAAAACATCTATTGGAGAATTTCTCATCCAAGAGGGCTCCTCACCGCTCTGTGATAATGGTCTTTTGTAAGGAATGCGCTCAACTTCCTACTAACCTGTGCCTAGGTTTTAGGATCATTCGCAGCGCATACATTTTGATCGATCGGGAGGTCTTCCACGGGACCGTAATGTTAGGTTTGGATATTGGTTTTCAAGGGGGACCCGCTTTGGAGTCGAGGCCATCGAATGAAAGTCTTCACCATCTGCTCCGGGTTTACAAGTCAAGAACCCTGCAAAATGAGAAAGAAATAGTCTTGCTCGTACTTCTTCGAGCTAAGCTATATGTTAACCCAAGTGTCTTAGTCGGAGAAGACTGTTTCGGGGTTGTAACATTGGTAGGATTGGGGACTGAAAAAGGCTTATTTTTGGCCCAGAATTCGTGACGGGTTTGACATTGGTGATCATTGCTGATTTGCCTCCTGTCATTTCCTTTCTGCATTTTTAATCTCTGAGGTGCGCAACCGATTTTGAGGTGTGCACCAGCTCTTTAAAGAGCGTCTCTTGTTGCATTCAGAGACTGACTCTCTCTATGTCTTTGTTCTGCGCTCGACACCATTTGGGGGTAGTCTTTTTGATCTGACTCCTTTAGGGGTCTTTCTCTCTTCCCAACTAGGCTTCATTGGGGATCAAGCAAACAGCTTGCATGGGCATCAGCCTTGCTTTTACCAGGCACTTCGCTTTTTCTTGATGCCGAGGATTTTTTCTCATTCTCATCTCTTTTTTTTTAAACCCCATTTTTCTCATCCTCATGGGATCATGTTAGACATATAGTCTAAACATGCTTTAAATATCATTCCGGGAATTCTCTTCGTAATCCCTGAGTCTTGAACTCTTCCATTTTTGAAGTGGTGCGGCATCCGTCTTGGAATGATCACCAATGGGTTCATGAAATGAATTTGCAGGCTCAAGTTGGTTGTGCAAAGGATTCGGTGTGTGGGATAGAAAAATGAATGCTTCTCATCATCCTATGGCACTTGGATTACCATATAAACAACACACAAAGATTAATGTTAGTCCGGGCAAGAAAATTTCTAACCATTTTCTCCTGATGCTGCTGGACTCACCTCCATTTTGCCCCAGTGTGGGGTGGTTCTTGACAGGGTTAAGAGTGAAAACCGCCGTTCAAAGGGGTTACCAACGGTCACCTGTAGTGTTTGGGGGATATGAAACGAATGCCTCCGTCGTCCCAACCCATGTAATCGCTGCGAATGGTCCCTATCTCCGTAGGTTCAGATTTTGCTGTCTGATTCGCTCTACTTCTCTCTTAAGTGTGTATAGGACATGTTTGGACTAGGCTTTGCCTCTCGTCTTTTGAGAAAACGTCCTTTTGAAAGTTTTGAACTTTTGATTGGAAAAAATCTCTTTCATTTTCTCCAAAAATTTTACCCGTCAATGGGATTTTATGATGCACCATGCATGTTCTTATTCATGTTCAGACAACCTCCTGTTTTAAAACATGAATGCCAATGAAGTTTGAATTCCATGTCTTTTCTAGACATTAGATTCTGAAAGCTTTTCTTTTTTATTTAACATCTTCAATGGATTGGGGAAAGGGATGCTTACCTGTCCCCCGCGGCTGCGGATCCCTGCAAATTGTAAAAGAAGTATATCATTGTAGGTTCACAAATTTTTCAAAAATCGAAACGATACATCCTACCCTTGGTCATGTACTCTGACGAGTAGTACATGGGATGTAAGAACTTGTTCCTCTGCAAGGCGACTCCCCTGCCAAGGGTAGACAACAAGTATCAATTCATATCCTCGAATTCAAGACAAATTGGGACGATACAACTTTACTCTTGATTTTCATCCCATTCTGATGTGGCGTGTTGATATGAACAACATCTATCAAATCCGCCTATCCATGCTTGGAGTGTTTGTAACATCACTGGTTCATCTGCCCCCAGCTGGGCAGCGTCTGTTCTGCTATTTGAACGCATGACTCCTTAAGTGATTTATCCATGTTTATCATCTGAGAAGGAAAAGAAAGAAGACATTATTTCGGTATCCGATTGGAGATCGTTTAGGAACGATACATCGTTTTACCAAATGGGTGGCTTCGCGGCCAGATGCATTTTGCATTGAAGGGGTGGATTCCATTATGCTCTGCGAACGATGATCATTGCTTGGGGAGCTCGCCCCTGAGCTTAAAGATGCTCAAAAGGTAAGGCGGATCTTCGTACGACTAGTTTTAAGCGTAAATGAGAAATGCCCCCATGGGAGCCTTACAATGGGATTGCCAATACATTCATTCAGGCTATTCATCCTCTTTTCTCCGAACATTTTTTTTACAAATCGCGCCTTGAATCAAACACCTGATCGTCGGCTCTGTATCACTATTGCAAGAGTCCGCCAGCTTCAGGCTGATCGAGCCAGAAATTGAGTTCCTCTCCAAGGAAATCGCTCGAATCTTCGAGCCATTGATGCTCAAGTCGAGTGTCACCGACCGCTGGCGATAGATCACTCTCGCCTTGGATGATTTGATTCCTCGAGCTGGAACCTCCCTTGTTGACCGGCAAATATGTAGACATGTCCCATGTAAATGTTGGATTTGCCATGGGAAGGGCACTAGCAACAGGTTGGTACTCAAATTGGGGAGTTCCTATTTGCGGGAACTGCGGTATATACACTTGAGGGGTATTGAGACTGCTTGGTGGAGCGTTCTGATTTGGGTTAGAGGAGTCGGTGACATGGTTGCTGGTCTCGTCAACACCGAAACATGGTTGGGTGTTCCCGGCTCTACAATCATCGTGGTTGCAGTTATGACCAACATTTAAGTTCGAACCAGCTCCATCCGAGCTTAGTGTCACCCGTCCCTCTTTTAGCAACCTCTTGAAATATCCAAGGTGGCTCGCGACGTTAACTTTAGAGAGTCCCGGCACGTTCAGGATTTTGTGTATGCGCGTTGATCGTGCCGTGTCGATCCCCAACTGTCGAACTGTATCAACAAATTTCTGATGGAGTTCAGCAGTCCAAGAAAATCGCGCTTTCTTGTCAACAAGAACAGCTCGCCGACTAATCTCTATGAGATCTGATTGTGTTGGAAACTGTTCTTGTAAGCCTTCGACGGTATCTGACTGCACCGGAAGACATTGCGAAAGGCATTGTAACATATGAGCACTACCAATCTCTAGAAGTGGCTCTTCGGAGAATATTTCACTGATGAGAATATGGTTATTGCAATCAAGGCAAGTGGCGCTGCTCAGTGCTTCCTCATATCTAGCGCTTTCTGTTCGAAGCTTTTCATTTTCTTCTTTCAGAATCGCTAGCTCTTGCTGTCTATGTAGATTCCCCAGCCGGGCTCGTTTGTTACGAAACCACTTATTGACCTTCCCAGGCTCCCACCCTAACTCTCGACCTAGCTCAGCCCTCTGCTTCTCATCTGGATGGGGGCATTCCTCGAAGAAAAAATCAAGCTCCCGGTCTTGACTTGAAGTATGGTGAAGGGGATGTTTTCCTTTCTGACGCTGATCACTGCTATGGGTATTGTTTTCATTACCACAACCTTGAGTTTCATCGTTGGAAGTGTCAATCTCCATGACCATCGTGCCGGATTCGATCCCGTGATCTTCAAATTCTTCCAGCAGTTTAAGCTCGGAGACTTCCAAGTCGGGCGTTTCCAACAAATGACGGTATCCTTGGAACATTTTGGATCGAAGTATCACTGACTGATCGTCGCAGAAGTCATCTGATCCTTCGAAATATTGATGCATGGGTTGGGTAGTATCGCCCGACTGGTTCTTCGAGCTGGAACCTCCATTTCTTCTCGAGAACATGAGAGGGGAGTTGATCGATTGACCCCCATAAGCATCTCCTACTTGGGAATTAGGGAAACAAAAATGCTCAACGCATTCCCTTGTTAGATCCTTTGAAACCACATGCCCTAGTTCGGCAAGTCCTTGGGCACTAAGCGCAGAAAGCTCATTAGTAAGCGGAAAAACAGCGACGGATGGGTGCTGCACCTGCTGCATCTGTGGCACACACTCTTGAAGAAAATTGGGATGACTCAGATGAATATTCTGATCAATTTCCCAATAAGTGTTGAATTTGTAACCGAGGTTAGCATGACGCTGTCTTAGCGCTCTTCTGTAACAACCGAGGTGATTTGAGACCATAGCCTTGGTAAGTTCTGGTGCATTCAGGGCCTCCATTACTTTCTTCGGGCGTGCATAGTCGAGCCCTATTCGCCGAACCACGTCTAAGAACTTGCGGTGAAGCTCAAGGGGCCACGCGAAAATCTTCTTCTCTTGGTTCAGAATAGCGTTGACTGCTTGACGGCTGATCTTTAACCCTTCTCGAGCAGGATCTGATCCTGCCCGAAGCCGTTGTGGAGAAGACTCTTGGGCTCTGACGTGGTGACTCTCATCATAGTGGCATATATTCCCTCCTTCAGAAGGCACTGGCACTATCTTTGTGGGATTGATTTGTTCATGCATATCACCAGTATTTTCGATCATAGAAGAAGGCTTAACGGGAAACAATCTACTGAGAGTGGTAGGGCCACCGCAGTTAGGGCAGACAATAGTGCTAAGAACTTCTTCATACCTCACGTTCTTTGTTCGAAGCTTCTCGTTCTGTTCCTTTAGAAATGCGGTCTCCCGTCGTTTGTACTGCTTACTCAGCTTGGTTCGTTTATTTTGAAACCAATTCAAGATCCTCAAAGGGCTCGTCCCTAGTTTTTGACCCAACTTCTTCCTCTGTTCTGTGTCCGGGAAAGGGCATCCCTTGAAGATAGCTTCAAGTATCTGGACCTCATCCGGAGTGTAGAGCTGGCGATGCTTTCTTTTCTGGCGCGGATCATCGTCGCTGGCGCCTTGTTCGCTGAGGGCTTGAGTCTCCTGGATGGTCGAGTCGATTTCCATATCCTTCGTGACGAATTCATTTCCGAGGTCTTCAAATTCCTCTAGCCGTTCAAGTTCGGAAACATTCAGGTCAGGCGTTTCCAACAGATGATGGTACCCCTTGAACATTTTGGGTTGAAATGTCTTTTCCTGATCTTCGTTCGCTTGATCTTCTCCACCCTTTCTCAGATGTTCGCCCTCTCTGTAATTATCAGAGATTAGGCGTGTTCCAAGAAGCGTCGCTTTGAAATCGAGTAACGAGCGTCTGACGGGCGTTCCTTTCGAGACTTCGTGATTCCCCCCGTCCGTTCTTACTCTCTCTTGCCTGAGTGGAGCGTGCAGATTTCCCGTGTCGACTTTTGCTTTATCGAGCATTACGCCTGTCCCCCTAGCTCGGTCTCCAAAGTAATAGGTCCGCCGGCCTTTAGATGTTGTTACCTTTTCTAAGCCCGAAATCACGGGACAGAGGTGGCTTTGTGACTCACCAGGGATGTATTAATGAGGCTTGATTAGCCCTGCTGCGTATAGAAAAATTATTGCAACTTTCCCTTTCTCGTTCGAGCGTTAAAGGGCGAGAGGTTGACATCGAGGAGATTAACATTTCGATCTAACCTCTCAAACACTCCTCCATCATTCCTTCTTTTCTCTGTCGTTGAATCGCAGATGGCTTCCTCTCCTGTACCCGCTGCCTCAGCCGAAGCTTCAACCCAATGGGAGAGGTTTTATCACCTCTTGGGTAGAGGTTATGGCTACATAAACAGTCATCCTGAAGCTGAGGTTGAAGTTCGTACTCTGATTCTGGCCCTGGATACTGTGTGTATTGAAGGTACGAAACTTCAAAGGGAGTTTGTGATCTTCCCAACTCTCTTCAACAATTTCCTGCAGGCTTATGAAGTTGCTAGCCGGGAGGTCACTTTGGCTGGTATCGTGCGAGCCCGCTATCAGGACCGAACTGAGTCCCTGATGTTGGCCATGCTGACGGCCGATAACCATAAAAGGGTTGTTGAATACGCCCACTCCCAGGTTTCGATGTTGGTCCGTGAGAGGGACAACTTGGTGGAGCGTCTGGCTCTTTTTGACACCGCCTTTGAGCAAGATCAGCACAACCTCGTGCTGAGGTTCCAGTGTGCCTGGTTGGAGGAAAGGCTTGAAGACCTGAGCATGGATATAGCTCGCGGGAGGGTGCTGGCTCAGGACTTAGAGCTTGAGTTCGAGTACTATGAGACCAAGGTGAACGACCTTAAGGAGAAATGTCGCCTCCTTTTCTTCAAGCTTGTAGACCTCGATTCCCAGAGTGTGGGTTGTAAGCAAGGCATGGATAGCATGGAGAATCAATTGAGCTCATTTGTGATGCTCATTAGAACTCACTTTGGATTTACGGTTCCTCCTCAGTAGTCTGTTTGTAAAGTCTCCTGTTAAGTGCTATAAATGAGAGTGTATGTACATTTCCGCTTATCCTTCGCAAGATTCAATATTGCCCTTGGTTTCGCAATCATAGTGTTTGAGGCAACTAACGATCTTTCCGCTTTCGAGCCCGCTCACGTTATGTTTGTAACATATGCTGTCACGTTTGCCTTCGTGCGCTTGGTCGATTTACCTCGAACCCATCGTGACAAAAGATTGTTGTAGCTAAACATGATGATGTTAGCAAGCATCATTGTGTGAAATCAACCCTAGGCCTTAAAGAAGAAAGGAACTGCTCCGATTGAAACTTTACAATGCGCAAATAAGAAATAAGTTCTACTTGTGTACAAGCCCCCCCTTTTCTCTGGGTATGTTCGATCACCACCCCATCATGTCTGGGTTCAGGTGCGCGGTCATCGACTCCAGATCATGGCCGTGAAGGTTTGCTAGCCTCCTCCTGATGGATTCTTCGAACTGTGACCACCATCTTTGTTTGAGAAGAAAAGAGGAGGGTCGACCTCTTTCCTATCAAAAGCGTGTCTCACTCAGAGATCAGGGAAGCAAAATTGTTCGAAGTGTTCCCCCACTAGATCATCTGAGATCATATGCCCTAGCTGGGCGAACTCCTGAACATTAGACGTCGTGGGTGGATCAGCAGCGGGAAGAGCGCCGGTGGACGGCCGCTGCTCGAGCGGGGAAGTGTATATTTGTTGCACCGGTGGCACGTATTCTTGAGGAACATTAAGATGACTGATAGGGCTATATTGACCAATTCTCCAACAGTTGGTGGTAGAGCTACCGGCTTGGTTGGTATCGAGACTCGGCAGGGCTCTTCTTGAGGCATGGCTGTTGCATTCGTAGCCGTACCTAATGTTCAAGTTCGAGTCGGGCTCTTCTAGGCGCCGTGCGGCATGACGCCGTCGTAGTTTCCTGCGGTAACCATTAAGGTGGTTTGCGACTAACCTTCTAGCGAGCCCCGGTTCATTCATGACCTCATGTACGCGTGTTGGGCATAATGAATCATTCCCTATTTGGTGAACCGCATCAAGGAATTTTCTGTGAAGCTCTGGAGACCATATGAACTTCTTTGGCGACTCAGGATAGCATCCGTGACTCGGCGATCATTCCTCGATTCACTCTCGGCGGGGTCTGGTTGTGCCAGAGGTTGTTGCAGGGGAAGCTGGTTGACTTCGAACTGGTCTGTGGTGATAGTAAGCCCATTGTCAGGGAAATTGTAGTAACGCGCCTCCCCTCTTTCCAAAGATGGTTTGAGGGAGTGGGGTGGCGGACGACCACCTGCGATTCTCATAGAAAACTTATCACGGAAAATTTCGCGAGTGTCGATAGAACCACCGCAGTTAAGGCAAGCGGCGTTGATGAGGACTTCCTTACACCACATGTTTTCTGCTCGAAGCTTGGCGTATTCTTCTTTTAGAGTTTCGAGCTCTTGACACTTTCCCCGAACCACTGATCTGGCCCGTCTGTTTTGAAACCAGTGCTTGACCCTTAAGGGTTCCATCTCTAATTCCCGGGCTAATTTTCTTCTTCGTCTCGTATCCGGGTAACGGCACTTATTGAAGGCGGCTTCGAGTATCTGGATTTCCTTCTCAGTGTAGAGCCGGCGACGTCTTCTTCCACGAGATGGGACATCGCCGCTGCCGTCGTTGTTGCTGCTACTGTCGTCGTCGCCACCACTGTCATCGTCGCTGCCCTGATCCTGAACCTCGTTGCCAGCAGGGTTGGGTAGTATGGTTTCTACATCTGGCTCGATCCCAAAGACTTCGAGTTCTCCCAACTGCACATTACCTAGGACATTTGGGTCAGTCATCTCCAACAAATGACTATGACTGTTAAACATACTAGATCAAGAAAAGGTTTGTTCGTCCTCTTTTATTCACCCGAGGTCTTGTAATCCTCTTCCTATGTTTACTCTCTCTAAACTTTCTTTTGAGTGACTTTGCGTATTCAGGAGTCGCTCTTCGAGCATGGAAGACGATCACCAGGCGAGCGCTCTTCTAGAGATTTTGAGTTTCTCGTCTTGTCGTCTTCCTTCCTTTTCATGGTGGAGAGATCACGGATCGCTTTTCTTTCCTCGATAGCCGAACCTGTCCCCCACTATCTCTCAAAAGACTAAATTACGTCCACCACCCGCTCAGCTTTTCATCATGACAAAGCTATCAACCCTATCGCGGCTCCTTCGATATCTGCGCTCGACTCCCGCTCCATCTCAATAATGGTGAAATAGACAACTCTTTTACAACTTTTCAAACTCGTCAGGCCTGAAATCGCGGATCGAGACATGTCTGATGCTTCACGGGAGGAGCAGCCCCTGCTTTACATTAACTACCCCGGCTCCACAAGCATTATTGCTGTAACTTTTCTCCATTTTTGAGCTACTATGAAACGAGGAGAAGGTTAGTGCTCTCATTTGCCCAGCTTTCACTTTCATTCATTCCATCGCACTCATCTTCCTCTTCATCCTTCCAACAAGAAATGGCTTCGTCTTCTGCTTCTCCCTCTGACTCTTCCCATGCTTGCGTCTTTTCAATCGCAGTCCCGGCCCGATGGGAAAAACTCTATAATCTCTTGGGTCGGGGCTATGCTTACATAGCCGATCATCCGGAGATCGAGGCTGAGATCCGCGTTCTATTTGCGGCCACAGACACTACTTCCATCGAGGGTACTGAGTTGGAGAAGGAGTATAAAACATTCCCAGCCCTCTTTGCAAACTTTCTAGAGGCTTACCGCGTTGCTCACCGTGAAGTTCTCGTGGCTCGTGTCTTGCGAGCCCGCTACGAAGACCGCTGTGACTGCCTGACGTTGACTAACTTCGTGGCTGACAGCCACAACAAGGTTATGGAAACTGCCAACGAGCGGGTCTCGACGATGCTTCGTGAACGTGGACATTTGGTGGAGCGTTTGGCCTTGTGCCTGATCACTTATGAGCACGATCGTCGTAACATCATGTTGAAGTTCCAGAGCGATTGGCTGGAAGAGCGACTCGATACTGTTACGGCGGATGTATCCCGTGGGAGGGAATTGGTCCGGGACTTGGAACTTGCTGCTGAAGATCACAGGGCCAAGGTTGCTGGCCTTAAGAATGAGTGCAAGCGCCTTCTTCTCCAGCTCGCGGATCATGATATACGGAGCGGTGAGTGTAGGCAGGGAATCAACCATATGGAGGGCCAATTGAGCTCCTTCGTGCTGCTGATTAGGGCTCAGTTCGGCTTTACTTTTCCGCCTCGCTAATCTGTATTAATCTGCTTTGAAAGTCTTTCGATTGAGCGAAAGTGAATGAAAGCTCATGTGTGTGTGTTTTAGCTTTTTATATGGTCCATTTCTTCGAGCATCCGAACATCTTCAACTTGGGTGAGCTGAACTATAATATCAATAAGTTGAGCAAATATGTCCTGATTTCCTAACTTGCTCATGATCAGATGAAAGAATAGCCTCAGATTCATCCAGGAGAAGATTTCTCTCTATTACCTATTTTTCACCTGCAAATGAAACGACTGAATCAGAAGAAATAATTTGAAAAAGAAAGCATAAACCCCTTTCAATCTTATGCTTGCTCGTGATTAATAAAGACAAAAACTTTTACAAGGATTAATCTTGTGCGAAAAGTTTTTATCAATATTCCTCGAAGGAAAGCATACTATTGAAAGGAATGTAATTCACGATAATCGCTTTTGACCAACGACGCGTTTTAAATTTAATTGAAGATACGGCATCCAAATCAAAGCCGTTTTGTTAAGAACGAGGGCAATTTGGACATCTATCTCGTCATTAAATTCGAAATAACGTCAATACTCTTGATCAATTATCGTGGATTACCAGCGGCGTAACACATGCATGAACCGATTCAGGTGTATAATTCCTTCTAGCGAAATTGGGGTTGGATTACCCTATACGACCAAAAGGTCGTGCAAGACTTCCAATTTTAATTTCCTCTAAAAGAATTATAAACTTGACTTGGGAGTATTCGGATGATTAGAGAAAATGCCACTATCACATTCCCATGACCCGTCAAAAGAAATACAACCAAGCTCCATCTGAATGTATACACCAATAGATCCCTAATACAATCACTCTAAGGGGTGAGATAGAGAAAACTTCGATAAAAATAAACCCTATACAAGAGGATTAGTAATGGAAAATAAAACAAAGGAATGTGATCCTAACGTTCAAGGATGCCCCAAGCTCGATCTGTGTCTTCAGGATCACTTGCCCCAACTCGTCATCTTCATTGGACGATATCTCAATAATGTCCATAGTAGGCTCCTTTGTTGCTCACTCGGTGTTCGCCATGGGATATCATCCTCCTCGTCTCCTATCAAGGACGTTTGGGAAAAACACACATATCTATCCTTGAAATAGCATTTAATCTAATCACCAGAATGCGATGAATGAAATGCCTATATTTATATGAACTGTAATAGATTTGAGGGATAGAGAGCCTTACCAACCAAACTCGTCGACTTATGTGCGGTTTTAGGTGTACCAACCGCCCAAAGACATGCGCATGAGACAAGTGATGGTAAACTTCTAAAAATCAGAGGGTTTGGCACCTAAGGTTAAGGTTCCCACCTCGAGTTCTAGAAAGAGCCGATTCTATTGCACAACTATCGTTGCATTGGGACTCGATCCATAGTTCGAAGCGAGCAAAATTGAAAAGTGGATTACCCCGCGTTTTTCCTCACGGAGATTCCATTCTCAATTCCTTCTATTGTGTTCCTAAAGGCGGCGCCCGGGGTTTTAGGCGCGGTTGTGTGTGTCCACGTGTTGTGATCATCATAATGCAATTCATGCACAGCAGTTTATCAATCAGCACTTCAAATCATCCACACAACATACATTCCTACGCCCAACCTGCATAAGACAATGTTAATCACGGACTACACCCCTTATTTCTCCAATCTGCCAAAAACATATAACACCTACCATAAGCGGACTTACCTCACCTTCGAGAGCGCCTGCAAGGTTAGAAAAATCACTCAGCGTTTTAATTACGGCCTAAGTCCACTTGAGGTCTAGAATCATATGTTCTAGAGCAAGTTCCCCAGCGGAGTCGCCAGCTGTCGCAACCCGTCCGAAAGCGGACGCGGCTAATGGATTACCGATCGCGGATCTTGGATCGGCGCGAGCCCTCCCAGGCCCATACCAAATCGCGGCGGGCATATTTTTTTTAAAGGATTCGACGATAAGAGTCGATCGCTTTCGACCTTCGATATGGTCGTGGTGGCATGTGCCAAATTGTGCATGCATTTGGAGTCGCCACCGGTCTTTCTTGGAGGGTAGACCGGAAACCTTACTGATCGATTGTGAGAGATCAATCAGTTCTGCAGAACCAGAGATTTTGGGTTCGGGGACTTGGTTACGCTGGTGTCATTACCAACGCCCTTTCGGTACCTAACGCGAGTGATTTTCCTAATTAAGATTTCATGCAGGTGCAATTTCGGGTGAGGTAGGTTTGATTCAGGGTTTCATGCAGATTGGAAGACTATTCCTATCAATCACAATCAATTTAAATGGAAACGCAATCAAGCACATAAATAAATCACATCAATGCACACCAATTCAAATAAATGGTTTCCTAATATAGCCATAAGGGTTTAGGGAAGATGTGATTTCAGACCAGGGGTAAAATGGGAAGATTTGGGGACGATTGGCCCGAAGGGCAAAATCATCATTTTTGGAAGGTTTGGATATCGAATTACCCAAAATACTCCATAGCCAGTAGATTGTGACCATTTCCTATTTTTGGGATTTTTCTGGAATTTCTTGATTTTTCTTTTTCTTTTTTATTATTATTTTTTTATTTTTTTATTTTCCATTTTTTTAGATTTGTTTTTGTTTTTTTTGTTTTTTTTTGTTTTTTTTATTATTAATATTTTCTGAAAATATTTTCTTTGACAACATACCACACTTAACCAAGTAAACAAGCTAATTACTAGATTGAAGTAAACACATGCGAATCAAGTCTATAATGGCTATATTTCAAGAAAATAACTCTGATGTAAAAAAAAAATCGAGTACGTAGAATATACCTGACTGGCCACCGATCTTCAATCATTAAGCCCTTACACGTGACCGTCTCTATGGGCGTCGGCACAAGAGAAAACAGAATAGGGCTGGGTTTATGATTCCTCTGGCCCAACTCCTTAACGTCCACCATTTGCTCTTCACCTATGGATCTACCCACCAAAGGAGGCCAAGCCCAACCATTCTTCAGACCAAACCCACTCATTCTTCGTTTTTTTTTTGTGCGCCAGCCCGTCCGAAATGAGGAGCAAATAAGCCGCCACCCTGCACTATTCATCTTCTTCCTCATGCAGCACCAATGAGGTTGGCGGAGTTCGGGCGTCGGGGACGAGCTGGTACAGCGGATGCTCGACGGCGGTATCCGGTTCCGCTCCGACTATCACGGCGGCGGCTCCGTCGCCGAAGAGGGCCTGACCAACAAGGGAGCCGAGGTGGGTGTCGGAGGGTACGCGGAGTGTAACGGCGATGATCTCGGAGCACACGACGAGGACGCGGGCATCGCGGCGGCGAGGTCCTCGTTGAGGCGGAGGACGGTACAACCGGCGAAGCATTCCTAGTGGTACATCGTGTAGCGTTTGACAGAGGAGGCGGTGGCCAAGGAGCTTGGTGAGATGGTAGTTGGCGCCATGCATGTCAACGCCAGAAGTGGTGCAGAAGATGAGGTGGTGATATTGGACTTGGATGGGAAATCCCCAAGTTCTGTTGAGGCTTTGTATTGCGGGTATCTTTTGTTCAGGAACTTTGCGAATGCTGGAACACTAGTATTGGAAGCGCGCAGACGTATCGTCTAGAAGCTGATTCCTTCTCGGGCACGAAAATGTGGGCGCGGCAGACGTCCTCAACATGTGTGATGGAAATAGAACCCGACAACTTTCGCATGCCTTTCTGGGCGTTCATCAAGAACTCGTTTCCTGTTAGCAGAGACATTGCGAGACAGGCACTGCTAGGGGACACCCAGAGTAAGAGAACGGCCGGCCATAAGGGTTAGGATGACAGTTATAAGTTCAATATCGCTTTCCTCTGCGAATTTCCATGCTGCCTTTTCTGCCAGGGTCTTGGAAACAGGATACCCCTCAGGTAGGTGGCTTCGCAGAGATCAAGAACTCGAGGTCTGTCTAGTTTCTTTGTCCATGACCAAACCCGTTTCCTGAAGATTGTTGACTGTAACTGAGGCTGCTGATGAAGTTCACAAGACGCGTTCCACCGTCTTCGCTTTAGCACGGGTTTTGGGAACCTTCGGGGTTCCCTGGATTGCAAGCATGATCATATCGTTCTCGAGGTCTTCGGAAGCAAAGTTGGCCAGAGTCGCGGCATGGAAGACGTAGTCGCAGCCGGCTATAGGAGCGTCGAAGCTCTATTCGGTGAGATCCACCCCGAAAATCTTTAGGTCACCCAGTTTCTGGAGCTTATTTAGATTGGACACCCTCTTTTAGCTGAGTCCCGGACAATGGTGTTCACAGCATAGCCCTTTTCCTGCAAGAGCTTGACCCGAGAAGCCATAAAACCAGTCCCTCCAACAACACCTGCCTTCTTGCTCCTCACAACATCCGTAGCCATCTCTCTCTATACCTCTGTGGATTTTCGATGCTGGTCAAGGCAAAACAGCTAGCAGCCGCCAGAAGAAGGAAAATCTCATGATGGGCAGGTGCTGGCTCTCATGTTCGGTTGTAGGTCTCTTCTTTTATGGATCCCCAGCTTGATTCCTTTCCTCCACTCTTCGATACCGTATCCTCGTAGGTCCGTCGGGAAAAATCTCTTTTCGCCCAAGGCCCGGGAATGGAAGACATATTCCACTTTCTTTCTTTCTTTTTATTATTTTATTTTTTTATATATATCTCCAACGGGAGACCGCTTTTGTGCCTTTGTCGGAGGAGCATCTCCCCCCTTTAAGATAAACAAGGGCGAAAGTAACGTGAGATGGTGGAAGGGAATTTGGGTGGGCTCTCCATTATTTTTCTAATATTGTGAAGGCATGCTTAGGTTTCATCGATTTCGCGCATCTTTTGTGTTCTTCATCAACCCCTTTGGAAAGATGCCTCGGTCCATAGATGCACATCCGTATCGAATGAAAATTCAGTCCCGATCCTAACAAGCCACAGAAATACGGTAATGATAAAATAAATATGAATTTTTGTTCAGAACTGAGATAGTCCTGATTTTTTTTAGTGAATGACTAAAAAAGATTAATCGAAAGTTAGGTGTCAACAGTCATCTGAAGGCACGTGCTCCGATTGGGCAAACCCTTGAGCACTGAGCGTGGTGGGCTGATCTGCGACAGGATGAACACTGACTAGCTGCTGCTCGGACGGGGGAGTGCTTACTCGCTGCACTTGTGATGCGTGTTCTTGAGGAATATTGAAATGACTCGCGAGGATATCCTGATCAAATCCCCAATAGTCGTCCAGATTCGACCGGGCCTCCTTTGACATAGGGGTGTTGGGTTCGCAGCCGAGTCTATTGCTCGGATTCAGCTCTGTATAATGCTGTCCTAACGCCCTTCTGTAGCAACCAAGGTGATTCGCGACTAATTGCTTGGTAAGTCCCGGTACCTTCATGACCCTAAGTATGCTCGTCGGACCTATGAAGTCGAGTCCTATCTGTCGAACTGCGTCTAAGAACTTGAGATGAAGCTCCGGGGGCCAAATGAATTTCTTCTTCTCGTCGTCCAGAGTGGCGTTGATAGCCTGCCGACTAATCTCTAACTCCTCTTGAACCGTATCTGATCTTACCGGAAGCTGTTGTGGAGGAGATTCATGGGCTTCGATGAGGTGACTCTGATCATAATGACACGTATCTTCTTCCTCCGAAGACACTGGTATAATTTCTGTGGGATCGATCTGCTCATGCGCGCCATTAGCAGGATCTGATTGTGCCGGAGATGGCTCAAGGGAGCAGGGGGATGAATGAGCACCTTCCATCCTCGTAGAAGGCTTACCGGGGAACAATTTACTGAGGGTGGTAGGGCCACCGCAGTCAGGGCAGGTAATAGTACTGAGGATTTTCTCATACCGCATGTTTTCCATTCGAAGGTTTTGGTTCTGCTCTTTTAGGGCCGTGATCTCCTTACGCCTGTGTTGGACACCTAGTCTGAAACGTTTATTCTGAAACCAAAAATGGATTCTCATAGGATTCATTCCCAGCTTCTGGCCCAATTCAATCTTTTGTTCCTCGTTTGGGCAAGGGCATTCATCGAAGAAAGCTTCAAGCTCCTGGATTTCTTTCCGAGCGTAGCGCTGGCGACTTTTTCATTTCCGGGGTTGAGCGTCGTGGCCACTGCCGTCGTCACCACTGCGATCTTGATGTTTGTCACCGGCAATGTTGAGTTCCATGGCTTCGATGTCGAATTTGATTCTAGAGAATTTGAGGTCTTTCAACGAACTCGTCACTCGGGGTTCTCTGTTCTCTTTTGTATACTCGCTCTTTCGATTTGTTGCCTCCTTTTCCTCGAAAGCTAGGTCTGTTCAGCGTTCTGTTTTTGAAACGACGGAACTGTTTACCTCCTGCTCAGCTTTCCGACACGAAGGGGTAACCAAATCCTTCCGCGGCTTCTTCGATAGTAGCGCTCGCCTTTCACTTTTCCTCGATAGTCATGCCTGTTCAGCACTGTCTTCTCTTTTTAAGTGGCAGAGCTGTTCACTCGCCGCCCAGCTTTATGCGTGATGGAACAACACAATCCTTTCGCGGCTTCTTCGATAGTTGCGCTCGCCTTTCACTTTTCCTCAATAGTCATGCCTGTTCAGCACTGTCTTCTCTTTTTAAGTGGCAGAGCTGTTCACTCGCCGCCCAGCTTCATGCGTGATGGAACAACACAATCCTTTCGCGGCTTCTTCGATAGTTGCGCTCGCCTCCCTCCCAGCTTTAATAATGGTGAGACCGAATTTGTCAGGCCTGAAATTGCGGATCAGGACATGTCTGATGATTCACGGGAGGAGCAGCCCTCACTTTACATTAATTAATCCGGCTCCACAAGCATTATTGCTGCAACTTTTCTCCACTCTCGAGACGCTATAAAATGCGGAGTTGGTGTTTGGGAGATTAACGCTCTCATATAATTTGCTTCCATCCTCTAATCGCTCCACTACACACATCTCCGTCGAAAATGGCTTCTTCCCAAGTTCACACTTTCTCAGCCGAAGCTTTGACTCGATGGAAAGAGTTCTATAACCTCTTGGGTCGAGGCTACGCTCACATAGCCGATCATCCCGAAACCGAGGATGAGATCAGAGTCATGTTCGGGGACCTGGACATCACCTCCCTCGAGGGTACCGCGTTGGGGAGGGAATACAGTATTTTTCCAACGCTCTTTACGAACTCCTTGGAGGTCTACCGCGCTGCTCATCGGGGAGTTACCGTTGCTCGTGTCTTGCGAGCCCGTTATGAGGATCAGTCCGACCGCCTAGCGTTGGCTGACTACCTGGCCGATAGTCACAAAAAGGCTGTTGAGTTCGCCAAAGAGCGGGTTTCGACATTGCTACGCGAGAGGAGGAATCTGGTGGAGGACTTAGCTCTATCTCTGGCTACCTATGAGCGCGATCGACGTAATGCCCTGCTAAGGAATCGGAGCGAGTGGCTGGAAGAAAGGCTCAACGGCATAAATGAGGATATAACTCGTGAGAATGGACTTGTTCGGGACTTGGAAGCAGTCGCCGAAGATCACGAGACTCGGGTTGTTGCAGTCAATGATGAACGCAAACGCCTCCACCTCAGGCTTGCGGACCATGATACGCGGAGTGGTGCGTATAAACAAAGCATCCATAACCTGGAGGGCCAGCTGGGCTCCTTTGTGTCGTTGATTAGGGCTCACTTCTGCTTTACTTTTCCACCCCAATGAATTGTATGATCTGGTTTGGGCAAGAATGAATGAAAGCCCCTGTGTTTGTTTTAGCTTTTATATGATCCATTTCTTCGAGCATCCGGACATCTTAGACTTGGATGAGCCGATCCATAATAAGTCGAGTAGATGTGTTCTGATTTTCTAATTCACTCATGGTCAGATGAAAGAATAGCCTCAGACTTATCCAAGAAAAGATTTCTCTATGCTACTTGTTTTTCACCTGCAAATGAAAAGACCGAGTCAGAAGGAATAATCTAAAAAAGAAAGCATAGACCCCTTTCAATCTTATGCTTGCTCGTAATTAATAAGGACAAGAACTTTTACAAGGGTTTTAATCTTGTGCGAAAAGTTTTTATCAATATTCCTCGAAAGAAAGCATACTATTGAAAGGAATGTAATTCACGATAATTGCTTTTGACCAATATTCAGAAGAGCGAATTAGTCAAAAATGCAAGGCATAACGACGTGTTTTAAATTTAATTGAAGATACGGCATCCAAATCAAGGCCGTTTTGTTAAGAACGAGAGCAATTTGGACATCTATCTCGTCATTAAATTCGAAATAACGTCAATACTCTTGATCAATTATCGTGGATTACTAGTGACGTATGACATGCATGGACCAATTCAAGTGTATAATTCCTTCTAGCGAAATTGGGGTTGGATTACCATGTACGACCAAAAAGGTCGTGTAAGATTTTCAACTTTAGTTTCCTCTAAAGGAATTATAAACTTGACTTGGGAGTATTCGGATGATTAGAGAAAATGCCACTATCACATTCCCATGACCCGTCAAAAGAAATACAACCGAGTTCCATCTGAATGTATACACCAATAGATCCCTAATACAATCACTCTAAGGGGTGAGATAGAGAAAGCCTCGATAAAAATAAACCCTATACAAGAGGACTAGTAATGGAAAATGAAACCAAGGAATGTGATCCTAACGTTTAAGGATGCCCCAAGTTCGATCTGTGACTTTCGGATCACTTGCCCCAACTCGTCATCTTCATTGGACGATATCTCAATAATGTCCATAGTAGGCTCCTTTGTTGCTCACTCGGTGTTCGCCATGGGATATCATCCTCCTCGTCTTCTATCAAGGACGTTTGGGAAAAACACACGCATCTATCCTTGAAATGGCATTTAATCTAATCACCAGAATGCAATGAATGAAATGCCTATATTTATATGAACTGTAATAGTTTTGAGGGATAGAGAGTCTTACCAACCCAACTCGTCGACTTATGTGCGATTTTAGGTGTACCAACCACCCAAAGACATGCGCATGAGACAAGTGATGGTGAACTTCTAAAAATCAGAGGGTTTGGCACCTAAGGTTAAGGTTCCCACCTCGAGTTCTAGAAAGAGCCGATTCCATTGCACAACTATCGTTGCATTGGGACTCAATCCATAGTTCGAAGCGAGCGGAATTGAAAAGTGGATTACCCATGTTTTTCCTCACGGAGATTCCATTTTCAATTCCTTCTATTGTGTTCCTAAAGGCGGCGCCTGGGGTTTTAGGCGCGGTTGTGTGTGTCCATGTGTCGTGATCATCACAATGCAAGTCATGCACAACAATTTATCAATCAGCACTTCAAATCATCCACACAACATACATTCCTACGCCACACCTGCATAAAATAAAGTTAATCACAGACTACACCCCTTATTACTCCAATCTGCCAAAAACATATAACACCTACCATAAGCGGACTTACCTCACCTTCGAGAGCGCGTGCAAGGTTAGAAAAATCACTCAGCGTTTTAATTACGGCCTAAGTCTACCTGAGGTCTAGAACCACAGGTTCTAGAACAAGGTCCCCAGTGGAGTCGCCAGCTGTCGCGACCCGTCCGAAAGCGGAAGCGGCTAATGGATTACCGATCGCGGGACTTGGATCGGCGCGGGCCCTCCCAAGCCCATACCAAATCACGGCGGGAGTATTTTTCAAAGGGATTCGACGATAACAGTCGATCGTTTTCGACCTTAGTGTGGTCGTGGTGGCATGTGCAACTTGTACATGCATTTGGAGTCGCCACCGGTCTTTCTTGGAGGGTAGACCGGAAACCTTACTGACCGATTGGGAGAGGTCGATCAGTTCTGCGGAACCAGAAATTTTGGGTTCGGGGACTTGGTTACGTCGGTGTCATTACCAACGCCCTTTCGGTACCTAACGCGAGTGATTTTCCTAGCTAAGAGTTCATGCAGACGCAATTTTAGGTGAGGTAAGTCTGACTTTACACATTAACCAGTTTAACATGCTCACGTAAATAAATAGATGCCAATCACATAAACATCTATCCTACGTGGTGATCATGGAATTATGATTTAATGGGTCTCGAGCCAATAAGACCACATTTAATCATTTTAATATTTTAATAACGGAGAGCCGCTCTTCGCTTCTTCTTGGTTTCTTGAACTCTTCAAGAATCGGGCCCCAAAGAGCTCGCCGACTTAAAAGGCTCCTCCACGTAATCCTCGTAGCATTTACATCAACAATTGACTATGCTAAAAATAAAGATTACATGAAAAATAAAAGGAGTACGCAGCCTCCATTTAATAATTACAACCCCAAATATATAAATAATCACCATACATTCATACATACATCAATCACATTGATTAAGGATTTTTCCATGATCACCACCCTTCCACGTAAGTAATAAATTCACAATTTAAAACTTAGGAAGGCACAATAAAAATTCTACGTTGAATCATATTCAGAATTTTTACGTAAAATAAGATAGCCATAAATTTTCGATTCAAAATTGATTTAGTCTCAATTTTTGCTACGTTGATTAATTTATCATATAAAATAATCAACTTCCATTAGCCATGTAAGACGAACAATTCGTTAATACATATTGGCCATAGTATTGCAAAAATTGCAAAAAAATCAATTAAATGCACGAAAACACCTAAGGATCGGCTCTGATACCACTGTTGGGATCCACGTAACACGTAGCGGAAATAAATAACAACCCATACATGTATCTCCAGAGGCGTACTTCGTGCATTTCAATCGAAAAAAATCACAAAGTCTCAAAGGGAGTAAATGGATTACCTCTCGTAGCGTGCTTGAACGGAGGTGTCGGTTCGATGTTCTTCGATCTCAGCCTCCACAAGTGTTAGGCATCTAGTTCGGACGCACCACCAATTGACGAACGGGGAGACGACTAATAACTCCACAACAATTGTGCTAGCAATATGCGGAATTAATATTCCAACTTAGTATATTTTGCTCACTCAAGATTATGAGAATATAGAGAGTGTTTGTGTTCTTCTCTCTAAGCTCTCAAAAATTTGCACACTCTACAAAATGTCTCCCCCCTCTAAGAATTTTCTCAACGTATGTCCTCTCTCCCCCCTACCTCAAAACTCTTGTCATCCTTTTATAGCCAAAAACACCTTCCAATAAATTGAATTATAAAATAGCACTAACAATAGCACTCACAATTTATGATACAAAAATGCTATTTAAAAATAGCACTAACAATTATAAATGCTATCTAAAAATAGCACTCACAATTTATAATACAAAAATGCTATTTAAAAATAACACTAACAATAGCACTCACAATTTATGATACAAAAATGCTATTTAAAAATAGCACTAACAATAGCACTCACAATTTATGATACAAAAATGCTATTTAAAAATAGCACTAACAATTATAAATGCTATCTAAAAATAACACTCACAATTTATAATACAAAAATGCTATTTAAAAATAACACAAACAATAGCACTCACAATTTATGATACAAAAATGCTATTTAAAAATAGCACTAACAATTATAAATGCTATCTAAAAATAACACTCACAATTTATAATACAAAAATGCTATTTAAAAATAACACTAACAATAGCACTCACAATTTATAATACAAAAATGCTATTTAAAAATAGCACTAACAATTATAAATGCTATCTAAAAATAACACTCACAATTTATAATACAAAAATGCTATTTAAAAATAGCACTAACAAAGGTGTTAAAAATAATAACCATTATTATTATTACAAGAGTTAAAGAGGTTACCAAACAGTATAAATACGCATGACGTATAAATACGCATGACGTATAAATACGTAGAGCATACATATACATCCAAACTACCAAATTAGCCTGAATTGAGGCCGCCAATGGATTGGGCATGATGAAAATTATGGGGTAGAGGTGTTGAATTTTAATGGATATGCCCGTGTGAAATTCAAGATCCGTGAAACCGGGGACTAATTGAAAGAAAAATATGCAATTAAGCCTTTTTGGTTAAAATTGATCAAATTGGAGGGCAAACTGACCCAATTGCACTTCAAGACTTTAGAATACAATGTCATAGCTTATAAAAAGTGAGAATTGAAAATTAAAAGACTCGAAAAGGATTTTTTTGGGTTCGGTTTGGGTTTATGTTTGTTAAGGAACATGTTGACCCTAGCCGAATTTTTGAGATTTAAAGTAACACACTTGAAGAGGAAATTAAAATAAAATTATCGAATATTTTTGGGTATTTTTCTGACCACGAATGGTATTTTTCTGATTTTTTGGGTATTTTTATAATTAAATAAATTCGAAAAATATTAAAAAATACCAAAAATATTTTTTGTTCAAAATTGGTTCCTGAGGCTAGGCTAAGGCTTCCAAAGTTGATTTTGTGATTTTATGACCTTTTTTGATATTTTAATTTATTTTAAAAATAAAAATCACAATGATAGATGGTCAAAAATCAGGTGTCAACAATCATCACAATGCAAAGTCATGCACAGCAATTTGTATCAAACATCGCTTCAGTATGTGCGTAAAGTAAACATACATTCCCAACTCCAACCTGCAGAAAAAAATGTCAACAATCATTCCACCCCTTATTTCTCCAATCTGCAAAAACATCTAACACAATGGTTAGCAAACGTACCTCACCTTCAAGAGCATCTGCAGAAAATAATGTTAGATAAACCAAGCAACTTTTTAATCGGCTCAAGTCCTCTAGTCTGCGAAACCAGAGATTCTGGGTTCGAGTCCCCAGTGGAGTCGCCAGTCTGTCGCGACCCTCTCTCGAGCGCCATCTATTGGCTCGACTAGGGTTAATGGGCCGCCCGATCGCTAACTGATCGGACACAGGCCTCTCCCAAGGTCCATTACCCAAATCGCAACTGTTGGATATACGTGATCGACCTTCAGTGTGGTCTTAGTGACATGTGATGAGTGTACATGACAAGGAGTCGCCACCAATCGTTTCGTGGAGGGTACGATCGGAAACCCCATCGAATAGTTGGGAGTGGTCTATTCGATTCTGCGGAAACCAGAGAAGTGGGTTCGGGGACTTAGTTACGCCAACTGTCAGAGTTGATGCCCTTTCGGTACCTAAGCTAAATGGTTTATCTGATCCTAGGATTTCATACAGACGAGTGGGGTACAGATGCTAAATCTAGGAGTTCATGCAGATGGGAATTACTACTCTATCAATCACAATCAATAGAAATAAGTGCGCAAATCAAGGATCCAGTACATGCGGATAAAACACATGAAGTCAGCATGGCATCCCTAATGAGGCCCTATTAGCCTAGAGAAATATCAATCAAGGCTTAGGAATGGTTTGGACATGATTCGCCCACGAGGGGCAGAATCGTAATTTTGAATAATTCGGAGAAAATTTACCTCGAAAGGGTAAATATGTCATTTTAAATGAATTGGGAAGTCAAAAAGACAGGGGAAATAGGATTGGCCATCAATCCAATCCATTTCCTATTTTTTGGGAATTTCCAGGATTTTTCTGGAATTTAAAAGTGATTTTACCCTTGGAGGGGTAAAGTCGTCATTTTGGACAAAGATGAGAACTGAAAATCTCAAATATTAGGGTTGGTCGTCCACCTGACCCAAACCCTAACTTTGAGCAATTTTCAGAACTCGATTGAGACAAGAAAGACGATTTTCTCATTGAAGGGCAAAATTGTCATTTTGAGAAAAGAGGCGGAACTCGAAAACCCAAACCTAAGAACTGGTCGACTACCCGACCCTAATTCTTACCTTGGCATTATCGGTTTTATCTTGCATACACAACAAAAGGCGACTTACCCCCAAAGGGTAATGTCGTCAAGTCTCGGAAAAAAGGATAAGAAACCCCAAAAATAGGGTTGACCAGTTGTCTGTGGTCAATCCTCAATTTTTTGGGATTTCTGGAGTGTCTAGCATTTTTCCACAATTTTTCACATTTTTTTGGAATTTTCTGGAATTTTCTAACATTTTTTGATTTTCTAGGATTTTTCTAAATTTTTTATTATTTTTAAAATCATTTTCTAATTTTTTTTATTAAAAAATATGATTCGGACCGGGTCGACCCGACCCACTCGGGTCAGAACCCGGCCCGGACCCGAACCCGCGTGGACCTCGGCTCAAAAAACGACGCCGCATCGTATTTTTTTTTTATTTTTTGAATTATCCTAATCTGATCCGACGGTCCTCGTCGAAACGCATGGCTAATCTACAACCATCGGATCATTTGACGGGAATCTACGGTCTAGATTAAACGAAGACCTGATCAGGGACGTCTGATCTAATTACTTGAACCTACGGCCACGATTACAACATAGGACTAGATCTAGACCGTCCGTTCCTATTTAACCTAAAACGACGTCGCCTATCCCCTAGACCATACGGCGTCGTTTCAATCATTTTTTATTTCTGATTTTAAAATCATTTTCGAATTATCCTAATTTCTAATCGGACGGCCCCTATTTGTTGGACTCGATTAACCTTGATCGTTGGATCTCCCCATTCGAACAACAACATCCAACGGCCGAGCTGACTGTACTGACACGTGGACCAATGACCTATCGCCATCTAAGCGCTTTGACTCGTTGACCCGCCAAGTCAGCATCGTCTTCAACCTCGCGTCTGCAACTGGACGAACGGCTATGCTTCTCCGGCGACGATCCGACGGTGGGATCTTGATGGAATCGTACGAGACCGGCGGCAATCGACTCGCAATCGATTCTATCTTAACATATCTAAGGATCGAAGCATATAATCCACAGAATCAAGAACATCATGCGAGTCGCCGAGTACGGCTATGGAAGTTCAATCACACAGACCACGCGAGATTAGATCAATTCACTCACAGATTGACATGGCAGGGGGTGCAGAAGACTTACCTCGAGCTCCGATTGAGCTCGCTTGGCCCAGATTTAGCTGGGCAAGAATGAGCAGGGGTCGGTTAGGAAAGCTAAGTTCGAAGACTCGATTCGGGTTGTTCGAACAAAATCAATGCAAAAACAAGATGCAGCGATGGGCAGTGATGTTCAGGGAATGAAACGCACACACTAATTGCATAAATGATCAAGAAATGTGTGAATCGCCATGAATGCTCAAAGAAGAACTCGAGACTACGACTCACCTATTCTCGCGGGTTCCACGTGCTTAGGCGACGGCGATCGCTTCCGGGGACTCTAGGCGACCTTCTAGCAGCACCGTGAAGCTATGGTTTGGCCTGGGGAGGCCTAACCGGCGCTCTACAATTTGAGCTTCAAGTTCTCGACGACGGGGGTCGGAGAACGAGCTCTGTTTTGCGATCTCTCTCGCTCTCGATTCTCCTCGTCCTCCGCTAACCGAATTCACCAACCTCCCCAACTGAAAGTCCCCACAGGCTTTTATAGCCCTTTGAGTTTTGGCGCCGAATTGGGGAACGGCCAACTGACTTGAACAGCACGTGCCATCACGTGATTTTAGGTCCAAACGGCGTCGGGGAGGATGGGTGAATCATCTAACTCCGTTTGGTTCTCCGGTGGGCTTCCTTTCACGTGAATTTGGCGTGAATTTTTCCTGTGTTTGATGTCTGTTGACTTTTGCAGGTGTGCAGGTTTGACTATCCTCGCCGGAGCCCGTCCGACGGCCATTTGCCTTGCGGCCGGTCTTGATCGAAAGGTGTTGAAGTAAGGGACAAGACGCCCACCTTTTCCCTTTCAATTAGTCGCGAATTGCCCTTCAATTTCTTGATTAAAATCAGCTCAAGACTGTTCTTCTGCGCGAGGAAGAAGATGATACTGTAGCATACCGGTTCGACAGGTCGGACCGGCGGTCTGACCGGTCCGAACCGGTTCCGACTCACCATTTTTCAAATTAAACCCAAATTAATGGGAAAATTTTGTAATTGAGCCACATAATCGAATCTAGGGCATGGATTTTATCTAGAAATGTGGTTTTGCCCAAAAGTTTTCATCAATTTCTACAAAACCCCCAAATTCCCATTTAATTGGAAATTGGGGATTGTGTAATTGAGGGTCCAAATGATCAAATTGGGTCAAATCACCTATGCCAATCGATTTAAAATGGTGAAATTCATTGGGTAGCATGTTCAATTTGTAATGATAGCCCTTGAATTGAAAGTAATTTCAATTATGCTCAATTTCAAGGACTAAAAATGCAATTTTAGTATGTAATTTTGCCAAATTCGTGCAATTGAGCAATTTGTACAAACAATTGGGCAAAATTGCAATAAGGGACAGTTAGAATGGATGTCAAGATCCTAAAAAATGCAAAAATTACAAATTAAAAGACTCAATTGGTATTTTTTTTTCTCAAATTCAATAGTATGGGTTACAAAGGAACACCCATAATTGAATCTTATTTTGAACTTTTTGTAAGGTAAAAAATACAAGGGATTAAAAATAAAAATATTTGCTATTTTTCCATATTTTTGTGACCTCAAATTCTATTTTTCTTGATTTTTTGAGTATTTTCCTATTTCTAAAAATACTAAAAAATATAAAAAAATACCAAAAATTATTTTTTGGTCAAAAATGGTTCCTTGGGCTTGGCCAAGGCCACAAAAGTTGATTTTGTAATTTTTTGAGTTTTTATGAATTTTTTGTGATTTTTCAAAAATAAAACTGAAAAAGACTTGGTCAAAAATCAGGTGTCAACAATAACCTAATGACCCCTATTCCTATTCTAGCCGTGAGCAATAATAGGGGATTAAGTGATGGAAACAACACCATGGTCATGATCCCGGCCGTGTTTGATTAATTAATGCATTTCGTGACTTCGTCGATTGAGTGGTTCCATGACTTTGTGGCACGGCCGAATGGTTGTAGTGTTAATTGTCGAGTGATCTCAATTGATATATGATTGACCATGAAGCGTTGCAATGGCCTTGATTGATTGAATGATGTGATGAGATGCCATGATATGGAATTGTGGTTTTAATGGCCGAATGGTGCTTGTGATGGGGATATGCACATGTGATTGTTTATGCTATAATTAGTTGAATTATAAGCCTATGTGCATATGGTGCCCTGATGCGTTAAACGCGGGGCTTATTGATATCTTGATGCGTTAAACGCGGGATAGACCTGAGGCGTTAAACGCGGGTCATGAGACATGGCATTGGAAACCTGAGGCGTTAAACGCGGGTTCCTTGATTTATTAAGCCTGAGGCGTTAAACGCGGGCTCTGCCATGAGTATTACGATCGTAATAAGTATATACACATTTATATATATATGTATAAGCTATCCTCTATATTGCGAGATATTAAGTGCCAAGGTACGAAGTCCAGCCTAGTCTAGTTTGGTGCGTTGAATGACAATGCATGCCTTGATTGAGTTGATGTGCGTCTTTCGCCTAAAATTCGCATGGTCGGTCATTGCATGTGTTTGGGTGCGTTTGGAAGTCCCGAGTGCCTATCTTAGGGTTAGGATTAGCTTATTGAGATTTATCTCACCCCGTCGTGGGACCCACTTTTTCAGACCCCAAGCCTTGACCCAATGATATACTGGAGAATCTCGATGCTGAACTTGAAGCTGGAGAGTTTGGACTAAAGTCGATGGATGTTGTCAAACCAGAGGCGTAGGAGTAGTCGTAGCACTTCTTTTCGGATGTTTCCTAGAAATAAACAGTTTGAAGTTTAGGACTGACTCAGTCATGTTTTGTGATTTTAAGCTGAATATTGTAAACCGACTATTCTGTAATTATATTGAACACATTGTAAGTCATTCTGTGAAGTTGTATGTATGGAGTTTGGTTTATCGCTTCCGCATGTGCATTTCATTCCGCGAGCATATCGATAGACGAGTCGATCCTTGGGACGTATCGCGAAGGCATAGCTGAAAGGGATGTTAGTGCGCTCGTAAAGGACGCGGGGCGTGACATCACCGTTTAAGTGGTAACAGAGCGAGGTTAGCTCAATCCAATTTGATTGAGACTTGGAGTGATGACTTGAGGATGATTAAATAGCAGGACCCTTAGGGTTAGGTATGGATTACTGGATATTGGGAATTGTAGGCTTGAATTTGTGCCGTGTCTTGATGGTTATGGTATCGATTTTAATGGATGGTCTTGGGTGTGTGATGATTGAGGTTTACAAGGAAGTGAACAGAGATTGGGGAGTCATAAGCCTGAACTTGAGGTTGAAAATGTGTTTGAGGTTAATAGAGGATTTCTTGTGGGTAAAGGATCGATTGGATTTTTATGATCATGATTGTGACAAATCGATTTTAATGAATTGAGGTTCGAAGTATCGTGGCAAATCGATATTCTTAGATCTGAAGAGTTATGATGAACTTCATCTTGAAGGGCTAAATGACTGGGGAAACCATGAGTAAAGAGGATTTCCGCTTATAGAACATAGAATGTACTTGTAAGGAATGGTTGATACCAGGGCGCAAGGCCTAGAAGGGAAATTGGTGGTTTGTCTCTCTCGTCATGTGGGAAGTGTTAAGGGAAATCAGCATGCTAGTCTACTTGAGTCCAATGATTCTGTGAAGTTGACTGAGATTGAACCGAACCGTCGAAAATGGAGTTATAAGTTGTTGTCCCCTAAAGGATGGGGCGATGTTCTAAAGGACAATTGGACCCTGAGATGGTCGTTGATGGGGAGGAAAGAAGACGGACTTGATAGTCTTGGTTACGAATAGGTGCACGAGTAAGCAACAGGGGTGCTTAGATTATGACCGCAAAGTGATTTGAATTAATCGAGTTGAATATCCAAGGTGTGGATTTGTAGAGACCAAGGAGAAACCTCGATCCCTTAGAACCTTGTCGTTGAGGTGATAGAGTTATTGGAAGGAGAATGTCGAGTATGGTGACATTTGGATCCTGGAGCAAAGGTACCGCTGTTGATGCAGACTTCAAGATTGACATTCTATGGAACGATGAAGACAAGGTAGATTCGAGACAAGAGAATGCCACTAAGAAATGTAGTCTCCTCATAGAGTAAGAGACCACGGTACGAAAAGAAGAGAAATTCTATTGTCTGGGTGTTAAGAGTGAACGTCACCAGGCCAGAGATCACTAGTGGATTAGACAATACGTCGGAATGGAAACTGCTGACTGGTAAGCATCATTTGTGAATATGAGTTATAAAGAGACGATTGATATTAATGGGTTTAGGCTTGAATTGCGTTACATATTGATGGTTTAGTCATCAATTGCTATTGACGGCCTTAGGCAGTGCGAGACGAGATGTATGCAAGGAAGTGGACAAGGGATATTTGGATCAAAGGCCAGTTGTAATCGAAGGCATATGGATTCGACTTGAATGGCGACTAGACTTGAGGTTATAGATTAATATTAGGTGGTTGATTTTTGAGATGTGATAGTCGCTTGCGGAATTAGGAATTTCGATTGAAAGGAATTGGTTGGAATCAAGGAATCATGAAGAGCACGAACGACCTTTGGAAGGTATTCCATGGACTCTAAGAGGACGCTCGAGGTATGCAGAATATAAGAGCGCGAGATTTGGGTCTAATAAGGCAAGTTCTAGGTCATAAAGCCTCTAGGAAATGGATTTCCTGTGGAACCCTTACGGATTAGTATAAGTAATGGATTGTCGGAAAACAGTATGGATTACTGGGGTTTGGAGTTACTGGAATTAATGGTTTGCTATAGACGAATCGTGGCAAGAGTCGTCCTATTAATGAAATGGACTAAGGACGAGATGTGGCACGAATGGTCGAATGAACATGAAAGGAGTTTTCGGGGCTAAAGCGTTGTGACCTGCGGGTCCTGATGCCAAGAGATCATGGAAGAGATTACAACAGGGAGAAAATACAGACTCTTAAGTACCCACGGATAGAGACTTAGAAGCTTCATGAACGAATGTAAGTATACGATGATGAAGGACTTAGAGGGCAAGGTCATGTTGGGAACTCATCGTGATGACTATAGTGTCCCATAGATTTACCAAGTAGTACCAGGACTTACGTCTGCACTAGTGGTGGAGCATAAAGAAAAGAGAAATAGCCAAGTTTGTGGTTAAAGATCGGATATGTCAACAAAGGAAGGCACGACTCGATAAGTCGACGAGTTGCCCCAGCCGTAGGGAGCTCTCAAGTGGAACTAGGAACGAATTGTTGTGGATTTGGCCGTGGGGTCACTTGAAAGGTCAGGAGGACCATGAGATGATTTGTGAAGGCGTTAGGCAATTCATGTGGAATTTCAACAATGATTGTACCAAGTAGAGATCCTAAGTTTACCTTAACTGTTTGGAGAGTCCTCAAGACGTCATAGGGACGAAGTTACATTACAATACGTCATGTCGTATGCAGACAAATAGATGGCCTAAGAAAATGATCTAGATGCATGAGATTAGGTTGCAAGCGTGTATCACGAACTTTAAAGCATGTGGTAATGAGTGGCTATGCCTGGTGGAGATGTCCAAAGTAACAATTACTTGTAGACAGATTGGATGACTGGTTGGTGCATTCCTTTATCAAGGATGTTTGAGTGGGGACTTATTGCAAATGACTTCTATCTTGGGTTGAAATTACTTCATGAGGGACTGATTGGAGGTGGCACTGGATTGTATTAAGCCATTTGAAAAGCATAGTTGGGTCCTAAGTTAATCTTGTGGATCAAGTTACTTGGAGTTATGTTTCGGTCTCGCGTAATATCCTGAAGCGTGTTGACGCGAGGATTTGTGCCCATCTTGATGCGTTAATACGCGAGATGTTAACCTGATTCGTTGAGACGCGGGTTTCAGAAAAGTATACTGATCTGAGGCGTGTTACGCGGATCGTGGGTGACTTTGACGGCCGGTGCGCCATTACGAAGGCCTTGGCATCAATACTAGAACTAAATGGACAGACGGTATAGATCTTTAGAACTTCAAGTGAGAGATTAAGTTTTTTTCTTAAAGTATCACCCATGCGAGGCTTGTCCGATTTGGAAAGTTGAGTCCGAGGTGTGAAAACCTATTTGGGGTTTTGGCAATTAAAAGGGGACCACCGAGGAAGATGAAGTAGAGATGAGGCGTCAGCACCCAGTTGTTGAGTACGATGGGATTGATGGCAAATTTCGAGGACGAAATTTTTATAAGGAGGGAAGAGTTGTGACATTCTGAAATCCGACCCTTTTCGAAGCATGATTTCATGAGACATCTTGTCAGTGCGTTTCAGTTAGACCTCGCTCAGAGTTGGCCACTCTTGAGAAAACTAACCGATGGGGAAAGGCTAAGTAGGACTTAAGTACGTGGACCAAAGAACTCGACCATGGATTGGTACCTTGACCATAAGGATTGCCGAAGGAATATTTTGAGCCATTAGAGGCCGGTCTAGGATTGGTCACAGAACGATTTGCTAGTGTTATACAATTGGATCACGGGTGATTCCGTTCGACCATCGTATAATTTGCGAATCAACCTAAACCAATTCTTGACGATCGCGTCCTTTGGAACTAGCGATTGACCCTCGCAAATACATGACAACCAAGGTCGCCATGACTTGAATAACTCTTAAACGTGACATTAGTCATGGGTCGATACGCGTAACTCCTAAGAGCTGCCCATTAGTTTGAGATACACTGGAATTGCCATTGATGGATTTTAGCCACGGATTGGACTTCGAAATTGGGCATCGGGTATTCGAGAATTCCAACGGGAATAAATTGGATGTCGCCTCATCAAGGACCATTAAGATTAGAATCCGCTCCGTAACGATTAGAAAAGTGAAGTTTGGACTGACAAGCGAAAACGACCATTTTACCCTTAAGTTAGTATTCTTTCTCTTGGATTTAAGTAAGGGCAATTTGGACTTTTGCCATCCCCTAGCTTTGGCCGAAAATTTAGGGGGTAGTATGGTCATTTGGTCATTGGATATTTAGTGATAAGAAGTGACAAGATTGGATTAGACATTTTCCCTTTCAACCACCCCAACCACTTGTCATTTCAAGCTTACTATTCCTTGTCATTCATTCCCCAACCACTCCACTAGCAAGTTTTCCCTCCAAAACCCTCTCCTCCTCTTATCACTCTCAATTCCTCTCATCTCTCTCTCGGCTCCCTCCCGCTCTCTCTCGTTTGCCCTCACGGTGGAACCGGCGTCGGCCACCACTTCTCGCCACACCACCACCTCAAGCCACCACCAAGGCACCTTCCTCACCCTCTTGGATCGCGGAAGAACCGCAATTCAAGCCCGGAACCGCGCCAACCTCATCCGACTAGAACCGAAATGTAAGAAGACCGGGGCTGTCCTTGAAGAGTTCTTGAGGTGAGTGACTTCTAGGACTTAGATAAACATGTTAGAGAGTTAGAGAATTGAGTTAAGAGTGTATTGATGTATGTTCTTGGCCGGTTATGGTTGAAACACCTAGGAGCTGAATCTGAATCGCCGAGGAGCAACCTTACGCCGCGCCACCCTCAGCCTTGCCAACTGGTTTTCTTGGACTTCTGGAGTTGGTAAGCTTGTTCTAACTTTATCTTAGGACCTTGTGTGATGGAAGGACCGAGTGAGAGTTAGATTAAATGAGATTTATGGACTGTTTTGGAGGGAACCTTGGTGAACCGATTCTGTCCTTGGGAAAACCGAGCATGGTTGCATCTTGTAGGGCTTGTAGTGTTGATTCCATGATTGAAGTAAGTTAGTGGATAAGTGCTAGTGTGGTCCGAACACCTCATGGTGCCATTGGAAGTGATGGAACTTGATAGAGCTTGCTTAAATTATTGAAATCCTCGATCAAGCTTAGGAGTGTTCGACCGTGGTTGTGATTTAATGATTCAATGCATGAAAATAACCTAATGACCCCTATTCCTATTCTAGCCGTGAGCAATAATAGGGGATTAAGTGATGGAAACAACACCATGGTCATGATCCCGGCCGTGTTTGATTAATTGATGCATTTCGTGACTTCGTCGATTGAGTGGTTCCATGACTTTGTGGCACGGCCGAATGGTTGTAGTGTTAATTGTCGAGTGATCTCAATTGATATATGATTGACCATGAAGCGTTGCAATGGCCTTGATTGATTGAATGATGTGATGAGATGCCATGATATGGAATTGTGGTTTTAATGGCCGAATGGTGCTTGTGATGGTGATATGCACATGTGATTGTTTATGCCATAATTGGTTGAATTATAAGCCTATGTGCATATGGTGCCCTGATGCGTTAAACGCGGGGCTTATTGATATCCTGATGCGTTAAACGCGAGATAGACCTGAGGCGTTAAACGCGGGTCATGAGACATGGCATTGGAAACCTGAGGCGTTAAACGTGGGTTCCTTGATTTATTAAGCCTGAGGCGTTAAACGCGGGCTCTGCCATGAGTATTACGATCGTAATAAGTATATACACACACACATATATATATATATATATATATATATAAGCTATCCTCTATATTGCGAGATATTAAGTGCCAAGGTACGAAGTCCAGCCTAGTCTAGTTTGGTGCGTTGAATGACAATGCATGCCTTGATTGAGTTGATGTGCGTCTTTCGCCTAAAATTCGCATGGTCGGTCATTGCATGTGTTTGGGTGCGTCTGGAAATCCCAAGTGCCTAGCTTAGGGTTAGGATTAGCTTATTGAGATTTATCTCACCCCGTCGTGGGACCCACTTTTTCAGACCCCAAGCCTTGACCCGATGATATACTGGAGAATCTCGATGCTGAACTTGAAGCTGGAGAGTTTGGACTAAAGTCGATGGATGTTGTCAAACCAGAGGCGTAGGAGTAGTCGTACCACTTCTTTTCGGATGTTTCCTAGAAATAAACAGTTTGAAGTTTAGGACTGACTCAGTCATGTTTTGTGATTTTAAGCTGAATATTGTAAACCGACTATTATGTAATTATATTGAACACATTGTAAGTCATTCTGTGAAGTTGTATGTATGGAGTTTGGTTTATCGCTTCCGCATGTGCATTTCATTCCGCGAGCATATCGATAGACGAGTCGATCCTTGGGACGTATCGCGAAGGCATAGCTGAAAGGGATGTTAGTACGCTCGTATAGGACGCGGGGCGTGACAAATGGCGATTCGCCTGCTTCACGTTTATTCTTGCGATTAGTGTGTGCGTTTTGTTCCTTGGATGTCACTGACCACTGCTGCATCTCATTTTTGCATCGATTTTGCCTGAAAACCCTGAGTCGAACTCCCAACCTAGCTCGGCCTGGTCGATCAATGGCTAGGCTATTCTAGCCATAGCGAGCTAAATCAGAGCTCTATATAAGTCTCTTGAACACCTCGTGGTGCTCCTATGCGAAGGAATTGCTTTGAAATGCCATGAATCGTGTGATCGAACTTCCATGGCCGTACTCGGCATTTTGCATAATGTTCGTGATTTTGTGGATGAATGCTTTGATTCTTAGATATGTTAAGCTAGAGATAATTGCAAGTTTATTGGCGCCGGTCTTGTGTAATTCCGTCAAGGTCTCACCGTTGGATCGTCGCCGGAGGTTTTCAGTCGTTCATGTAATCATAGTCGGGAGGTTGAAAATGACGCATACGTGGCAGGTCAACAAGTCAAAGGTCTAGGTGGCAATACGTGATTGGTCCACGTGGATAAGGGTGTGCAAACTGGACCGAATCGGCCCGGACCGGGCGGGTTGGTCCGGTCCTTGAGGTGGATGGGTTGGTCCCCGGTCCCAATAAATGGGACCGGTAACTGGGTGGTCCGGTCCTCGGGTTCTTGTGTTAGGACTGGACCGGCCCGGCCCGGACCGGACCGCCTATAATATATAATTATTTATATATATAATTACAAAAGAAATTGAAAACAAAATAGAATCCCCTTCGCTCTCAAGAGTAAGAAGAATTCTGGACCGGCCCAGCAACTCCCTATCTCGGCCATATGAGGGTAACGGATCAACAATGGGCCAATCCTCCACGTTCTGAAGCAAAGATGTTGTCTACTCTTAACTAAACTGTGCATCATCTTTTTGTTTCAAAGCTATTACATTCATTGTGCTACTACAGTAAGATGTTAGTTACTGATACCTAGGTGATTTTACAGACATTAGATTGGCCAAAAATGAAAATTTTGGGTACCCTTCTCTTTCTTTATGCTCTAGGCAAAAACTCTTCAATATTCCGTTTAGAGAGGGCTAACTTGGAGTATCAAATGGTAAGATGTAGTGAAAAAGAGGACGTCCTTTTATTTTGCTAGAGAATTAAAAGAACACTGAATAAGCAAGATGAGGGCCAACGAAGCTCGCCCCCACCTCTGGTTGGTTTCTGGGCTTGTCGGTCAGCTGGAGGAAGAATAAAAATGTAGTAGTAGGCTTAGTAGCTATTGGGCCGAGACCGGACAAGACCGACGATCCTGGTCCTGTTCGGTCCCGGTCCGGTCCATGGTCCCGAAAGTCTGGGGATCGGACTATTGGTCCGGTTCTCGGGTTCATGCCGGGACCAGATCGGCCCGGACCATGCACACCCCTACACGTGGATGCTGAGTTGATTCGATCGTTAGTTTGTTAGGTTGAGTCAGCTTAGATCGGACGGTCTAGGTTAATCGAGTTCAAATTTTAATGACCGTCCGATTAATAATTAGGAATATCCGAAAATAGTTTTAAAATTAGAAAATTAAAACAAGTTGAAACGGTGCCGTTTAGGTTAGTGGTCGAGCGGCGTCGTTTAGGTTAGTAAAGATGGACGGCCCCGATCGAGTCTAGCCTTCTAATCCTAACCGTAGATTTTGATAAGTCAATCAAACGGCCCTGGTCTAGTCTTTGTTTAATCTAGGCCGTAGGCTTTAGTAAGCTGATTCGGTGGTCGTAAAATAGCTACGTGGTTCAATAAGAACTGTCGGATCAAGTCCGAATAATAGAAAAATAAAAAACGCGGGACGACGTTGTTTTGGTGGCTGAGTTCGCGCGGGTCCAGGTCTGGGCCGGGTTCCGGCCCGAGTGGGTCGAGTCGACCCGGTCAGAATCATATTTTAATTAAAAAAATCAAATAAATTGATTTTAAAAAATAAAAAAATCAAAAAATTCTAGAAAATCCCAAAAAAAATATAGAAATATTGTAGAAAATTCCTAGACACTCCAGAAATCCCCAAAAATTGAGGATTGTCCACATACAACTGGTTAATCCTATTTTTGAGATTTCTTATCCGTTCTTCTGGAAATTGACGATTATGCCATTTAGGGGTAATTCGTCCCTGCTTTGTATTTGAGATAGGTCGAAAATGTCTAGATTAGGATATGGCAAGTTAGGTAGCGAATCCTTTTGCTTGGGTTTTCGAATCTCATCATTTTTCTTGAAATGCCGATTTTACCCCTCAAAGGGTAAATCGTCTTTCCTATATAATCGAGTCTTGAAAATTGCTTAAAATTAGGGTTTGGGTCAGGTGGTCGACCAATCCTAATGTTTAAGATTTTCATCTCCCGTCTTCGTCCAAAATGATGATTTTACCCCTCCAAGGGTAAAATCACTTTAAAATTCCAGAAATATTCTGAAAATTCCTGAAAAATAGGAAATGGATTGGTCTTGTCTTGAATCCTATTTCCGTCATCTTTTGACTACACACTTCATCTGAAATGACGATTTCATCCTTCCGGAGTAAATTATCCCCAAATTTCTCAAAATGACGATTTTGCCCCTCATGAGCGAATCATGTCAAAATCACTCATAAGCCTTGATTGATACTTCTCTAGGATGATAGGGCTTCATTAGGGATGTCATATTGCTTTCATGTGATTTATCCGCATGTTTTGGATCCTTGATTTGCGCAATCACTTTATTTACTGTGTTTGCTAGGATAGTCATTCCTATCTGCTTGAACTCCTAGGTTTAGGTTCGTACCCCTACTCATTTGTATGAAATCTTAGGATTTGATAAATCATTCAACATAGGTGCCGAAAGGGCGTCAACTCTGACAATTGGCGTAACAAAGTCCCCGATCCCACTTCTCTGGTTTTCGCATAATCGAATAGATCGCTCCCAACTATTCGATAGGATTTCCGATCATACCCTCCACGAAGCGATTGGTGGCGACTCCTTGGTATTTATACATATCACATATAACCAGATCGTACCGAAGGTCGACCACGTATATCCAGCCGTTGCGATTTGGGTAATAGACCTTGAGAGAGGCCTGCGTCCAATCTGGCGACATCGGGCGGCCCATTAACCCCCTCCTCGCGAGAGGGTCACGATAGATTGGTGACTCCGCTGGGGACTTGATTCGAACCCAGAATCTCTGGTTAAGAATTTATAGGACTTGAGCCGATTAAAAAGTTGATTGATTTATCTAACCCCGTTTTCTGCAGATGCTCTTGAAGGTGAGGTACGTTCGCTAACCGTTGTGTTAAAAGTTTTTACAGATTGGAGAAATAAGGGGTGGAGTGATTGTTGACATTTTTTCTATAGGTTGGAGTTGTGAATATATGTTTATCTTACGGACGTATTGAAGTGGTGTTTGATACAAACTGCTATGCATGACTTCCATTACGATGATCATGACACATCGCACACATTGGCGGTCAAACCCCGACTGCAACCACCTTTAGGATTACCTTAGATAGGGAAAGGAAACGAAATGATCTCGTATTTGATGGCACCTGAGACTTTCGTGTTCATTCCTGCTCACAATCCAAATTGGTGATATCTAGCCCTCTTGGGTGGATACCCTTGGGGAGGAATCTGCCTCATTTGGATCGTGGGAGCCTAAGCCATAGGTTTCTCACCTAATTTTTGATTTTTTTAGAGCCTACCTACTTGTCTCATGCGCATGTCTATGAAAAGTTGGTATACCTAAACCACCCATTGATACAGGGGAACATTTAACATTCCCCGAGTTTGGTTGGTAAGGAATTTACTTTCAATGCACTTCACTATTCCTGTTTCACAGTATGTTCATTCGCATGCATTGCATACATCTTGAAATCACTCGGGTGACTAATTGAAATAACGATGATAAGAGGGTAAGATGTCGTTGTTTCCCAGAAGTTCGACATAGTTGGTAACCTTCGAGTATCTAAGGAAAGTCACTCGTCCTGAACCGAACATAAGGTTGCACTTTACCAGATTTGTGGATGGCCGAGAGCTAACCAAACGCAAATTAGGATATGCTGAAGATTGTCAAACCTGCTACTATGTCGACAACCTCAAATTCAAGCGACAAGCAGACGAAATGTTCAAGAATTACTTGGAGATGATGAGATAACATCGCAACCGCCTATCTAGGGGCGCATATGCTCGTCGAAAAGTTGAACGTCAAGTCAAGGAGAACAAACCGATGATCACTCTTTGGGGAAAGAAAAGGCACCCCGCAATCAAGACGAAGCCGAAGCGCATCGTGCTCAAAAAGGCAAAACTCGAGAAGGCCTCTGAAGTCATTATACCATGGACCAGAGAATGGCCAGAGGAGTTGAGACGCCTCGATCGATCCATTGAAGACAACTTCTTACATTCTAAGAAACACTCAACTGTGGGGGAGTTCCCAACTATCAAGCTATGTCCCGAAAGGGAGACAGATGAAAAGGCATTTAGGGATGAATTCCCAACTAACTACCATTCTGAAGAAGATTAAACCTTTGGGGAGGGATGGCTTAGATCCTCACATTCCATGGGCCTTTTATGGCTTTCTTGTTTGCAAAAGTCTCTCTTTACCCTTCTTTCATTAGGCGTCCTGGTTGTAATAAGGGATTCACTCCACTCTACTCCCATTTGATGTATCGACCAATGGAATGTGACTTTGTTATTTCCTTTAGTCACTGGAGTGAATCTGACTAAATTGCATAATTCACTTGCCTGAAATTCAAATTAGACTTTAAGTCGGGTCTTCCATACCTGAAAAAGGCTCTAATTTCCATTTCTCCAATTTAACTATGCAATTAAGTCAGCCCATGTATATTTCATGGCATTTGCATAGTCACATGTTTAAAGTAATTTTTTACGATTGACTTTTCAAAATCATTTGAATATTTTAGACTTGATGGGAAAGAATGATATTCAAGTGTTCAAAGTCCCCCAGACTGAGCTCCTATCATGGTGGGATAGCATGGGCGAAGCTAGCCAGAAGTACGCCAAATCACGACTGGGATATTTATTGGAGCTGCTGAAGATTGAGTGTCCACCTACCTTTATCCAAGCCATGGCGCTCTATTGGGATCCTACCACCGCTACATTCTGCATGGAAGGACTGGAAGTTACCCCTACTATTGAAGAGTACAGCGCCGTCATTGGAGTTGAGTTTACTCACTTACTAGTCCAACCTCCTATGGGATTTGAACCTTTAAATCAACTAGCTGAATTCCTTGATACAAACCTCAACGAAATCAAAGCAGATGCCAAAAGTAATTCTGGACGAATTTCCTTATCTTTAATTCTAGATAAATTCCCTAACCTCCCTGCTGCCAAAGGAACTAAATCTGGTAGAGCCTTTATCTTGGTTTTCTTTAGCTTTGTGCAATTCCCTATCTCGTCTGTTACTTTCGACCCTATTATGGCTGTAGTGGTCAGACAAGTTTGTTGTGGGTGGGATTACTCGAACGTTATCCTTACTGAAACCTTCCTTTGCCTAAACCGCTTCAAGAAAAATAATAAAGGAATCTTTAGAACCTCTAGTGATATTCTATATCTGTGGTTCACATCTCATATCAGACAATTTCATATCCGCATGGGTTTCACTGAGATTAGCTCCGATGCCCATCCTCTTAAAACTTTCGTCAGAACCCATACACGTATTCTTAAGTTCAACTTTATAGAATAGAAGAAATTCCTTGGAACTCTAAGACCAAAACAGCTCCGATGGCGGCTCAGATTGCCAACCCTAGGTAAAGTCTGGCTCGCATGTAATGACGAAGACCCAGTCCCTTTGTTAGGATTCATAGGCGCTACGGCGTATTATCCAAAGAGGGTTATCCGACAGTTTGGAGCGTTGCAGGAGATCCCTTCACCACCGCGACCAGTTATCTTCTCATTTGACATGCCAAAGGAGACCCTCACAGGAGAAAAGAAGAAACTGATTGAAGCTAAGGTAGAATTTATTATACGCTCTTTGAAGAACTCTCAGGCTGAAGACATAAGATGGCTAGAAGATATGACTTGCAAGGAGAACATTCACAGGGCTACTACAGAATACATTCAACACTTTGAGGCGGCTAGACGCAGCTTTGTCGAGCCTTATGAACCTGAATATATCATACCGTACGTGCCTGGGATAGAGCCTTATATTCCCGAAGACATGGGATCGCCGTCCTACTCAGGAGATGAAGAATCCTAGACTGAAGGAATTGATCTCTACTGGGACGATGAGGATACCTTAGACCTCAAACGCCCTAGACTTGAATAGATTATTCTGTCAAGTGTAAAATGTGTGAAAATTATGATGCCTTTTTTAGCATACTCGTTTGTATTGAATATTACTTTGGACACATGTGCATGAGTGTGGACATGTTTTATAAATGCATAAAAACTATCGTCAAAGATTACGCTTCTTTTAATTTCATGAATTCTTTTGGAGAATAATTAAAAGAACTGTCCACGTGAGACTAAAGTTCACAAGGTAGTCATTTTTCTCATTCATCAATAGAAAACATGCAATCAGAAGAATCAAGTACTTTTTCTGTCAATCCTGAAGAAATATTCACTTGTTATTTTTAAATAAACAAGTACACTCTAATCACGGAACTACCAAAGTATCGTTTTCATACTCGACTTAAGACAAGAATGGAACAATATGAGTTGACCCCACGAGTAGGCATGTTGGAAACTCAGATGACTGCTATGGCGACTATGATGGCTGACATTAAGGCAATGTTGGAAGCTTCCCAAACCAGACATACAGTGGCTCCCAACCAGAACAACTCAGGTCCATCCTTTGTGCCCAATAGGCTGACAAAGAGACGGTAGAAAATGCCCAACGTGCCGAGGAAGACATTCGTATGCCGAATGTCCAGTCACAGCCAAAGGCACCCCATATTATCATTAATCTTGAGAAGGAGGAAAAAGGAAAACATACTGTGAAAACTAAAGCAGAGGCTAAGAGAATAGCCAAAATCGAAGAGTGTTTGAGCAGCCAAGGTTATGGACTGGCCCGTTTTGACAAGATATCTCATTTCGCCAAGGTGGAGACCCCTCTTGATTACAAAGAGCCAGACTTCGTGAAGAAATATAATGGGACAGGCTGTCCCCGCGCTTATCTCAAATATTACTTACGTAAAATGACACAATATTCGGACTACGTTCCATTGCTGATGAATACGTTCCAAGAGAGTTTGGCTGGCGCCGCTCTAGCTTGGTTCATTGAGTTAGACCTAGATGACTATGATGTGTGGGAAGATCTTGCAGAAGATTTCCTTAGGCAGTATAAGTTCAACACAGCAACGGCCCCGACAAGGGAAGACCTACTACGAACTCTAAAACCAAGAGGAGAAACAATCAGAACATACACCCAGAGGTGGCGAGCTCTAGCAACCCAAGTAAAACCGTCAATCCTAGAGGATGAGTTAATTGACTTGTTCTTAAAAGCGCTTCCGTACGAATACTTTGACAGTTTGAACACCTCAGGATGTCAAACCTTTACACATTTGATAAAGGTGTTGTGGAAATACTCCTATATTTTGATTCTGACAAAACCTTCAAAATATATTGTTTAATGAAATGTGATGCAGGAGGAATGAGTAAGCAGCAGATTGAGTTACTCCAATTCTGTCGCGCTGACGAAGGGTCAGATGGAAGTGCTTCTGACGAAGAGTCAGATGGAAGTGCTTCTGACGAAGAGTCAGATGGAAGTGCTTCTGATGAAGGGTCAGATAGAAGTGCTTCTGACGTAGGGTCAGATGGAAGTGCTTCTGACGTAGAGTCGGATGGAAGTACTCTTGACGATCCAAATAGTGACGGATGGATCACATCAAATCTCCGTATTACCATTCCATGCCAACTGATCAAATTTCTCCTAGACGAATCTGAAGAAAGATCAATTCCTGTATTTTACAAAACACGAAGACCCACGTATGGCAGGTTTCCGATCAAGGCAAGTGATATTCAATTATCCTGATATCCCCTCTTGTTAATCAAGGGACTTTCTAAAATAGGATATCATCTTCTAAGGAAAATATCCTCAGGAATCAACTCAAACTTATCACACTTATGGAAGTTGGAGATTCAGTTGTATGGGCGACTGAATCAGAAGGGTTCAATATCTTACCCAACGGTCTACATATCTTCTGAAGATACAGTCTCGTTCAATCACGATTGATGACGTCCAATCAAGGATTGAAGAGCGATCCCTTGGCCGGAATCCAACGGCTAGTTCGGAGGCAGGGGAGTATAAAAGAAGTATAATGTTCGACTAGAGGGTAAGAGGGCGAACAACAATCCAAAGTACAAGAATAATTTGAGTTTCATCCGAGAGAGTATTATGTGTACTCAAAATCCTTCACTGTGAAAATCTGTGTGAGAAGGAAACAAAACACTTGAGTGATTGTAATCTTCTTGATTCTTCATAGTGAAATCCAGCCAATCGGCTGTCATCGTGGGAGAGTGGACGTAGGCTTGATCCAAGCCGAACCACTATAAACATCGTGTGCAATATCCTCTTCTCTAAACTCTTACTCTTGTGTTTAGATTTTCTGCACACTGTTATACTGCTTTTGTTCCTAATCGTACACTGAACTCTATCCATTCCGCAAGAAATTTATAATTGTGTTCAGAATCTCCTATTCACCCCCCTCTAGGAGATATTGCTAGTTACATCAATTGGTATCAGAGCAGGTTGCTCATTTTACGAAGTGTCTATTGACTTCAGAGTTAACGATCTACTATGTCTAGCAATCACTCTTCAGGAACAAGCGATTCGCACTTTGCCAACAAGCCTCCATACTTTGATGGAAAGGATTACAACATGTGGAGTAACAAGATGAAGTGGTTTTCAAAGCCTATGATGATCTGATGTGGGATGTCGTTACAAATGGAATAGTTCCTGCAAATACCACAAATCCAACCTCTGCTGACGGAGTAAACATTGTCACAATAATGACTGATGCTGAAAAGGCTAAAAGAAAAGGCCTTGATTCCAAAGCTGTCAATGCTCTCTTTTGTGCCCTATCTACTCCTCTTTATAATCGTGTCTCAGAGGAAGAATCATCTAAGGCAATATGGGATAGACTTCATGTTACCTTTCAAGGAACAAATCGTGTGAAAGAAACAAAGCTCAGTATTTTACTGAGTGACTATGAAGCATTTGAAATGAAGCCTGATGAATCTATTGCATATATGATAGACAGGTTTCAGACTTTGGCAAGTGGACTTGCAAGACAAGGTGCACCTATTGTTGAACCAATGCAAGTCAGGAAGATACTACGTGGACTCACAGATGATTGGAATTACATCAAGCCATCAATTCAAGAATGCCAAACAATTAGACCCCTCTCGGTGGATGAGCTAGTCGGCACTTTGCAATCCTATGAAACAGAACGAGCAAACAAAAAGGGAGGACAAAAAGGTAAAAAATCTATTGCATTAAAAAGTCAAATTAATCAATGTTTTTCTGACACAGATGAGGATGATGAAGAATTAGCCCTCATGGTCAAGAAATTTAGGAAGATGGCTCGGAAAGGCTGAAACATCAAAGGAAAGAAACCTTGGAAAAAGAGTGAAGTAAAAATATCAAGCAACGACTCACAAGATAGCAAAGACGTGATTTGCTTCCACTGTAAGAAAGCAGGTCATATCAAACTGAACTGCCCAATTTTGAAGAAGGACAAACTCAAGTATGAGAAGTACAAGAAGGCTCTAAAGGCATAAACTTTGAGTGATTTTGATGAAAGCGAGAATGATTATGCAAATATCTGTCTCATGGCCGAATCAGACTCAAGTTCAGATTCAGAAACTGAGGTATGTTCTTCTGAACTCCCTGATGAAGTCGTTGAATATATTGATGAATTATGTAGAAACTACAAAGAAGCCCTTGAGAAGGTTTCTTGTTTGAAAAAGGAAAATACTTCTTTAAAACAACAGAATTTGTCCCAAGAAGAAAAAATTAGTTTTCTACAACAAGAGTTTCACCAGATGAAAGAAAATCATGATTCTGTTTTAAGAGAAAATGCTTCCTTGAAAGAAAAAATTTCTACTATATCAAAAAGGTTTTCACAAAGCTCAGAAACTCTGAATAGCATTATATCAAAACAAATACCCTTCAATGATCGATCTGGTTTAGGTTTTAAAAAGGAAAGTAGCCAAAGAAATGTCTTTAAAACTGAATTTCGAAAACCAACGTTTTCCAATTACAAGCATCATTTTTATAAGCATTTTACTAGATCCTACATTCGACAACCTTGTGTGAACTGTGATGATCCTAGCCATACTAAGGATTACTGCAAGAAAACCTGGAGACCTATTAAAAGGTCAAAATATACTAACACAGAAGGACCCAAGAAAACATGGGTACCAAAGAAACAGTAAGTTGGTTATCTATTGCAGGTACCAAAGAGAAGGAAGAACAAGTGGTTTCTGGATAGTGGTTGTTCAAGTCACATGACTGGAAATCCAGATGTGTTTATATCCCTCTCAGATTATGATGGAAGAAGTGTGTCGTTTGGAGGAAGGAACAAGGGTAAAGTGATCGGGAAAGGAAATGTAAAGATTGGAAATCTGACCGTTAAAGATGTCTCTCTAGTCAAAGGATTGAACTACAACTTGATTTCTGTAAGTTAACTCTGTGACTCTGGATATGATATTCGGTTCCAAGATCTAAAATGCACAGGTATGAGCAAGGATAAGAAGCAATCCTTCACGGGACGAAGGCATGGGAATATTTATCTTTTAGATATTAATGCTAACTGTGAACTTGCAAAATGTCTTATTTCTGTTAAAGATGAATATGATCTTTGGCACAGAAAGTTAGGTCATATTAGTGCGAAACATATTACCTCAAACAAAATTTGAGAAAAGTGGACTATGTCATGCATGCACACTAGGTAAGCAGGTAAGAAGTTCCTTTAAGTCTTTAAATCAAGTTTCCACTAAGCGTTGTCTGCAGCTACTTCATATGGACATCTTCGGACCAAATAGAACTCTAAGCATTGGAGGTAAGAAATATTGCCTTGTCATAGTTGATGACTTCTCTAGATTTACATGGGTTTCATTTCTTGCTCACAAAAACGAAGCTTTCATATCCTTTTCAAAACTTGCTAAAAGAATTCAAAATGAAAAGGGTTACACTATTTCCAGTTTGAGAATGGATCATGGGAGAGAATTTGAAAATCAAAATTTCTCAGATTTTTGCACTAATTTCGGAATTCAGCATAACTTCTCTGCTCCTTATACTCCACAACAAAATGGGGTAGTAGAAAGGAAAAACAGATCGTTGCAAGAAATGGCCAGAACTCTTCTTATTGAAAGTAAAATTGCCTCTAACTTTTGGGCTGAGGCCGTTTCAACAGCTTGTTATATCTTAAATCGAATTTCCCTCAGACCTTTTTCTAAGAAAACTCCCTATGAATTTTTCAAAGAAAGAAAGCCTGATATTGCATACTTTCATGTATTCGGTTGCAAATGCTTTATTCTAAAGAATGCTAATGATCGAGTTGGAAAGTTTGATGAAAGATCAGATGAAGGAATTTTATTGGGATATTCAACAACAAGCAAAGCCTACAGAGTTTACAACAAGAACACTCGTATTATTGAGGAATCAATGAACATCAAGTTCGATGAAAGCAACCAGGACGATGAACCTGAATCCATTCAAATGCATACACTTCATCAAGTCACGAACTCACAAGCAGAATCAGATGTGAATACGAGTTCGGAGAATGCTCAGAAGGAAACTTCCTCAGAAGAAAGACCAGAAGATGATCGGAATGAATCCACAATATCCTCAAATGATGGACTTGACAAAAACTGGAAGCATAAGTCAAGCCATCCAAAGGAACTTATCATTGGCAGCATAAATGATGGTGTAAAAACAAGATCCAAGTTCAAGCAAGCAATGAGCAACATCGCCTTGGTATCTGAAGTGGAGCCAAAAAGAATTGAAGATGCATTAGCAGATGAAAACTGGATAAATGCAATGCAGGAAGAGCTACATCAGTTCAAAGTCAACAATGTTTGGGAACTAGTCAATCGTCCCAAAAATCGTCCAGTAATTGGAACAAAATGGGTATTCTGAAACAAACTTGATGACAAAGGAAAAGTTGTGAGAAACAAAGCAAGACTTGTAGCAAAAGGATATTCTCAGGAAGAAGGAATAGAATATGATGAAACATATGCACCGGTTGCCAGGTTAGAAGCCATTAGGCTACTTCTTGCTTATGCGTGTTACAATGACTTCAAACTCTTTCAGATGGACGTGAAAAGTGCCTTCCTAAACGGGTACATCAAAGAAGAGGTATATGTTGAACAACCTCCTGGCTTCGAAGAACCTAAACAAAAGGATCTGGTATATGTCTTAAAAAAGGCTCTCTATGGATTGAAACAAGCACCTCGCGCCTAGTATGAAAGGTTAAGTAACTTTTTATCTCAACACAGCTTCACTAAAGGTAATGTAGACACCACTCTTTTTATTCAAAGAAAGGGTAAAGATATTCTTTTAGTTCAAATATATGTTGATGATATTATATTCGGCTCCTCTAATGAACTTCTCTGCAAGAAATTCTCTAAAACAATGTATGATGAATTTGAGATGAGTATGATGGGAGAATTACGGTTCTTTCTTGGTCTTCAAATTCATCAATCCCAGAAAGGAACCTTCATATTTCAAGAGAAGTATGCATTAGAAATAGTGAAGAAGTTTGGTATGGAGAATGGCAAGAAGACAGAAACTCCTATGTCTCACTCTTCCAAATTAGATAAGAATGAAGATGGAAAAGAAGTCAATCCCAAACTATATCGAAGCATGATCGGATCATTACTCTATCTCACAGCTTCAAGACCCGACATACTTTATAGTGTCTGCTTATGTGCAAGATTTCAGTCAAGTCCAAGAGAATCACACCTATCAGCAGTCAAGAGAATAATCAAATACATAGGGACTTATCCCAACTATGGTTTGTGGTATTCTAAATCTTCTGATTTTACACTAAAAGGTTATTCAGATGCAGATCTTGCAGGTTGCAAAATTGATAGAAAAAGTACATCAGGAACCTGTCAACTCATGGGAAACATGCTTGTCTCATGGTACTCAAAGAAGCAAAATACAGTGGCACTCAGTACAGCTGAAGTAGAATACGTATCTCTTGGAAGCTGCTGCACTCAAATACTTTGGCTAAAACAGCAGCTCAAGGACTATGGTGTTGAGCAATCAACTGTGGAAATCCTATGTGACAACACAAGTGCCATAAATCTCACAAAGAATCTTGTACTTCACTCAAGAACAAAGCATATTGAGATCAAGCATCGCTTCATACGTGATCATGTTCAAAACCGTGATGTTAACATTCAATACGTTGACACGAAAAATCAACTTGCAGATATTTTTACTAAACCACTTGATAAACAGAGCTTCAATTTTATCAGAAATGAATTATCTATTACTAACCTTCCTTCTTAAGTATACCTTAGAACATGGTACGTCAGAAGGAGAGTCAGAAGGAAAGTCAAAAAGAGAGTCAGAAGGAAAGTCAGAAAGAGCATCAGAAGGAAAGTCAGAAAGAGCATCAGAAGGAACATCAGAAGGAACGTCAGAAGGAGCGTCAGAAGGAGTATCAGAAGGAGAGTCAGAAGGAGAGTCAGAAGAAGAGTCAGAAGAAGCATCAGAAGGAGCGTCAGAAGGAGCATCAGAAGGAGCATCAGAAGGGACGCCAAAAAGGCGCGTAAGAAAAAATTCACACTTTTCTTAAATCAAAAGGTCAGTTATCTCTAAAAGCTATCTTTTAGGTAAGTTCCTCATATGAATAGATATCGCTTAATATCTGATTGACCGTGAATATTCTTTTTTTTTTAAGAATTCCTTTTTAAATCAAAATTCTCTTTTGTGTTTCCAAAAATAACCGCCTCTTTTATAAAAACGCTGAACCGTCACCTCTGTTCTCTTACTTTCAAAATTCTCTCAAATCAAAACCCTAAAACCGTGTTGAAAACCTCTCGCTCTCGATTTCCTCCTCAAAGCAACACTCTTTCACTTAAAGTTTCAAACTTTCTACGCATCAATGGCTCCAAAATCAGTCTCTGACTCGAAGAAGACGCCTCAGACCAAGAGGAAGTTCTCCGCATCAACTGCAAGCAGCGCAGAACTCACAGATACCCAAATCAACGAACAACGAGAAGCACTCCGCCTGACAAAAGGTCTATCTCTGTCTGCTTTTGAAATAAAGGAATCTATGGCTCATTCTATTAAGCCAATGTATGATAGAATCAAGGATGCAGGAGATTTTGGAAACGAACTTAGAAAACTGCTGAAAACTCATCACTTTGATAGTGAGAGCGAACTTTTGGAGTTTCTTAGTCTGCCTGGAAAAATCGTTGAACCACTTGCTTAGAAAAATCTATGTCTGGCTCTAGAAAAGGAAAGGAGAAAGTGGCAGAGACAAGTTCGAAACGTAGACCATCCCCAATTAGACCTGGCGGTACGAAGGCGAAGGTGGAAGACGATGATGACATTCTGTTAAATGAATTTGTGAAAAATATAGGCTTTAATTTGGATAAAAGCTTTCCTGATCCATTGTTCCAGAATCAAGCTCACAAAGAACGGTTTGAAGCAATGAAACAGAGAGGTGTTATACCTCAAAGGGTATTTGAGTTAAAGTACTTTGACAGCAATGGCATCTATCTGAGGAAGCATCTAGAAAAGATGAAGCTAGATCAGTTTATAACTAGGAGAGGCTACACTTTTCCTGATATGGTAGCTTACTTCTATTCAAATCTTCAGTTTGTCAACTTCAATTCTCTGGCTTTCACAATCAAAAGAAAGCAGTATTTTCTGACTGTTGATGAATTGGCTTCAATCATGGGAACCAGAAAGTGAGATTTCAAACCCTTAGATATCACTGCAAGTGAAGCTTTCTGCTTCCTGACTGGTAAATCGAGTTTCTCAAGGGAATCAAAATCACACATTGCCTACACAGACTTTCCCCTGAAACATATCATGATGCACAAAGTGATCATTGAGTGTCTCAGACCCAAGGCAGCATCAAAGACAGATATCTCAAAGTACGAGGCAAAGTTGCTATGGGGAATCTTGACAGGACAAAGGATTTCTTTTGCTCACACTGTACTACTGCATATGTACAGATCAGCTCTCAAGCCAAAGGGGCAACTTCCTTATGCGGCGTTGATCTTCAAAATAATCAATCATATCAAGATTGATAGCCTAGGTGCGTTTGTTGTGCAAGAAATTCCTTTAATGACTGCTGGAGAGACTATGGTAACAAAGATGGGATTCAAGATGACTCCTGCTGGATGGAGAACAAAGAACAATGAACCAGTCATTGTGGACTTTGAGGAAGAGTCAAGGCAGAAATCTCCAAAGAAGAGAAAAGTCATGGCAGTTAAGGGGCAACAAATAGAAAGTCCTGCTGATAGGGACTCAGACGCAAGTGAGGAAGAAACATGGGAATATGATTCTGAAGCTACCCCATCTCGAGGAGGATCAGATGCAGCTGGTCAGTCCGAAAATCAGAATGCTGAAGGAGTCGAGGAAGAAGTAGATGACACAGGACTACAACAACAAGAAAAAGTTGTGTATCCCTGTGATCTGACTGAGGCGGAATTCCTTACAATGTGGAATGAGGAGCAAGCTGCACGATTTGCAGATGACACAGAGTATGACATCCAAATCGTCAACTGTGATCATGAGGAATTGCTAGCTCAAGTTCTAGTAACATTGGCGTCACAAGCACAGGAGCAAGAACAAGATGACTTTGACGCCTACTCTGTCTCCTCCACCAGACACACTATTCAGAAAGGTGCTACAAGTCTGGCCTCAGCAATAGCACGAGAAGATCAGCTGTCCAGTGCACAGTCCATTCCAATGGACATTGATGAAGAAATAGTCTCCGTGCCATCATCAAAGGAAAAAGGAAAAAGAGCTATACTTCAGGGGGAGAAAGAGCCTGAGCCTGTCACATCAGATGTCTTTCTCACTGAAGTCCTAGCTTCTCAAGCCTTCACTAAGGCTCAAACTGAGGGGGAGACTTCAGAACCTACACCTCCACACCCACATACGGACCTTCACGCGCATTTTGAGAATCTTCAAAATACTATCATTCAAACAATGGCTGCAATGGAAACAAGATTTGTTCAGCAACTGCAGGCTTTTGAACAGAAGACAGATAGGAAGCTGCAGGGTTTGACTAGTCAGGTGACTAGGCTAGAAAAATCCATTGATGTCTATGGGAAAACGTTTCGTGATGAGATAGCCAACCTGCCTACATACACACTGGTCAGAACGGACAGAACAGCTTCACACATGCCCTCTCCTCAAGCTGTCAGAGACCATGCTCAGATGCTGAGAAGCAGTTTTGCAGGACCTTCCCGAGGGGAGACTGATGTTGAGCCTGAAGATCATCCCTCTTCTTAAAAACTCAGCTATTTTTTTTTTCTTTTCCTCTTCAAGAACTTTTTCGATGTTGACAAAAAATGGGGAGAAGTTGAAATTATTTTTATGCAGTCTCATTAGATTATCTCTAATCATATTTTTCTATTCATATCATATCTCAATTTAGATGAAAGGAGGAGAAGACCTAACCTACCGTTTTGCAGGACAATTCGTGCAGGATTATTGCAGGATAATCTTACTATGATCATGCTCTCCTATGAGCACACTTTCATTATATTTCAATCTCTAATGATGATTAGCTGCAGGAACAAATATGATGGCTACTCACTTTTATTAAATTATCACTGGTTAAATTTCCCTTTAATTTTGCAACTGGAGAAGTTTTTGTCACCATCAAAAATGGGGAGATTGTTGCGGAAATACTCCTTTATTTTGATTCTGACAAAACCTTCAAAAGATATTGTTTAATGAAATGTGATGCAGGAAGAATGAGTAAGCAGCAGATTGAGTTACTCCAATTCTGTCGCGCTGACGAAGGGTCAGATGGAAGTGCTTCTGACGAAGGGTCAGATGGAAGTGCTTCTGACGTAGAGTCGGATGGAAGTACTCTTGACGATACAAACAGTGACGGATGGATCACATCAAATCTTCGTATTACCATTCCATGCCAACTGATCAAATTTATCCTAGACGAATCTGAAGAAAGATCAGTTCCTGCATTTTACAAAACACGAAGACCCACGTATGGCAGGTTTCCGATCAAGGCAAGTGATATTCAATTATCCTGATATCCCCTCTTGTCAATCAAGGGACTTTCTAAAATAGGATATCATCTTCTAAGGAAAATATCCTCAGGAATCAACTCAAACTTATCACACTTATGGAAGCTGGAGATTCAGTTGTATGGGCGACTGAATCAGAAGGGTTCAATATCTTTCCCAACGGTCTACATATCTTCTGAAGATACAGTCTCGTTCAATCACGATTGATGACGTCCAATCAAGGATTGAAGAGCGATCCCTTGGCCGGAATCCAACGGCTAGTTCGGAGGCAGGGAGTATAAAAGAAGTATAATGTTCGACTAGAGGGTAAGAGGGCGAACAACAATCCAAAGTGCAAGAATAATTTGAGTTTCATCCGAGAGAGTATTTTGTGTACTCAAAATCCTTCACTGTGAAAATCTGTGTGAGAAGGAAACAAAACACTTGAGTGATTGTAATCTTCTTGATTCTTCATAGTGAAATCCAGCCAATCGGCTGTCATCGTGGGAGAGTGGACGTAGGCTTGATCCAAGCCGAACCACTATAAACATCGTGTGCAATATCCTCTTCTCTAAACTCTTACTCTTGTGTTTAGATTTTCTGCACACTGTTATACTGCTTTTGTTCCTAATCGTACACTGAACTCTATCCATTCCGCAAGAAATTTATAATTGTGTTCAGAATCTCCTATTCACCCCCCTCTAGGAGATATTGCTAGTTACATCAGTGGCTGAGAGACTCGAGTGGGCCTTAAGAGAAAGGAAGCCGCATGAAACTTCCACGAGGTAGCAATACCCCCTGAAAAATGAAAGAGAGACTGGGCTCGACATAGCCTTTATACTAGACCCCCATAAGCCCAAGGTGTTTAATAACTCTAATCAGACCAAGGGAGGATCATCGTGGTCAACGCCAAAAGAGCAAGAGCCTAGGAAGAGGCACCCCCAAAAGCAATTTTCTCAGCTCCCGAGACCCTTATCCAGACTGCTCCCGATGCTGCTAGAACAACACTTGGTGGCAAAAGAACCCCCGAAGGCAAATCCTGTCAAATATCCTGGCTTTGATGAGAGCTAGACCTGTGTCTATCCCATGGGTGAAAGATGACACAACGTAGACAATTGCTATATCCTTAAAAAGAAGGTACAAGCGTTGATCGACAGTCAGGTTTTGAAGTTTGATGATATAGCTCCGAACGTACAAGAGAACCCGCTTCCTGATCACCAAACAGTAGGGGCAATATTCACTGATGAAGAGGAAAATCACCTCGAACTAAAAGTGGATATACCTAAGCTAACTAACATTCTGGTGATCGCTTCATTATATCCAAAGGAGGGAGAAGTGTCCGCTAACAGGAAGAAGTTGTGTATCGCTAAAATGATGAGTTTGGGGATAATGTCGAGCGTTACCAATGAAAGATTCGAGATAGTTAAGGCCTTTATATGCCTGGAGTGGAACCAGTTTGTGATTGAAACTGAACAGGGAAACATGTGGAATATCCCGCACGAAAGTCTGGTGGGCAATCTTGAGCTGATTATCAAACCAAAAGAAAAACTTGACGAGGATGAACTAGAAGCTAGCAGGCGAAGTCTGGCAGATCGCAGATTTATCGCTAAAGCACTAGAAAGGGGCGAAGTCATAGACAATCTGGGTGAAGATTCTGGGGGATACAACTTTAAAGTGAAATATTCTGCTTCTCCTAGTTTCTACCAGAGAATAGAAGATATCATACCCGATGGGTGGGGAGGTATGGATGATCCCATTCAACCAGAAATCCCGAAGGATGTGGTAAAGCCTTTTACGAAGGAACTTAAATCGTCGCTTGACCAGACGATAGACGCCAAGCTTAACGTAGAGCAATACGTCGAGATGGAGAGATCAAAAGCTCAACGGCAAAACTCAGTTGAAATATTCAAGGGAATGAGAAAGTACCCGAAATTTGTAATGACAACAGAACCAAGTGATATTAACGAGCTTTGTTAGTTGGAATATGAAACTATCACAAAAGACCTTGGCGACACTATGTCAATGATTGAAGCTGCTACGACTGTGGTGATCAAACTACAAAAGCTTGATAGCTTGAGTCAGGAAGAGGATTGTCTGATTAAACCTGTTGTGATTCGATTGCCGAGAGATGAAGCAGACGATAGAGCTGAACTAGAGGCATCTTGCTTGACGACAGTAACTATAAAAGTCCATCCGGTAAAAGAGTACGACCCTAAGGCAGTCCATTGGGACTATGGGACGAAGGAAGTAGATGCTGTAATGAGATCTGGATGATTTTACGCCCCTAGGAAAGGCGAATCAGAAAAGAAAGAAGTTTCAAAGGAAGACGTAGAAAAACTCATGTCCATCATTAAAACCAGTGAGTTTGAAGTGATAGAGCAATTAAGGAAGATACCGGCCCAAATATCTCTATTAGATTTGTTCATCAACTAAGAGAAACACAAAGATGCACTATTGAAGATGCTAAATGAGGTGCATGTCCCTAAAACTATTAATGATGTGCAGTTAGGGGACTTTGTAGGGGCGATCCTTCTAAAAGACTAGTTAAGCTTCTCAAATGAAGACTTCCCCATGGAAGGGAGAGGACAGAACAAGGCCCTATTGTCGCGACCCGTCCGAAATTGGACGCGGCTAATGGATTACCGATCGCGAGCCCCCACTCTGAAATGTGGATCGCGGGCTTTGGATCGGCGCGAGCCCTCCCAGGCCCATACCAAATCGCGGCGGGAGTGTTTCTTTTGAGGGATTCGACGATAAGAATCGATCGCTTTCAACCTTCAGTGTGGTCGTGGTGGCATGTGCAACTTGTGCATGCATTTGGAGTCGCCACCGGTCTTTCTTGGAGGGTAGACCGGAAACCTTACTGACTGATTGGGAGAGATCGATCAGTTCTGCGGAACCAGAGATTTTGGGTTCGGGGACTTGGTTACGTCGGTGTCATTACCAACGCCCTTTCGGTACCTAACGCGAGTGATTTTCCTGACTAAGATTTCATGCAGACGCAATTTTGGGTGAGATGGGTTTGATTCAGGGTTTCATGCAGATTGGAATACTAGCCCTATCAATCACAATCAATTTAACGAGAGCGCAAGTCAAGTGCATAAATAAATCATGTCAATGCACATCAATTTCAATCATTGGCCTCCTAATATAGCCATAAGGGCTTTAGGGAAGATGTAATTTAGGGTTAGGGGTAAAATGGGAAGATTCGGGGACAATTAGCCCGAAGGGCAAAATTGTCATTTTTGGAAGGTTTGGATACCGAATTACCCAAAATATTCCATGGCCAGTTGTTCGTGGCCATTTCACATTTTTGAGAATTTTTTGGAATTTCTTGACTTTTCTTCAATTTTTGGAAGACGATTCGCCCAAAGGGCGAAATCGTCATTTTAAGAAGGGTCGGGGGTTCAAAACACCCGGAATGAGCCTTGGCCAGTTGTTTGTGGCCATTTCCTATTTTTTTGGATTTTCCTGGATTTTTAGAATTCTTTTGGAAGACGGTTTGCCGGAAGGGCAAAACCGTCATTTCGGAAAAGATCGGGGGTCAAAAGACCCGAAACAGGTGATGGCCAGTTGAATGTGGCCATTTCCTATTTTCTGGAATTTTTTAGAATTTTTCTGAATTTTTCGAATTTTTTGAATTTTTTATGATTTTATTGATTTATTGATTATTTTATTATTTTTTATTATTTTCTGAATTTTTTAAAATATTTAAAAATATTTTCCGGGCCGGGTCAAACCCGGCCCGCGCCTCTCGGGCGCCCGGCCCGACCCTAGGGGTCGACACCGGCCTAAAACGACACCGTTTTATTTTTTAAAACATTTTTCTATTTTTTACAATTTTTTTGATTTTTTTATCTATTTTATTTAATTATCCGAAAATTCCCCGGATCGGACGGTCCACGTTGTGCCACGTGGCTTCGTCACGTGCATCCGATCTTCCACTAGATCGGGCGACCCACAGAGAGACACGTGGCTCAATAATAGCCGTCGGATCAAAAATTAATTTATTTTCCTTTTTTAGAAAACCTACAAATCGGGCGCTCTAGAACGTGCCACGTGGCCTCCTCTGGTGCGTCCGATCTTGTACAAGATCGGATGTCTCTCAGTGAGCCACGTGGCACATCCTCGTCCGCCGGATCGATAATTCGAAAATTATTTATTTAATTTTCCAAAAATCTAGGATCGCGACACGTGTCGCGATCGTGACCGTCCGTTTGTTTTATTTGAAAATAAGCGGACCGGACCCCACCCGGCTGACGTGGCTGCCTACGTGGCACGCCACGTCGGCCGTTGACCGTTGACCGGTCGGAGGGTCGCCGGAGAAGACGATGAACAGTGAAAAATCCGGCGTGAATAGTAAAAATTCCGGCGAGGGTCGCCGGAAAATTGCGAAACGGGCCCGAAACTTGGTATTTTTCGCCCGTTCTTGCGGCATTCGACTCCTTAGACACTCAACATCAATATAAGACCAAAACATGGCAAGAAACACGTCGGGAACCGCCCCAAAAATCCGGCGACCGAACCGTCTCCGGCGAACCGATTTGCAGAAAATTTTTTGTTGCTCAAACTCGTTTTCTTTCATTCACATAGCACCCAAGGGAGATTTAGAAGCTTACCTACGGTCCTTTGATGGTCGGTTGCCGTGGGCTTCGCCGGACCGAGCTCTCGGCTCGGGTGTGCGTCGGGGAGCTCCGGCCATGGTTTCCCGGCACATTTCAATGCAAAATAAATAGCAAGGTAGGCGGAGGGATTGTGTTAGAGGAGTTTAGGAACCAAATGCGCAACAAATAAGGCTCGGGGAGCCTCGGCCGAGACTCAAACAATGCAAAGCCCATTTGGGCATTTCGTCGAACACCCGGCGTGCATAAGAAAAAATGAAGACCGGGGAAGATACCGACCTATTCCGCGACCGTCAACGGCGACCGAAGCTCCCCTCAGGCTCCAAGAGGTGCCGGCAAGCTTGTCTTGCTCCGGATTTGCTCGAAAAATCTCCCCAAAATTCTCTCCTCTCTCTCTCTCGGCCGAGTTCGGTTTTAACCGAATCTCCCCCCCTCACGGTGGCCGACCGCCCGCCTCGGCACGTCCACCACCTCTGCCAATGTCCCCTCACGCGTGGTGTCCTTTTTCTTAAAAAAAATCGCTCGCCCACGCTTGTTCGCCGCTCCCCCCTGTTCTGTCCACGCTGCTGCACATTCTGTGCATGCTGTCCACCAGACCCGGGTCGGGCCGGGTCGGGTCGGGTCGGACCCGACCGGCCCGGTTCGGCCAAATCGCCCAAATCGCCAAATTGACCCCATAAATGACCTCTTTTCATGAAATTGATGGCAAAATCGGATTCCTTGACATGTTTTCCATCAAATATGGGTATTTTCGTGAATCAATTTATTGAAATTCTGTGAAAACCCCAAATTGTCCCTAGGATCCGAAATTTAATTTCGCCAAATCGAAGGCCTAAACGATCGAATTAGCCAAAATTGAGCCCACCAATGGATTCAGCATGATGAAAACTGTTGGGCAGAGGTGTTTAATTTTAATGGGTGTGCCCGTGTGAAATTTAATTTCAAAAATTGTGAAACCGGGGACTAAATTGAAAGATTTTTATGCAATTAAGCCCTTTTGGTTAAAATTGATCAAATTGGAGGGCAAATTGACCCAATTGCATTTCAGTACTTTAGAGTCCAATGTCATAGCTTATAAAAACCGAGAATTGAAAATTAAAAGACTCGAAAAGGATTTTTTAGGCCCGGTTCGGGATTAGGTTTGTGAAGGAACACAATGCACCAAGCCGAATTTCCCTAATAAAAAGTGAAAATATTAAAGAGAGAATTAAAATAAAATTTCTGAATATTTTTTGTAATTTTCTGACCACGGATGTTATTTTTCTGATTTTTTGGGTATTTTTATAATTAAATAAATTCCAAAAAATATTAAAAAATTCAAAAACTATTTTTTGTTCAAAATTGGTTCCTAAGGCTAGGCTAAGGCTCCCAAAGTTGATTTTGCAATTTTTTGACTTTTTTTGCTATTTTTAATTAATTTTAGAAATAAAAACTAAAATAACGGATGGTCAAAAATCAGGTGTCAACAGCTGCCCCTCTTTGAGAGTGAGCTCGTCAGAGGTTGCTTTCAAAGACAAAATGACACCTGGATCTTGACCGACTCGACTGGGGGGGAAGAAATGCTATGTCATCGTACCTTCAAGTCTTTTGACGAATGCTCAAATTAATCACCGGTTTACTCTTGCAATTCAAACATGGGCCGGAGTGAGAGAGGCTTACGTGAAGCTCACCTGTCAGATGCTGCCGGTTGCGACGACTCTCAAGAAGATACCTAGGACTCGTTCAGAATATCCTAGGGAGATTAAGCCCTGACCTGTATGGTAGGTCATACCATTAGTTGACCCTTATGGCGGTTTCTACCATTAGTTGACCCTTATGGCGGTTTCTACCATCAAGTTGACCCTTATGGCGGTTTCTACCATTGGTTGACCCTTATGGCGGTTTCTACCATGAGTTGACCCTTCAGGCGGTTTCTACCTTTGATTTGGTTTTGACCCTTATGGCGGTATCTACCTTGAGTTGACCCTTCAAGCGGTTTCTACCTTTGGTTGACCCTTATGGCGGTTTCTACCATCAAGTTGACCCTTATGGCGGTTTCTACCATCAAGTTGACCCTTCAGGCGGTTTCTACCTTTGAATTTAGTTTTGACCCTTATGGCGGTATCTACCTTTGAGTTGACCCTTATGGCGGTTTCTACCATTGGTTGACCCTTATGGCGGTTTCTACCATTCAAAAGACCCTTATGGCGGTTTCTACCATCAAGTGAGACTCCAGACTGATAGGAATCTAAGGATGACGCGCCCGTTCTGTAGGGTTTGTCGGAGACTCGATCGTTCTGTAGATCGGTCTTGGAAAAGGTTTGCCTACTAAAAGGCTCCGCCTCGGAATGACATATCCCTTCTTGTCGGGACTAGTCGAAGACTCGATCGTTCTGTAGATCGGTCTTGGAAAAGGTTTGCCTACTAAAAGGCTCCGCCTCGGAATGACATATCCCTTCTTGTCGGGACTAGTCGAAGACTCGATCGTTCTGTAGATCGGTCTTGGAAAAGGTTTGCCTACTAAAAGGCTCCACCTATGGAATGACATATCCCTTCTTGTTGGGACTAGTCGAAGACTCGATCGTTCTGTAGATCGGTCTTGGAAAAGGTTTGCCTACTAAAAGGCTCCGCCTCGGAATGACATATCCCTTCTTGTCGGGACTAGTCGAAGACTCGATCGTTCTGTAGATCGGTCTTGGAAAAGGTTTGCCTACTAAAAGGCTCCACCTATGGAATGACATATCCCGTCTTGTTGGGACTAGTTGAAGACTCGATCGTTCTGTAGATCGGTCTTGGAAAAGGTTTGCCTACTAAAAGGCTCCGCCTATAGATTGACATATCCCTTCTTGTCGGGACTAGTCGAAGACTCGATCGTTCTGTAGATCGGTCTTGGAAAAGGTTTGCCTACTAAAAGGCTCCGCCTAAGGATTGACATCATTAAGGTCTCTTTTGGAAGGTTTACCTAACTCTAGGTTCACCTGAAGGCTATCCTGGGATTTAGGGGTTATCTGAAATCTCGCAGGAGGCCGAGTTGTCCTTTCGACATGCGAGGTACCTTTCTGGGATCTGGGGACTCCAATTATCCTGCAGAAAGCTGAAACCTGCAAACTTTTCATTAAAAAGGTATCAGTTTGGGACCTGGGTTCTCCAGGGATCCTGCAAAACATGACCCTATGAGCTTTTCTTGACAGAGCAAGGCATCCTTCCGGGATCATGGGTTCTCCACGTCCGATGAGATTGTCTGAATTTTAAAAAAAGGGTCTCATGACGCGGGTTCTCCACGTCCGATGAGACTGCTTGATTTTTTTGAAAAGGGGTCCTAGGACGAGGGTTCTCCACGTCATGCTAGGACTGTTTGATATTTTTTGAAAAGGGGTCCTAGGACGAGGGTTCTCCACGTCATGCTAGGACTGTTTGATTTTTGAAAAATGGGTCTTAGGACGAGGGTTCTCCACGTCATGCTAGGACCATTTGATATTTTTGAAAAAGGGTTCCTAGGACGAGGGTTCTCCACGTCATGCTAGGACTGTTTGATTTTTGAAAAAGGGGTCCTAGGACGAGGGTTCTCCACGTCATGCTAGGACTGTATGATTTTTGAAAAATGGGTCCTAGGACGAGGGTTCTCCACGTCATGCTAGGACTGTTTGATTTTTTAAAAATGGGTCTTAGGACGAGGGTTCTCCACATCATGCTAGGACCATTTGATATTTTTGAAAAAGGGTTCCTAGGACGAGGGTTCTCCACGTCATGCTAGGACCGTTTGATTTTGAAAAAGGGGTCCTAGGACGAGGGTTCTCCACGTCATGCTAGGACTGTTTGATTTTTGAAAAATGGGTCCTAGGACGAGGGTTCTCCACGTCATGCTAGGACTGCTTGATTTTTTTGAAAAAAGGGTCCCGAGACGAGGGTTCTCCGCGTCTACTGGGATTGTTTGATTTTTTGAAAAAGAGTTCTATCCTCACCCCTTTTTTGAAAGATCCCAAAATCTGTCGGGAATTCAATTTTGAAGCAGTGAAAGATTTTATCTTGACAAAGCTTCACTTGGGTCTGTTGAGGCGACATTCTGGGAGCTGGGTTATCCAGGTATCCTGCAGAAATTTGAGCCCGAAAGATTTTTCTTCACCAAGAAAACGTTAGTAATCTTTGGAAGAGAACGGTTGTCCAATCGACAAAATTTTATGACTTAAGTTTTAGTCATGAAAAGTGCACTTTGATGCTGGAGGTTATCCAAAACATTCTTGCAACATACAGATGTGATCACAAATTCCTTGCGCGGCAAATCTAGATCAACAGTTTGAAAATTCCAAAAAGAGTTTGTTCAAAACATCAATTGGAATATTTCTCGACGGGGAGGTCTTCTCACCTGTTTTGAAGTAATGATTTTTATAGGGGATGCACTCAATTCCCTACTGACCTGTGCCTAGGTTTTAGGCTCATTCGCAGCGCATACATTTTGATCGGTCGGGAGGTCTTCCACGGGACCGTAATGTTGGGCTTGGTATTGGTTTTCAAGGGGGACCCGCTTTGGAGTCGAGGCCATCGAATGAAAGTCTTCACCATCTGCTCCGGGTTTACAAGTCAAGAACCCTGCAAAATGAGAAAGAAATAGTCTTGCTCGTACCTCTTCGAACTAAGCTATATGTTAACCCAAGTGTCATAGTCAGAGAAGACTGTTTCAGGGTTATGATGTTGGTAGGATTGGGGACCGAAAAAGGCTTGTTTTTGGCCCAGAATTCATGAGGGGATTGGCGTTGGTGATCATTGCAAACTTGTCACCTGTCTTTTCCATTCTGCATCTTCAATCTTTGAGGCGCGCAACTACTCTGGAGGTGTGCACAAATTCTTTAGAGAGCGTCTCTTGTGGTATTAAGAGGTTGACAACTCTTTCTGTGTTTTTGCTCCGCGCTTGATACCGTTTGAGGAGTAGTTTTTGGAATCTGACTCCTTCTGAATTTTTCTTCTCCCCTTTTCAAACAGGTTTCACTGGGGATTGATACAAATTGTTCACCCAAGCATCGGCCTTGCTTTTACCAGGCACTTTGCTTTTTCTTGATGCTGGGGGCTTTTCTCATCATTTTTGAAATCCCATTTTTTTTCATCTTCATGGGATTGTGTTAGACATATAGTCTAAACATGCTTTAAATATTAGTCCGGGAATTCTCTCTCGTAATCCCTGAGTCTTGAACTCTTCCATTTTTGAAGTGGTGCGGCGCCCGTCTTGGAATGATCACCAATGGGTTCATGAAACGAATTTGCAGGCTCAACTTGGCTATGCAAAGGATATAGTGTGTGGGATAGAGAAATGAATGCTTCTCGTCATCCTATGGCACTTGGATTACCATATAAACAACACACAAAGATTGATGTTAGTCCGAGCAAGAGAATTTCTAACCATTTTCTCTTGATGTTGCTGGACTTGCCTCCATTTTGCCCCAATGTGGGGTGGTTCTTGACAGGGTTAAGAATGAAAACCGCCGTTCAAAGGGGTTGTCAATGGTCACCTGTAGTGTTTGGGGATATGAAACGAATGCCTCCGTCATCCCAATCCATGTAATTGCTGCGAATAATCCCTACTTCCGTAGGTCCAGATTTTACTATCTGATCCGCTCCACTTCTCTCTCAAGTGTGTATAGGACGTGTTTGGATTAGGCTTTGCCTCTCGTCTTTCGAGGAAACGTCCTTTTGAAAGTTTTGAACAACTTTTTATTGGAAAAATCTCTCATTTTCTCCAAAAATTTTACCCGTCAATGGGATTTTATGATGCACCATGCATGTTCTTATTCATGTTAAGGCAACCTCCTGTTTTAAAACATGAATGTCAATGAAATTTGAATTCTATGTCTTTTCTAGACATTAGATTCTGAAAGCTTTTCTTTTCTTCTCTATTTTTTATTCAACTTCTTCAATGGATTGGGGAAAGGGATACTTACCTGTCCTCCGCGGCTGGAGGTCCCTGAAAATGTAGAAGAAACATGTCATTGTATGTTCGCGAATTTTTCAAAAATCGGAACGATACATCTTACCCTTGGTCATGTGCTCCGACCAGTATGCGAGGGTTGTAAAAATCCTTCTTCGCCCTGTTGGCGAATCCCTGTCAAAGACGGGAGTTAGGTGTCAGTTTGTATTCCAAAATTCAAGATAGATTGGAACGATACTGCCTTATTCTGTTTTGTGTTTTCATTTAAACACAAACGCGCGGCTTATAGAATTTGGTCCTCTATCTTGTGGCCTTGATCCCTCCGTTTGGTTGGCGATAGATCCTTCTCAAGGATTTGCCCTAGAGGAGATCCATTTAAGCTTTCGGACGCATTCCAACGTCGTTCTTCAGAGTTCCTTTTATTCAAGGAAAAAGGAAATTTTTATCAGGATGCATGTCAAAGCATGTAATGTGGGAGCGATACTTTTTACCCTCCACTCAGTCTTATAATCAAAGACCATTTCTTGGAGTCCTGACTTCCAAGGCCGATAATTCTATTTGCCTCCTTGTCGGTGAGTTCTTTTATTTTGCAGCTTTCTGGTGCCAACAATTTTCTGTCCATCTTGACGGTGAATCCTTGTCAACAATAAACATTAAGTGTAAGTTCGTGTTTCGAAATTCGAGACAAATCGAAACGATACTGCTTTACTCTCGCTTCGCGCCTCCATTTGAACGCAAATGTAAGGCTTGTTGAAGTCGGCCATCTAGCTCGTGGCCATGATCTATCCATCTGTTTGGCAACGAAATCCTTCTCTAGGATTTGCACTGGATGAGATCAATTTGTGCTTTTGGACGTATTCTACGTCATTTTCTAGGGTTCCGTTTCCCGGCAACTTGCCTCTTGCAACGGATATTTCTTTTCGCCTCCACGTCGGGCGAGATCCTTTATTTTGTGGCTTTTTGGTGCCACCAATTTTCTGCCAAATGAAAGCAAACTCATGTTAAGCATGGAATCTTCGGGAGATCAAATTGGAACGATACAAAGTTACCGTTCACCCAGGTTTGTATCCTGGGGTTTAATTCTGATGCGGACGACTCTGTCATTGCGTCCACGGATTTTGCCAGAGAAGAAACGTCCTTCTTTGTCCGGCGCACAAATGATTTACTTGCCCCAGTTGGGTGTGATTTGTTGTAGCTAGGCGACGCTTGCCCCAGCTAAATTCATTCCTGTATTTTGCTATAATCCTCATCGTTTTCGGGGATGTCTTCTCTTTTGGGATTCATGATGACGTCTTACTGACGTATCACTTTCCCTCGTCAATCATTGACGCTTCTCATTTGGTGTAGATGATGGATGTTGCTTCCTCTCGTTTGTATTTGTGGGTGTTGTTCGTGAGACGATCCTCGATCACATTAACAACTGCTTTGCCCCAGTTGGGCGGTGTTCGTCTTGGCAAGGTGCCTCGGCATTCCCATGCTCCTTGACGATTTTCAATCCAATTTGAAGACGTTCATGCACCTGCATATGAAGAGACATGCGTGGGTATTTATCCGGCTTCACCTGGAATTTCAGGAAGGAGATATTCCCTTCGAGGCTTCGTCCTTCCAACATTTGAAGGAACGGTGTTCTTCAAGTATTTTGCCCCGGTGAGGCTTGTCTTGATGTTTTTCATCTCTGGGTTTGATAACCCTGGTCCGATGCACTTTCCTGGGGGTTCATGAGAATTTTCCCCGATTTGGCTTCTCAAAGAAAATGGGAGGGACTTGCTCCCACGGATTTTGGTCGATTCTGGTCATCTATCTCAATCGCTAGAGTTTTCGATTACTTTCTTCTGTCTCTAGACAGCTTGACATTCTTGGGATTTGTCATGTGGCGGGCTGGTGATTCTCCCGATCATAGTTGCCCTTTGAGGTATTTGATGTTTCCCTGTTGAAGAGAAAAAACCTCATAAGTAAAGGGCATGTACAATTGACTATTGGAGTCGATACAATTTACCCTTGAAAATTATCCTGCGGGAACCGGCATTTCTTCCTTTGGGTTCTCTGTATGCAGGATATGTGCATGATATGCATGATGCATGTTATGTATGCCAGCAACGAAAAATGAGTTCGTGCTTTTCACTCTATTCAGAGAGAGCATTTTTATCAGATGTGTCAATCTACAAAACTTGAATTTCTCTTTTCAAGTGTTCTTTTCACATAAATTTCTAAATGATAAGAAACTTCTTGAGGTTTTTCTCAAAAGTTTTGTTCACAAATTGAGCCATTAGAACGCTCTTGAAAATATTTAGCCAGAATGCATGTCTGAGATGCCATGAAAATGGGTACTCCCTGTTTGTCATTGGAAAGCATTGCATCCTGAGTCCTCTGCTTTTGATCATCATCTGAGAGGAAAATGAAGGGAAGCATTATTCTCTCATCAAGAAAATAATCATTTTGGAACGATACGTCCTTTTACCGAATGGATGGTTCTGCATCGTTCTCCTTCTCATTTAGAAGGGTTTGATGCGTTTTGCTTTTGATGGATTACTCCACTTCATCATGATTCATGGGCGGTAACTGCTTCAGGGACTCCCCCTACGTATCCCAATGGTGAATTCGGCACATCCTACATTTGGTACCCTTTCCGGGTAGAGAGTGATTTGCCCCCAGCCACTGGACGCTTTGTCTGGGGCTGGCCGATTTAGTTGTAGGCGATCTGATCATGCCGTATCGGTGTATTCAATCTTCCGAAGATCTGAGCATTTGATGTTCTGCAACGTTTGACACTCCTTGGTCTCATCCATGCATTCCAAATTCTTCATGCTTATTTTGCCTTGTCGTCATTTTATGACGTCCCTCGATCATTCTGTTGTTTGACATCAGCAAGCACGGGTTTACTTGTGGCTGAGTACTTCAACATCCTGGAGTGTTACTTCACAAGCAACAATTTTCTTCATTGTGTCTTGTCGCATTCACCTTACGCTTTAACAATCTTTTACTCCACCTGTACGATGAAATGAATGAGTGACTTGATTGCTGCATAAGGAGCTTTAATTGAAACGACTACGGATTTACTATCCCTGCTCTGGTCACTTCAATGGGCCCGTTCATTCTCGTCATCACCTACGAGAATGAGAAACCATATCAACTCGTGAACCAGTCAATCCGATTTGGAACGGATACAACTTTTTGGCTTAGGGAGAGCCGGTCCTAATTAGGTTGCTCTTCCTTCGTGCTGCCTGTTTGGGATTCAACCCGATTTGGTCCATCTTGTCTTTACAAGCCCAATGGGTGACATCTGATAGAGGCACATTCCTTTTCATCTTGTAGGGAAGACAAATTTTCCTTCATTTATCTTTGACCCTCTTATCCTGTTTTTCACCTGAGAGGAAAAGATAGGAAATATTATGCCGGTATCTGATCGAAAATCAATTAGGAACGACACGTCTTTACACTTTATCCGGCTGCCCCGGTCAGGTGGCGTCTGCCCTAGTTGAGTGGGATATGCCCCAATCGACTGCTTTGATCCTTTCACAATTTTTTACGGTTCCCTTTTCAATTAGGGGATATCTGCCGTTCGGAGCTTCTTGTCTCTTTTCATCTTGACAGGCTTTGCCCCAGTATGTCGTCTTAATGAGAAGTTGACTCATTTGTCTGTCTTCAAACATCCATCCTAGTGGCTCGAGTTGTCGACTAGCTTCGATATTCTTGAAAGACCACTCCTGAGGATCAATAAAACACGATCAACAAATTTTCAAATTTAAAGAGATTAGATTATAGCTAATTCTCTTCTGCATGTGTCTTCTTTGATTGCATGCTGTTCCACGACTTGAAAGATGGCAAAATGCCCTCATCAGTTGACGATTTTTCTTGATGATTCCCTGGCCGGGCAGTCAGGTTAGAATTTAAGGCTGTCGGGGGTGCCCCCCTGTGTGGTGAGGATGAGTGTCTTCATATCTGTCATCATTGCGAACACCTATGTCAACTGACTCTCCAGGGTGGTCAAGCGCTTTTCATTGCGACTGATTTTTCACACAAGTCCTCGGATTTTGATTCTGGAAATCACCTATTCGAATGACAGGAATATGTCAGAAAGGGAAGTAAAGCATAAATCCTTTCAATTTTATGCTTTCTTGTGATTAACGAAGATAAGGACTTTTACACAAGCCTTAACCTCATGTGAAAAATTCTCATCGATGTTTTTCAAGAGAAAACATAAAACTAAAAGGAGCGTAATCCATGGTTATTACTTTTGGGCAAATCCCCAGAAAATCTGTGGAATTTCCAAAAAGATAAAAAAAGCAATTCCAATGTGTCCTAAATTCAGTGGGAAATAGGACATCCAAATTGGAATGATTTCCCGAAGGTAATTTGGATATCATGTCTCTTCTTGAATTCAGGAAACATGGACGACTTTAGTTAATTACCAAGGATTACCAATGATGCATGCTATAGACCGGTTCAATTCCATGTCCGGCGCACCATGAAATGAATGTTAGATTCTCGTACTTGGGTTAAGCATGCCAAGTGTGAGTTCTAACGAAAATTTCATCTGGGTAAGACATGCAATTGAACCGAAAAATCCGGATGGTTGAGAGAAATTCCAGTGTCACATTCCAATGTTAAGACACTTAGACAAGACTTAGAAATCGAGGTGTAGAAGATAAATGGGATACCCATAGACGGGTGCTCCTTACATACTCGACGATCCTGATAAGAGAAAAGGGACGACTGGAATGTGACCCTTAATAACCTAAAGAGATGCCCCAAGTCGGGTCTTCGGGGGACGACGCCTGGTGTCTTCGGTTCGGCCCTTCGGGTCTTCGTTTTTATCAGATAACATCTTGACAGCGTCCGGCGGGTGTCTTGGATTTGCTGTTATCGCCTATCCTTCAATTTCCTGTATGGTCACTGGATCATTCCTCGGACCGCTCGAAAAGGGTAGACTCCGTTGACTGTCCGGGCAGTCTGATGGCGGATGACGCGTCGCTCATATTTGAATACATCCGGGATGTGGGACCGACTTGGAGAGATCATCTATTTTATCTATACTTTAAAATGGAATTGGACTCAACCATCGGACTTGATGAATGCAAGCATGTTGTGCAAAATGAAAGGCTGTAAGTGAATTTAAATAGAAACGGCGGGACCTTACCATGAGAGGTACCCAATGATTTTTTGGTTTTAGGTATACCAACCATCCATATACATGCGCATGAGACAAGTGAGGCTTGACTCTAAAAATCAAAGGGGCTTAGGTGAGGAACCTAGAGGCTTCCCTCTATCCGAGTCGATAAATTCGTCCATGAGCGCAATCCACAACAAATGGATAAAAGTCTCGACTTGGATAGTGAGTGGGATCGAATATGGTCGACCCCAGCGTAATCCACGCTAGAGCGTTGCATATCGATCCCTGATCTATGGCTACCTGAAAAGGTGATTTCGCGGCCTGGGTTTGGGCGCTTTGTGCAAAGTGTCGTGATCCTCAAATATGCAGTGAATCATGCGCAACAATTTATATATCAATCAGCGCTTCAAATCATCCATATAACATACATTCCTACGCCCATCCTGCATAAGACAATGTTAATCACAGACTACACCCCTTATTACTCCAATCTGCAAAAACATATAACACCTATCGTGAGCGGACTTACCTCATCTTCAAGAGCGCCTGCAGGGTTAGAAAAATCACTCAACGTTTTAATTACGGCCTAAGTCCACTTGAGGTCCAGAACCAAGTGTTCTAGAACAACGTCCCCAGTGGAGTCGCCAGCTGTCGCGACCCGTCCGAAATCGGACGCGGCTAATGGATTACCGATCGCGAGCCCCCACTCTGAAATGTGGATCGCGGGCTTTGGATCGGCGCGGGCCCTCCCAGGCCCATACCAAATCGCGGCGGGAGTGTTTCTTTTGAGGGATTCGACGATAAGAATCGATCGCTTTCGACCTTCAGTGTGGTCGTGGTGGCATGTGCAACTTGTGCATGCATTTGGAGTCGCCACCGGTCTTTCTTGGAGGGTAGACCGGAAACCTTACTGACTGATTGGGAGAGATCGATCAGTTCTGCGGAACCAGAGATTTTGGGTTCGGGGACTTGGTTACGTCGGTGTCATTACCAACGCCCTTTCGGTACCTAACGCGAGTGATTTTCCTGACTAAGATTTCATGCAGACGCAATTTTGGGTGAGATGGGTTTGATTCAGGGTTTCATGCAGATTGGAATACTAGCCCTATCAATCACAATCAATTTAACGAGAGCGCAAGTCAAGTGCATAAATAAATCATGTCAATGCACATCAATTTCAATCATTGGCCTCCTAATATAGCCATAAGGGCTTTAGGGAAGATGTAATTTAGGGTTAGGGGTAAAATGGGAAGATTCGGGGACAATTAGCCCGAAGGGCAAAATTGTCATTTTTGGAAGGTTTGGATACCGAATTACCCAAAATATTCCATGGCCAGTTGTTCGTGGCCATTTCCCATTTTTGAGAATTTTTTGGAATTTCTTGACTTTTCTTCAATTTTTGGAAGACGATTCGCCCAAAGGGCGAAATCGTCATTTTAAGAAGGGTCGGGGGTTCAAAACACCCGGAATGAGCCTTGGCCAGTTGTTTGTGGCCATTTCCTATTTTTTGGGATTTTCCTGGATTTTTAGAATTTTTTTGGAAGACGGTTTGCCGGAAGGGCAAAACCGTCATTTCGGAAAAGATCGGGGGTCAAAAGACCCGAAACAGGTGATGGCCAGTTGAATGTGGCCATTTCCTATTTTCTGGAATTTTTTAGAATTTTTCTGAATTTTTCGAATTTTTTGAATTTTTTATGATTTTCCATTTTTTATTGATTTTTTGATTATTTTATTATTTTCTGAATTTTTTAAAATATTTAAAAATATTTTCCGGGCCGGGTCAAACCCGGCCCGCGCCTCTCGGGCGCCCGACCCGACCCTAGGGGTCGACACCGGCCTAAAACGACACCGTTTTATTTTTTAAAACATTTTTCTATTTTTTACAATTTTTTTGATTTTTTATCTATTTTATTTAATTATCCGAAAATTCCCCGGATCGGACGGTCCACGTTGTGCCACGTGGCTTCGTCTCGTGCATCCGATCTTCCACTAGATCGGGCGACCCACAGAGAGACACGTGGCTCAATAATAGCCGTCGGATCAAAAATTAATTTATTTTCCTTTTTTAGAAAACCTACAAATCGGGCGCTCTAGAACGTGCCACGTGGCCTCCTCTGGTGCGTCCGATCTTGTACAAGATCGGATGTCTCTCAGTGAGCCACGTGGCACATCCTCGTCCGCCGGATCGATTATTCGAAAATCATTTATTTAATTTTCCAAAAATCTAGGATCGCGACACGTGTCGCGATCGTGACCGTCCGTTTGTTTTATTTGAAAATAAGCGGACCGGACCCCACCCGGCTGACGTGGCTGCCTACGTGGCACGCCACGTCGGCCGTTGACCGTTGACCGGCAGGAGGGTCGCAGGAGAAGACGATGAACAGTGAAAAATCCGGCGTGAATAGTAAAAATTCCGGCGAGGGTCGCCGGAAAATTGCGAAACGGGCCCGAAACTTGGTATTTTTCGCCCGTTCTTGCGGCATTCGACTCCTTAGACACTCAACATCAATATAAGACCAAAACATGGCAAGAAACACGTCGGGAACCGCCCCAAAAATCCGGCGACCGAACCGGCTCCGGCGAACCGATTTGCAGAAAATTTTTTGTTGCTCAAACTCGTTTTCTTTCATTCACATAGCACCCAAGGGAGATTTAGAAGCTTACCTACGGTCCTTTGATGGTCGGTTGCCGTGGGCTTCGCCGGACCGAGCTCTCGGCTCGGGTGTGCGTCGGGGAGCTCCGGCCATGGTTTCCCGGCACATTTCAATGCAAAATAAATAGCAAGGTAGGCGGAGGGATTGTGTTAGAGGAGTTTAGGAACCAAATGCGCAACAAATAAGGCTCGGGGAGCCTCGGCCGAGACTCAAAAAATGCAAAGCCCATTTGGGCATTTCGTCGAACACCCGGCGTGCATAAGAAAAAATGAAGACCGGGGAAGATACCGACCTATTCCGCGACCGTCGACGGCGACCGAAGCTCCCCTCAGGCTCCAAGAGGTGCCGGCAAGTTTGTCTTGCTCCGGATTTGCTCGAAAAATCTCCCCAAAATTCTCTCCTCTCTCTCTCTCGGCCGAGTTCGGTTTTAACCGAATCTCCCCCCCTCACGGTGGCCGACCGCCCGCCTCGGCACGTCCACCACCTCTACCAATGTCCCCTCACGCGTGGTGTCCTTTTTCTTAAAAAAAATCGCTCGCCCACGCTTGTTCGCCGCTCCCCCCTGTTCTGTCCACGCTGCTGCATATTCTGTGCATGCTGTCCACCAGACCCGGGTCGGGCCGGGTCGGGTCGGGTCGGACCCGACCGGCCCGGTTCGGCCAAATCGCCCAAATCGCCAAATTGACCCCATAAATGACCTCTTTTCATGAAATTGATGGCAAAATCGGATTCCTTGACATGTTTTCCATCAAATATGGGTATTTTCGTGAATCAATTTATTGAAATTCTGTGAAAACCCCAAATTGTCCCTAGGATCCGAAATTTAATTTCGCCAAATCGAAGGCCTAAACGATCGAATTAGCCAAAATTGAGCCCACCAATGGATTCAGTATGATGAAAACTGTTGGGCAGAGGTGTTTAATTTTAATGGGTGTGCCCGTGTGAAATTTAATTTCAAAAATTGTGAAACCGGGGACTAAATTGAAAGATTTTTATGCAATTAAGCCCTTTTGGTTAAAATTGATCAAATTGGAGGGCAAATTGACCCAATTGCATTTCAGTACTTTAGAGTCCAATGTCATAGCTTATAAAAACCGAGAATTGAAAATTAAAAGACTCGAAAAGGATTTTTTAGGCCCGGTTCGGGATTAGGTTTGTGAAGGAACACAATGAACCTAGCCGAATTTCCCTAATAAAAAGTGAAAATATTAAAGAGAGAATTAAAATAAAATTTCTGAATATTTTTTGTAATTTTCTGACCACGGATGGTATTTTTCTGATTTTTTGGGTATTTTTATAATTAAATAAATTCCAAAAAATATTAAAAAATTCAAAAAATATTTTTTGTTCAAAATTGGTTCCTAAGGCTAGGCTAAGGCTCCCAAAGTTGATTTTGCAATTTTTTTGACCTTTTTTGCTATTTTTAATTAATTTTAGAAATAAAAACTAAAATAACGGATGGTCAAAAATCAGGTGTCAACACCTATAGATACACAATGCAACGGAAAGAGAATAGTGCATGTGCTAATCGATAACAGATCCACTTTTAACATCTCCCCTTTAGCTACATTGAGGAGCTTGGGCATCAAAGAGGAGATGATTAAAACCTCCAAAACAGCTGTGAGAGCTTTTGATGGGATGAAGAAGACAGTGGTAGGCGAGATTGAGCTGGATGTACTCATTGGCCCTACCAAATTCTCTATAAACTTCCAAGTATTGGATTTGCCGAGCGTGTTCGGGTTCCTACTAGGAAGGCCCTAAATAGATGTTGTTGGAGCTATACCTTTAAGCCTACTGTCGCGACCCGTCCGGAAGCGGACGCGGCTAATGGATTACCGATCGCGGGTCTTGGATCGACGCGAGCCCTCCCAGGCCCATACCAAATCGCGGCGGGAGTATTTTTCTGAGGGATTCGACGATAAGAGTCGATCGCTTTCGACCTTCAGTGTGGTCGTGGTGGCATGTGCAACTTATGCATGCATTTGGAGTCGCCACCGGTCTTTCTTGGAGGGTAGACCGGAAACCTTACTGATCGATTGGGAGAGATCGATCAGTTCCGCAGAACCAGAGATTTTGGGTTCGGGGACTTGGTTACGTCGGTGTCATTACCAACGCCCTTTCGGTACCTAACGCGAGTGATTTTCCTGGCTAAGAGTTCATGCGGGTGCAATCTTAGGTGAGGTAGGCTTGATTCAGGGTTCATGCAGATTAGAAGACTGTTCCTATCAATCACAATCAATTTAAAAGAAAGCGCAATCAAGTACATAAATAAATCACTTCAACACACATCAATTCAGATCAATGGCTTCCTAGTATGACCATAAAGGCTTAAGGAAGGTATGACTTCGGGCCAGTGGTAAAATGGGAAGATTTGGAGGCGATCAGCCCGAAGGGCAAAATCGTCATTTCTGGAAGGTTGGGATACCGAATTACCCAAAATATTCCATGGCCAGTTGTTTGTGGCCATTTCCCATTTTTTGGGATTTTTCTAGAATTTTTTGGAATTTTTTTTGGAAGACGGTTTGCCGGAAGGGCAAAATCATCATTTTTTTAAAAGACCGAAGGCCGAAAGACCCGAAACAGGTTGTGGCCAGTTGAATATGGCCATTTCCTATTTTCTGGAATTTTTTAGAATTTTTCTGAATTTTCCGAATTTTTTTGAATTTTTTATGATTTTCTATTTTTTTATTGATTTTTGAATTTTTTATTATTTTTTTATTATATGATTTTTTATTTATTTAAAATCATCTCCGGGCCGGGTCAGACCCGGTCCACGACCCGGACCCGCGACCCAGGCCCGGCCCGCCTCCTCCACGACCAAAACGGCGCCGTTTCACGGACTGAGAACGGACGCCTCGGATCGAGCCACGTGGCATCTTCTGGACCGTAGGATTATTATTATTATTATTTCCGAAAATCATTTATTAATCTGAAAATTATTTTTATTTTCCTAAAATCCCAGATCGCGACACGTGGCGAAGCCACGACCGTCCGATCTGGGCTTTGAGTTATTCGCCCCGGGCCCGCCAACTCTGACGTGGCACGCCACGTCAGCAGTTGACTCGTTGACGGAGTCTCAGACCGCCGGAGAAGACGACCGGCACCGGCGCTTCTCGCCGGCGCCTCGCCGGAGTTGCTAAACCGACGTAAAAACGTCGTCGAACCCTCCCAATTTTGACATTAGATCAACACCCAGGCGTCTTACATCAATAAAGCATCAAAACATGGCCGAAGTAGTGCCGGAAAATCGCCAAACCGAACCCCACAGTCCCGGCGCCGGCGAGCAAAATTGCAGAAAATTTTTCTAGCTCTAAGCTTGATTCTAATCGTTCAGAGAGCATCTATGAGGGGTCAGGAAACTTACCTGAAGCTTTCCAATCGTCGGCGACGGCTCGAAGTCCCCGTCGAGCTCCCGGCCCAAACCAACGACCGGCGAAGTTTTCGGGCCATGCTCCCGCCACGATTTTATTCAAGATAAGGGTCAAATCCGACTTATAGTTGATTCTAAGGGATGTTTAAGGCAAGATATACACAAAATGAGGTCCCGGGAGACCCAACCGAGAATCAAAAGTTCAAACGCTCATTTAGGCATTTTGTCGAACAGTCGACGTGCGTTAAAAAAATGGAGATTGGGGAGAAAAACCGACCTGGTTTGGATCCGTCGACGGCGACCGAAGCTTCTCTGAGGTGCTGTGAGGTGCGGGGGAGCTTCGTCTTGCTCCGGTTTCCCTCGAAAATCTCTCCCACTCTCTCGGCCGGAGCTCCCTCATTGACCGAGATTCCTCCTTGCTTTTGACCATGGCCGACCGGCTTTTAGTGTTCCACCAACTCCCCAAAGGCGACCACCGACCCCTCCCTTTTGTCCCCCACGTTTGCTGTGCCTCACTTTCTTTAAAAAAATGGCCGAGCACTTTGAATTGGTCCCCCCCTGTTTTCCTTGTTCGGCCGTTGGGGTCTGCAAGTGCAGACCCGGTCGGACCGGGCCGGGTCGGGCCTGACCCGACCGGCCCGGTTCGACTTAAATTTGTCAAATTGGGCCCCAAATCGCACCCTTTTCATGAAATTGATGTCAAAATCGGACTTCTTGACATGTTTTCTACCAAATAAGGGTATTTTCGTGAATCAATTGGTTGGAATTTAGTGAAAACCCCAAATTATCCTCAGGATCCGAAATTGATTTTTGCTTAATCGAGGGCACAAACGACCGAATTAGTTCAAATTGAGGCCACCAGTGGATTCATCACGATGAAACCCATAGGGTAGAGGTGTTTAATTTCAATGGGCATGCCTGTGTGAGATTTAATTTCGAAAATTGTGAAACCGGGGACTAAATTGAAAGATTTTTATGCAATTAAGCCATTTTGGTTAAAATTGATCAAATTGGAGGGAATATTGACCTAATTGCACTTCAAGACTTTAGAATCCAATGTCATAACTTATAAAAAGTGAGAATCGAAAATTAAAAGACTCGAAAAAGGAATTTTTTGCTCGGTTTGGGTTTATGTTTGTGAAGGAACATATTGACCCAAACAGAATTTTTGAGATTTAAAGTGACACACTTGAAGAGAAAATTAAAATAAAATTATTGAATATTTTTGTGTATTTTTCTGACCACGAATGGTATTTTTCTGATTTTTTTGGTATTTTTAATAATTAAATAAATTCGAAAAATATTATAAAATATTATAAAATACCAAAAAATATTTTTTGTTCAAAAGTGGTCCCCGAGGCTAGGCCAAGGCTTCCAAAGTTGATTTTGTGATTTTATGACCTTTTTTGATATTTTTAATTAATTTTAAAGGATAAAAATCACAATAATAAATGGTCAAAATTCAGGTGTCAACAGCTGCCCCTCTTTGAGAGGAATCTCGTTAGAGGTTTCTCTCAAAGATAACATGGCACATGATTCCTAACCGACTCAACTGGGAAAATGAGAGAAGAAATGCTATGACATCGAATCCTTAAGGCTCTCGATAAAAGCTCAAATTAATTCCCGATTTACAACAACTTGAACATGGGCCGGGATGAGAGAGACTTACCTGAAGCTCACCCGTCGGATGCTGCCGGTTGCGACGACTTTCAAGAAGATACCTAGGACTCGTCATCCAGAATATCCTAGGAGATTAAGCTCTGACCTGTATGGTAGGTCATACCATCATGGGATTCCTAACTTGTAGGAACCTAAGGAAGGCGCATTCTTTCTTTGGGAATTGCCAAGGATTTTGATCCGTATGGTGGATCGGACCAGAAATGGTTCACCTACTGTAAGGTTTACCTAGGGAAACGACTCTTTCCGTGTCTGGAATTTGTCAAGGTTTTGATCCGTATGGTGGATCGGACCATTAGGCTAATCCTTTAGGCGGTTTCTACCATGAGTTGACCCTTATGGCGGTATCTACCAATAAGTTGACCCTTGAGGCGGTATCTACCAATAAGTTGACCCTTGAGATGGTTTCTACCTTGGTTTGACCCTTCAGGCTGTATCTACCATCATGTTGACCCTTCAGGCGGTATCTACCATCAATTTGATCCTTCAGGCGGTTTCTACCTTGTGTTGACCCTTCAGGCGGTATCTACCTTGAATTGACCCTTCAAGCGGTTTCTACCTTAATTTGACCCTTCAGGCGGTATCTACCTTTGAGTTGCTTTGAAAAGGGGTCTCATGACGAGGGTTCTCCACGTCCGATGAGACTGCTTGATATTTTTGAAAAGGGTGTCCTAGGACGAGAGTTCTCCACGTCTGCTAGGACAGTTTGTTGACTTCTTTTGAAAAGGGGTTCTATCCTCACCCCCCTTTTTTTTGAAAGATCCCAAAATTTGCCGGGAATTCAGTTTTGAAGCAGAAAAAGATTTTATTTTGACAAAGCTTCATTTGATTCTGTTGAGGCGACATTCTGGGAGCTGGGTTCTCCAGGTATCCTGCAGAAAGTTCAAACCTGAAAGATTTTTCTTCACCGAGAAAACGTTAGTAATCTTTGGGAAGACCACGGCTGTCCATTTGACAAAAACCGTATGACTTAAGTTTTAATCGTGAAATGTGCATTTTGATGCTGGAGGTTATCCAAAGCATTCTTGCAACATGCAAATGTGATCACAAATCCCTTGCACGAAAAATCTGGACCAAACAATTTGAAATTTCCAAAAAGAGTTTGTTCAAAACATCTATTGGAGAATTTCTCATCCAAGAGGGCTCCTCACCGCTCTGTGATAATGGTCTTTTGTAAGGAATGCGCTCAACTTCCTATTAACCTGTGCCTAGGTTTTAGGATCATTCGCAGCGCATACATTTTGATCGGTCGGGAGGTCTTCCATGGGACCGTAATGTTGGGCTTGGTTATTGATCTTCAAGAGGGACTCACTTTTGAGTCAAGATCATTTGAATGAAATTCTTCACCATCTGCTCCGGGTTTACAAGTCGAGAACCCTGCAAAATGAGAAAGAAATAGTCTTGCTCGTACTTCTTCGAGCTAAGCTATATGTTAACCCAAATGTCTTAGTCAGAGAAGACTGTTTCAGGGTTATGACATTGGTAGGATTGGGGACCGAAAAAGGCTTGTTTTTGGCCCAGAATTTATGAGGGAATTGACATTGGTGATCATTGCAAATTCGTCACCTGTCTTTTCCATTCTGCATATTCATTTTTTGAGGTGTGCAACCGCTTTTGAGGTGTGCACAAGTCCTTTAGAGAGCGTCTCTTGTTGCATTCAGAGACCGATAATTCTCTTTATATCTTTGCTCCGCGCTTGACGCCATTTGGGGAGTAGCCCTTTTGATACTACTCTTTTAGGAATTTCCTCTTTTCCCGACCAGACTTTACTGGGGATCAATCAAACAGCTTATGCGAGCATCGGCCTTGCTTTTACCAGGCACTTTGCTTTTTCTTATCTGATGCTGGGGATTTCTTTAATCCCTTGTCGCAAGCGGGATGCTTGGCAATTGTGCTAGATATATGACTTGGCTCTTAGCACGCTTGAGTATCGACTTAGTAGCTTTTTCGTAAACCCTAGGTCTTGAACTCCCTCGTTTCTGAAGTGATGTTGCATCCGTCTTGGAAAGTGCAATGATCACCAACGGGTTTATGAAATGATTTTGCAGGCTCAACTTGGCTATGCAAAGGATTCGGTGTGTGGGATAGAGAAATGAATGCTTCTCATCATCCTATGGCACTTGGATTACCATATAAACAACACACAAAGATTAATGTTAGTCCGAGCAAGAAAATTTCTAACCATTTCCTCCTGATGCTGCTGGACTCACCTCTATTTTGCCCCGATGTGGGGTGGTTCTTGACAGGGTTAAGAATGAAAATCGCCGTTCAAGGGGTTATCAACGGTTACCTGTAGTGTTTAGGGGATATGAAACGAACGCCTCCGTCGTCCCAATCCATGTAATCGCTGCGAATGGTCCCTACCTCCGTAGGTACAGATTTTGCCATCCGATTCACTTCCCTCATCTCTCAAGTGTATGTAGGATGTGTTTGGACTGGGTTCGCCTCTCTTTTGAGTAAACTTCCTTTTGAATGATTTGACAAATAATCATATTTGGAAAAATTCATTTCTTTCTTTCCCAAAATTTATCCATCGAGGGGATTTTGTGATGTATCGTGCATGTTTTATTCATGCTTTGGGCAACCTCCCGATTTAAATCATGAACATCGATGCATTGGATAATTTCCATGACGGCTAAAGGGATTTTGACATTTTTTTTTTATCTCCAGCTAACTGGGAAAGGGATACTTACCTACTTGTCGCGGCTGCAGACCCCTGAAAATGTAAAAGAAGCATATCATTGCATGTTCACGAATTTTTCGAAAATCGAAACGATACATCCTACCCTCATGTACCCTAACAGGTAGTATGTGTGATGTGAAAACTTGTTCGTCTCCAAGGTGATTCCCCTGTCAAGGATAAACAACGAGTATCAATTCATATTCTCAAATTCAAGACAAATTGGGACGATACAACTTTACTCTTGGTTCTCATCCCGTTCTGACGTTGCGTATTGATATGAACCACGTCTATCAAATCCGCCTATCCATGCTTGGAATATTTGCAACATCAATGGTTCAGCTGCCCCCGGTTGGGCAACGTCTGTTCTGTTATTTGAACGGATGGCTCTTTGAGTGATTTATCCTCGTTTATCACCTGAGAAGGGAAAGAAAAGAGACATTACTTCGGTATTCAATTGAAGATCGTTTAGGAACGATACATCGTTTTACCAAATGGGAGGCTTCGCGGCCAAACGTATTTCGTATTGAAGGGGTAGATCCCATTATGCTCCGCGGGTGATAGTCATTGTTCATGGAACTTGCTCCACGGATTAAGTGATTAATCCACGGCCCTCGGCTTGAAGATGCTCAAAGGGTGATGTTGACACTCACGCGCAATTAGTTCTAGATATTAATGAAAGATGTTCCCGTGGGAACCTTACAGTGCGATCAACAACATATTCAATAGGAGTATTCAACCCCTTTCCTCTAAGCATTTGTCATCGAGTAGCCATGCCTTGCATCAGACGTTTGATCACCGGCCTTGCGTCACCACTGCGATGGTCCTCCGGCTCCAAATTGATCGAGCCAAAGATTGAACTCATCGCCAAGGAAATTGCTCGGGTCTTCGAGCCATTGATGTTCAAGTTGGGTATCAACGATTGTTGGGGGTAGATTTCTTTCATTGCCTTCGTTGTGAGGGATTGGAGTCTTTGAGCTGGAACCTTCATCATTGCCCTGTTGGGGTTGGGACATACATTCCTGAAGAGTATTGATCCAAGTGTCCAGCTCCTCATCAAGGAAATCAACTGTTCTTTCTAGCCATTGGTGCCCAGATTGGGTGTCGTCGACTGCAGGCGAGGGATTCCTCTCTTTGCTCTCGCCGTGAGCAATTTGACCCCTCGAATTGGAACTTCCTCCGATGACCGGCAGGTTCATATGTGCACTCTCTACCAATGCCAGATCCGCTTCAGGGACAGCATTAATGACTGATTCGCGCTCAAACTGAGGAATCCCTATGTGCTGGAACTGTGGCATATACTCTTGAGGAGTATTGAGATAGCTCGGCGGAGCATTCTGATTTGGGTTAGAGGAGTCGCTGACACGACTGCCGGTCCCGTCATTGCTGAAACACGGTTGGGTGCTCTTGGCTTTCCAATCATCGTGGTTGTAACTCTGCCCAGCACTTGAGCTCCAACCGGCTTTATGATGGTTTAACGCTATCCTCCCATCCTTTAGCAATCTCCTATAGTACTTAAGGTGAGACTCAACGTTAATTCTAGAGAGCCCCGGCACGTTCATAATCTCGAGTACACGTAGTGGGCTAGCCGAATCAACTCCCAGCTCTCGAATTGCATCAACAAATTTGGTGTGAAGTTCGTAGGTCCAGTAAAACCTTGTTCTCTTATCACCCAAAATATCGTCAATACTTCGGTAGTTATTCTCTACGGGATCTAGTCGTTTCAAAAGTTGTCCAGGGAGGGACTCACCGGCTTTGGATTGGCTGGCTGCGACAGCGAGTTCGTCATTGAGAGAACTCCACCCGTGATGATTCACATCCCATTTCTCAGAGGATGTTGGTGTTGACTCTATGGTGTTGACTTGCTCATGCAGATCTCTGACGGTATCTGGCTGTGTCGGAAAATGCTGTGGAGAATACGGTAACAGCTGAGCGTTATTCGTCAACAGGGATGGTTCATCGAGGAACACCTCGCCGAGGACAACATGATTACCACAATTAAGGCAGGCGGCCTTGGTCAGAGCTTTCTTATATCTCGCGCTTTCAGCTCGAAGCTTCTCATTCTCCTCCTTCAGGGCCAATAACTCATGATCTGCGTGTTGCTGTTTTACCCGGGTTCGTTTGTTGGCGAACCAAAACTTGACCTTCGAAAGCTCCAATCCTAACTTTCGGCTCAACTCAATTTTCTGTTGTGTGCTTGGATTGGAGCATTCATTGAAGAAAGCTTCGAGTTCTCGGATTTGGCCTGGAGTGTGGCGTTGCAGTTGCTTCCTTTTCCGACTCCGGTCATCATTGTATACTCCTTCTTCGTAGCTGAAGCCTAGAATTTCATCACTGGAGGAGTCAGTCTCCATGGCCTTCGGGCAGGATTCAGCTCCAGGATCTTCAAAGTCTTCCAGCAGTTCGTGTTCAGAGATGTCCAGGTCGGGCGTTTCTAGCAGATGGGAATAGCTTTTAAACATGATGGATCGGAGTATCTCGGGCTGATCTAGTTCACTCAGCTTTCTCTATTCACTCTTACGTGTTTGCTCACTCTAGAAATTTTCTCAAGTGATTGTGCGTGTCCTAGAACCATCCTTCAGGCTGCATATGAAGGCCAGCAAGCAAGCGCTCCTCCCGAGACCCTGCAATTACTCCTCGTCTGTCTTCCCCTTTCATTTTCCTCGTGATAGGATCACAAACTCTCTTGCATTGATTCGGTTTCATCGAGTATTGCGCTCGTCCCCTAGTTCAGTCTTCAAAGTGGTGGGTCTACAATCTTTCGGCGCCTTTTATGATTTGCTAGGCCCGAGAACGTGGGGAACAGCGGCGGATCCGCAATTAATGACTTCGTTTAATTCATTTAGCTCCATGGGAATTAACGCCATGACCTTCTCTCAAACCCTTTTCATCGTTTAAACGAAAATGGCATTTTCCATGTGCATGCTGTTACTCTTCATTTCAACATCTTGGGCGTTCGGTGAGGAATGAATTCGTGGCCACTCAAAATTTAATGACCGTCCCTGGTTTCAGATTTAAGGGATCATCGCAACTGAGCATGACGATGTTCGTCGATAGCGCTGGTTTTCATACAGAATTAACTATAGTCATTAAAGAAAAATGTTCCCATAGGAACTTTACAACGGATAAAATGAGTGATCTACTCGTGAACATGTTCTTCTTTCTATGGGTGTTCGTAGTGACCGACCCATCGTGCCCCGAGTCAGGTGCTAGATCATGGCTGTCCAAGCATGCCAGCTTCCCACTGATTGAACAAGGCATCGAGCCCCTCATCAAAGAAATCGTCTGTCGTGGGTTGACCAGCGGCAGGCAGAGCACCAGCCGACTGCTGCTCGAATGGAGGAGTGCGCACTCGCTGTACCTGTGACACGCGCTCTTGAAAAGTGTTGGAATGGCCAGGAAGGACATTCTGATCAGCTTTCAATTTGCCGGTGGTCGGGTTGCTAGCTTGATTGATGCTTAGATTTGGCCGGGTATCTCTTGATGCCTGAGCATTACAATGGCGGTCGCCCCTAGCTTTTGAGCTCGAGACGGATTCCTCCCGGTTTAGCTCCGCTCGACGCTGTTTTAATCGCTTTCTGTAGGCAGCAAGGTGATTCCTGACCAGTTCCTTACTAAGCCCCGGTACATTCATGGCCTTAAATATGCGCGTCGGAGTTGCTGAATCGATCCCCATTTGGTGAACCACGTCTAGGAATCTGAAATGCAGTTCAGGGGGCCAAGCGAACCTCTTCTTATCGTGGCCCAAAATTGCATCGATGGCTTGACGACTGATTAACTCATCTCCAGCAGGACCCGACCCTATCGAAAATTGTTGTGCATGAGGCTGATATGCTTTGAGCTGGTCGGCGGTAATATCCAGCTCCTTGAAACTGTAGCTCCAATCAAAGCGATGCAAATCCCATCCCCCAGGAGGCATTTGTATCGTCTTCGTAGGATCATCCTGCTCATGCGTGACTCCGGCAAAATCTGGTTGAGCAGGAGATGCCCCGAGGGAGTAGGGTGGTAAATGAACGTCTTCAATCATTGCGTGAGGCTTATCGGGGAATATCTCACCGCGGGCGATGAGGTTATCGCAATGAGGGCAAACGGTAATATTGAGAGCTTTTTCATACATCATGTTTTCTGTTCGCAGCTTTTGGTTTTCTTCCTTTAAAATCTCGACCACCTGACGTTTGCGTTGAGCCTTCGATTTAGATCTCCTATTTTGAAACCAAAACTGGATCCTCGACTGATTAATCCCCAACTCCCGGCTCAATTCAATTCTCCACTTCTTTTTCATGTGAGGGTTTTTACTGAAGAGGGTTTCCAGCATTTGGGTTTCCTCCTGAGAGTATTGGTAAGGACGTCTTCTTTTCCCGAGTTGAGCATCGTGGATGTCGTTGTCGTCGTCGCCGTGATTTTGATTTCCGTTGCCAGAAGTGTTGGGCTCCATGGTTTTGGTGTTAGACTTGGTCTTGGAATCTTCGAGATCCCTCAGTAGTTCAATTTCTGAGATTTTTGAGTCAGTCGCCTCTAGCAGCTGACAGTAACCTCTTAAATATGTTGGATTGAGAAATGTTTGATTGGTTCTTGCCCACTCAGAGTTCTCTACTCTCTCCTGTATGCTCACTCCCTATAAATTTTTCTTCGAGTGACTTTGTATGTTCAGGAGACGCTCTTCAAGCATCATTAGGCAAACGTTCCCCCTCAAGACCTTGAATTTCGCGCTTAGCTTTTCAACGTGATGGGACTGCTAAATCCTGTTAGGGCTTTCTTCGATAGTTGCGCTTACCTCCCACCTAACTCTAATAATGGTGATCCCGACAAATCTTTTACATCTTTTAATTGATAAGCCGGAAATCGCGGACCTAAACGAATCCAATGGTTCACGTGAGGGGACCTCCTGCTTTACCCCCTAACTGGGCTCCACCAGCATTATTACTGAGACCCTTCATCATCCTCGAGTTGCTATAAAATGAGGGATTAACGTATGGCAGGTTAGCGTTCTCGCATAATCAGCTTCTTCCTTCTAATCTCTCTATTAGCCTCGTCTTATTCTCAAGCCAACCCAACGCAAATGGCCTCCTCTCCCGTACGCACTTTTTCGACTGATGTCTTGGCCTAGTGGGAAAAGCTTTATAACCTATTGGGTCGCGGTTACACGCACATAACCGATCATTCTGCAACCGCGGATGAAATCCGTGTCCTGCTCGAGGACTTAGATACCACTTCCCTCGAAGGTACTACGCTGGGGAGGGAATATAGAATTTTCCCGACCCTCTTTGCACACTCCTTAGAGGCCTACCGTGTTGCTGATCGGGAGGTTCTCGTGGCTCGCGTCTTGCGGGCTAGTTACAAGGATCGGCCTGATCATTTGGTGCTGACCAACTATCTGGCCGATAGTCACAAAAAGGCCGTCGAGTTTGCCAATGAGAGGGTCGCGACGTTGCTTCGCGAGAGGAGAAACCTGGTGGATCAATTGGCCCTATCCCTGACCGCTGGCGAGCACGACCGCCACAATGTCCTATTGAGGCTGCAAAGCGACTGGCAGGAAGAACGGCTCGACAAAATAACCGCAGACATAGCTCACGGGAATGGATTAGTTCGGGACTTGGAAATAATCACCGAGGAACACGAGGTCAAGGTCACTGAGGTTAAGGGAGAATGCAGAAACCTTCTCCTCAAGCTTGCGGACCAGGACATGCGAAGTCGTGAGTACGGGCAGAGCATTAACAACATGGAGGGTCAGTTGGGCTCCTTTGTGTCGTTAATTAAGGCTCACTTTGGCTTTACTTTTCCACCCCGAATTGTATGACCTGCTTCTGAAAACCCTCCGCTGAGCAAAATAAATGAAAGTTCTCGTGTGTGTTTTAACTTCTGCATGGTTCCTTTCTTCGAGCGTTCGAACATCTTCAACTTGGGTGAGTCGAACCATAATATCAATAAGTCGAGCAAATATGTCCTGATTTTATAACTCGCTCATGATCAGATGAAAGAATAGCCTCAGACTTATCCAGGAAAAGATTTCTCTCTATCACCTATTTTTTACCTGCAAATGAAAAGACAGAATCAGAAGGAATAATTTGAAAAAGAAAGCAAAAACCCCTTTCAATCTTATGCTTACCCATGATTAATAAGGACAAGAACTTTTACAAGGGTTTTAATCTTGCGCGAAAAGTTTTTATCAATATTCCTCGAAAGAAAGTATACTATTGAAAGGAATGTAATTCACAATAATTGCTTTTGATCAATTTCGAGAGGAACGAATTACTCAAAAGTGCGAGGCATAATAACGTGTTTTAAATTTAATTGAAGATACGGCATCCAAATCAAGGCCGTTTAAGAACGAGAGTAATTTGGACATCTATCTCGTCATTAAATTCAAAACAACGCCGATATTCTCGGTCAATTATCGTGGATTACCAGCGACGTAAAACATGCACGAAACAATTCAAGTGTATAATTCCTTCTAGAGAAATTGAGATTGGACTACTCTATACGACCAAAAGGTCGTGTAAGACTTCCAATTTTAATTTCCTCTCAAGGAATTATAAACTTGACTTGGGAGTATTCGGATGATTAGAGAAAATGCCATCACATTCCCATGACCCGTCAAAAGAAATACAACCAAGTTCCATCTGAATGTATACACCAATAGATCCCTAATACAATTACTCTAAGGGGTGAGATAGAGAAAACCTCGGTAAAAATAAACCCTATACAAGAGGACTAGTAATGAAAAATGAAACAAAGGAATGTGATCCTAACGTTTAAGGATGCCCCAGTTTCGATCTGTGTCTTCAGGATCACTTGCCCCAACTCGTCATCTTCGTTGGATGATACCTCAATAATGTCCACAGTATGCTCCTCGCATACTCGGTGTTCGTCGTGGGATATCACCCTCCTCGTCTTCTATCAAGGACGTTGAAATGTCATTTAATCTAATCACCGGAATGCATAGAATGAAATGCCTATATTTATATGCACTGTAATAGATTTGAGGGATAGAGAGTCTTACCAACCAAACTCGTCGACTTATGTGCGGTTTTAGGTGTACCAACCGCACAAAGACATGCGCATGAGACAAGTGATGATGAACTTCTAAAAATCAGAGGGTTTGGTACCTAAGGTCAAGGCTCCCACCTCGAGTTCTAGAAAGAGCCGATTCCATTGCACAACTATCGTTGCATTGGGACTCGATCCATAGTTCGAAGCGAGCGGAATTGAAAAGTAGATTACCCCGTGTTTTTCCTCACGGAGATTCCATTTTCAATTCCTTCTATCATGTTCCTAAAGGCGGCGCCCGGGGTTTTAGGCGCGGTTGTGTGTGTCCACGTGTTGTGATCATCACAATGCAATTCATGCACAACAGTTTATCAATCAGCACTTCAAATCATCCACACAACATACATTCCTACGCCCAACCTGCATAAGACAATGTTAATCACGGACTACACCCCTTATTTCTCCAATCTGCAAAAACATATAACACCTACCATAAGCGGACTTACCTCACCTTCAAGAGCGCCTGCATGGTTAGAAAAATCACTCAGCGTTTTAATTACGGCCTAAGTCCACTTGAGGTCTAGAACGATAGGTTCTAGAACAAAGTCCCCAGCGGAGTCGCCAGCTGTCGTGACCCGTCCGGAAGCGGACGCGGCTAATGGATTACCGATCGCGGGTCTTGGATCGGCGCGAGCCCTCCCAGGCCCATACCAAATCGCGGCGGGAGTATTTTTCTGAGGGATTCGACTATAAGAGTCGATCGCTTTCGACCTTCAGTGTGGTCGTGGTGGCATGTGCAACTTGTGCATGCATTTGGAGTCGCCACCGGTCTTTCTTGGAGGGTAGACCGGAAACCTTACTGATCGATTGGGAGAGATCGATCAGTTCCGCAGAACCAGAGATTTTGGGTTCGGGGACTTGGTTACGTCGGTGTCATTACCAACGCCCTTTCGGTACCTAACGCGAGTGATTTTCCTGGCTAAGAGTTCATGCGGGTGCAATCTTAGGTGAGGTAGGCTTGATTCAGGGTTCATGCAGATTGGAAGACTGTTCCTATCAATCACAATCAATTTAAAAGAAAGCGCAATCAAGTACATAAATAAATCACTTCAACACACATCAATTCAGATCAATGGCTTCCTAGTATGACCATAAAGGCTTAAGGAAGGTATGACTTCGGGCCAGTGGTAAAATGAGAAGATTTGGAGGCGATCAGCCCGAAGGGCAAAATCGTCATTTCTGGAAGGTTGGGATACCGAATTACCCAAAATATTCCATGGCCAGTTGTTTGTGGCCATTTCCCATTTTTTGGGATTTTTCTAAAATTTTTTGGAATTTTTTTTGGAAGACGGTTTGCCGGAAGGGCAAAACCGTCATTTTTTAAAAGACCGAGGGCCGAAAGACCCGAAACAGGTTGTGGCCAGTTGAATATGGCCATTTCCTATTTTCTGGAATTTTTTAGAATTTTTCTGAATTTTCCGAATTTTTTTTGAATTTTTTATGATTTTTTATTTTTTTTTTATTGATTTTTGAATTTTTTTTTATTTTTTTATTATATGATTTTTTATTTATTTAAAATCATCTCCGGGCCGGGTCAGACCCGGTCCACGACCCGGACCCGCGACCCAGGCCCGGCCCGCCTCCTCCACGACCAAAACGGCGCCGTTTCACGGACTGAGAACGGACGCCTCGGATCGAGCCACGTGGCATCTTCTGGACCGTAGGATTATTATTATTATTATTTCCGAAAATCATTTATTAATCTGAAAATTATTTTTATTTTCCTAAAATCCCAGATCGCGACACGTGGCGAAGCCACGACCGTCCGATCTGGGCTTTGAGTTATTCGCCCCGGGCCCGCCAACGCTGACGTGGCACGCCACGTCAGCAGTTGACTCGTTGACGGAGTCTCAGACCGCCGGAGAAGACGACCGGCGCCGGCGCTTCTCGCCGGCGCCTCGCCGGAGTTGCTAAACCGACGTAAAAACGTCGTCGAACCCTCCCAATTTTGACATTAGATCAACACCCAGGCGTCTTACATCAATAAAGCATCAAAACATGGCCGAAAGTAGTGCCGGAAAATCGCCAAACCGAACCCCACAGTCCCGGCGCCGGCGAGCAAAATTGCATAAAATTTTTCTAGCTCTAAGCTTGATTCTAATCGTTCAGAGAGCATCTATGAGGGGTCAGGAAACTTACCTGAAGCTTTCCAATCGTCGGCGACGGCTAGAAGTCCCCGTCGAGCTCCCGGCCCAAACCAACGACCAGCGAAGTTTCCGGGCCATGCTCCCGCCGCGATTTTATGCAAGATAAGGGTCAAATCCGGCTTATAGTTGATTCTAAGGGATGTTTAAGGCAAGATATACACAAAATGAGGTCCCGGGAGACCCAACCGAGAATCAAAAGTTCAAACGCTCATTTAGGCATTTTGTCGAACAGTCGACGTGCGTTAAAAAATGGAGATTGGGGAGAAAAACCGACCTGGTTTGGATCCGTCGACGGCGACCGAAGCTTCTCTGAGGTGCTGTGAGGTGCGGGGGAGCTTCGTCTTGCTCCGGTTTCCCTCGAAAATCTCTCCCTCTCTCTCGGCCCGAGCTCCCTCATTGACCGAGATTCCTCCTTGCTTTTGACCATGGCCGACCGGCTTTTAGTGTTCCACCAACTCCCCAAAGGCGACCACCGGCCCCTCCCTTTTGTCCCCCACGTTTGCTGTGCCTCACTTTCTTTAAAAAAATGGCCAAGCACTTTGAATTGGTCCCCCCCTGTTTTCCTTGTTCGGCTGTTGGGGTCTGCAAGTGCAGACCCGGTCGGACCGGGCCGGGTCGGGCCTGACCCGACCGGGCCGGGTCGGGCCTGACCCGACCGGCCCGGTTCAACTTAAATTTGTCAAATTGGGCCCCAAATCGCACCCTTTTCATGAAATTGATGTCAAAATCGGACTTCTTGACATGTTTTCTTCCAAATAAGGGTATTTTCGTGAATCAATTGGTTGGAATTTAATGAAAACCCCAAATTATCCTCAGGATCCGAAATTGATTTTTGCTTAATCGAGGGCACAAACGACCGAATTAGTTCAAATTGTGGCCACCAGTGGATTCATCACGATGAAACCCATAGGGTAGAGGTGTTTAATTTCAATGGGTATGCCTGTGTGAGATTTAATTTCGAAAATTGTGAAATCGGGGACTAAATTGAAAGATTTTTATGCAATTAAGCCATTTTGGTTAAAATTGATCAAATTGGAGGGAAAATTGACCTAATTGCACTTCAAGACTTTAGAATCCAATGTCATAACTTATAAAAAGTGAGAATCGAAAATTAAAAGACTCGAAAAAGGAATTTTTTGCTCGGTTTGGGTTTATGTTTGTGAAGGGACATATTGACCCAAACTGAATTTTTGAGATTTAAAGTGACACACTTGAAGAGAAAATTAAAATAAAATTATTGAATATTTTTGTATATTTTTCTGACCACGAATGGTATTTTTCTGATTTTTTTTTGTATTTTTAATAATTAAATAAATTCGAAAAATATTATAAAATATTATAAAACACCAAAAAATATTTTTTGTTCAAAAGTGGTCCCCGAGGCTAGGCCAAGGCTTCCAAAGTTGATTTTGTGATTTTATGACCTTTTTTGATATTTTTAATTAATTTTAAAGGATAAAAATCACAATAATAAATGGTCAAAAATCAGGTGTCAACAGCTACATCAGAAAGTACGATTTGTAGTGGATGGGAAGGTGGTTACCATACATGGATAAGTTGATCTCCTAGCATATCAGAGCAGCGCTATTCCCTACATTGAACCCGAAATTAAGTTGGAAGCAAGCTACCATTCCCTAGAGCTGGTGGCAGCGGTGCACACTCTCGTAGGGGCAAGATTGAAAACTCCTTGTATCTCCGAAGCCAACCTTTTACCAGCCAAGATGCTACTGGCATATGGGTACAACCCAAGAGAGGGTCTGGGCAAGTATGGTCAAGGAATGAGTACTCCTCTACAGTTGAAATCCAACGAGCATAGGACGGGCCACATTGGTGAGTCTACCTCTGAAACAGCAGGCCGAGGCCGAGGCAAGAGCCAGAGACACCATGGAAGAAAGAAAAACCAGAAAGGTTCCTTCATTGGTTATTCACCCTGGAAAGGCAAGCTAAGATGTTCAGCAGCCCTTTGAACGAGTATTTCAGCAAGGACTCTAGGTGGTTGTCAGAAGAAGATATAATCCCAGCAGCAGAATTAGATCTGGCGAACCCTTTTTTGGAGGACAACTTCGTGAATGTCATCATAGAGTGGCTGGGTGATGAAGCCTCTACTTCTAAGTAAAGAAACCTTGATGTGGACATCGAACCATATCGAGGAGGAGGTGCTAGGGACTCGCTGTTCTATCCGCTTGGCCCAATTACTCGAGCGAGAGCGAGGGAATTCAAGCAAGCTATCGGCATCATGGTTCAAGATCTTTGGAGTAGAGGTGATATTGATCTAAGAATTGAAGATTCTGAAGCTCCTTGGCGCAACACGATTACATTTAGCTTTGCGAATTCTGAACGGATTTAGGGCTAACGAGCTCTGAATGAGCTCAAATTTGGTCAGCTGAAGAGAAACGGCGTCCTGATCAATACTCATGGCCATAAGCCATGAGCTACAATGAATTTCGGCCATTCGACATCGTTTAGATGGACTTTTAGGCGTTTTTCTATTTTTAGTCGAATTTTTATTAATTAAGGGTATTTTTGTAATTTTTGCCTTTTAGGGTTAGCACCATATATAAGGGTACTTATGAGTTTCTGAAAATATAATATTAATTCAGAATTTTATACAGAGAGTCTTCCTCTTCTTCGAGTTCTTTTGAGGACTAGATTTTATCAATGTTTCCTTGTGGCGATCGATCGACTTATCGAGCAAGATCACGAATTTTCTTGTTCGTGGCATCTATAGCGTGAATTGGTTGACACATGTTCATCAACAGGTCACGTTCATACCGAGGTTATCAATCACAGGTTCGATTGGGGGTCAAGGTTAGCAATTCGCAACCCTTGGATCTTCGTAGAACGATCAATTTCCGCAGCGATTCACATCATCAGCATGTTTACATGCAATGCTGCAATGCACCTTTCACAAACACGTGTGACATCTCGTTTCATATGTGGCCAATAAAAATGTTCATGCAGTACTTCATAAGTTTTATTGATTCCAAAATGCCCCATTAAACCGACACTATGCGCCTCTCGCTCCAACAACTCTCGCAAAGAGCATCTAGGCAAACATAACTTGTTTTCACGAAAGAGATAACCATCATGCCTATAGAATTTTTCAAACGCAGCATGCTCACAAGCTTCAAACACTCTTTCAAAGTCATCATCATCGGTATATATCTCTTTGATATGCTCAAAACCTAGGCACTTTGCTCCTAAAGTAGTTAGAATTGCGTACCTTCGAGAAAGTGCATCGGCTACCACATTTTCCTTACCTTTCTTGTACTTGATTACATATGGAAAAGTCTCGATGAACTCCATCCATTTAGCATGTTTTTTGTTCAACTTTTGCTGTCCCCTCAAGTACTTTAATGTCTCGTGGTCGGTGTGGATCACAAATTCCTTTCGCCACAAGTAATGTTGCCAAGTCTCCAAAGCTCGCACCAAAACGTATATCTCCTTATCGTAAGTTGGATAATTCAATGTTGCTCCGCTTAACTTCTCGCTGAAATAAGATATGGGACGTCCTCCTTGCATCAACACAGCTCCAATTCCTGTACCAGAAGCATCGCATTCTATTTCAAAAGTAACACTGAAATTTGGTAAAGATAACAAAGGAGCATTAGTTAGCTTATCCTTCAACAGATTGAATGCTCTCACTTGCTCTTCTCCCCACGTGCTTCTTGATGACCTCGGTTAAAGGTGCGGCGATGGTGCTAAAATCCTTCACAAATCTGCGATAGAAACTGGCTAAGCCATGAAAGCTGCGCACCTGTCCTACAGTCTTAGGTGTTGGCCATTCCTGGATCGCTTTCACATTTTCTTCATCAACCTGTATTCCATCAGCTCCAACAACAAACCCTAGAAATACTAATTTGTTAGTCACAAAAGAGCACTTCTTCAGATTAGCATATAGTTGCTCGGCCCTTAAAACCTGTAAAACAGCTCGCACATGTTCAATATGGTCATCAAGGCTTCGACTATATATCAAAATATCATCAAAATAGATAACCACAAATCGACCAATAAAAGCACGCAGAACATGATTCATAAGTCGCATGAAAGTACTAGGTGCATTAGTTAAACCAAATGGCATGACTAACCACTCATACAACCCATACTTGGTCTTAAATGCAGTTTTCCATTCACCCCCTTCTTTCATTCTAATCTGATGATAACCACTTTTCAGATCAATTTTAGTAAATATGCAAGCTCCATGTAACTCATCTAACATGTCATTTAATCTAGGAATAGGATGTTGATACTTTACCGTAATATTGTTGATTGCTCGGCAATCGACACACATTCGCCAAGTCTCATCCTTCTTTGACACTAACAAAACAGGAACAACACACAGGCTAAGACTTTCTCGCACATATCCTCGTTCAAGTCGATTTGATGCTCTATGCCTCGAATCGGTGGTAAACCTCCAAGAACCTCATCAGGAAAGACATCATCAAATTCCTGCAATAAAGACACGACAGAACTAGGCAAACTCGGGTCAAGATCGTTAGTAGTAAACAATGCCTCCTTGTACAAAAGTACAAGCATCGGTCGGTCCAGAACCACAGCTCTCCTCACTTCGCTCGATCTTGCATAGAAATTCTTTTCTCTCTTTTCTTTTCTCTCTACTTTTTCCTCAGCTTTTACCACTCTGTTTTTCTCTGTCTCTCCTTTTCCTTGCGTCTCAGACTCTCTACGCACGCTCTCAGTTTTCTCACTTTTTCTCTCTGTCTCAGCCTCACGTTGTAGTTTCAATTGATCTTCATACACCTCGGTAGGTGTCATTGGCACCAAGGTATAAGTCTTCTGATCCATCACCAATGAATATCGGTTAGTGTATCCATCATGATGTACCCTCCGATCATACTGTCATGGTCTACCAAGCAAAAGATGTCCCACTTGCATAGGTACAACATCACACACCACCTCATCTTTATATCGCCCCATCTCAAATGGAACTAGGACTTGCTTCGAAACTTTCATTTCACCACTATCATTTAACCACTGAAGTCTATATGGTTTAGGGTGCTTTGTAGTTTTCAATCCTAATTTCTCCACCATAGTACAACTTGCCACATTTTTACAACTACCTCTATCAACAATTAAACTACAAATCTTACCATTTACCAAGTATCTTGTATGGAACAAGTTATCACGTTGCTGGTGATGCTCCTCCTCCTTGACTTGCACGCTAAGAGAACGTCTAACTACCATCAATTCACCTTTGACTGGCATCTCGACATCGCTACAGTCCTCCAATGGCGGCATGACATCATCCTCTTCCTCCTTGTCACTTTCAGATTGAATATCTCCAGGTCCAGTCATTATCATCACCCTCCTATTAAGGCATTGATTCGCCATATGACCCCTGCCTAAACACTTGAAACATTTAATTTCATGAGTTCTAGTGTTAGGATTTTCAGTTTTACCTGAAACCGGATTTGAACCATCTCTGCCATCTTTCTCCTTCTCTCTTGAAGTTTCAACCTTGGTGTTGTTTTCCTTCCAGTTCGGCCTCTCGTCTCTCTTCCAATTGGATTTCCAATTCGAGCTTGAACCTCCACCACTCCTGTAATTTCGGTCTAACTTCAATTGCCTCTCTACTTTGATAGCTTTGTCCACCAATTCTTTCAACTCGACATAATGTTGCAGCTCTACCACTCTTGCTATATCTCGGCTCAAACCACATAAGAATCGTGACATGGTAGCTTCGCGGTCCTCTACCACATTAGCACGGATCATTGCAATCTCCATCTCTTTATGGTACTCTTCCACACTCTTGTTACCTTGTGTGAGATTTTGCAGTTTATGGAACAAGTCTCTGTGGTAATGACTTGGTATGAAGCGCTTCCTCATCACCACTTTCATCTCATCCCACATTTCTACCGATCTCTCACCATTGCGTCTCCTGCTATTCACAAGCTGATCCCACCAAATTATAGCATAATCAGTGAATTCAACAGCTGCAATTTTTACCTTCTTGAGCTGCGAATATCGTTGGCAGTCAAATACCATTTCCATTCGTTTCTCCCATTCTAGGTATGCATCAGGATCATTCTTTCCTTGGAAAGATGGAATCTTCATCTTGATATTGCTAAGCTCATCATCTTCTCGATGTTTGAACTCTCGGCGTCTGTTTCTCCTCCCAAACCTGCCATCTCGGTCATCTTCTGTATCGGACACATATTCATCGTCAAATTGCCGCTACCATCTGGGTTGCGCCCTAGGCTCATCTCGCTGATTTTGTGGTCTCCCTCGTGGTGGCTCTCGATCACCATCAAGCCTCGTCTCACACCTCACAACTCGGTTGCTAAGTGCTTCAAGTTGCAAGCTCAACTGCTGGATGCCTGCTAAAATTGCATTATCCCTTGGGTTGGTGCCATCCTCCTTTTGATTTACTCTTTCTTGGTCTACCATAAATTTTTTTTAACTAAACCTACAAGATAACGTTAGAAATAAAAGAAATCTCACCACACTCCCTCACGTGTTTCGTTCAAGGTGTTTGTCACTCCCCTCGTGTTTAACTCAATCTAGGCTTTTTCTTCCATCAATTAAGCTCACACACTCTTGCCTTTTTCCTCTCGTTTCTCTTCTTCAAGCTCTTTATCAGACTAGAATCAGTTTCTCAAGCTCCTCACAACAATCGACTAAACCACCAAGTAAGATCAATTCAGCAATATACTGCTCAATTCAGCAATTTAGCAACTTTTGCTAGATTTGAATTCAGGTTCAATGTTTGCTACTATATTTTTTCTATTCGGTCCAATTTAGCAATATACCGATACTCTTTTTTTTCGTTTTTTTTACTGAATTTTTTTTGTCGATTTTTTTACTAGCTCAATACAATCAAAACAACTAGGATCGAAAACCCTAAGTCAAAATTGAAATCGCAGCAAGAACAATTCAGAATCCTAATTCGATTTGTAACAGATCCCCAATTCTATAAACCCTAATTCTATAAACCCTAGATTGCTGAATTAAAATCAGCAAAAGTAAGATAACTAGATCTTGTAGAACCAGCTCTGATACCAGATGATGTGAATCGCTGCGGAAACAGATCGTTCTACGAAGATCTAAGGGTTGCGAATTGCTAACCTTGACCCTCAATCGAACCTGTGATTGGTAATCTCGGTATGAGCGTGACCTGTTGACGAACCTGTGTCAACCAATCCATGCTATAGATGCCACGAACAAGAAAATTCGCGATCTTGCTCGATAAGTCGATCGATCGCCACAAGGAAACCTTGATAAGATCTAGTCCTCAAGAGAACTAGAAGAAGAGGGAGACTCTTTGTATAAAATTCTAAATTAATATTATATTTTTAGAAACTTATAAGCACCATTATATATGGTGCTAACCCTAAAATGCAAAAATTACAAAAATACCCTTAATTAATAAAAATTCGCCTAAACATAGAAAAAGGCCTAAAAGTCCATCTAAACGATGCCGAATGGCCGAAATTCATTGTAGCTCATGGCCTATGGCCATGAGTATTGATCAGGACGCCGTTTCTCTTTAGCTGACCAAATTTGAGCTCATTCGGAGCTCGTTAGCCCTAAATCCGTTCAGAATTCGCAAAGCTCAATGTAATCGTGTTGCGCCAAGGAGCTTCAGAATCTTCAATTCTTGGATCAAGATCACCTCTACTCCAAAGATCTTGAACCATGATGCCGATAGCTTGCTTGAATTCCCTCGCTCTCGCTCGAGTAATTGGACCAAGCGGATAGAACAACGAGTCCCTAGCACCTCCTCCTGGATATGGTTCGATGTCCACATCAAACCTCTTCCCTGCTTTTAATACCGCATTTAAATTTCATGCATTTTATTGCGCATTTAGTTTCCGTTGTTTGAAATAAATGTAGAAAATGCCTTTGGATCTCCGGCCGTTGGTCCAAACAGCATAACTTGTAGTGCGGCCCATTTTGCATTCAATAAAATCGCGTAAGTTTTGTTAAGGACAAATAGAACCACAAATCAGCCCAATGATGATATTTGTGACATTCCGAATTCCGACCCCTCTCAAGACTATGGAATGGAAGGATATTGATCGGTGTGTTTTAGTGGTATCTCGCTCGGAGCAGGCCACTCTCGAGTTAACTGACCGAAAGGGAAAGACTAACGCAAGGTCGGGTACGTGGACCTGAGGATTTTAAATAAGAAAGGGGGCTTTGACCATAAGGATTGTCGAGGGAATATTTTGGGCCAGCAGAGATCGATCTAGGAACGATCATGGAAAGCCTTGCTAGCATAATACGTTGGGACGCGGGTGATTCCGCTTAACCAATGTGTAATTTACGAGAATTTCCTAAATTGGATTCCGATGATCAGGACCGCAGGAACTAGTGATAAACCCTCGCAATTACATGACAACCAAAGTCGCTACAGCTTGAGAAAAATCCCATGGTCGATACGCGTAGCGCCCGCAAGAGTGGCCCGTCAGTTTGAAATATTGGAATTGCAGTCGACGATAATTCAACATGATCTTTGGCCTCGAATTTGGGTATTGGACATTGAGGAATTCCAACAATCTAAACGTTTGGACGACGCCTCATCGAAGATAATTAGGATTTAGATTCACCTCATAAGGCTAGAGAAGTGAGGCGTTGGATTAGAAATGGAAATTTACCTTTTGCCCCTCGAAGATTAATCTTACCTTAAGATTAGAATAAGGGCATTTTAGTCATTTGGAGTTCCCCATGGCTGCTGAAAATTGGAGGAAATAATGGTCATTTGATGCCAAGATTTTTAATACAAGAAGACAAGTGTCAAGATGGGAGTGGATGACATTGATGGACCAACTTTTAACCTACCATTCAAAGGAGTTGACCAAGGTGGACTAAAGTTAATCTCTCTCTCTCTCTCTCTCTCTCTCTCTCTTCATTTTCGGATGGCCACTCTCTCTCTTCTCCATCATCTTCTTCTTCTTCTTCCTCCAATGGCCGGCAGAACCCGTCGCTCAGCTCGTTGGCAAGGTCCGATCACCCCACTATTTTGATCATAACTTTTTCGACCGACATCGGTTTGAGGTAAAACTACAGCCATCTGAAAGCTTATCGTCTTACCTTTCTAGGGCTATATTATAAGCTCAATTTGGCCCAGTAAATCCTTCCGTAGGTCGATTTGAATGGACAAAGGTCTGGACGAGGCAGATTCTGACCGGTTTTGGAGAGAGTCCGTTTTTTGAGGGCTTCAAGGTTTCAAATGGCTCCAAATCTTCAGTGAGACTCTCTTGACTCTTAGTATTAGAGTTGGATGAGATGTGGTTGTAATTTTAGATGCATTAAGATGGGTTTCCATGTCTAATTTAAGATGGTTTTTTTGAGGCGAAACTGACCACTTGCACACCGAAGGGAATCGGCCCGATTGGAAGGCCTAGAAGGATTTTCTTGCTTCGCAATTGTTGGTGAGTCTTCTAGACTTGTTGATTGATGTTTTAACAAGATGGTTTGGTAGAGAATGGAAGTTTAGGATTGATTTATGGGCTGATTAGTGTGATTAAGAGAAGAACCGATTCTGCCCTAAGTTGTGTCTATGCAAACCGAACCTCTTGAGTGATGAGGAAGGTGTTGCCTTGTTATAAATTCATCGTTAAGGCACCTTGGGACGTTAATTGATGTGTTGACGAAGTGTTTACTCGATGGAATGGAGATTGGTAGAGTTTTATTGATGGAATCGTGAAATTTCTCTTAGGACCGTGCCATGCCTTGCTCTGGCTGTGAGTGGATTGAGCTTGGTGACTCAATTGGATTGGAATTGCTAGCTCAATTAAAGAGGTAAGTTATTCCTAAACTTTTATTAGGATGTTAGGTTACTAAAGGACGAAGCTTTGGGTTGGAATGAACGGTTTTATGAAGTGATTTTGTGAGAGATGCGAGAAAACCCAAATCTGTCCTATTTTGACAAATTGAGCTTGAGTGGGTTATGGCATGAAAATGTTGAAATCAAGGTTGAATTGAGGAGTCTTAACTTGATCATGGAATGTGGTTGGGCTTTTGACATGCTTTGTGGAGATTTCCGTTTCGTTTGAGTATTTTGAGTGAATTGAATCACCAATTGAGTTTCGAGATGATTTATGAAACCATGATTTTGTGTCAAGCCTTGAGTTTCGTGAAATGGCCGTGTTCATTAAATTGTCCGAGGCCTTGTTTGCATTAATTCGTGTGATGCACGTGCTTGACTGAGAATTTTATGATGGGGAATATGTTGTCCAGTTGAGGGACATTTGAAACGAATGCCTGGTTTTGGCGATGAATCTCCTGTGTTGTTTTTGAATGATGAATTTTGAGGCATGAATTGTTTTCTTGAAAAAAAAAAGCTGAGGCTTTCTATGACTAAAATTTTTATGAATAAAATGGCGTGTGGGATCGCCGAGGAAATTATGTGTGCACTGGCGTGTGGGATCGCCGGGAAAAATTATAAGTGCACGGGCGTGTGGGATCGCCAATGGTGTGTGGGATCGCCGAGAATTTATAATTTGGCCAATGTGTTGGGAGGGAGTTACTCCCATTGGACCTGACGAGGTCGTGCGGCTAGAGAGTCCCATACTGACATGATTCATCTCGATTGATAATGGGCGTCGAGAGTCGTATGGTGACCGAATCATCTCTAGGTCCGGACGCGAGAGTCTCATATGTACCGACGGGTCATATGGAGACCGAATCATCTCGCAGCCCTAAAGTGGGTGGCCCAAGATGGGCGGAAATGGAAAGACTTGTTTTATGAGAAATTCAAAGAATGGGTTTTGAGAAATCGAAAATGCCTCATGTTTGAAAATTTGCCTCATGATTTGAAATTGGCCCAGAGAGGGGCATGAAAGAAAAGAACGTATTTTCTGGATATTTCAAGGAATGATTCTTTTGAGAAAGAAATGAAAGCCGCCTCATGTTTTTGAGATGGAGTCTAGTGCTTGCGTGTGATTAAAAACCCTGCCTTTGTACGAAGCTTAGAGTTATCACGATTCTTCTTGATTGGATCAAGCTGTTTGGAAAGTACTAAATGCCATGTTTTGGAAAGTTCCCCGTTTTGCCATGCCAAAGTTTTTGATACCAAAATACCCACATTTTTCAAAAGTGTCTGGAGGTACTGGCAGCCTAGTTTAGGGTTAGGTTCGACTTACTGGGATTATATATCTCACCCCGTCGTGGGACAATATTTTCAGGTCCCAAACGAAGGAAACCCGAGCTTGCTATGGATTGACATTTGAGGAAGTCATTGGAGGCAATGGAGATTAATCTGATTAAAACCTTATGGATTGAATATATTCTTTGGAGTTAGAATTGTACCTGACTTTGATATTAATTAGAAGAATACCCTTTTGTCCTAAGTCCTCTTGTGTTTTATTTTTTTGGAGTTGTCCTCGCTTTCGCATGTATGTTTCATATAGATCTTTAAGCAATGGCCGTTGGTTCCTAGGAGATAATCAAAGGTAACGGCGGAGGTGGGATGCTCGCGTGCTCGCCGGGTTCGGGGCGCGACATCCCGGTTTAAGTGGTATCAGAGCAAGGTTAGCTCGATCCAAAGTGATTGAGGTTTGGAGTGATAAGGAATGATGACTTGAGGACGATTAGATAGTGAGGCCCTTAGGATTAAGTATTGATTATTGAATCTCGAGGATTTGAGGATTATAGGCTTGAACTTGTGTTGCACTTTAATGGTTATAGTATCGATCTCAATTGATGAATTTGAGTGGTGATATGATTGAGGTTCACGAGGAAGCAAATAGAAGTCAAATAGCATTAAGCATGGATTTGAAGTGTAAGTGTGTTTGAGGTTAATAGATGATTGCTTATGAGTAGATGGTCGATTTGATTTTATGATCGTGATTGTGACTTTGAGGTATATGGTTGATCCTAGGCACTAGATCTGTGAGATGAATGGTCCTTTGCGGCAATAGAAATCTTCTACTACTAAGAGTTGATCCGAGAGCGAATGTGATGTGGCGAGTATTGAGGATGGTCATTTGTGGAATTAGAAACCTTCCATGGATAGGGTATTGATCTGAGAACGAATGTGATATGGGGAGTGTTGAGGACGATCATTCATTGCATACCTTTATGGCATTAAAATGACAGTTGATGAAGGTGAATGCATGAGCTTATCATTATTAGACTTGACAAACTGTCGCTTGGTATGGGACGAGTTGATGGGATACCTACAAATTGTAATGAAGCATGTTATGGGACGTGTGGAACGGGACTCTCTTCGTAGATGTATGTCTTGGGATAACCTGCAACGACCAGGTCTGACGAGGGCAGGGAGTGTACGCCGGGACAGAGAGGTTCAGACAAGGAGCGGCTCCTGGCAGGCTTCTAAGATAGCAAGGAGGCAGGAATGACCCAAGTCATAAATTGAAAGAGAGAGTCTAGGTATCGGATTGAGTCTAATTTTGGTTAAGAGATGTATTGCACCAAGGTGATCCTCACAGTGAATTTTTAAATTTGTATGGTATTTTTCATGGCGTATGTGATTGGCATGGTTAGGAGCTTCGTACATGGCAGTGGGTGTTGTTTGAAAAAGGAAATTTACGCTTGTGTTTGGCCTGTATGGCGAGTTTTGGATTTGAATGCCGTTGGGTAATGTCTTTTGAATGTGAGAAAGCCTGTTGAGTTATTGTTAAGTCGCAGATACGTCTGGACTTAAGGTGTATACGTTTGATGCATTAATTTGTGGTTCGAGAGTTTATTTGATATTGACCCAGTTGAGTTTTGGCCTTTGCCTAGTAATTGGCGAATAGCTGAGAAATTGCCTAGTTGAGGCTGGCTTGATGAGTAGTTACTGATGAAGGATGATTTGAAATCCCTGAATAATTGGCGATTGATTGAGGATTTGCTTAGAACCACTAGGCGGTTGATTGCTTGTGATGGCTATGATGTTGAGCAGCTTGAGACTGCTAGGCTCAAGGATATGACTTAATCCTTTAATTCCTGAAGGGAATTGTAATAGCCCGAATGTTATGAGAATCTAATAAGGTTGAACGACCAGAGTATGTTACAAGAGGATTGTTAGCTCGAGCATATAAGATATGAAAGGACTCTAGAACTGAAAGGAGTCGTGAGAATTGAGTAAAGATGAACAACTGAAGTATGAGTGCTGAAAGAACATTTGGCTCAAGTTGGAAAAGTGCGCCAGACCCAATAATTGAAGGGGTCACGAGAACTTTGAATGGAAATGGGAAAAGTGGAAGGGTAGACAGACTGAAGAAGGAGTTGCCATTGTTACCCATGTTGTTGAGACTGTTGTTGCTATTGTTGGCAAGGTAAATGGTAGAGATCGTGGGAAGGACGATGTAAAATGAGAAATGTGGAAATGAACCATGAGAGCTTTGAATAACTTGTGAAGTGGATCATGAGGTTGAGATCGACTGAGGTTCGATGGAAAGATGATCCCGAAACTGTCTTTCTCTGGATTGAGAACTTGGAAAAAGAAACCTTAGAGGTTTTGGGTACACTGAAGAAAGGAAGTGATCCGGATAGTTCCTAGCCTTAAGAGGCTGTTGATGATTGGTAAAAGGTCACCAAAGGAAGATTTTTTTTCCTTGAAGGCGCGGTATTTAACTGGATTGCCTTCGTCAAATTGTGCAATGAAATGTGACATTCTGAGATTGCTCGAGAGCAAAAGTTTGGATTTTAATAGCCTTGCAAGGATCTGAAGACGATCGACCAATGTGAGACAGAGTTCTCAAGGTCGTTTAGGCATATACCAAAGGTGGTCCAAGACCCGTTGGGTAGGACAAAAGGCCCAGGAATGGATTGAATTCGAAGCCCCGTAGCTAGTTGATGCTTATGAATTTGAGAAGCTGTAATAAGCATAAATGAAAAGGTCAAATGATCGGAAGAGGTATAAGTGAGAAAGTTAACGCTTACGGATCATAGAAACTGCCTATAAGGAATGGCTGATAGGCTGTTTACCTAGGCGTAAGGCCCATAGTGGAAACAATTGAATTGATAGTCCGTCTCTTTTGTCATGGGAAGTGTTAAGGGAAAAATTGGCTTATTAGTTGCCTGGGTTTAATGATTCTATGAGATTGGTTGAGAATGAACTTAAACCATTAGAGATGGAATTATAAGCTGTTATTCCCTAAAGGATAAGGCGTTGTCCTTAAGAATGATTGGGCCATGAGATGGTCGCTGATGGAAAGAAAAGTGAATGGACTTGATAGTCCTGACTACGCGCGGTTCTAATGAATGGTTGAATAAGCGAAAATGGTGCTTGGATTATAGCCGCATGGTGACTTGATTTATTCGAATTGAATTTCCAAGATGTGGATATGTGGAAACCAAAAAGGGACCTCGATCCTTGAAACCTTGTCACTTGAGGTGATTGAGTTAATGAAAGAGGAAGGCTAAGTATGGTGGCATCTGAATTCTAAAGTAAAGGCATTGTTGTGGTATAGACGTCCTATGGAACGAGAAGGACAAGGTGGACTCGAGGCAAGGGAATGCCATTGAAGTGTATAGTTTCCTTCATAGAGTAAGAGGCCCTAGTGTGAAAGGTAGAGAACATCCGAATTGTCTTGATATTAAGATTAATCGTCTGGATTGAGGAAGAAGATGCAGAATTTGAATGATCCCTGGAAGTGAAGTCTGAGAAACTGTCCTGTAGATAGCATTGAATTCCAGGATAATGTCGACGTTCGGTTAAATTGATGAAATTGAGACATGGTTGCATTAGCTGGTTGTGAAACCCAGAAGCTGAGGCACTAATGCTTCTTGAGGAATGAGTGACAAAACTGAATGAAATATTGTATGGCCCTAGTGAGGACCCTTGAGAACAGAGAGCAAAGATATGAGCTCTCAAGTGAATGGTACCATGGACAGTTGAAATGATTCGACACTTGGAAGTAGAAGAACTAATAACAATCGAATTGAGTATTCAAGGAGTAATTGGATCGATTGTTACCGTCTTTAGAGACGATGATCAAATTATTCGAAGAGTCAAGAAGGACATGAACACTTGCTGTATGCGAAGAGTAATAAATGCGAGTTTCGGCTTAATAAGATGGCGTTTCTTAAGACGTAAAGTTTGTGGAAAATAGAATCCATGTGGACCCTTCAAGGGTGGGAAATGATAGTGGATTGAGTAAGGTCGATGTGAGCTACTAAGGTTTGAGGTTTTTCTAAACCTGCTGGATTATTGTGGATGATGCGTGAGAGGAATCCCCGCAATAGTTAATCTGGTGATAGGACTGACTAAGAATGAAACGTATCGTGAATGGATAGGTGAACACGAAGGAATTTTAAGGACTTAAGTCAAGTTGGTGATCACGTCGACAACGGCATTTCCGTTTGGAATTGGAAAAATCCTGATAACGTAATGACATGTCGTAGAAAAGAGATATGAAGCGTAACAAAGAGATCTGAAGTGGACATTGGGTGTATGTCGCGATAGTAAGACCCTACGAGTTGGAGTGCCGAATGCATGATTGGAGTTGGCTCGCAAACGTCCTTGTGATAAAGCTTGAGAAACATTACTTGCATGAAGAAAGGATGTGAGTTCACATAGACCGTGAGGACTTAAAGTATTTGGTTGCCTAAGAGAAATGAACGAGGAGCAACGTGAATGAATGAAATTGCTTAAGGACGAAGGAAGATATTTCATATCGCTATGGAAAGGCGAATACGGTAGCGGATGTGTATAGTAGGAAATTGAGCATCGTGTGCTTGGCAATTGGAGGGCAGACCTTACCTCATGAAGTGAGAGATTCAACTTCTAAATCGGAAGTTTGCCGATTGACGGGCATAACAACTACCTCAAGCATTGGACCTGAGGGTCAGGAAGAGACTAAGGTATGTTAATCCATGGACATTAATGACAAAGGGATAGTGTGAATAAAAGTGACAGGGAGAAAAATCCAGACTTATGAATACCTAGGGAAAGAACATTGAAATTGAGAGTGGGAATTTTAAAGTTCAAGGACGAGGAAACGTGCCAACGAGGAAAAGCGTAACCGTTGTAAGATTGATGGAATAAATAGTCATTGGAGAATCTTGCATGGAATCGAGGACGAACTACTAAGGACTCAATCATGAATTTGCCTCAGAAGTCGAGAAGGCTATGGTTCGATGTGGACAACAGAGGTTAAACAAATGGAGCTTATATGTCCTGGACAATACGAGTCACTTTGGCCATACAAGAAACGGTGAGGCATTGATACCCCCATAAGATTGGATGATTTCAAAGGTTGTAAATTTCGAGGACTAAATTTCTTTAAGGGGGGAAGAGTTGTGACATTCCGAATTCCGACCCCTCTCAAGACTATGGAATGGAAGGATATCGATCGGTGTGTTTCAGTGGTATCTCGCTCGGAGCAGGCCCCTCTCGAGTTAACTGACCGAAAGGGAAGACTAACGCAAGGTCGGGTACGTGGACCTGAGGATTTTAAATAAGAAATGGCGCTTTGACCATAAAGATTGTCGAGGGAATATTTTGGGCCAACAGAGATCGATCTAGGAACGATCATGGAATGCCTTGCTAGCATAATACGTTGGGACGCGGGTGATTCCGCTTAACCAATGTGTAATTGACGAGAATTTCCTAAATCGGATTCCGATGATCAGGACCGCAGGAACTAGTGATAAACCCTCGCAATTACATGACAACCAAAGTCGCTACGGCTTGAGAAAAATCCCATGGTCGATACGCGTAGTGCCTGCAAGAGTCGCCCGTCAGTTTGAGATATTGGAATTACAGTCGACGATAATTCAACATGATCTTTGGCCTCGAATTTGGGTATTGGACATTGAGGAATTCCAACAATCTAAACGTTTGGACGCCGCCTCATCGAGGATAATTAGGATTGAGATTCACCTCATAAGGCTAGAGAACTGAGGCGTTGGATTAGAAATGGAAATTTACCTTTTTCCCCTCGAAGATTAATCTTACCTTAAGATTAGAATAAGGGCATTTTAGTCATTTGGAGTTCCCCATGGCTGCTGAAAATTGGAGGATATAATGGTCATTTGATGCCAAGATTTTTAATACAAGAAGACAGGTGTCAAGATGGGAGTGGATGACATTGATGGACCAACTTTTAACCTACCATTCAAAGGAGTTGACCAAGGTGGACTAAAGTTAATCTCTCTCCTCTCTCTCTCTCTCTCTTCATTTTCGGATGGCCACTCTCTCTCTTCTCCATCATCTTCTTCTTCTTCTTCCTCCAATGGCCGGCAGAACCCGTCGCTCAGCTCGCTGCCCAGGTCCGATCACCCCACTGTTTTGATCATAACTTTGTCGTCCGAGGTCGGTTTGAGGTAAAACCACCGCCATCTGAAAGCATGTCGTATTACCTTTATAGGGATATATTATAAGCTCAATTTGGCCTAGTAAATCCTTCCGTAGGTCGATTTGAATGGACAAAGGTCTGGACGAGGCAGATTCTGACCGGTTTTGGATAGAGTCCATTTTTGAGGGCTTCAAGGTTTCAAATGGCTCCAAATCTTCGGTGAGACTCTCCTGACTCTTAGTATTAGAGTTGGATGAGATGTGGTTGTAATTTTAGATGCATTAAGATGGGTTTCCATGTCTAATTTAAGATGGTTTTCTTGAGGCGAAACTGACCACTTGCACACCGAAGGGAATTGGCCCGATTGGAAGGCCTAGAAGGATTTTCTTGCTTCGAAATTGTTGGTGAGCCTTCTAGACTTGTTGATTGATGTTTTAACAAGATGGTTTGGTAGAGAATTGAAGTTTAGGATTGATTTATGGGCTGATTAGTGTGATTAAGAGAAGAACCGATTCTGCCCTAAGTTGTGACTATGAAAACCGAACCTCTTGAGGGATGAGGAAGGTGTTGCCTTGTTATAAATTCATCGTTAAGGCACCTTGGGACGTTAATTGATGTGTTGACGAAGTGTTTACTCGATGGAATGGAGATTGATAGAGTTTTATTGATGGAATCGTGAAATTTCTCTTAGGACCGTGCCATGCCTTGCTCTGGCTGTGAGTGGATTGAGCTTGGTGACTCAATTGGATTGGAATTGCTAGCTCAATTAAAGAGGTAAGTTATTCCTAAACCTTTATTAAGATGTTAGGTTACTAAAGGACGAAGCTTTGGGTTGGAAAGAAAGGTTTTATGAAGTGATTTTGTGAGAGATGCGAGAAAACCCAAATATGTCCTATTTTGACAAATTGAGCTTGAGTGGGTTATGGCATGAAAATGTTGAAATCAAGGCTGAATTGAGGAGTCTTAACTTGATCATGGAATGTGGTTGGGCTTTTGACATGCTTTGTGGAGATTTCCGTTTCGTTTGAGTATTTTGAGTGAATTGAATCACCAATTGAGTGTCGAGATGATTTATGAAACCATGATTTTGTGTCAAGCCTTGAGTTTCGTGAAATGGCCGTGTTCATTAAATTGTCCGAGGCCTTGTTTGCATTAATTCGTGTGATGCATGTGCTTGACTGAGAATTTTATGATGGGGAATATGTTTTGTCTCGTTGAGGGACATTTGAAACGAATGCCTGGTTTTGGCGATGAATCTCCTGTGTTGTTTTTGAATGATGCATTTTGAGGCATGAATTGTTTTCTTGAAAAAAAAAAGGCTGAGGCTTTCTATGACTAAATTTTTTATGAATAAAATGGCGTGTGGGATCGCCAAGGAAATTATGTGTGCACTGACGTGTGGGATCGCCGGGAAAAATTATAAGTGCATAGGCGTGTGGGATCGCCAATGGCCTGTGGGATCGCCGAGAATTTATAATTTGGCCAATGTGTTGGGAGGGAGTTACTCCCATTGGACCTGACGAGGTCGTGCGGCTAGAGAGTCCCATACTGACACGATTCATCTCGATTGATAATGGGCGTCGAGAGTCGTATGGTGACCGAATCATCTCTAGGTCCGGAAGCGAGAGTCTCATATGTACCGACGGGTCATATGGAGACCGAATCATCTCGCAGCCCTAAAGTGGGCGGCCCAAGATGGGCGGAAATGGAAAGACTTGTTTTATGAGAAATTCAAAGAATGGGTTTTGAGAAATCGAAAATGCCTCATGTTTGAAAATTTGCCTCATGATTTGAAATTGGCCCAGAGAGGGGCGTGAAAGGAAATTGGCCTAGAGAGGGGCGTGAAAGAAAAGAACGTATTTTCTGGATATTTCAAGGAATGATTCTTTTGAGAAAGAAATGAAAGCCGCCTCATGTTTTCGAGATGGAGTCTAGTGCTTGCGTTTGATTAAAAACACTGCCTTTGTACGAAGCTTAGAGTTATCACGATTCTTCTTGATTGGATCAAGCTGTTTTGAAAGTACTAAATGCCATGTTTTGGAAAGTACCCTGCTTTGCCATGCCAAAGTTTTTAATACCAAAATACCCACATTTTTCAAAAGTGTCTGGAGGTACTGACAGCCTAGTTTAGGGTTAGGTTCGACTTACTGGGATTATATATCTCACCCCGTCGTGGGACAACATTTTCAGGTCCCAAACGAAGGAAACCCGAGCTTGCTATGGATTGACATTTGAGGAAGTCATTGGAGGCAATGGAGATTAATCTGATTAAAACCTTAGGGATTGAATATAATCTTTGGAGTTAGAATTGTACCTGACTTTGATATTAATTAGAAGAATACCCTTTTGTCCTAAGTCCTCTTGTGTTTTATTTTTTTGGAGTTGTCATCGCTTTCGCATGTATGTTTCATATAGATCTTTAAGCAATGGCCGTTGGTTCCTAGGAGATAATCAAAGGTAAAGGCGGAGGTGGGATGCTCGCGTGCTCGCCGAGTTCGGGGCGCGACAATATTAGTCTTCCATATGAAAGCTTGAGGCTTGGTTTTCCATATGATTTCTAGTTTTCAAAAGATTTCCGAGGAACAAGGATGTCCTAGGATATGATGACTAGTTCCATTTACGCCTGCACTTATTTTAAAATCTCTTTTGAAAAGATTTTTCACACTCATGCATGACATTTTTATATGATGTGTAGACTAACCATGCTCATGACATTTCAGGCATATCATCTCAAACATACATACTAGGTTGTTATGCGATTCGGATCGCCACGTCGATTGTTCCTACAACATTGAGGAAGATGAGGATGAGGGTTATGCATCTATCCGTAGAGAATGGAGTGTCTTCGAAGAGTCAATGCCTCCCATTTCAGAAGAACCAGTTGTTATTAACTTGGGTGATGCTACAGATATCAAGGAAATCAAGATCGGAGGGCATTTATCCGGAGATGAAAGGCTTAGGTTTACAGAATTACTGAAGGAATATCAGGATGTCTTTGCATGGTCATATGCTGACATACCAGGTTTGGATCCCAAAATTGTGGAACATACATCACCCACAGATCCTAGTGTTAAACCTGTCAGGCAATGCAGCAGACGGATGAAAGCCGAGTTAAAAAACAAATTAAGGAAGAAGTGATGAAACTTCTGAGGGTAGGCTTTATTGAAGCTATCCCGTATTCAGATTGGATTGCAAACATAGTCCATGTCATGAAAAAGGATGGCAAAGTTCGGATCTGCGTAGATTATCGAGATTTGAACAGAGCGAACCCAAAAGATGATTTCCCACTTCCTCACATTGACGTGCTAGTGGATAGTACTACGAGGTATGAATTATTCTCATTCATGGATGGATTCTTTGGATATAACCAGATCCTCATGAAGTAGGAAGACAAACCAAAAACTGCATTCACCACGCCTTGGGGAAACGTTTGCTATAAGGTTATGCCCTTCGGACTGAAGAACGTTGGAGCCGCCTATCAGAAGGCTATGATCACACTATTCCATGACATGATCCATAAGGAAATCGAGGTGTATGTCGATGACATGATCGCCAAGTCCAAGAAGGGACTTGATCACATTCAGGTGCTAAGAAAGCTGTTTGAGCGACTACGCAAATACAAGTTGAGGTTGAACCCTAACAAATGTGTGTTTGGGGCAAAATTTGAGAAATTTATTGGATTCATGGTAAGTAACAGGGGCATTGAGATTGACCCTTCAAAGATTCAAACTATTCATGAGCTAGCAACTCCCTCAACAGTGAAAGAAGTAAAGAGTCTTCTAGGGAGATTAAATTATATTGCCAAGTTCATCAATCAGTTATCAAATGTGGTTAAATCGATTTTCAGACTACTCAAGAAGGGCGCAAAAGTGACATGGGACACAGAATGCAGCCAGGCATTCCAGAAGATCAAGACCTATCTAGTCACTCCACCAGTACTTGTGCCGCACATCCCAGGTCACCCCTTGACCTTGTATTTGACTATACAACAAGAATCTTTGGGAGCCTTACTTGCCCAAACAAGCCAGGTAGATGGTAAGGAAAGAGCCATCTACTACTTAAGCAAGGAATTCACCTCGTCTGAAGCAAATTACGTACTTGTCGAAAGGGCTTGCGTAGAGACAATATGGGTACTTCGCAGGTTGAGACAATATACCCTACACCACCATATTCGACTGGTAACAGGAAATGACCCTATCAAATACCTCTTGGAAAAACCCGCTCTGATTGGAAAATTAGCAAAATGGCAAGTGATGTTGTCCGAATTTGACATCAAAAGTTCTCCACAAAAATATGTAAAAGGGAGAGCCATAGCCGATATGTTGGCAGAGAATTCGCAAAGTTACATGTCTTCTAGAAAGATAGAGGTGGAAGACTAGGTTTTGAATCTGGCAAAAGATAAGTGGGTCATGTATTTCGACGGCGCTGTTAATCTGTCGGGAGCTGGCATAGGGGCAGTACCGATATCCCATGATGGTCAACATTATCTTGTTGCTTCAAAGATGACTTTCCCTTACACCAACAATATTTCAGAATACGAGGCGTGTATTCTAGGCCTACGATTGGCCATCTCTATGGAAGTATCTAGGCTGCAAGTTTATGGAGATTCCATGCTCATTATTTTACATACACAAGGGGAGTGGAAAACAAATGACGCAAAACTTAAACCCTATCATAAATATCTTGAAGAGTTGATACTTAAGTTCGAGAAAATATCATTTGAATACCTGCCAAGATCTTATAACCAATTTGCAGAAGTATTGGCCACATTAGCCTCGATGTTGCGAATAACTGATGGGTTAGAAGTAGAACCAATAAGGATCGGCATAGTTGAAAAACCTACCTACTTTATGATGATCAAAGAAGAATTTGACGGAGAACCGTGGTACCATGATATAAAAAATTATCTCTTAAAGAGAGAGTTTCCCGAAGGGTGTCAGGCGAGAGACCGGAGATACATAGCCAGGATAGCTAGCAAATTCTTCCTCAATGGACAAGTTTTGTACAAAAGGTCATTTGACTCCACTCTGTTAAGATATGTAGATGTTAAAGAAGCAAATGTTCTCATGGAGGAGATCCATGAAGGTATATGCGGGCCACATATGAATGGCCATCTTCTCGCTAGGAAGATCATGCGGCTTGGCTATTATTGGATGACCATTGAATCAGACTGTTGTCAACATATCAGGTCATGCCACTAGTGCCAGGTATATGGCGATAAGATTAATGCGCCTCTGAAAGAACTTCATCAGATGTCCGAAGCTTGGCCTTTTTCTATGTGGGGGATAGACATGATAGGGCCTATCAATCCAACGACTTCAAATGGTCATCACTTCATCCTGGCGGCGATCGATTACTTCACAAAGTGGATAGAAGCCAGTTCTTACAAGAATGTCACTGCAAGAAATGTGGCGAGATTTATTAAGAGGGACATAATTTCTCGATATGGTACCCCTCGAGCGATCATCACAGACAATGGGTATAACTTGAACAACAAAATTGTCGACGATTTGCTGAATCACTTCGATATTAGACATCTTAATTCCTCCCCTTACCGCCCACAAATGAATGGAGCAGTAGAAGCAGCTAACAAGAATATCAAAAAGATCCTGGCTAAGACTGCAGAGAATTATAGGGATTGGCATGAAAGGCTACCATTTGCCTTAATGGCATATCGAACTTCGATCAGAACTTCTACAGGGGCAACTTCTTATGCTCTGATATATGGGGTGGAAGCTGTCTTGCCCATAGAGGTTAAGGTTCCCTCTTTCAGAATCTTATCAGAGACTAAATTCTCTGAGGCAGAGTATTTTAAACATAGGTGTGAACAACTAAATTTGATAGACGAGAGACGTCTTAGAGCAATCTGTCATGGCCAGGGTTACCAGAAGAGGGTGGCCAAGTCATTTAATCGGAAAGTTAGAGCCAGGAGTTTCGAGGTGGATGACCTGGTAGTAAAGAAGACTCTGCCAAATGCCGTTCATCCAGAAGGCAAGTTTACCCCAAATTACGAAGGCCCATATATTGTCAAGAAAATTCTCACAGGAAGAGCATTAATTCTTGTAAATTCTGAAGGAGAAGAATTGGGACACCATGTAAATTCAGATGCTGTGAAGAAGTATTATCCTTGAAATGAAATCAGATATTAATCATGTGGCTTGTCCTGAAACGATCCGAATCGCCGTGACGGTCATTACATAAGCATATCACGCATCCATACATACATTGGCATGTGTTCTGTTTTGCAGGATTCCGAGAAATAGACTTAGAATCAGATTCATTCAAATGGAACCAAGGGCAGAAGGGTCCTTGACATCGAGAACCAGGTGATATGTATCTGTTCCACCAAAAGTTAAACCATCTTTCACTCATAGAAATGTCTATTCTGTTTATATACAGGAGTGCCTGATAAAGACAGAAGACAGCAAAGGAGAAACACTGTAAAGTTTCTCACCCCTTGTAAGATAAAAGGACCAGGAGAATGAATGTCCACATGGTCAAACTTAGGAGCAAATCCGGCTATAAAAAATGAATGAATAATGGATTCCTGACACTTAATACATGCATGTTAAGACTAAAAGGTTATCCAAGCATGGTCAAAGTATACAGGATGCATCATTAAAATCCCCTGTGGAGTGAAATGCCTAGAGAAAAACAAAGTGATTTTTCCAAAGCAAAGGTTGTTTAGGCTATCTAGTAGGAATGTTCCTCCAGATAAGTGGCGAACCTAATCCAAACCCATCCTACACATACTCGAGATATGAGAGAGGTGTAAGAATAGAAAAGCCCGAACTAGGGGGTACAAGGGCCATTTGCATCGATTACATGGATTGGGAAGACGGAGGCATTCATTCTTCTTCATAAACACTGCAGGTAATCATTGATAAACCCTTTGAGCGGTGATTTTCATTTCTTAACCCTGTCAAGAGCCACCCCACATTGGGGTTATACAGAAGCCGTCCAGTGGCATGAACAGGTAAATGGTTAGAAATCTTTTTGCTCGAACTAACATCAATCTTCTTGTGTTTATATGTATTGATTCAGGCGCCTTAAGATGACGGAGAGATGTTCGTTTTTCTACCCTACACACTTATATCCATTGCATAACCAATTTGAGCCTACACATTCGTTTCATATACCTTCATTGGTGATCATTGTACAGTCCCAGGGTAAAAATGACCAAGGCACCGGTGGACATAAAAGCTCAAAAGGAGTTACATGCGAGTCTCAGAAAGTGAGGTATTCAAGATAGAATGGGACTCAAGTCACGTTCCTCAAAGAACGATCAAAGATCCTAGTTCTTAGGAAAAGACAAGGAAAAGGCGGGACCGAAAAAGAGAAAAAGCTGAATCCCTATGTATTAGTAAAGAAATCAAAAGCCTAACAAGAACATGGTTGATCTCCACCAAAACGCTGGAGGAGCATAAGATAGAATCTTGGGGACACCAAGGGATTACTAGATATCTCAACCCCCAAACAAATTCTGAAATAAAGAAGAACCATCCAAAATTGTGTGACAAGAGGCTACCCTTCAAATGGAATTGTAGCTAACTGCCAAAGCGGCATGCAATATCTTTCAAAGATTAGACCCATTCTCAAGATGCATAATAGCAAGAAGACTAAAGGCGCCCTTCGAAGAATTATCAATTCGGGATGGAACAGAGGACTGATCGGTAATGATCACCAGTGTCAAACCCTTCGTGATTACGGGCCAAAAATAAGCCTTTTTCGGTCCCTAATCCTACCAACGTTACAAACCTTTGCAGTCTTTTCCGACTAAGACGCCTAGGTTGATATATACCTTAGCTCAAAGAGGTACGAGTAAGATTATTTCTCTCTCATTTTTGCACGGTTCTTGACTTGTAGACCCGGAGCAGACAAAGAAAATTTTTCATTCAAAAAAGACTTAACTCAGAGAGTGAGTCCCCCTTTAGAAACCATGTCCAAACCCAACATTACGGTCCCGTAAAGACCTCCCGAGCGATCAAAATGTATGCTTTACGAATGGCCCGAAAATCCAGGTACATGTTATTAGGAAATTCGAGTGCTTTTGTTATAAACGACCAAAGTCAAAGAATTGGTAAGAAGCCCATTTGACGGAGACGTTCCAATAGAATGCTTGAAAGTAAGCTTTGGTTGGAAACTTCAAATTGTTTGATCCAAGATTTTCTTTACAGGGATTCTTGATCATCTTCGCATGCTTTAAGATGTCTTGGATAACCTCCAGTGTCCTAAGTCATTTTGCATAATTGTATAGATTAAAGTGAACCTTTACTTGCATTATAATTATCATTGCATCAAGATGACTAATATCTTTTTCAAATGAGAAAAAAACTCTCAAGTCTAAACTTCTATGAGACTCATGGCAGCCCTAGGTCCAAGAAGTACACTTTGCTCCGCGATGAAGAGCTTCAGAACCGTCTTTCTGTAAGATTTCAGGTTTGAGTTTTCTATAGGATACTTAGAGTCCCCAGATCCCAGAATACCACCTAACATGTCAAAAGGACAATTTTCATAATCGTCTTTCTGCGAGATTTCAGGTAACCCTTAAATCCAGAAAAATCTTATCAATGTTTTTGCAGGTTTGAGTTTTCTGCAGGATACTTGGAGTCCCTAAATCCCAGAATAACACCTTGCATGTCGAAAGGACAATTTTCAAAAATGGCTTTCTATAAGGTTCTAGGTAATCCCTAAGCCCAGAATAGCTCATTTGGTAAGCCTAAAAGTTAGGTACACCTCACTTGTATAAACCCTCGTTGATTCCTCAAAGTGTAGGATCAGCAAAATTTTCGACAATCCCTACATAACGGGTGCATCATCCATAGGTCCCTAGTAGAAAGGAGTCCTATTCACGGCCTGATCCCCATGACGGATCAAAAATTTTGACAATCCCTACAGAACGGGTACGTCATCCATAGGTCCCTAGCAGAAAGGGGTCATATTCAAGGCCTGATCCCCTTGACGGATCAAAATTTTCGACAATCCCTATAGAACGGGTGCATCATCCATAGGTCCATGGTAGAAAGGAGTCCTATTCATGGCATGATCCCCCTGACGGATCAAAATTTTCGACAATCCCTACAGAACGGGTATGTCATCCATATGTCCCTAGTAGAAAGGAGTCCTATTCACGGCCTGATCCCCCTGACGGATCAAAATTTTCGACAATACCTAAAGAACGGGTACGTCATCCATAGGTTCCTAGCAGAAAGGAGCCCTATTCACGGCCTGATCCCCCTGACAGATCAAAATTTTTGACAATCCCAAAAGGATGGGTGCGTCATCCATAGGTTCTTGATAGATAGGAGTCCTATTCATGGTTTGATTCACTATACGTAACAAAAATTTTGACAATCTCTAAAGAACGGGTGCGTCATCTCTAGGTTCTTGTCAAATAGGAATCCCACTCTGGTTTGGCCTACCATACGGGCAAGAGTTTAACCGCCCTAGGATACTCAAGAGACGAGTTCCTAGGTATTCACTTGAATCCGCTATACACCGCGCATGCCGCACGAGCATCAGGCATGTGAGTAATAGGTAAGCATCTCTATTCCACCTCTATCCCTCTTACATCAGCAAAGATAGAATGAACAGAGCATTCACCAGCGGGACAAGAGAGATTGGATGTCAAGATTCATTTTTCTATTCCACAGTAGAGTCGATCTAGAGTTAGGAGTCACCTGTCTTTGAGAGAAACCTCTCACGAGATTCCAATCAAAGAGGGATTGCTGTTGACACCTAATTTCGGATCAGCCTTTTTTAGCATATTCTTAGAAAATTGATAAAAAGTCAAAAAATTGCCAAATCAACTTTGGTGGCCTTGGCCAAGCCTAAGGAACCATTTTTGACCAAAAAAAATAATTTTTCATATTTTTCACATTTTTTAGTATTTTTAGAAAATAGGAAAATACTTGAAAATTCAAGAAAATTAGCATTCGAGGTCACAAAAATATGAAAAAATAGTCAATATTTTTATTTTAAATCCTTTATCTTTTTAAAATCATAAAAAATCCAAATTCAAATTCAATTTTGTGTGTTCCTTTGTTACGCATAAGATTGAATTTGGTAAAAAATGTCAATTGAGTCTTTTAAATTGTAATTTTGGCATTTTCTAGGATCTTGACATTCACTCTAATTGACTCTTATTGCAATTTAGCCCAATTATTTGCGTAAATTGCTCAATTGCATGAATTGGGCAAAATTTCATACTTAATTGCATTTTAATCCTTGAAATTGGGCATAATTGAAATTACTTTCAATTCAAGGACTACCATTACAAATTAAAGTCACTGCCCAATGCTTTTCATCATTTTGAATCGATTGACATAGGTGGTTTTGTCCAATTTGATCATTTGAGCCTTCAATTTCATAATTTGCCGAATTGCAATTAATTGAAAATTTGGGGCTTTTGTAGAAATTGAAATGAACTTTTGGGCAAAATCACATTTTTAGATAAAATTGATGTCCTAAGTCCGATTATGAGGTTCAATTGTGAAAATTTTCCATAAATTTTGGTTAATTTTGAGAAAAATAGAGTCGGACCGGTTCAGACCGGTCGAACCGGTCCGTTACAGTGTCATTGTCTTCCTCAGACTCCCGTGCAGATGAACAGTGCAAGGTCGAATTTTGATGGCTAAATTGACCGAGCAATCGGCTACAATTGAAGAAGCATTGGTGGGGGTTTGATTCTTCGAACCATTCCTCATCGATTGACGTCGGAAGCGTGGCCAATAGTCACCGGAGCAAGAAGTAATCAACCGGTCAATCTCACGGGACCTGCAAAAGTCAACAAAGTCAAGAACAGACAAAATTCGCATAAGGTGGAGCTTACCGGGGACCCAAACGGAGTTGGACGGAATGCCTATCCTCCCCGACGCTGTTTGGACCTAGAAGCACGTGGCTGCACGTGCAATTCAAGAAAGAGGAACTCCCCCGATTCGGTGCCAAAAATTTCGAATGGGTATAAAAGCCAATTGATCCTTCTAGAACAAAGAAGGTGGTTAATTCGGTTTCTAGAGGACAACAGAATCGAGAGAGAGAGAGAGAGAGAGAGAGAGAGAGAGAGAGAGAGAGAGAGAGAGAGAGAGAGAGAGAGAGAGAGAGCTCACCCTCCATCGCCATTGTCGAGAGTTGGAGCACGAATTGGGAGGGCACTGGTTAGGCCGTCTCCGGCCAAACCGAAGCCAAAGGAGATTGCCACAAGCTCGTCTGAAGGTCCAGGAAGCAATCGCCGTCGGCCACGCCACGCGAAATCGCGAAAATAGGTGATGCAGTTCTGAGCTCTTCACTGTGCACCAATGGTGATTTGCCTGTTTCACGTTTATTCTTGCGATTAGTGTGTGCGTTTTGTTCCTTGGATGTCACTGACCACTGTTGCATCTCATTTTTGCATCGATTTTGCCTAAAAATTCTGAGTCGAACTCTCGACCCAGCTCGGCCTGGCCAATCAATGGCCATGTTATTCTAGCCATAGCGAGCTAAATCAGAGCTCGAGGTAAGTCTCCTGAACACCTCGTGGTGCTCCTATGCGAAGGAATTGCTTTGAAATGCCATGAATCGTGTTATCGAACTTTCATGGCCGTACTCGGCGTTTTACATGATGTTCGTGATTTTGTGGTTGAAATGCTTTGATTCTTAGATATGTTAAGCTAGAGATAATTGCAAGTTGATTGGCCCCGGTCTTGTGTAATTCCGTCAAGGTCTCACCGTTGGATCGTCACCGGAGGTTTTCAGCCGTTCATGTAGTCATAGTCGGGAGGTTGAAGACGATGCATACGTGGCAGGTCAACGAGTCAAAGGTCTAGGTGGCAACACGTGATTGGTCCACGTGGATGCTGAGTTGGTTCGACCGTCAGTTTGTTAGGTTGAGTCATCTTAGATCGGACGGTCTAGGTTAATCGAGTCCAAATTTTGATGACCATCCGATTAATAATTAGTTATATCCAAAAATAGTTTTAAAATTAAAAAATTAAAACAAGTCGAAACGGTGCCGTTTAGGTTAGTGGTCGAGCGGCGTCGTTTAGGTTAGTAAAGATGGACGGCCCAGATCGAGTCTAGCCTTCTAATCCTGACCGTAGATTTTGGTATGTCAATCAGACGGCCTTGGTCGAGTCTTCGTTTAATCTAGGCCGTAGGCTTTAGTAAGCTGATTCGGTGGTCGTAGAATAGCCACGTGGTTCAATAGGAAGTGTTGGATCAAGTCCGAATAATAGAAAAATAAAAAACGCGGGACGGCTGAGTCGCGAGGGTCCGGGTCTGAGCCGGGTTCCGGCACGAGTGGGTCGGGTCGACCCAATCCTAATCATATTTTAATAAAAAAAATCAAATAAAATGATTTTAAAAAATGAATTTTTTTTTAGAAATTCCCCAAAAAATATAGAAAAATTGTAGGAAATTCCTAGACACTCCAGAAATCCCCAAAAATTAAGGATTGACCACAAACAACTGGTCAATCCTATTTTTGGGATTTCTTATCCGTTCTTCTGGAAATTGACGATTATGCCCTTTAGGGGTAATTCGTCCCTGCTTTGTATTTGAGATAGGTCGAAAATGCCTAGATTAGGATCGGGCCAGCTAGGTGACGAATCATTTTGCTTGAGTTTTCGAATCTCATCATTTTCCTTGAAATGATGATTTTACCCTCAAAGGGTAAATCGTCTTTCCTATTCTAATAGAGTCTTGAAAATTACTTAAAATTAGGATTTGGGTCAGGTGGTTGACCAATCCTAATGTTTGAGATTTTCATCTCCCGTCTTCATCCAAAATGACGATTTTACCCCTCCAAGGGTAAAATCACTTTTAAATTCCAGAAAATTTTTGGAAATTCCTGAAAAATAGGAAATGGATTGGTGTCGTCTTCAATCCTATTTCTGTCATCTTTTGACTACATACTTCATCTGAAATGACGATTTTACCCTTCCGGGGCAAATTGTCCACAAATTTCTCAAAATTACGATTTTGCCCCTCATGGGCGAATCATGTCAAAATCACTCATAAGCCTTGATTGATACTTCTCGAGGCTGATAGGGCCTCATTAGGGATGCCATGTTGCTTTCATGTGATTTATCCTCATGTTTTGGATCTTTGATTTGCGCAATCACTTTATTGACTATGTTTGCTAGTATAGTCATTCCTATCTGCTTGAACTCCTAGATTTAGTTTCGTACCCCCACTCACCTGTATGAAATCTTAGGGTTGGATAAATCATTCAACTTAGGTGCCGAAAGGGCGTCACTCTGACAGTTGGCGTAACAAAGTCCTCGATCCCATTTCTCTGGTTTTCGCAGAATCGAATAGATCGCTCCCAACTATTCGATAGGGTTTTCGATTGTACCCTCCACGAAACGATTGGTGGCGACTCCTTGGCATGTACACATATCACATGTCATCAGACCGCACTGAAGGTCGACCACGTATATCCAGCCATTGCGATTTGGGTAATGGACCTTGGAGAAGCCCGCATCCGATCAGGCGACATCGGACGGCCCATTAGCCCCCTCATCGCGAGAGGGTCGCGACACCTCAATACACTCGATTCAAACGAGAATTTTTATAAAATGTGCCAAGAGGTTTAATACTATTCCACGACTAGATTAGAGCTTCAAAATAACCTTGATTTCACATTTTCTCATGCCACAAATCACTCAAGCACAACTTGCCAAAATAGGGCAGATTCGGATATGAAGTTATTTAGCCTAACCGGTCCAAAATCTCATCAAATTAACATGTAAAATACATCTATTAGTAACCTAACATTCTAATAAAGATTTAGGAATAACTTACCTCGAGCCTAGGCCAAGCAATTTCACAAAACGGGCGACGTAAGGTCGTGGCACCAAGCTGTCCATAAAAGGCAAAATTGTCCTCTCGAAAGCCTAAGTAAGATTCAACCACTAAACTCCATCAAATTCACTTCAAACCTCAACTGATAGCTCATTAACATGTCAAGCTAAGATTTAGGGTCATCCTACCTTTCGTTTCAAGCAAAATCAGTCCTTAAATTACTCCTAAAGTCCATGGTTCAATCAGCTTACCCCAATTTGTTTGGTTCAAACAATTAGGCCACTAACATCCATCAAACTTCATTGCATTCTCGTAAATTCTCAACCATGCTTCTCGTAACATACTAGGCTAAGGTTAAGAGCCAACTTACCAAGGATGATAGGTCAAGACACCCACGAAACCAGTGGCTAAAGTCCTTCATCAAATCAGTTTCTCGGCGGCACACAAGGGCAGCAAGAGTCCTAGCAAGTTTCGCCCATAATTAGCCATATAAGACCCATAAAACCAACCCTAGAATAATCATCAACCTCTTAACACCTTGAACTATGGTCGAGAATCAACTCACCAAGAGTTTCAATGACGAAAATCGGCCAAAGAAGTCAGCAAGCTCCTCGGTTCAACACATCCCGACCTGGTCCGGTTTTGTTCGGTCAAGAACAGCAAGGTATCAGCCTTTAAATCCAATTATAATCCATTCTCAATCCCATAAAAGCAATTATTCATGTCTTAACAAGGCTTGAGAAGTGGTCTTACCAATAATCAAGCCAAAACAAGCTCGAAAATCAATTTGGAAGCTCCTTGGATTGGAATAGGGTCGGGCAGCGACCTTTGCCCACTCAAATGGCTCTACGGGACAAACGGTTGGGTGGATTTTGGTTCATAATACCTTGTTGAAACGCAAGAGAAAGAGCTTTTTTTTGGTGGGTGGCTTGTCTCAATCGGATAACGGATGAAGAAGTTATTACAAAAACAATGGAGGGGGCCGGAATTAGTTTTGAGCGAGTTGAGTGAGAGAGAGAGTTTGAGAGTGAGGGATTGTTTTCTCTTGAGGTATTTGGCCAAAATGAAGGAAGAGATGGCTTCCTTAGCAAGCCAAAGAGGAGAGAGAGAGGATTAGACTTGAGGTGATGGGTTTAGGCTAGGGCTTAGGCTAGGTAGGTGAGATTAGACTAGAGCATTTATGGCCTTGTCTTTATCTACATAATATCTAAAGGCCAAATGACCATATTGCTCTTGAATTTTCAGCCACTTAGAGGAGGAGGGTAAATGACTACTTTGCCCTTGCTCATTCTTAAAGGCATGAGAAATCTTCGGGGACAAAAAGGTCATTTCCACTTTACGGTCCAAAATCTCACTTTTCCAATCTTATGAGGCGAGTCATGATCTTAATTACCCTCGATGAGGTGGCGTCCAATTCTTTTCAAATGTTGGAATTCCTCATTGTCCGATACCCACTTTCGAGGTCCAATTCATGTCGAGTTCTCGTCGACTGTAATTCCAGTTTATCTCAAACTGACGGGCGACTCTTGCAAGCGCTACGCGAATCGACCTTAGGATTTCTCAAGTCGTGGCGACTTTGATTGTCATGTGATTGTGAGGGTTTATCGCTAGTCCTGCGGTCCTAATCATCGGAATCCGATTTAGTAAATTCTCGCAAATTACACATTGGTTAGGCGGAATCACCCGCGTCCCAACGTATAACACTAGCAAGGTATTCCATGATTGTTCCTAGATCGATCTCTGCTGGTTCAAAATATCTCATAGACAATTCTTATGGTCAAAGTGCCATTTCTTATTCGAATTTCCTAGGTCAACGTACCCGACTCCGCGTTAGTCTTTCCCTTTTAGTCAGTCAACTCGAGAGTGGCCTGTTTCTAGCGAGTGTCGCGACCCTCTCGCGAGCGCGGAGGGTTAATGGGCCGCCCGATCGCTGGCTGGATCGGACGCGGGCCTCTCCCAAGGCCCATTTCCCAAGTCGCAACTGCTGGATGTACGTGGTCGACCTTCAGTGCGGTCTAGTGACATGTGAAAAAGTGTACATGCCAAGGAGTCGCCACCAATCGTTTCGTGGAGGGTACGATCGGAAACCCTATCGAATAGTTGGGAGTGGTCTATTCGATTCTGCGGAAACCAGAGAAGTGGGTTCGGGGACTTAGTTACATCAACTGTCAGAGTTGACGCCCTTTCGGTACCTAAGCTGAATGGTTTATCTGATCTTAGGATTTCATACAAACGAGTGGGGTACAGATCTTAAATTTAGGAGTTCATGCAGATGGGAATATCTACCCTATCACTCACAATCATTAAAAATAAGTGCGCAAATCAAGGATCCAATACATGTGGATAAAACACATGAAATCAACATGGCATCCCTAATGAGGCCCTATTAGCCTAGAGAAGTATCAATCAAGGTTTAGGAGTAATTTGGACATGATTCGCCCATGAGGGGCAGAATCGTAATTTTGAATAATTCGGAGAAAATTTACCCTCAAAAGGGTAAATCTGTCATTTTAGACGAATTGGGAAGTCAGAAGACAGGGGAAATAGGATTGGCCATCAATCCAATCCATTTCCTATTTTTCTGGACTTTCCAGGATTTTTCTGGAATTTAAAAGTGATTTTACCCTTGGAGGGGTAAAGTCGTCATTTTGGACAAAGATGAGAACTAAAAAAGCCTCAAATATTAGGGTCGGTCGTCCACCTGACCCAAACCCTAACTTCAAGCAATTTTCAGAACTCGATTGAGATAAGAAAGACGATTTTCCCTTTAAAGGGCAAAATCGTCATTTTGAGAAAAGAGGCGGGACTCGAAAACCCAAACCTAAGAATTGGTCGTCTAATCGACCCTAATTCTCACCTTGACATTATCGGCCTTTTCTATCATGCACAGTAGAGGCGACCTACCCCTAAAGGGTAATGTCGTCATATCTTGAGAAATTGGATAAGAAAACCCAAAAATAGGGTTGACCAGTTGTCTGTGGTCAACCCTCGATTTTTTGGGGGTTTCTGGAGTGTCTAGGATTTTTCCACAATTTTCCACAATTTTTTTGGAATTTTCTGGCATTTTCTAGCATTTTTTTGGATTTTCTGAAATTTTTCCGATTTTTTTTTATTTTTTTTAAAATCATTTTCTGATTTTTTTTATTATTTTTAAAAAAAAATGATTCGGACCGGGTCAGGTGACCCGGCCCACGGCCCACGGGCGTCCGGCCCGACCCGGGTCCGCGCGTGCCCTAACTCCAAAACGACGCCGTCCTCCTTTGAATTATCGGACTTGATCTAACGGCCTTCATTGCGCCGCGTGGCTATTCCACGTCCACTGGATAACCTGACTGGAATCTACGGTTCAGATTAGGCGAAGACTCGATCAGGGCCGTCTGATCAGATTACTTAAACCTACGGCCACGATTAGATTCTAAGATTCGATCTAGACCGTTGATTCACACTTACCTAAACGACGCCGCACGGCCACTAACCTACACGACACCGTTTCGGCTCGTTTTAATTTTCCAATTTTAAAACGTTTTTCGAATAATCCTAATTTCTAATCGGGCGGTCACCATTTATTAGACTCGATTATTCTCGGCCGTTGGATTCTTTTTATTTGAATAACAGACTCAACGGCCATGCTGACTCGACCTCCACGTGGACCAATCACGTGTTGCCACCTAGACCTTTGACCTATTGACCGCGCCACGTCAGCTTCGTCTTCAACCTCGCGACTCCGGCAGAATGGATGGCTGTAGTTCTCCGGCGATGATCGTGCGGTGAAATCTTAATGGAATCACTCGAGACCAACGGCGATCGACTCGTAATCATCTCTAGTTTAACATATCTGAGAATTATAGCGCATCGTTCACAAAATTGCAAGCATCGAGCAAGGTGCCGAGTACGGCCATGGAAGCTCAATCATACGATTCACTCGAAATCAAAGAAATTCAGTCACAGGATAACACCAATGGAGGTTCAGAAGACTTACCTCGAGCTCCGATTGAGCTCGCTCGGCCCAAATTCGGCTGGGGAAATATGAACAGTAGCTCGACAATGGAGGTTGGATTTGAAGACTCGATTGGGCATGTTAAGACAAAACCGACGCAAACAAGATGCGCGATGATGGTCAGTGATGTTCAGGGAATGAAACGCACACATTAATTGTATAAATGATTAAGAAATGCGCGAATCGCCATGGAAGCTTGAAGAAACACTCTAGACTGCAACTCACCTGTTCTCGCGGATTTCTTGTGCGCGGCCGGCAGCGATCGATTCCGGGGACTTTGGGCGACCTTCTGGTGGCCTCGTGTGGCTTTGGTTTGGCCTGGGAAGACCCAACCAGCGCCCTGCAATTCGAGCTCAAATTCTCGACGACGGGGGTCGGAGAACGAGCTCTGCTTCGCGTTTTTTCTTTCTCTCTTGATTCAGTTTCAACTTTCACAACTGAATCTGTAATCCCCCTCAACAGAAAACGAACGCAGGCTTTTATAGCTTTTAGAATTTTTGCGCCGAATCGGGGACGGCCAACTGACTTGAATAGCACGTGTAGCCACGTGCGATTGGGTCAAAACGAAGTCGGGGAAGATGGGCATTTCGCTCAGTCCCTTTTGGTTCCGCGGTGAGTTTCATTTCGCACGAATTTGGCAAGGATTTGAGCTGTTTTCACCCTTGTTGACTTTTGCAGGTCCGAAGGTTTGACTGGCCGATTGCTCCTTGTTCCGGTGGCCATTGATCGTCGTTCTAGCTCCGATCGACGGTAAGTGATCTAAGGAACTAAACGCCCACCATTGTGTCTTCAATTGAGGTCGATTGGCCCGTCAATTTCCCCGTTAAAGTTCGTCCATTTACTGTTCATTCGCGCAGGTGCTTGAGGTAGGTGACGACACTGTAGCGGACCGGTTCGACCGGTCCGACCGGCGGTCTGACCGGCGGTCTGACCGGTCAGAACCGGTTCCAATTCACCATTTTCAAAATTAAACCCAAATTAATGGGGAAATTTTGCAATTGAACCTCAAACTCGACTCTAGGGCATGAATTCTATCTAGAAATGTGGTTTTGCCCAAAAGTTTTCATCAATTTCTACAAAATCCCCAAATTCTCATTTGATTGGAAATTGGGGATTGTGTAATTGAGGGTACAAATGATCAAATTGGGTTAAACCACCTATGTCAATCGATTTAAAATGGTGTAATCCATTGGGTAGCATGTTCAATTTGTAATTATAGTCCTTGAATTGAAAGTAATTTCGATTATGCTCAATTTCAAGGACTAAAATGCAATTATGTTTGCAATTGAACAGCTTGCCCGAGCAATTAGGTCAAATTGAAATGGGGGACAATTAGATTGAATGTCAAGATCCTATAAAATGCCAAAATTGCAAATTAAAAGACTCAATTATTATTTTTTCTTCAAATTCAATAGTACGGGTTACAAAGGAACACCTAAAATTGAATCTGATTTTGATTTTTTTGTGAGGTAGAAACTACAAGGGATTAAAAGGAAAAATATTGGATATTTTTCCATATTTTTGTGACCTCAAATACTATTTTTCTTGATTTTTTAAGTGTTTTTCTATTTTCCAAAAATACTAAAAAATATGAAAAATATGAAAAATTATTTTTTGGTCAAGAATGGTTCCTTGGGCTTGGCCAAGGCCACCAAAGTTGATTTTGTAATTTTTTGACTTTTTATGATTTTTTTATGATTTGTTTTTAAAAAAATAAAAAAAATAAAAAAAATAAAATAAAAAATAAAAAATGAAAAAGGCTGGGTCAAAAATCAGGTGTCAATAGCTGCCCCTCTTTGAGAGGAATCTCGTGAGAGGTTTCTCTCAAAGACAGGTGACGCCTGAGTCTAGACCGACTCAACTGTGGAAGAGAAAAACGAATCTTCACACTCAATCTTTCTTGTCCCGCTGGTGAACGTTCTGTTCTGCATTCTTTAGCTGAAGTGAGAGAGAAAGTAGAGAGACCTACCTGTTACTTACCTGTTGATTACCTGCCTGATGTTCGTACGGCATGCGCGGTGTACAGCGGGATCAAGTGGATACCTAGGGACTCGTCTTTTGAGTATCCTAGGACGATTAAACTCTAGCCTGTATGGTAGGCCGTACCAAAATGGGATTCCTATACTTAACAGGAACCTGTGAATGACGTACCCAGTCTCTTAGGGATTGTCAGAAGTTTTGATCCGTATGGTGGATCAGACCATGAATGGGACTCCTTCCTGCTAGGAACCTATGGATGACGCACCCAGTCTCTTAGGGATTGTCAGAAGTTTTGATCCGTATGGTGGATCAGACCATGAATAGGACTCCTTCCTGCTAGGAACCTATGGATGACGCACCCAGTCTCTTAGGGATTGTCAGAAGTTTTGATCCGTATGGTGGATCAGACCATGAATAGGACTCTTTCCTGCTAGGAACCTATGGATGACGCACCCAGTCTCTTAGGGATTGTCGGAAGTTTTGATCCGTACGGTGGATCAGACCATGAATAGGACTCCTTCCTGCTAGGAACCTATGGATGACGCACCCAGTCTCTTAGGGATTGTCAGAAGTTTCGATCCTTCAGGGGGATCAGGCCGAGAAATAGGATTCTTCTCTGTTAAGAACCCATGGATGACTCTCCCAGTCTTTTAGGGATTATCGGACATTTTGATCCTATATTCTAAGGAATTAACTAGGATTTATACAAGTGAGGTGTGCCTAACCTTCAGGCTTTATCAAATGGGCTATTCTGGGTTTAGGGGTTACCCAGAACCTCACAGAAAGCTGATTCCGAAAATTGTCCTTTCGACATGCGAGGCGTTATTCTGGGATTTGGGGATTCCAAGTATCCTGCAGAAAATTTAAACCTGCAAAAACTTTGATAAGATTCTTCTGGGATCTAGGGGCTACCTGAGATCTCGCGGAAAGATTATCTTGAATGTTGTCCTTTTGACACTGAAGGTGACATTCTAGGATCTGGGTACTCTAGGCATCCTGTAGAAAGTTCCAAACCTATAAATTTGAAATCTCACAGAGGGATGATTTCGGAGATTGTCCTTTTGACATTAGAGGTAGCATTCTGGGGATCTGGGGACTCCAGGTATCCTGCAGAAAGCTCAAACCTACAAAATTGTTCGTAAAAATGTGTTTTCCTGAGATATGGAATTACCAGGGATCTTGCAGGAAAATAAACTTGGAAGCTCTTCTTTACAGAGCAAGGTGCCCTTCTAGAATCTGGGGTTACCATAATTTCTATAGAAGTTTAACTAAGAACAATAGCATTCTAGAATCTGGGGTTACCAAGAATCTGTCAGAAGCTCAGGCCTATAAACTCTCATTCTTAGAGAAATGTGTCATTCTGGGACTTGGAGCTACCACGAGTTCCAAGAGAGGTTGTGTTCTTCTGAAATCTGGGCTTGCCAGGAATTCAAGAGAGGTTGTGTTCTTTTGAGGTCTGGGCTTGCTAGGAATTCTGCATAAGTTTAGACATGTTAAACGTTTCTCACCAAGAGTGATACAAGCCGTTTTAGGAGCCGAAGTCATCAAGAATCTTGTAGAAGCTCCAGTCTGAAAATTTTCTCATCAAGGGTATATTCATGGTCTTTAAGTGATATCTGATGTCAAACTGACAGCACTTTATGACTTATATCATAGTCATGAAAAATTTCAATGAATGCATTATGATGCTGGAGGTTATCCAAAACACCTTGCAACATATGGAAGTGATCAAAAATTCCTTGTGGGGAAAGTTTGAATCAAACAATCTGAAATTACCAAAAGAGTTTGGTTAAAATGTCCAACGGAGTATTCTCATCAAAGAGGACTTCTCACCGTTTTGAGGTAATGGTCTTTTACCAAGAATGCACTCGAACTTCCTATCCAACCTGCGCCTAGGGTTCAGGATCATTCGCAGTGAATACACCTCGATCGATCAGGAGGACTTCCAAGGGACCGTAATGTTGGGCCTGGTCAACGGCTTTCAAAGGGGGACTTGCGTGCAAGTCAAGGCTTTTGAAGAGAAGTCTTCAACGTCTGCTCCAGGTTTACAAGTCAAGAAACCTGCGAAATGAGAAAGAAATAATCTTGCTCGAACTTCTTCGAGCTAAGCTTAGACATTAAACCCTATGTCAATCCAAGTGCCTTAATCAGAGAAGGCTTTTCAGGGTTGTAACGTAGGTAGGATTGGGGACCAAAAAAGGCTTATTTTTGGCTTAGAATATGCGAAGGGTCTAACATTGGTGATCACTGCAGGTTTGCCGCCGATCTTGTCCCTTCTCGTCCAAAGAGCGTCTTTAGTCTTTGAAGTGCATATTTGTCTTTAGAGAACGTCTCTCTCATGTCAAGACGGCGTCAACATCTTGTCTACATTTTCGTCATCTGAGTGTGACATGATTTGGGAGCATCTTTCGCAGTCTAGTTCCCTTGGAATTTTTACAATCAGATCTCACTAGTGACCTATACAAAGGTATCATGCCACTTTTTGGCATTTACAAGATCAAACACACGATTCACAAGTGTACAAGTATTTAGATGGGCATTGGCCTTGCTTTTACCAGGCACTTTGCTTTTTTTTGATGCCCAAGATTAAATTTTTCTCTCTTCTTTCTTTTTGAGACCCCATCTTTTCTTTTCTTTTGGGGATCAGAATTTTCAAATGAATGTGCTAGATGTATAGCTTGAATCTCAGCACTCGAACATCAATCTAGGAATTTTTCACAAATCCTGTGTTTTGAACTCTTCTGCTCTTGAAGTGACGTCGTTTCCACCTTGGAATATGCAATGATCACCAACGGGTTTGTGAAATGAACGTATAGGCTCAATTGGGCAGTGCGAAGGGTAAAAGTGTATAGGATAGAGAAACGAATGCTTTTCGTCATCCTAAAGCACCTGAATTACCATAGAAGTTAAAATGACAAGCAACACACGAAGATTGATGCAAGTCTGAGCAAGAGAACTTCTAACCATTTACCTCCTGATACCTCTGGACGTACCTCCAGTTTGCCCTATTGTGGGGTGGTTCTTGACAGGGGTATAGAATGAAATCGTCGTTCAAATGGTTATCAATGGTCACCTGTAGTGTTTATGATAGAGAAACGAATGCCTCCGTCGTCTCAATCCATGTAATCATTGCGAATAACCCTTACGTCCGTAGGTTAAGGTCTCGCTATCCTTACCATTCCACTTATCTCTTAAGTGTGTATGGGACGTGTTTGGACCAGGCGTGCCTCTTGTCTGAGGAAACATCCTTTTGAATGATTTAAACAACTTTTGTTTGGAAGAGTTCATTTTGCTTTCTCCAAAACTTACCCTCCAAGGGGGTTTATGATGCACAATGCATATTTCAATCATGTTCGGATAACCTCCAAGTTTAAACACGAATGCCAATGATATGACTATGAGAATTTTGCGTCTTTCTAGACATGAGATTTGAATACATGCTAGATTCCAAGAAGCCTTCAAATTCTATCAATAAGGATTCCGACAGTCTTGTAAACCTAAAAGATTAGGGAAGGAATACTTACCTGCCCAGCGCGGCTAGGGATTCCTGAAAAATATAAAAGGAATATGTCAGTGTATGCTCTCGAATTTCAGAAAATTAGAACGATACACCTTACCCTTGATCATGCATTCCAATGGAAGTGGATAGATTCGCGAAAATCTGTATTTTTCTTAACAACACAAGATGGTTAAGTTGTTCTAAAATTTCTTAAAATTCTCAGTCTTTGGAGAAGAAGACGTGCACCTGACCACCATGACGTTAGGTCTCCTTGATCATACGTTCCAACTTATCGCGACCCTGCTTCCTTGGATCCTGCAATATTGAACACATGCTAATGTATGCATAGATGCATGACATGCTTATGCAAAGACTATCATGAAGAGTAGGCTCAATTCGAGGCAGGGCATATGACCGGAATCTGATTTTATTTCAAGGGTAATATTTCTTCACAGCATCTGAATTCACAGGGTGCCCCAATTCTTCTCCCTCGGAGTTTACAAGAATTAATGCTCCTCCCGTGAGGATCTTCTTAATAATGTAGGGGCCTTCGTAATTTGGAGTGAATTTTCCCCCTGGATGGGTAGTACTTGGTAAAACTTTCCTAATTACCAAGTCATTTACTTCGAAGTTTCTGGTCTTGACCTTTCGATTGAACGCCCTGGCCACCCTCTTCTGGTAAGTTTGTCCATGGCAAATGGCTTTAAGACGTTTCTCATCTATTAAGTTCAGCTGTTCATATCTGTGCTTGAAATACTCTGACTCAGAGAGTTTATCTTCGGATAAGATTCTCAAAGATGGAATCTTAACTTCTACTGGTAGAACTGCTTCTGTCCCATATACCAAACTATAGGGAGTTGCCCCTGTAGAAGTCCTGATCGACGTTCGGTAAGCCATCAAGGCGAAGGGCAGCCTTTCGTGCCAATCCCTGTAGTTTTCTGCTGTTTTAGCCAAAATCCTCTTGATGTTTTTATTGGCTGCTTCCATTGCCCCATTCATCTGTGGGCGGTAAGGAGATGAATTCAGATGTCGAATGCTAAAGTGATCCAGCAGACCATCGACAATCTTGTTGTTTAGGTTGGACCCATTATCTGTGATGATCGCTTGAGGAGTACCATACCGGGATATGATATCTCTTTTGACAAATCTTGCCACATTTCTCGCAGTGACATTCTTGTAAGAGCTGGCTTCTACCCATTTGGTGAAGTAATCAATCGCTACCAAGATGAAGCGATGACCATTCGAAGCCACAGGATTTATAGGCCCTATCATGTCTATCCCCCACATAGAGAAAGGCCAAACTTCAGACATTTGGTGTAGTTCGTTCGGGGGTGCGTTAATCTTATCCCCGTATATTTGGCATTGGTGGCATGACCGGACGTGCTGACAGCAGTCTGATTCGATGGTCATCCAATAATAACCTAGCCGCATGATCTTCCGGGCAAGGAGGTGGCCGTTCATGTGAGGCCTACACGCACCTTCATGAATCTCTTTCATGAGAATATTTGCTTCTTTGGCATCTACGCATCTCAGTAGAGTGGAATCGAACGATCTCTTGTATAGAATTTGTCCATTGAGGAAGAACTTGCTGGCCATCTTGGTTATGTATTTTCGGTCTCCTGACTGGCATCCTTCAGGGAATTCCCTTTTCAAGAGGTAATTCTTGATGTCATAGTACCATGGCTCTCCATCACATTCCTCTTCGATTAGCATGCAATAAGCTGGCTTTTCAACAATGGCGATCCTCAGAGGTTCTATATCCAACCCTTCAATCGTTTGTAACATCGAGGCTAGGGTGGCTAATGCATCTGCGAATTGGTTGTGAGACCTTGATAGGTACTCAAATGACACTTCTTCAAACTTGAATATCAATTCTTCAAGGTATTCATGGTAGGGGATGAGTTTTGCATCTTTCGTCTTCCACTCCCCTTGTGTCTGTAGAATAATGAGCATGGAATCTCCAAAGACTTGTAACCTAGGTATCTCCATAGAAAGGGCCAGTCGTAGACCCAGAATGCACGCCTCATATTCTGAAATATTGTTGATACAAGGGAAAGTTATCTTTGCCGCGACAGGGTAATGTTGACCATCTGGGGATATCAGTACTGCCCCAGTGCCTGCCCCTGATAGGTTAACAGCACCATCGAAATACATGATCCACTTATCCTCTGCTAAGTTCAGAATTCGGCCTTCTGTGTTTGTTACTTCAGGGGATTTAGTGCTCGATGAGTTTTCTGCCAGCATGTCCGCTATAGCTCTTCCTTTTACCGACTTCTGCGGAGAACATTTAATGTCAAATTCAGACAACATTACTTGCCATTTTGCCAGTTTCCCAATTAAAGCGGGTTTCTCCAGGAGGTATTTGACGGGGTCGTTCTCTGTTATGAGCTGAATGTGATGATGTAGGGTATACTGCCTTAGTCTTCGCAGTACCCATACTGCTGCTACGCAGGCCCTTTCAACTGGTATATATTTTGCTTCAGACGGCGTGAATTTCTTACTTAGGTAATAAATGGCCCTCTCTTTTCCATCTATCGGGCTTGTCTGGGCAAGTAAGGCTCCCAAGGACTCTTGTCGTATGGTCAGGTATAAGGTCAATGGGTGACCGGGAATTGGTGGCACAAGCACCGGTGGTGTGATCAAATAGTTTTTGATCATTTGGAATGCCTTACTGTACTCGGCGTCCCACGTTATTTTCGCGCCTTTCTTAAGCAATTTGAAGATTGGCTTAGCCACATCAGACAGCTGATTGATGAACCTGGCAATATAGTTCAATCTCCCTAGAAGGCTTCTCACTTCTTTTACTGTGGATGGAGTTGATAAATCGTGGATGGCCTGGATTTTTGAGGGATCAATCTCAATGCCCCTGTTGCTGACTATGAACCCAAGGAGTTTCCCGGATCTTGCCCCAAACACGCATTTGTTAGGGTTCAGCTTTAACTTGTATTTGCGCAGGCGCTTAAATAATTTTCTTAATACCTGTATGTGATCTTGTCCTTTCTTGGATTTAGCGATCATGTCATCAACATATACTTCAATTTCTTTGTGGATCATATCATGGAATAACGTGACCATAGCCTTCTGGTAGGTAGCCCCGGCGTTTTTCAATCCAAAGGGCATGACTCTGTAGCAAAAATTCCCCCATGGTGTGGTAAATGCAGTCTTGGGTTTGTCTTCTTGTTTCATGGAGATTTGGTTGTATCCCGAGAATCCATCCATGAATGAGAATAATTCATAACCTGCTGTACTATCCACCAATACATCAATGTGGGGGAGTGGAAAATCATCTTTTGGGCTTGCTCTATTCAGATCTCGGTAATCTACGCAGATCCGAACTTTTCCGTCTTTCTTCATGACGGGGACTATATTTGCAACCCAGTCTGAATATGGGATAGCTTCAATGAAGCCTACCCTAAGGAGTTTCATGACTTCTTCCTTAATCTTGTCTTCTAACTCGGCTTTCATCCGCCTACTGCCTTGTTTGACAGGTTTGATGCCAGGATCCGTGGGCAATGCATGTTCCACAATCTTAGGATCAAGGCCTGGCATATCCGCGTAAGACCATGCGAAGATGTCTTGATATTCTTTTAGCAACTTGGTGAACTCGAGCCTTTCATCACGGGATAGGTGTCCGCCGATCTTGACCTCTTTGACGTTCACGGTGTCTCCCAAATTAATGACAATTGGTTCTTCTGAGGTAGGAGGCTTTGATTCTTCAAAGGTGTTCCAATCCCTACGGATAGACGCGTAATCCTCGTCTTCATCTTCCTCAATGTTATAGGAGTGGTTAATGGAGGGATCCAAATTTTGTAACAACCTGGTATGCATGTTTGAGATGATATGCCTGAAATGTCATGAGTATGGTTAGTTTGTGCTCAATAAAAATGACATGCATGCTTATGTAAAGTCTTTTTTGAAAAAGTTTTTCGAAATAGATGTAGGTACAGATGGGACTAATCCTCATGTCATTGGATATCCCGGTCCCTTGAAAATCTTTTGAGAATTAGGAATCATATGGCAAATCAGGCCTCAAGCTTCTATATGGAAGACCATTATCATCATTGGGCTGATTCGTGGTTCCATATGTCCTTAACAAAACATGCGTGGTTTTATTGAATGCGAAATGGGCCGCGTTACAAGATGTGCTATTTGGACCAACGGCCGGAGATCCAAAGGCGTTTTCTTATGCGTTCAATAAGGAAAGAAAATACAGTGAAATGCAGAAAGTTCTAAACACAGTATTTAAAGATGAAGGAAGAGTCTATTTACTCAGAAGAAGTGGCTTCACTGTCCAACCACTCCATGATGACATTTACAGAGTCATCTTCGAGAAAAGGATTTGTGAGATCTGGTTCCATCGGCGAAGTGATATCCTCTTCAGATAGCCATTTGGAGTTCTGGTCGAAGTAGGCACTTAAGGGATTCCTGAACATCCGAAACCTGCCCTTCCAAGTTGGAGAACCGATGAATGAGTTATTCATGCTGCTTTCGCCTCCCTGGCGTCCCAGGCTTTTGCCTCGGCCTCGGCCTGTTGCTTTCGGGACAGAATCATTCATGGGATACTTCTGGTACCCCAAGCCCATTTTATGTGGATTAGCCTTCAACTGTAGCGGGGTATTTATACCCTGATTATGTTTTCCTAGGCCTTTTTCGGGATTGAACCCGTATGCCAGCAGCATCTTAGCTGGTAGAAGACCGGCTTCTGAGATGTATGGGGTTCTCAACTTCGATCCTACTGGGGTATGAACTGTTGCTACCAACTCTAGGGAGTGATAGCTCGCTTCAGTTTTCTCTTCAGGCTCAATATAGGGAATGGCACTGCTCTGGTATGCCTGGAGGTCGACTTCCCCATGTACGGTAATTACCTTCCCATCTACAACGAAACGTACTTTTTGGTGCAGGCTCGAAGGGACAGCTCCTGCTGTATGGATCCAAGGTCTTCCTAGCAGGAATCCAAATGCACTGGGTAGATCCATTACTTGAAAGTTTATAGAGAACTTTGTCGGGCCGATGAATATGTCAAGCTCGATCTCTCCCTCTACAGTCTTCCTCATGCCGTCGAATGCTCTTACAGCTGTCTTGGATGCCTTGACCATCTCTTCATTGATTCCCAGCCTCCTTATGGTAGCCAAAGGACAGATGTTAAAGGCTGATCCGTTATCGATCAATACGTGTGCCACTCTTTTGCCGTTACATTGGGCAGAGATGTATAAAGCTTTGTTGTGCCCCCTTCCTTCCATGGGGAAGTCCTCGTCAGAGAAGCTCAACTGGTCTTTTAAGAGAATTGCCCCTACAAAGTCCCCTAGTTGTACCTCATTGATTGTTTCAGGGACATGTACTTCATTGAGTACCTTCAATAGTGCGTTCTTGTGCTTCTCTGAATTGATGAATAGGTCTAGCAGGGATATCTGAGCGGGCATCTTCCTCAGCTGCTCTATCACTTCAAACTCACTGGTTTTGATGATCGATACGAGCTTTTCGGCATCTTCCTTTGAGACATCTTTTTTTTCGGATTCTCCCTCTCTGGGGGCATAAAATCTTCCAGACCTCATTATTGCATCTACTTGTGTGGTCCCATAGTCCCAATGAACAGCTTTGGGATCATACTCTTCTACTGGGGGGACTTTTATCGTTACAGTTGTCTGATGAGGTATCTCTGGCCCTGACGTGTTGCTTTCTTCCTCCTGAGGCAATTGAATTACGACAGGCCTCACTGGGCAATCTTCCACCTTGCTCAGGCTATCCAGCCCATGCAATCTGATCACCACGACCGTGGCTACTTCGATCATCAATATGGCGTTGTCGAGTTCTTCCATACCTTTTGAGGTTTCTGGTTGAGAGAGATCATCCATACCTCCCCATCCGTCTGGTATGATGTCTTCAATCTTTTGATAAAAGCTGGGAGGGGCCGAATATTTCACCTTGAAATTGTATCCTCCGGAATCTTGACCCAGGTTGTCTATAATTTCGCTCTTCTCAAGTGTGTCAACCATAAACTTGAGGTCTGCTAGACTTCTCCTTCTGGCTTCTATTTCGTCTTCTTCAAATTCTTCCTCTGACTGAGTAGCTGGCCCCAGGCTACTTACCAAGTTCTCATGTGAGGTACCACAGGTGTTACTCTGCCCAGCTGTGATCAAGAAGTGGTTTCTTTTCAAAGATAGAGATGCTTCGATCCCTTCAAATTCTTCATCAGTAATATCGGACACTATCCTCAAGCTCTTCATCTTGTCGATACACAACTTCTTTTGGTCGGTTGATATCTCCCCTTCTTTTGGGTATGATGAAGCGATTGTTAGCAGGGTGTCCAGCTTAGGCACATCTATCTTCAGTTTAAGGTAGTCCTCTTCTTCTTCAGTGAATATTGCCCCTACTGTTTGGTGATCTGGCAACGGATTTTCTTGCACATTTGGGGCTGCATTGTCAAATTTCAAAATCTGACTATCAATTAGGGCTTGCACTTTCAGCTTCAGGACATAGCAGTTATCCACATTATGCCCTCTTTCGCCCATATGGTAGGCACAGGTCTGGCTCTCATCAAAGCCAGGATATCTTGCGGGGTTTACCCTAGGTGGTTCTTTTGCCACCAAGTGTTGCTCCAGCAGCATCGGGAGTAGCTTGGATAAAGGTCTCGGGAGCTGAGAGAATTGCCTCTGGGGTTGCTTTCTTCTAGGCTCTTGTACTTTTGGCGCTGACCAGGATGATCCGCCTTTGGCCTGATTAGAATTGCCAAATGACTTTAACTTGTGGGGATCTGGTATAAATGCTATGTCCAGTCCGGCTTCTCTTTCCTTCCTCAGAGGATACTGCTTCCTAGTAGGAGCTTCCTGAGGCCTTCTTTCTTTCAAGGCCCATTCCAGCCTCTCAGCAACCTTAATCAGGTGTGCGAATGTCTGACATCCAGAAGTGTTCAGTCTGTCAAAGTACTCGTAGGGGAGTGCTTTTAGGAATAAGTCGATCAGCTCCTCTTCTGGGATTGAAGGCTTTACTTGGGTAGCCAAGGCTCGCCACCTCTGAGCATATGTCCTGATCGATTCGCCCCTCGTTTTTGAAGTTCGTAGGAGGTCTTCTCTTGTTGGGGCTGTAGCCGTGTTAAATTTGTACTGCCTGAGGAAGTCTTCAGCAAGGTCCTCCCATCCGTCATAATCCTCTAAGTCTAGCTCAATAAACCAAGCCAGAGCGGCGCCAGCCAAACTCTCTTGGAATGTGTTCATTAACAACGGAATGTAATCCGAGTAGTGCGCCATCTTGCGCAGGTAGTACTTGAGGTGGGCACGGGGACAGCCTGTCCCGTTGTATTTTCTCACGAACTCTGGCTCTCTATAGTCAGGAGGAGTCTCTATTTTAGCAAAAGGAGATATTTTGTCGAAGCGGGCCAGCTCATAGCCTTGGCTGCTCAGGCATTCTTCGATCTTGGCCAATCTCTTAGCCTCTGCCTCTGTCTTCACAGTTTGTTTTCCCTTCTCCTCTTTTTCAAGGTTGATGACAACAGGCGAGGCTTTTTGTTGTGCCCGACTATTTGGTTCATGGACGTTTTCCTCTGTATGTTGGGTATCCCTGGTTGCTTCTTTATCTGTTACATCAGGTACCATGGAAGGGCCTGAGTTGTTCTGATTGTGGGCGGTTGTCTGTCTAGCTTGGTTGGTCTCCAGCATGGCCTTAATGTCAGCCATCATAGTTGCCAGGGCAGTCATCTGAGATTCCAACATGCCTACGCGCGGAGTCAATTCCTGCTGTTCCATTCTCGTCTTTAGGCGGGTACGGAAACGATGCGTTGGCAATTCCGTGATGAGAGTGTACCTGTTTTAAAAAGATCTCTGTGAGTGCTTCGCTTATTTAGCAAAAAGAAGCAGTTAATTCTTTCAGTTGCATGCTTCTTGCCAGTAGATGAGAAAAAGGGCTACCTTGTGAGCCTTAGCCTCATGTAAGTAGTTCTTTTAATCATTTCTCGACAAGAATTCATGGAATTGAAAGAAGCGTAATTTCTGACGATAGTTTTTTATGCATTTGCAAAACATGTTCACATTCATACTCATGTGTCTAAGATAGTATTCCACAGAAATGAGAATGTATGAGAAGGCATCACAATGCTTGCTTATTTTACACTTGACAGAATAGTCTATTCAAGTCTAGGACGTTTGAAGCCTAAGGCATCCTCATCATCCCAGTATAGATTCCCTTCTTCAGCTTGGGGCTCTTCGTCTTCTGAACATGACAGTGGTCCCAGGTCTTCGGGTATGTAGGGCTCTATTCCAGGTACGTACGGCACGATGTATTCAGGTATGTAGGGCTCGACAAGGCTTCGTCGGATCGCTTTGAAATGTTGAATGTATTCTGTGGTGGCTCTATGAGTGTTTTCTTCTCGAGTCATGTCTTCTGGCCAACTTATTTCTTCAGCCTGGGAATTCTTCAAGGAGTGTATGATGGATGCCACCTTGGCTTCAAATTGTTTCTTCTCCTCCTCCGTGAGGGTCTGGTTTGGTAAGTCAAAGGAAAAGACACCAGGTCGCGGTGAAGAAGGGATCTCCTGAAGTGCTCCAAACTGTCGAATCACCCTCCTTGGATAGTATGCAGTTGCGCCCGTGAATCCTAGCAAGGGGACTGGGCTTCCGTCATCGCAGGTCAATCTGACTTTGCTCAGCGTCGGCAACCTTAGTCGCCATCTGAGTTGCTCAGGTTTTAGGACTTTGAGGAAGTTCTTCCATTCTACAAAGTTAAACTTAGGAACACGTGTATGGGTTCTAGCAAATGTTTTAAGAGGGTGTGCATTGGGGCTGATTTCAGTGAAACCCATGCGGATGTGGAATTGTCTGATATGGGATGTGAACCACAGATACAGCAGATCACTAGAAGCTCTAAAGATTCCCTTTTTGCTTTTCTTGAAACGATTTAGGGAGAGGAAGGTTTCGGCAAGGAGGATGTTTGAGTAATCCCACCCACAACAGACTTGCCTAGCTACTATAGCCATGATAGGGTCGAAGGTGACAGTTGAGATTGGGAATAGCACAAAGCTAAAGAATGCCAAGATAAAGGCTCTACCAGATTTGGTTCCTTTAGAAGCAGGAAGGCGGGAAAATCGGTTTATAAGGAAGGATAGGGAAACTCTTCCAGAATTGCTTTCCGCATCTACTTTGACTTCATTTAGGTTTGTGTCAAGGAATTCAGCTACCTGACTTAGGGGTTCAAGTCCTATAGGGGGTCGGACGAGCGTAGGGGTGAATTCAACTCCGATGACAGCGTTGTATTCCTCGATAGTGGGAGTGATCTCTAATCCTTCCATGCAAAATGTAGCGGTGGTAGGATCCCAGTAGAGCGCTATGGCTTGAATAAAGGCAGGTGGGCACTCAATCTTCAGTAGGTCCAGTAGGTATCCTAGTCGTGACTCCGCATACTTCTGGCTGGCTTCGCCCATGCCATCCCACCATGATTGGAGTTCAGCTCGGGGGATCTTGAACACTTGAATATCATTCTTTCCCATCAAGTCTAAAATATGCAAATGATTTTAAAAGGTCAATCGCCAGAAATTACTTTAAATGTATGAACATGCAGATGTCATGAAGCATGCATGAGCTAACTTGATTGCATAGTTCAATTTGAAGAAATGGAGATTAGGATCCTTTTTCAGGTCTTGAAAGCCTGACTCAAAGCCTAATTTGCATTTCAGGGAAGTGAATTATGCAATTTAGTCAGGTTTACTCAGTGACTAAAGGGAACAGCAATGTCACGTTCCATTGGTCAACACATCAAAGGAGCAAAGTGAGATGTACTCTTATTACAGTCAAGATGTCTAATAGAAGAACGGTAAAGAAAGGTTTTTCAAACAAGAAAGTCATAAAAGACAATGGAACGTGAGGATCTAAATCACTCTTTCTTCAGAAGTCTACCCAAATGACAGTTGGTCAGAAACTCTCCCTTAATCTAGGGTAGGGGAGTTATCTTCAGTGGTTTGGTCGAGAGGTTGTAGTTCCTCCGGCCACTCTCTAGTCCAGGATACGATGACTTCGGAAGCCTTCTCGGGTTCTACTTTCTTGATTGTGATACGCCTTGGCTTGGTCTTGATCGCAGGGCGTCTCTTCCTACCCCAAAAAGTAATCATGGGTATGTTCTCTTTGGCCAGCAATTCAGCCTTCTTGCGAGCGTACGCTTCCCTAGCTAGCTGGTTGCGACGTTGTCTCTTCATCTCCAGATAATCCTTCATCATTTCGTCTGATTGTCGCTTGAATCTGAGATTATCAGCGTAGTAGCGGGTTTGACAGTCTTCAGCATACCCCAGCTTACGTCCAGTCAGTTCCCGACCATACACGAATCTAGTAAAGTGTAGCCTCGTGTTTGGTCCGGGGCGAGTAACTTTTCTCAAGTACTCGAAGGTCACCAACTCTGTCGAGCTCTTAGGGAACAGCGACATCCTACCCCATAATCATTGTTGTTCTCATTAGTCACCCGAGTAATCTTCATGATGTGAATGCACATGGATGTATGCAATGTATGAGCCATATCATGGAGCAGGAAATAAGGTACGTTTAGAGATAAATGTCTTACCAACCACACTTTGGGGGATGTGGAATGCCCCCTGTATCAATGGGTGGTTTTAGGTATACCAACCATCCATGGACATGCGCATGAGACAAGTGGGTATACTCTAAAGAAAATCGAAAATCAGGTGAGGAACCTACGGCTCAGGCTCCCACGATCCACACGAGGCAGATTCCTCCCCAAGGGTACCTACCCAAGAGGGTTAGATATCGCCAATGCAGATGGTAGGCGGGAACGAATACGAAAGTCTCAAGTGCCATCAAACACAAGATCCTTTTCGCATCCTTTCCCTATCTAAGGTAACCTAAGGGTGGTTGCAGTCGGGGTTTGACCGCCAGTGTGTGCGATGTGTCGTGATCATCACAATGCAAAGTCATGCACAACAGTTTGTATCAAAACACCGCTTCAGTATGTGCATAAAAATAAACATACATTCCCAACTCCAACCTGCAGGAAAGATGTCAACAATCACGCCACCCCTTATTTCTCCAATCTGCAAAAACATCTAACACAATAGTTAGCATACGTACCTCACCTTCGAGAGCATCTGCAGAAAACAATGTCAGATAAACCAAACAACTTTTTAATCGGCTCAAGTCCTCTGGAATTCGTAACCAGAGATTCTGGTTTAGAATAAGTCCCCAGTGGAGTCGCCAGTCTGTCGCGACCCTCTCGCGAGCGCGGAGGGTTAATGGGCCGCCCGATCGCTGGCTGGATCGGACGCGGGCCTCTCCCAAGGCCCATTTCCCAAGTCGCAACTGCTGGATGTACGTGGTCGACCTTCAGTGCGGTCTAGTGACATGTGAAAAAGTGTACATGCCAAGGAGTCGCCACCAATCGTTTCGTGGAGGGTACGATCGGAAACCCTATCGAATAGTTGGGAGTGGTCTATTCGATTCTGCGGAAACCAGAGAAGTGGGTTCGGGGACTTAGTTACATCAACTGTCAGAGTTGACGCCCTTTCGGTACCTAAGCTGAATGGTTTATCTGATCTTAGGATTTCATACAAACGAGTGGGGTACAGATCTTAAATTTAGGAGTTCATGCAGATGGGAATATCTACCCTATCACTCACAATCATTAAAAATAAGTGCGCAAATCAAGGATCCAATACATGTGGATAAAACACATGAAATCAACATGGCATCCCTAATGAGGCCCTATTAGCCTAGAGAAGTATCAATCAAGGTTTAGGAGTAATTTGGACATGATTCGCCCATGAGGGGCAGAATCGTAATTTTGAATAATTCGGAGAAAATTTACCCTCAAAAGGGTAAATCTGTCATTTTAGACGAATTGGGAAGTCAGAAGACAGGGGAAATAGGATTGGCCATCAATCCAATCCATTTCCTATTTTTCTGGACTTTCCAGGATTTTTCTGGAATTTAAAAGTGATTTTACCCTTGGAGGGGTAAAGTCGTCATTTTGGACAAAGATGAGAACTAAAAAAGCCTCAAATATTAGGGTCGGTCGTCCACCTGACCCAAACCCTAACTTCAAGCAATTTTCAGAACTCGATTGAGATAAGAAAGACGATTTTCCCTTTAAAGGGCAAAATCGTCATTTTGAGAAAAGAGGCGGGACTCGAAAACCCAAACCTAAGAATTGGTCGTCTAATCGACCCTAATTCTCACCTTGACATTATCGGCCTTTTCTATCATGCACAGTAGAGGCGACCTACCCCTAAAGGGTAATGTCGTCATATCTTGAGAAATTGGATAAGAAAACCCAAAAATAGGGTTGACCAGTTGTCTGTGGTCAACCCTCGATTTTTTGGGGGTTTCTGGAGTGTCTAGGATTTTTCCACAATTTTCCACAATTTTTTTGGAATTTTCTGGCATTTTCTAGCATTTTTTGGATTTTCTGAAATTTTTCCGATTTTTTTTTATTTTTTTTAAAATCATTTTCTGATTTTTTTTATTATTTTTTAAAAAAAATGATTCGGACCGGGTCAGGTGACCCGGCCCACGGCCCACGGGCGTCCGGCCCGACCCGGGTCCGCGCGTGCCCTAACTCCAAAACGACGCCGTCCTCCTTTGAATTATCGGACTTGATCTAACGGCCTTCATTGCGCCGCGTGGCTATTCCACGTCCACTGGATAACCTGACTGGAATCTATGGTTCAGATTAGGCGAAGACTCGATCAGGGTCGTCTGATCAGATTACTTAAACCTACGGCCACGATTAGATTCTAAGATTCGATCTAGACCGTTGATTCACACTTACCTAAACGACGCCGCACGGCCACTAACCTACACGACACCGTTTCGGCTCGTTTTAATTTTCCAATTTTAAAACGTTTTTCGAATAATCCTAATTTCTAATCGGGCGGTCACCATTTATTAGACTCGATTATTCTCGGCCGTTGGATTCTTTTTATTTGAATAACAGACTCAACGGCCATGCTGACTCGACCTCCACGTGGACCAATCACGTGTTGCCACCTAGACCTTTGACCTATTGACCGCGCCACGTCAGCTTCGTCTTCAACCTCGCGACTCCGGCAGAATGGATGGCTGTAGTTCTCCGGCGATGATCGTGCGGTGAAATCTTAATGGAATCACTCGAGACCAACGGCGATCGACTCGTAATCATCTCTAGTTTAACATATCTGAGAATTATAGCGCATCGTTCACAAAATTGCAAGCATCGAGCAAGGTGCCGAGTACGGCCATGGAAGCTCAATCATACGATTCACTCGAAATCAAAGAAATTCAGTCACAGGATAACACCAATGGAGGTTCAGAAGACTTACCTCGAGCTCCGATTGAGCTCGCTCGGCCCAAATTCGGCTGGGGAAATATGAACAGTAGCTCGACAATGGAGGTTGGATTTGAAGACTCGATTGGGCATGTTAAGACAAAACCGACGCAAACAAGATGCGCGATGATGGTCAGTGATGTTCAGGGAATGAAACGCACACATTAATTGTATAAATGATTAAGAAATGCGCGAATCGCCATGGAAGCTTGAAGAAACACTCTAGACTGCAACTCACCTGTTCTCGCGGATTTCTTGTGCGCGGCCGGCAGCGATCGATTCCGGGGACTTTGGGCGACCTTCTGGTGGCCTCGTGTGGCTTTGGTTTGGCCTGGGAAGACCCAACCAGCGCCCTGCAATTCGAGCTCAAATTCTCGACGACGGGGGTCGGAGAACGAGCTCTGCTTCGCGTTTTTTCTTTCTCTCTTGATTCAGTTTCAACTTTCACAACTGAATCTGTAATCCCCCTCAACAGAAAACGAACGCAGGCTTTTATAGCTTTTAGAATTTTTGCGCCGAATCGGGGACGGCCAACTGACTTGAATAGCACGTGTAGCCACGTGCGATTGGGTCAAAACGAATTCGGGGAAGATGGGCATTTCGCTCAGTCCCTTTTGGTTCCGCGGTGAGTTTCATTTCGCACGAATTTGGCAAGGATTTGAGCTGTTTTCACCCTTGTTGACTTTTGCAGGTCCGAAGGTTTGACTGGCCGATTGCTCCTTGTTCCGGCGGCCATTGATCGTCGTTCTAGCTCCGATCGACGGTAAGTGATCTAAGGAACTAAACGCCCACCATTGTGTCTTCAATTGAGGTCGATTGGCCCGTCAATTTCCCCGTTAAAGTTCGTCCATTTACTGTTCATTCGCGCAGGTGCTTGAGGTAGGTGACGACACTGTAGCGGACCGGTTCGACCGGTCCGACCGGCGGTCTGACCGGTCAGAACCGGTTCCAATTCACCATTTTCAAAATTAAACCCAAATTAATGGGGAAATTTTGCAATTGAACCTCAAACTCGACTCTAGGGCATGAATTCTATCTAGAAATGTGGTTTTGCCCAAAAGTTTTCATCAATTTCTACAAAATCCCCAAATTCTCATTTGATTGGAAATTGGGGATTGTGTAATTGAGGGTGCAAATGATCAAATTGGGTTAAACCACCTATGTCAATCGATTTAAAATGGTGTAATCCATTGGGTAGCATGTTCAATTTGTAATTATAGTCCTTGAATTGAAAGTAATTTCGATTATGCTCAATTTCAAGGACTAAAATGCAATTATGTTTGCAATTGAACAGCTTGCCCGAGCAATTAGGTCAAATTGAAATGGGGGACAATTAGATTGAATGTCAAGATCCTATAAAATGCCAAAATTGCAAATTAAAAGACTCAATTATTATTTTTTCTTCAAATTCAATAGTACGGGTTACAAAGGAACACCTAAAATTGAATCTGATTTTGATTTGTTTGTGAGGTCGAAAATACAAGGGATTAAAAGGAAAAATATTTGATATTTTTCCATATTTTCGTGACCTCAAATACTATTTTTCTTGATTTTTTAAGTGTTTTTCTATTTTCCAAAAATACTAAAAAATATGAAAAATATGAAAAATTATTTTTTGGTCAAGAATGGTTCCTTGGGCTTGGCCAAGGCCACCAAAGTTGATTTTGTAATTTTTTGACTTTTTATGATTTTTTATGATTTTTTTTTAAAAAAATAAAATAAATAAAATAAATAAAATAAAAAATAAAAAATGAAAAAGGCTGGGTCAAAAATCAGGTGTCAACAGCGAGATACCATTGAAATAAGCCGGTCGATATCTTTCCATTTAATAGCCTCGGAGAGGGCCAGAATTTGGAATGTCACAACTCTTCCCCCCTCAAAGAAATTTCGTCCTCGAAATTTACAACCTTTCAAATCATCCAATCTTATGGGGTATTAACGCCTCACCGCTTGGTCTCTTTCCAAGGTAGCTCCTTTTATATCGTCAGGGACGCACAAGTCCCATTAGCTTAACCTCGATTGTCCAAATCGAACCATAGCCTTCTTGGCTTCTGAGGCAAATTCATGCTTTAGTCCTTAGTAGTTCGTCCTCGATTCCATTCGAGATTCTCCAATGACTATTTGTTCCACCAACTTACAACGGTAATGCTTTTCCTCGTTGGCACATTTCAACTTCCAGCCACATGCTTGATTTCCTTCGCTTCCATTCCACCTATTCCTAGTACCAATGTAAGTCTTGGCACACCTTCGTGCCATTCCACTAGGTGCCATGGTTCTTCCTATGAACTTCTCATAAGATTCTCTCCTCAAATTTCCCTTCCATTTGTGGGCACGTTTTCTTGTCCTTGAACTTTAAGGTTTCCACCCTCAATTCCAGTGTTCCTTCTCTAGGTGCTCGGGAGTCTGGATTTTCACCCTGTTACTTTCATTCGCACTATCCCTTAGACATTAGGGTTCATAGACTATCATGCCTTACTCCCTTCCTAACCTTCGGGTTCAATACTTGTGGTAGTCATTATGCCAGTCAATTGACAAACTTCCAATTTAAAAGTTGAATCTCTTATTTCCTTGAGCGAAGTCCATCCTTTATCTGCCAACTGCGCGATGCTCAATTCCGATCACATACGTCCACTACTCTGACTCGCTTTCCGAAAGAGATGTCGGTTATCTTATTCTTAGTCCGTAGGTAGCTTCCTCCATACACTTTGCTCCCTATTTAATTCCCTTGGGTGAGCAAATATTGCAGTTTCTTGTGGTCGGTGTAAACTCAAAACCTTTTTCCACGCAAATCACGTTTCCCAATCTTCGTCACAGGGGCAGTTGCATGTCAAGTTCCAATCACCCCTTGGGTACTCCAACTCTTGGGGTCTCACCGTCGCATCGTCTATGCAATGCTCACTCTGAATTGCCTTGTTACGCCACAAATTTTCTTTCTGCGACAAGTCGTTATGATTCTCATGATCTCTTCGATTCCAAACGGAAACGCCATTGTCAGCGTGGTCACCAACTAGACTTAAGTCCTTAACACTCCTTTCATGTTCATTCGTCCACTCGCTATATCTTGTCCTTAGTCCATTTCACTAATGGAATAGCTCTTGTGGGGAAATCTTCCCACGACTTCTATAGCAATCCGTCAATATTGAGGAACTTCAAATTTTAGTAATTTACGTCGACCTTAGTCAATCCGTCACTTATTCCAATCCTCAAGGGTTCCACAGGGATTTCATTTTCCAAAAACTACACGACCAAAAAATTTTGCCTTATTAAGTTCAAATCTCGTGCTCTTTCATTTAGCATACCACGAGCGTTCTCTTAAGGTCCATAGGGTACTTTTTCAAAGGCCATTCATGTTCTTCACGACTCCTTAAATGAATCCGACCATCGTCTTTCAAGACAGTAACAATCAATCCAATTATTTCTTGAGTACTCAATTCAATCGTTATCAGCTTCCTCATTATCAAGTGTGGAATCATTCCAATTGTCTTTTTCACCATCCACTTGAGAGCATATGTTTTGGCCCTCTGCTTCTGGGGATTTCCAATTAGACCAAGTAGCATTTTTGTTCCTTTTTGTCACACTTTCCTCAGGGAGCATTTGCGTCATACACGTTGGATTCCATAACCAACCAATGCGACTTTGTCTCAATTCAAACCGTTCGACTGAAAGTCGACATTATCTCAGAATCCAACATTCTCCACAAGACAATCTCTCAAACTTAATTCTCAGAAATCATTCAAGCTCTACGTCTTTGTCCTTGATCCAGATGTTCAACCTTAATACCAAGATATTTAGGATCTTCTCTTTCTTCCACACTAGGGTCTATTACCCTATGAAGGAAACTGTACACTTCAGTGGTATTCTCTTACTTCGAATCCACCTTGTTTTTCTTGTTCCACAAGACGTCAATCTTGGAGTCTTGCCAACAGTGGTTCCTTTACTCCAGGATTCAAATGCCACCATACCTGATATGCATCTTCCAACAACTCCGTCATCTCAAGTAACAAGGTTTCAAGGGTCGAGGTTCCTTCTCGGTCTCCAAAATGCACACTTTGGATATTCAAATTGATTCAATCAACCCAAGCAGCTTTTTTTTTTCGCTCACTCATCCATCCATTAGATTCACAATAGCTAAAATTGTCAAGTCCGTTCATTTTTTTTCCACTAACGACCATCTCATGGTCCAATCGTCCTTAAGGACAACGCCCAATTCTTTAGGGAATAACAACTTATAATTCCATCTCTAATGGTTTCAGTTCATTCTCAACCAATCTCATAGAATCATTAAACCCAGGCAAACTAGTATGCCGGTTTTCCCCTAATACTTTCCATGACAGAAGAGACGGACTATTAATTCAATTTTTCCACCATGGGCCTTATGCCCAGGTAATCAGCCTATCAACCATTAATTAAGGCACTTTCTATGATCCATAAGCGTTAACTTTCTCACTTATACATCTTTCGATCATTCGGTCTTTTCCAATTATGCTTATTACAGCTTCTCAGATTCAGAAGCATCAACTAGCTACGAGGCTTCGAATTCAATCCATTATTGGACCTCCTTGTCCTACCCAACAGGTCTTTGACCACCTTTGGTATACTTAGGCGACCTTGAGATCTTTGTCTCACATTGGACAATCGTCCTCAGATACTCGCAAGGCTATTAGAGTTCAATCAGTCCTTGCTCTCGTGTAGCCTCAAAAAGGTACTTTCTTTTGCACAACTTGATGAAGGCAAACCAGTTAAATACCACGCCTTCAAGGAAAACCTTTCTTTTGGTAGTCTTTCACCAACTATCGACAACCTCTTAAAGCTAGTAACTGCTAGAGTCACTTTCCTTCTTCAGTGGACTCCATACCTCCAAGGTCTCTTTTCAAATTCTCAGTCCGGAGAAAGGCAGTTTCAAATTCATTCTCTCCATCGAACTTAGTCGATCTCAACCTTGCGAATCCTTCCTCAAGCTTTCCCTCGAATGACCCTCAGTCCTATTTCCCATGGCCTTTCTTATGACTTTCATTACTTAATTTATCAGTGTTAACATCAGTCATTTCAATGACTTGGGTAACAATGGAAGCTTCTTCTCGAGTCTGCCTACCCATCAAACTCCAATTCCTTTCAAAATTCTCATGACCCCTTCAACTCTCTGGGTCTTACGCAATTTTACAAACTCGAGCTAAATGCTCGTTTAATGCCTTTACTCCGTTGGCCCAACTTTACTAGGTTCTCGTGACATTCAAGTTACTACAATTCCCTCGAGGAATTAAAGGCTTAAGTCATCTCATCAAGTCTAGCAGTCTTAGGCTGCTCATCTTATCATCTATCATAAGCAATCAACCATCCAGTGGTTCTAGGCAAATCCTCAATCAATCGCCAATTATCCAAGGGTTTCAAATCATCCTTCATTAGCAACCATTTATCAAGCCTGTCTCAACTAGGTAATTCCTCAACAAATAGCCATCTACTAGGTAAATTCTTGAGTCACAATTCAATGGGTCAAGTGCTCACACCTTAAGTCCAGACGTATCTACGATTTAGCAATAACTCAACAGGCTATCTCGATTTCACAAGATACAGTCAAACGGCATTCAATGCCATAACTCGCCATACAGGCAAAACACACACGTCAATTTCCTTTTTCAAATGACACCCATTGCCAAGTACGAAGCTCCTAATCATGCCAATCACATGCGCCATTTCAAATGCCATGCAAATTTCAAAAATTCCCTTTGAAGATCAATTTTAATGCAATAAGTCTTTTAACGAAAATCAGACTTAGCCCTATAACTAGACCCGTCCCTTTCAATGTATGGTTTAGGTCATCCCTACCTCCTTACTGTCCTAGAAGCCTACCAGGAGCCGCTTCTTGTCCGAATCTCTCTATGCCAGCGTACACTCCCCTCCCTTATCAGACCTGGTTTTTGCAGGCCGTCCCAAGTCATACATCTACGAAGAGAGTCCCGTTCCACACGTCCCATAACATGCTTCATTATGGTTTGTAGATATCTCGTCAGCTTGTTACATACCAAGTGACGGTTTATCAAGTCCGATGATGATATGCCCATGCATGCACATTCCTCATCTTTCATTTCAATGCCATAGACACATGCACTGCATGATCGTCCTCACTACTCGTCATATCACATTCACTTCCATATCAATTCTCATCAACAGAAGATTTCTAGTTCCACAAATGACCATCTCACAAATCAATTGCCTAGGATCAACATATACCTCAAAGTCACAATCAAGATCATAAAATCCAATCGATCCTTTACCCATAAGCAATCCTCTATTAACCTCAAACACATTCACAACCTCAAAATTCATGCCTATGATTCCTCAATTTCCACTTGCTTCCTTGTTAACCTCAATCACATCACCATCCAAGATCATCCATCGAAATTGACACTATAACCATTAAAATACAACATAGGTTCAAGTATATAATCCTCAACATTCAGCAATCAGAGCCTAATCCTAAGGGTCTCACTATCTAATCGTCCTCAAGTCATTGCTCCTTATCACTTCAAGTCTTAATCAAATTGGATCGAACTAACCTTGCTCTGATACCAAATAAGCTGAGATGTCACGACCCGAACCCGGCGAGAACGCGAACATCCCAGCACGACCGATTTAATAAGATGGTACATAGGATCCAACGGCCATCAAAGCAGACCTCCTAAATGAGATGTGCATGCGAAAGCGAGAAAATGCGAACTCCATGCAAAATAAACAAGATGACTTAGGACAAAAAGGGTACGTCTTCTCATAAACATCAATGACAGGTTCAGAGGTTATAATTCTAACTCCCTAAAACAATATGCAATCCCTAAGGTTACAAAAGGGTAATCTTCATTTCCTCCAATGACTTCTTCAAATGTCAATCCATGGCAAACTCAGATTTCCATAGTCTGGGACCTGAAAATGTTATCCCACGAAGGGGTGAGATATAAATCTCAGTAAGCTAAACTTAACCATAAACTAGGTTGCCATTACCTCTAGACACTTTTGAAAAACATTCTATTTTGGAACAAAAGTCTTGGCATGGTAAAACAAGGTACTTTCCAAAACATGGCATTTACGTACTTTCAAATCTACTCGACTCAGTCACAAAAGATTTCATGAGTAAAACTGAGTTTCGTACTAAGGCAGGGTTCTCAATAGAAATACACACACTTGACGTCTTTTTAAGCATGAGGCAAATTTCTAATCTTAAACCATGAGGCATTTTCAAACTCGTGAGGCAACTTTCATATCAGAGGTAAATTTCCAAAACATGAGGCATATTCAATTTCTCAAAACCATTCTTGACTTTTTTAGAAAACATATCTTTCCAAATCCGCCCATCCTAGGCTGCCCACTTTGGGCTGCGAGATGATTCGGTCTCCATATGACCCATCGGTCCATATGAGACTCTCGCATCCGAACCTAGAAATGATTCGGTCACCATACGACTCTCGGCGCCCATTTTAAATCGAGATGAATTGTGTCAGTATGGGACTCTCTAGCCGCACGACTTCCTCAGGTCAAATAGGAGTAACTCCCTCCCAATACATTGGCCAAATTCATAAATCCTTGGCGATCCCACACACCAGTGCACTTATGATTTCTTCGGCGATCCCACACCCAATTTCATAAAAATTTTAGTTATAAATAGCCTCAATTTTTCTTTCGAAAAATAATTTCATGCCTCAATTTTCAATCAGAAATAAACTTAAGAAATACCAGTATTTCATCACCTATTCGAGGCATTCATTCCAAACGTCCCTCACTGGACAAAACACGTTTCACGTTACAAAATTCCCATTAAGAAAACAAGTGTCATTAAACCATTGTCACAAAACTCAAGCTTGACATCAGTCACGGTTTCAAAATCTCCATTCGAGACTTGGTTAGTCATCCATGTCCCTCAATACACTCTATTCAAACGGGAATTTTTATAAAACACGCCAAGAGGTTCAACCACATTCAACGACCAGATTAGGACTCTTCCAAATAACCTTGATTTCACAATTTCTCATGCCACAAATCACTCAAGCACAACTTGCCAAAACAGGGCAGATTCAGTTATGAAGTTATTTCTCCTAACCGGTCCAAAATCTCATCAAATTAACATGTAAAATACGCCCATTGGTAACCTAACATCCTAATAAAGATTTAGGAATAACTTACCTCGAGCCTAGGCCAAGCAATTTCACAAAACGGGCGACGTAAGGTCGCAGCACCAAGCTATCCATAAAAGGCAGAATTGTCCTCTCAGAAGCCTAAGTAAGATTCAACCACTAAACTCCATCAAATTCACTTCAAACCTCAATCAATAGCTCATTAACATATCAAGCTAAGATTTAGGGTCATCCTACCTTTCGTTTCAAGAAAAATCGGTCCTTAAATTACTCCTAAAATCCACGGTTCAATCAGCTTACCCCAATCTGTTCGGTTCAAACAATTAGGCCACAAACATCCATCAAACTTCATTGAATTCTCGTAAATCCTCAACCATGCTTCTCGTAACATACTAGGTTAAGGTTAAGAGCCAGCTTACCAAGGATGATAGGTCAAGACACCCACGAAACCAGTGGCTAAAGTCCTTCATCAAATCAGTTTCTCGGTGGCACACAAGGGCAGTAAGAGTCCTAGCAACTTTCCCCATGATCAGCCATATAAGACCCATAAAACCAACCCTAGAGTAATCATCAACCTCTTAACACCTTGAACTATGGTTGAGAATCAACTCACCAAGAGTTTCAACGAGGGAAACCGGCTAAAGAAGTCAGAAAACTTCTCGATTCAACACATCTAGACCTGGTCCGGTTTTGTTCGGTCAAGAACAAAAAGGTATCAGCCCTTAAATCCAATTATACTCCATCCTCAATCCCACAAAAGCAATTATACATGTTTTAACAAGGCTTGAGAAGTGATCTTACCAAGAATCAAGCCAAAACAAGCTCGAAAATCTATTTAGAAGCTCCTCGGGTCGGAACATGATCGAGCAGCGACCTTTGCCCACTCAAATGGCTCTACGGGACAAACGGCTGGGTGGATTTTGGCTCATAATACCTTGTTGAAACGGCCAGAGAGAGAGATTTCTATTGGAGGGTGGCTCGTCTCAATCGGATAATGGAAGAAGAAGTTTTGAACAAAATAATGGAGGGCGTCGGAACTAGTTTTGAGCGAGTTGAACGAGAGAGAGAGTTTGAGAGTGTTTTCTCTTGAGGTAATCAGCCAAAATGAAGGAATAAGGAAGAGATGGATTCCTTAGCAAGCCAAAGAGGAAAGAGAGGATTAGACTTGAGGTGATGGGTTTAGGCTAGGGCTTAGGCTAGGTAGGTAAGATTAGACCAGAGCATTTATAGCCTTGTCTTTATCTCCATAATATCTAAGGACCAAATGACCATATTGCCATTAAATTTTCGGCCACTTAGAGGAGGCAGGTAAATGACTACTTTGCCGTTGCTCATTCTTAAAGGCATGAGAAATCTCCGGGGGCAAAAGGGTCATCTCCACTTTATGGTCCAAAATCTCACTTTTCCAATCTTATGAGGCGAGTCATGATCTTAATTATTCTCGATGAGGCGACGTCCAACTCTTTTCAAATGTTGGAATTCCGCATTGTCCGATACCCACTTCCGGGTCCAATTCATGTCAAGTTCTCGTCGACTGTAATTCTAATTTATCTCAAACTGACGGGCGACTCTTGCGGCGCTACGCGTATCGACCTTAGGATTTCTCAAGTCGTGGCTGTTGACACCTAAATTTTGATCAACTTTTTTATTTTTATTTTTTTTGAAAATTCATAGAAAATCCATAAAAAGTTGAAAAATTGAAAAATCAATTTTGGTGACCTTAGCCAAGCTAAATGAACCATTTTGACCAAAAAAATAATTTTCATAATTTTCATTTTTTTAATATATTTTCGAAAAATACAAAAAAAAAGAAAAAAAGAAAAAGAAAATCAAGAAAATCAAGAAAAATAATATTTGAGGTCACAAAAATATATAAAAATATTCGGTATTTTTATTTTTATTTTATCCATTTTTCTGACCTCATAAATAGTAAAATTCAGGTTTGATTTTAGGTGTTCTTTGATCATCATAAAATTGAATTTGGCAAAAATATTAGTAATGATTAAAAGGAAAAGGAGTGAAAACATCATCATTTAAAAGGAAAAGGGGACTAATCATTTTGTCTTCACTTTTGATTATTTTATTATTTTTTTACTTTTTAGTATTTTATTATTATTATTATTTTATTATTATTTTATTATTTTATTTTTAGTATTTTAGGCACCTCCCCCCATCATCCGTCGCCTTCTCTTCCTCTCCTCCTCCTCCTCCTCCTCCTTCTTCTTCTCCCTCAACTCTCTCTCTTTCATTTTTCGATTTTTTCTCTCGCTCAGCCCGCCGCCCAGACCCAAAATCGTCCGGTTTTTCGGCCATAACTCTTTCGTTAGGAATCGTATGAGAACGAGCCATATACCATTGGAAAGCTTATTCTCTTGCCGTTCTAATGACATATCGTGAGTCCAATTTGGCCCAGCCATTTGTCCCGTAGAGCTGTTTGAAGGAGCAAAGGTCAGACTGATCAGACTTGAGTCCGCGGGTGCCAAATTGGATTTTCGGGTTTGTTTTGGGTTCAATCTTGGTAAGACCACCTCTCACTCCTTGTTAAGACATATATTATTGTGTTGTATGGTTTGAAGATGGATTATATTTGGATTTAAGGGCTGATCCCTTATTGTTTTGTTCGAAAAATCTGAACCGGTTCTGTCAAGGTGGTGCCGTGAACATTGTGAGTGATTCAAGGGCTTGCCTTGCTTCCAATATTCGATAAGATGTCTCTAGAACCTAACTTAGGAATCTAGCAAGCTGAGATTGTAGTCTAGTTGAGTTTTGGATGGGTTTTAATGGTTGAATTGAAGGAGTTTTCTGGGGCAGATTCTGGTCATTGGGCGATTGAAAACCGTTCGGTTTTTCCGCCATAACTCTTTCGTTAGGAATCGTATGGGAACGAGCCATATACTGTTAGAAAGCTTATTCTCTTGCCGTTCTAATGACATATCGTGAGTCCAATTTGGCTGAGCCATTTGTCCCGTAGAGCTGTTTGAAGGAGCAAAGGTCAGACTGATCAGACTTGAGTCCGCGAGGGCCAAATTGGATTTCCGAGCTTGTTTTGGGTTCAATCTTGGTAAGACCACCTCTCACTCCTTACATTTTACCTATTAGACCCAGAATTGGAAGGCCGAGCCTCCTGTTGGTGTCTAAATATTTGCTGTGTATTTACTTTATGTCATAGCATTTCTATATTTCGCATAAAAGACCCAGAATCGGAAGGCCGAGCCTCCTGTTGGTGTCTAGATATTTGCTGTGTATTTACTTTATGTCATAGCATTTCTATATTTCGCATAAAAGACCCAGAATCGGAAGGCCGAGCCTCCTGTTGGTGTCTAAATATTTGCTGTGTATTTACTTTATGTCATAGCATTTCTATATTTCGCATAAAAGACCCAGAATCGGAAGGCTAAGCCTCCTATTGGCGTCCAAGGTGTTTTATTTATTTATTTTCTGTAAATTATATTGTGCTACCCCAGAATCGGAAGGTCGAGCCTCCTGCTGGTGGTTTATACCCCCACACATTGTTGCACGAGCACCGACGGACTCCGACGTCGTAAAATTCACCGGATCCCATCTCCTTTGCTTATGTTTATGTTGTATAATGACTTAATATCTTCTTTATTTTTTGCATTGTGTTGCGTCCTATAAAAACAAAAACAAAAAAAATGCTAGATCGGACGTCTGCAGATGAGCCACGTGTCGTGATTAGGTGATTTTCAGAATAAAAAAAATTTCCAAAAAAATGAATTATTAAGGAAAAATTCAAAAAAAAAATTGAGAAAAATTGCAGAAAATTCCTAAAAAAATTCTAAAAATTTTTGAAGGCTGAAAATGACAAAAAAAAATTGATTTGTTTCCATTTTTTGGATTTTCTCCCATTTAATCCAAAATGGCGATTTTACCCCTCAAAGGGTAAATCGTCTTTGATATTCCGATGAATTGTGGAAATTGCTTAGAATTTGGTGATGGGCCAGATAGGTGGCTAAACCTTATGTCTAAGATTTCCACATTTCATTCCCATTTTTAGAAAATGACGATTTTACCCCTTCGAGTGGTAAATCGGTTTCTAAAATTCCAGAAAATCATGAAAATTGCAAAAAAGATAGGAAATGGGTCAATTGAGTGACCAAACCTATTTTTGACATTGTTTTACTCCCGATTCATTCCGAAATGACGATTTTTCCCTTTTTAGGCAAATCGTCCCTTTTGTCTCAAAATTACGACTTTACCCCTGATGGGTAAAATCATGTCTAAATCATTCCTAAGCTTGATTGATACTTATTTAGGCTAATAGAGCCTTATTAGGAGTGTCATGTTGATTTGATGTGATTATTTTACATATTTGGATTCATTGATTTGCGCATTTTATTATTGATTGTGATTGCTAGGATAGTCATTCCTATTTGCATGAATTCCTAGATTTAGGATTCGTACTCCACTCATCTGCATGAAATCTTAGGTAAGAAAATTCAGTCAACTTAGGTACCGAAAGGGCGTCAACTCTGACAGTTGACGTAACTAAGTCCCCGAACCCATTTCTCTGGTTATCGCAGAATTGAATAGAAACTCCCGACTATTCAATAGGGTGGTCCAATCATACCCTCCAAAAAATGATTGGTGGCGACTCCATGGCATGCACACTTAGCACATGTCACCAGACCACACTGAAGGTCGACTACGCATACCTCCGTTGCGATTTGGGTAACGGGCCTTGGGAGATGCCCGCGTCCGACCAGACTGGACGGCCCATTAGCCCTCGAGAGCCCACATGCAACCTCGAGAGGGTCGCGACAGTGGCGACTTTGGTTGTCATGTGATTGCGAGGGTTTATCGCTAGTTCCTGCGGTCCTGATCATCGGAATCCGATTTAGGAAATTCTCGTAAATTACACATTGGTTAGGCGGAATCACCTGCATCCCAACGTATAACGCTAGTAAGGTATTCCATGATTGTTCCTAGATCGATCTCTGCTGGTCCAAAATATCCCCTCGACAATCCTTAAGGTCAAAGTGCCATTTCTTATTTGGATTTTCGAGGTCCACATACCCGACTCCGCGTTAGTCTTTCCCTTTCGATCAGTCAACTCGAGAGAGGCCTGCTCCGAGCGAGATACCATTGAAATATGCCGGTCGATATCTTTCCATGCAATAGCCTTAGAGAGGGCCGGAATTTGGAATGTCACAATTTATCACAATTGTACTAGCTTGAGGTTTTTCATGGTTAAAAAAATAATTTGGGGTAAATTTATCACAAGTGTGCAAGTTTGGGGTTTTTCATGGTATTAACCTTGTTCTTTTTTGTGTCTCAAATTAGGGACAAAAGATTTCGTGTCCATCGTGTGACATTCCGAATACCGACCCCTCTCGAGGCTATCGGTCTATTTCAGTGGTATCTCACTTAGAGCAGGCCACTCTCGAGTTAACTGATCGAAAGGGAAAGACTAACGCGAGGTCAGGTACGTGGACCTGGGGAATTTGAATGAGGAATGGCACTTTGACCATAAGGATTGTCGAGGGAATATTTTGGTCCAGCAGAGAACGATCTAGGAACGATCATGGAATGCCTTGCTAGCGTTATACGTTGGGACGCGGGTGATTCCGCTTAACCAATGTGTAATTTGCGAGAATTTCCTAAATCGGATTCCGATGATCAGGACCGCAGGAGCTAGCGATAAACACTCGCAATTACATGACAATCAAAGTCGCTACGGCTCAAAAAAAAAAATCCCAAGGTCGATACGCGTAGCGCCTGCAAGAGTCGCCCGTCAGTTTGAGATATTGGAATTACAGTCGAAGATAATTCAACATGATCTTTGGCCTCGAATTTGGGTATTGGACATTGAGGAATTCCAACAATTTAAACGTTTGGACGCCGCCTCATCGAGGATAATTAGGATTGAGATTCACCTCATAAGACTAGAGAAGTGAGGCGTTGGATTAGAAATGGAAATTTACCTTTTGCCCCTCAAAGATTAATCTTACCTTAAGATTAGAATAAGGGCATTTTAGTCATTTGGAGTTCCCCATGGCTGCTGAAAATTGGAGGATATAATGGTCATTTGATGCCAAGATTTTTAATACAAGAAGACAAGTGTCAAGATGGGAGTGGATGACATTGATGGATCAACTTTTAACCTACCATTCAAAGGAGTTGACCAAGGTGGACTAAAGTTAATCTCTCTCCTCTCTCTCTCTCTCTCTTCATTTTCGGATGGCCACTCTCTCTCTCTTCTCCATCATCTTCTTCTTCTTCTTCCTCCAATGGCCAGCAGAACCCGTCGCTCAGCTCGCTGCCCAGGTCCGATTACCCCACTGTTTTGATAATAACTTTGTCGTCCGAGATCGGTTTGAGTTAAAACCACTGCCATCTGAAAGCTTATCGTCTTTCCTTTCTAGAGATATATTATAAGCTCAATTTGGCCCAGTAAATCCTTCCGTAGGTCGATTTGAATGGACAAAAGGTCTGGACGAGGCAGATTCAGACCGGTTTTGGAGAGAGTCCATTTTTGAGGGCTTCAAGGTTTCAAATGGCTCCAAATCTTCGGTGAGACTCTCTTGACTCTTAGTATTAGAGTTGGATGAGATGTGGTTGTAATTTTAGAAGCATTAAGATGGGTTTCCATGTCTAATTTAAGATGGTTTTCTTGAGGCGAAACTGACCGCTTGCACACCGAAGGGAATCGGACCGATTGGAAGGCCTAGAAGGATTTTCTTGCTTCGAAATTGTTGGTAAGCCTTCTAGACTTGTTGATTGATGTTTTAACAAGATGGTTTGGTAGAGAATTGAAGTTTAGGATTGATTTATGGGCTGATTAGTGTGATTAAGAGAAGAACCGATTCTGCCCTAAGTTGTGACTACGCAAACCGAACCTCTTGAGGGATGAGGAAGGTGTTGCCTTGTTATAAATTCATCGTTAAGGCACCTTGGGACGTTAATTGATGTGTTGACGAAGTGTTTACTCGATGGAATGGAGATTGGTAGAGTTTTATTGATGGAATCGTGAAATTTCTCTTAGGATCGTGCCATGCCTTGCTCTAGCTGTGAGTGAATTGAGCTTGGTGACTCAATTGGATTGGAATTGCTAGCTCAATTAAAGAGGTAAGTTATTCCTAAACCTTTATTAGGATGTTAGGTTACTAAAGGATGAAGTTTTGAATTGGAATGAAAGGTTTATGGTCTGATTTTGTGAGAGGCGCGAGGAAACCCAATTCTGTCCTGTTTTGATGAATTGAACTTGAATGGTTTCATGGCATGAAAATTGTGAAATCGAGTCTTGAGATGACTTGTGAATGACCAAACTTGAGATTTGATCAAATTGAGCTGAATTATGTTTGTGTTTTACTGAGAATTTCATAATGAGAAATGTGTTTGGTCCAGTTGAGGGACGTTTGAAATGAATGCCTTGTTATGGCGATGAATCTCTTGAGTTGTTCTTGAATAAAGAATTTTGAGGCGTGAACTGTTTTCTTTTAATGAATATTTGAGGCTATTTTTATAATTGAATTTTTATGAATAAATGGCGTGTGGGATCGCCGAGGAAATTATATGTGCACTGGCGTGTGGGATCGCCAATGGCATGTGAGATCGCCGGGAAAAATTATAAGTGCACTGGCGTGTGGGATCGCCAATGGCGTGTGGGATCGCCAAGGAATTATGAAATTTGGCCAACGATTGGGAGGGAGTTACTCCCATTTGACCTGAAGAGGTCGTGGAGCCAGAGAGTCCCATACCGACATGATTCATCTCGATTGAAAATGGGCGTCGAGAGTCGTATGGTGACCGAATCATCTCTAGGTTCGGACGCGAGAGTCTCATATGGACCGACGGGTCATATGGAGACCGAATCATCTCGCAGCCCGAAATGGGCTGCCTTGGATGGGGCAGAAATGAAAAGATCTGATTTTCTGGAAAGGATCAAGAATTGATTTTTGAGAAACTAAGATGCCTCATGAATTGATATTTTCCTCGAGTTTTAAATCTACCTCATGAGTTGGAAATGGCCCAGGAAGGGCGTGAAAGAAAAGGCTATGTTTTCTGGGAATTTCGATAATGGTACTTTGATGTACTTTAAAAGTTGCCTCATGTTTTGAGTGGCCTCGAGTGTGTATGTTTGATTGAAAACCTTGCCATTGTATGAAGTTCAGATTTTGCCATTATTTGTGACTGAGTCTAACTGATTTGAAAATACTGAAAGGACTAATTTTGATGGAATCATGCTTTTGCCATGCCAAAGTTTTTAATACCAAAATACCCACGTTTTTCAAAAGTGTCTGGAGGTACTGGCGGTCTAGTTTAGGGTTAGGTTTAACTTGCTGAGATTATATATCTCACCCCGTCGTGGGACCAACATTTTCAGGTCTCAGACAAAGGAAACCCGAGCTTGCTATGGATTGACATTTGAGGAAGTCATTGGAGGCAATAGAGATTAATCTGATTAAAACCTTAGGGATTGAATATATTCTTTGGAGTTAGAATTGTACCTGACTTTGATATTAATGAGAAGAATACCCTTTTGTCTCAAGTGATCTTGTGTTGTTTTGTCGTATGGTGTTGTTTCACGTTTCTGCATGCATCTCATTTAGAAGCCTTGAGCTCGTTGTTGGCCGTTTGATCCTGGGTAATATCTTGATAAGAAGAACGGCTTGGTGGGATGTTCGCGTGCTCGCCGGGTTCAGTGCGTGACATCCCCATTTAAGTGGTATCAGAGCAAGGTCAGCTCGATCCAATTTGATTGAGACTTGGAGTGATTAGGAGTGATGACTTGAGGACGATTAGATAGTGAGGCCCTTAGGATTAAGTTTTGATTATTGAATCTCGAGGATTATAGGCTTGAACTTGTGTTGCACTTTAATGGTTATAGTATCGATCTCGATTGATGAATTTGAGTGGTGATATGATTGAGGTTCACGAGGAAGCAAATAGAAGTCAAGGAGCATTAAGCATGGATTTGTAGTGTAAGTGTGTTTGAGGTTAATAGATGATTGCTTATGAGTAAAGGGTCGATTTGATTTTATGATCGTGATTGTGACTTTGAGGTATATGGTTGATCCTAGGCACTTGATCTGTGAGATGAATGGTCCTTTGCGGCAATAGAAATCTTCTACTACTAAGAGTTGATCCGAGAGCGAATGTGATGTGGCGAGTATTGAGGATGGTCATTCAGTGCATGTGTTTCTAGCATTCAAATGAAAGTTGAGGAAGGTGAATGCATGAGCTTATCATTATTAGACTTGACAAACTGTCGCTTGGTATGGGACGAGCTGATGGGATACCTACAAACTGTAATGAAGCATGTTATGGGACATGTGGAACGGGACTCTCTTCGTAGATGTATGTCTTGGGACAACCTGCAACGACCAGATCTAACGAGGGCGGGGAGTGTACGCCGGGACAGAGAGGTTCGGACAAGGAGCGGCTCTTGGCAGGCTTCTAAGATAGCAAGGAGGCAGGAATGACCCAAACCATAAATTGAAAGAGAGAGTCTAGGTACCGAATTGAGTTTAATTCTGGTTAAGAGATGTATTGCACCAAGGTGATCCTCACAGTGAATTTTCAAAACTGCATGGCATTTGTAATGCGCATGTGATTGGCATGGTTAGAAGCTTCGTACATGGCAATGGGTGTTGATTGAAAAGAAAAATTGACGCGTGTGTTTGGCCTGTATGGTGAGTTTTGGCATTGAATGCCGTTTGATTAGTATCTTGTGAATTGAATTAGCCTATTGAGTTATTGCTAAGTCATAGATATGTCTGGACTTATGGTGCAAGCACTTGATCCAATGAATTGTGCCTCGAGAGTTTGCCTGATTTGGCCTAGTTGATGCTTGCCTAGTAATTGGCGAATAGCTGAGAAATTTCCTAGTTGAGGCTGGTTTGATGAGTAGTTACTGATGAAGGATGATCTGAAATCCCTAGATGATTGGTGATTGATTGAGGATTCGCGCGGAACCACTGGATGATTGATTACTTGTGATAGATGATAAGATGAGCAGCTTAAGACTGGTAGACCTGGATGAACGACTTAGTTCTTTAATTCCTAGAGGGAATTGTAGTGGCTTGAATGTCACGAGAATCTAGTAAGGTTGGGCCAACAGAATAAGGGCATTTAAAGAGCTTTTGGCTCAAGTTTGTGAATTATATGAGACCCAAGGGCTAATGGGGTCAAGAGAACCTTGAATGGAAATATGAATCTAAAAGGTGTGAGCAGACTCGAGAAGAAACTGTCATTGTTACCCAAGTCGCTGAGACTGTTGTTGCTATTGCTAGCAAAGTAAATGGTAGAGATCATGGGAAAGACGCTGGAAAATGGGAAATGTGGAAAAGAACCACAAATCTTTGAATAGCTTGTGAAGTGGATCGTGAGGTTGAGATCGACGGAGGTTCGATGGAAAGATGATCGTGAAACTGCTTTTCTCTGGATTGAGAACTTGGAAAGGAAACCTTAGAAGTTTTGGGTACACAAAAAAAAAAGAAAAAAAAATGACCTTGACAGTTCCTAGTCCTAAGAGGCTATTCATGATTGGTGAAAGACCACCAAAGGAAGAGTTTCCTGGAAGGCGCGATATTTAACTGGATTGCCTTCGTCAATCGTGCAATGTAGGGTACCTTTCCGAGGTTACTCGAGAGCGAGGATTTGCTTGAATTCTAATAGCTTTGTAAGAAGTTGAGGACAATTGACCCCTGTGAGGCAGAGTTCTCAAGGTCGTCTAGGCAATACCAAAGGTGGTCAGGAACCTATTTGTCAAGACGGTGAGGTTTAAGAATGGATTGAAATCCCAAGCTTTGTAGTTAGTTGGCACCCTTGAATCTGAAGGATTATGATTAACCTCGTCTCGAATGACTCAATGATATGGAGGAAGTGTAAGTGAATGGACTTCCACTTATGAATCACGGGAAGCGCCTGTAAGGAAAGGCTGATTACCTGAGCGTAAGGCCCATGGTGGAAAATTGATAGTCCGTCCCTCTTGTCATGGAAAGTGTTAAGGAAAACCCGCACGCTAGTCTACCTGGGTTTAATGATCTAATCAGATTGATTGAGATTGAACTAAACCATTAAACTGGAGTTACAAAGTATGGTCCCCTAAGGGATAGGGCGTTGTTAAGGACGATTAGACCATGAGATAGTCGTCAATGGAAAGGAAAGTGATTGGACTTGGTAGTCCGAGTTGTTTGTAATCCTAATGAATGGTTGAGTAACCGAACATGGTGCTTGGATTATAACTGCAAGGTGACTTGAATTATTCAACTTGGATATCCTAGGTGTGGATATGTGGAAACCAAAGAGGGACCTCGATCCTTGAAACCTTGTCACTTGAGGTGATTGAGTTAATGAAAGAGGAAGGCTAGGTATGGTGGCATCTGAATTCTGAAGTAAAGGCATTGTTGTGGTATAGACATCCTATGGAACGAGAAGGGCAAGGTGGACTTGAGGCGAGGGAATGCCATTGAAGTGTATAGTTCGGTTCATAGGGTAAGAGACCCCAGCGTGGAAAGGAGGAAGGAATCCTACTTGACGTGGTGTTAAGATTAAGCGTCTGGATTAAGGAAGGAAGACGCATTGGCTATTTATGAAATCTAGCAGTTAAAGACACTGATGCTTCCTGAGGAAAGAGTGAGAAAAATGAACAAAATGATGCATGGTTTAATTAGGGATCCACGGGAGCAGAGAAAGTCGAATCATAGACTTTCAAGTGGATGGTGCGAAAAATAGTTAGAACAATTTGACACTTGGTAGTAGAAAGACTGATAACAATCGAATTGAGTATTCAAGGAGTAATTGGATCGATTGTTACCGTCTTTAGAGACGATGATCAAATTATTCGAAGAGTCAAGAAGGACATGAACACTCGCTGTATGCCAAGAGTAATAAATGCAAGTTTCGGCTTAATAAGATGGCGTTTCTTAAGACGTAAAGTTTATGGGAAATAGAATCCCTGTGGAACCTTCAAGGGTGGGAAATGATGGTGGATTGAGTAAGGCCGATGCGAGCTACTAAGGCTTGAGGTTTTTCTAAACCCGATGGATTATTGTGGATGATGCATGAGAGGAATCCCCGCAATAGTTAATCTGGTGATAAGACTGACTAAGAATGAAACGTATCGTGAATGGATGGATGAACACGAAGGAGTTTTAAGGACTTAAGTCAAGTTGGTGATCACGTTGACAACGGCATTTCCGTTTGGAATTGGAAGAATCCTGAGAACGTAATGACGTGTCGTAGAAAAGAGATATGAAGCGTAACAAGGCGATCTGAAGTGGACATTGGGTGTATGTCGCAATAGTAAGACCCTACGAGTTGGAGTGCCGAATGCATGATTGGAGTTGGCTCGCAAACGTCCTTGTGATAAAGCTTGAGAAACATTACTTGCATGAAGAAAGGATGTGAGTTCACATAAACCGTGAGGACTTAAAGTATTTGGTTGCCTAAGAGAAATGAACGAGGAGCAACGTGGATGAATGAAATTGCTTAAGGACGAAGGAAGATATTTCATATCACTATGGAAAGGCGAATACGGTAGCGGATGTGTATAGTAGGAAATTGAGTATCGTGTGCTTGGCAATTGGAGGGCAGACCTTACCTCATGAAGTGAGAGATTCAACTTCTAAATTGGAAGTTTGCCGATTGACGGGCATAATGACTACCTCAAGTATTAGACCTGAGGGTCAGGAAGAGAGTAAGGTATGATAATTAACGGACCTTAATGTCTAAGGGATAGTGTGAATAAAGGTAACAAGGAGAAAATCCAGATTTTCGAGTACTTGGGAAAAAGACCTTGAAGTTGGGGGTAGAAGCCCTAAAGTCTCATGGACGAGTTACGTATCCATTAAAGGAGGAAAGTTTCAAAATACCCGAAAGGAACAAGTGAACAAGCGACACAGACTTTGAGTGTTCAAGAAGGAACATTCAAAAATATTCCAAGGTGTCGGAAGGGAGAGAAACATTTCAGTCTAAAAGAAAAGAGAATTGAACTCCGAATGACTGTACAAAAGAAGTACGAACCAGACCAACTATGATTTGAAGATTGGAGTTATGAAAGTGAACAGAAAGAAACATCAATGAGGAAAAGACGAGGATAGAGTGTGGATAAAGAAAGATGAGTTCTAAAGGATTAGAGCTGTTATTAGCAAGGACATTGTGGAAATGTCAAGAACCGAAGGAAGCTACTTTGGAAAGAAAAGTAGCGTTGAGGCATCAGTACCCCCACAAGATTTGATTATTTGGAAGGTTGTGAATTTCGAGGACGAAATTTCTTAAGGGGGAAGAATTGTGACATTCCGAATTCCGACCCCTCTCGAGGCTATGGAATGGAAGGATATCGATCGGTTAATTTTAGTGGTATCTCACTCAGAGCAGGCCACTCTCGAGTTAACTAATCGAAAGTGAAAGACTAACGCGAGGTCAGGTACGTGGACCTGGGGAATTTGAATGAGGAATGGCACTTTGACCATAAGGATTGTCGAGGGAATATTTTGGTCCAACAGAGAACGATCATGGAATGCCTTGCTAGCGTTATACGTTGGGACGCGGGTGATTCCACTTAATCAATGTGTAATTTGCGAGAATTTCCTAAATCGGATTCCGATGATCAGGACCGCAGGAGCTAGCGATAAACTCTCGCAATTACATGACAATCAAAGTCGCTACGGCTTAAAAACAAATCCCAAGGTCGATACGCGTAGCGCCTGCAAGAGTCGCCCGTCAGTTTGAGATATTGGAATTACAGTCGACGATAATTCAACATGATCTTTGGCCTCGAATTTGGGTATTGGACATTGAGGAATTCCAACAATTTAAACGTTTGGACGCCGCCTCATCGAGGATAATTAGGATTGAGATTCACCTCATAAGACTAGAGAAGTGAGGCGTTGGATTAGAAATGGAAATTTACCTTTTGCCCCTCGAAGATTAATCTTACCTTAAGATTAGAATAAGGGAATTTTAGTCGTTTGGAGTTCCCCATGGCTGCTGAAAATTGGAGGATATAATGGTCATTTGATGCCAAGATTTTTAATACAAGAAGACAAGTGTCAAGATGGGAGTGGATGACATTGATTGATCAACTTTTAACCTACCATTCAAAGGAGTTGACCAAGGTGGACTAAAGTTAATCTCTCTCCTCTCTCTCTCTATCTCTTCATTTTCGGATGGCCACTCTCTCTCTTCTCCATCATCTTCTTCTTCTTCTTCCTCCAATGGCCGGCAGAACCCGTCGCTCAGCTCGCTGCCCAGGTCCGATCACCCCACTGTTTTGATAATAACTTTGTCTTCCAAGATCGGTTTGAGTTAAAACCACTGCCATTTGAAAGCTTATCGTCTTTCCTTTCTAGAGATATATTATAAGCTCAATTTGGCCCAGTAAATCCTTCCGTAGGTCGATTTGAATGGACAAAGATCTGGACGAGGCAGATTCTGACCGATTTTGGAGAGAGTCCGTTTTTGAGGGCTTCAAGGTTTCAAATGGCTCCAAATCTTCAGCGAGACTCTCTTGACTCTTAGTATTAGAGTTGGATGAGATGTGGTTGTAATTTTAGATGCATTAAGATAGGTTTCCATGTCTAATTTAAGATGGTTTTCTTGAGGCGAAACTGACCGCTTGCACACCGAAGGGAATCGGCCCGATTGGAAGGCCTAGAAGGATTTTCTTGCTTCGAAATTGTTGGTGAGCCTTCTAGACTTGTTGATTGATGTTTTAACAATATGGTTTGGTAGAGAATTGAAGTTTAGGATTGATTTATGGGCTGATTAGTGTGATTAAGAGAAGAACCGATTCTGCCCTAAGTTGTGACTATGCAAACCGAACCTCTTGAGGGATGAGGAAGGTGTTGCCTTGTTATAAATTCATCGTTAAGGCATCTTGGGACGTTAATTGATGTGTTGACGAAGTGTTTACTCGATGGAATGGAGATTGGTAGAGTTTTATTGATGGAATCGTGAAATTTCTCTTAGGACCGTACCATGCCTTGCTCTAGCTGTGAGTGGATTGAGCTTGGTGACTCAATTGGATTGGAATTGCTAGCTCAATTAAAGAGGTAAGTTATTCCTAAACCTTTATTAGGATGTTAGGTTACTAAAGGATGAAGTTTTGAATTGGAATGAAAGGTTTATGGTCTGATTTTGTTAGAGGCGCGAGGAAACCCAATTCCGTCCTGTTTTGATGAATTGAACTTGAATGGTTTCATGGCATGAAAATTGTGAAATCGAGTCTTGAGATGACTTGTGAATGACCAAACTTGAGATTTGATCAAATTGAGCTGAATTATGTTTGTGTTTTACTGAGAATTTCATAATGAGAAATGTGTTTGGTCCAGTTGAGGGACGTTTGAAATGAATGCCTTGTTATGGTGATGAATCTCTTGAGTTGTTCTTGAATAAAGAATTATGAGGCGTGAACTGTTTTCTTTTAATGAATATTTGAGGCTATTTTTATAATTGAATTTTTATGAATAAATGGCGTGTGGGATCGCCGAGGAAATTATATGTGCACTGGCGTGTGGGATCGCCAATGGCGTGTAAGATCGCCGGGAAAAATTATAAGTGCACTGGCGTGTGGGATCGCCAATGGCGTGTGGGATCGCCAAGGAATTATGAAATTTGGCCAACGATTGGGAGGGAGTTACTCCCATTTTACCTGAAGAGGTCGTGCGGCTAGAGAGTCTCATACTGAGACGATTCATCTCGATTGAAAATAGGCGTCGAGAGTCGTATGGTGACCGAATCATCTCTAGGTCCGGACGCGAGAGTCTCATATGGACCGACGGGTCATATGGAGACCGAATCATCTCGCAGCCCGAAATGGGCTGCCCTGGATGGGGCGGAAATGAAAAGATCTGATTTTCTGGAAAGGATCAAGAATTCATTTTTGAGAAACTAAGATGCCTCATGAATTGATATTTTCATCGAGTTTTAAATCTACGTCATGAGTTGGAAATGGCCCAGGAAGGGCGTGAAAGAAAAGGCTATGTTTTTTGGGAATTTCGATAATGGTACTTTGATGTACTTTAAAAGTTGCCTCATGTTTTGAGTGGCCTCGAGTGTGTATGTTTGATTGAAAACCTTGCCATTGTACGAAGTTCAGATTTTGCCATGATTTGTGACTGAGTCTAACTGATTTGAAAATACTGAAAGGACTAATTTTGATGGAATCATGCTTTTGCCATGCCAAAGTTTTTAATACCAAAATACCCACGTTTTTCAAAAGTGTCTGGAGGTACTGGCGGCCTAGTTTAGGGTTAGGTTTAACTTACTGAGATTATATATCTCACCCCGTCGTGGGACCAACATTTTCAGGTCTCAGACAAAGGAAACCCGAGCTTGCTATGGATTGGCATTTGAGGAAGTCATTGGAGGCAATAGAGATTAATCTGATTAAAACCTTAGGGATTGAATATATTCTTTGGAGTTAGAATTGTACCTGACTTTGATATTAATGAGAAGAATACCCTTTTGTCTCAAGTGATCTTGTGTTGTTTTGTCGTATGGTGTTGTTTCACGTTTCCGCATGCATCTCATTTAGAAGCCTTGAGCTCGTTGTTGGCCGTTTGATCCTGGGTAATATCTTGATAAGAAGAACGGCTTGGTGGGATGTTCGCGTGCTCGCCGGGTTCGGTGCGTGACACATCGGGTACAAGTTGTTGCTTTAAAATCATGGATAGAAGATTTCTTGTCCCACATAGGGTACAAGTTTTGAAGAAGAGGGGAATCACTCTATAAAACAGAGGCGCGGTGGCTTCAGTTGTGTGCTGATTTGGATGGGTTGGTGGGCCTTCAAGAAGCCCATTGGCGAGGGGGCCCAAATTTTAGTTCTAAAGTACACGATTGGCCTAATTTCTTTGGATCCCGACCCCTGCCCATTTTTCGGCTGGGCAGGGTGATCCCCACCCTCCACATAGAGGGGTCCACCCCAATGAAGGGTGGGGATCACCCTGTCCAGGAAAAACATGGGCAGGGGATCCACGCCCAATTTCTTTGGGACGTGTGTTGATTGTCGATTTGACCGTGTCTGAATGTGTTCGTGCGTGTCGGTGTTGGATACATGGAAAGTGACATTTTGGGCGTGTCCGTGCTACATAGCCCATGACTAATGAGGGCCGTGACTCCCTTGCCTATCGATCACGTGTCGGTGTCAGACACGCGAAAAATGACATTTTGGGCGTGTCCGTGCTACATACCCAATGACTAATGAGGGCCGCGCCTGCGACCTCGCACGGCTAGAGATGTCAAAAAATTTAAAAAAAAAGAAAATAAAATGGAAGGAAAATTAAAATAAAATATAAAAAAACTTAATATTAAGGAATTATTAGAAAGTGTCCATCAGCGGCATGCAAACGTAGCATTCCCAGCCAAAATTGACACGATGCAACAAGAAACTAAAATGGAAGGAAAAATAAAATAAAACATAAAAAACTTAATATTCAGGAATTATTAGAAAATGTCCGCTTCAGCGCCGTGCAACGTAGCATTCCCAGCCAAAATTGATAGGATGTACTCAATTGGCACAATGTGAGAAATGTTTAGTACTCAATTGACAAACTTAAATGAATTGTGACCGAATTGGCAAAAGTGTAGTAAAATGTTCGGGTGAATTTTTTTATAGAAAAATAACCATAAAATCTTGAACTTATTGCATTAGTAGTAATTCAGTTCTAAACTTTTCGATTTGACCAATTTAGTCTAAATATTTTTGATATAGTGCCAATTTAGTCCATTCGGTCAATTTTAGTAGGAACATGTTGACGAAGACATCGACCGGTATATGTAGAGTTGCTGACATTGACATGGATATTTTTTTAAAAAAAATAATTTTTAATTGTTTATACTTTATTTTCTTTCTTTCTTTTTTCCTTTCATTTGGCTGGCAAGGTCATCAGTGACCAAACCTTGCGGGCCAAAAAATGAAAGAAAAGAAAGAGAATGAAAAAAGAAAAAAAATTCAAAAACTAGTATTTATAAAAAAATATTTTTCCAGTCAATACTTTTCACTTCATGAGCGGGCCATTGATGCTTAGGACTCAAGAGTTTTCTTTATTATGATTAAATGTAATGTATATCCGGTATGAAATATGGCACCATCAATTGTGCCATACTCTCTACATTATAAATGGATGACATGTGGGGCCTTCGTCTCTTAAATGGCTATCAAGAATCCAACGTATCTTTTAGCAATTAAATAGACATGTGGGGGCCTTCTTCATGCAAAATCACTTGATTTGATGTGTCCACTATTATTCAACCCTAGCTGAACAAGCATGTTACTGATTGCATGTAAATCTGATGGGATAAATCGACTGTGGGGCTCTCAACAAGTACTCACAAAGGAACTTTGTTCGCACACAAGGAAGAGGAGACGGAATGTGGCTTTTCAATATACTGTATTCACAATCGATTCACCCATACTGAAATGGTTACATGACACGCCTTTATATAGGCATCCACACGACTCTTCACATACACGACTCTTGAGTCTCTCTAGGAACATGAACAGATGCAATGTATTAACTACACATCAGAATACGAATAAATTCTTGAAATACTCAACTAATTATGACTCTTAAAACTACATAATAATAAAGACACGTCTAGGTTCGTGCATTGGCTTGTGCATGCGCATTGGAGTTGAACGGTCGTTGACACTTATTGAATTTGGTTTAATTTCATTTTCCAACAAAATCTTCATGTTGACGAGACCGGGGCTTCTCGGCACACAATTTTTGAGTAAATCGAATTGGGTCAATTGAGACATCAGAGTGCTCGCTCTTCATTTCCTACCAATAGACAAGTCTGATCAACTGAATGCTCATTCTTTCAATCACTAACAGATGTGGACAGAAAACAGAACGTAGAAAGAATCTGTTCCACTATCAATTTCCACAAGCTTGTTATACAAACGCGTGATACTATCAAGACGGATGTGAAAGGGAAAGAAAACAGAAGCCTTTAAAGTCCGACTCCAATGGTGGAAAGTCCACATTACTCTGCATGACTCGCTTTTTTCCAAATCAAGCTAGGGAAAATACGGGGCACGATCAACATAAGGCTGACGCTGACCACAACGAAGGCCAAAGAGTACATTGCTTGTTGACCCATGAAACGATTAGCACTAATGCCTGTTCAGGAATAGAAACGCGACACACGCGTTCTGATTGTGCAGGTGAATCCGTCTAGCACATTATTTACCCTTTTCTTATCAAGCACGGTACACCAACCACAATAAGGCAACATCGTCTATTTAAAGCAGCAATAGCATTGAGTCTCTCATCTCCTCAAGCAAATCCTTAGAGAGCAACTCCCTCCACCACCTCCTTATCACAGCGCTCGATCGATTTCAGCAATCAACAGCAATGCCGAGGCACGCTTTGGCCATGGTTCTCATTGCTCTTGTCTGCCTCTTGTGCTCCAACAAGAATTCAGGTGCCAATATGCACTTTGAACTTTCTATACTTTGTTGAAGCCAAGTCTGATTTGAACATGAACTTGCATGAGTGCGCATAGAGATTTGCAAGAAACTACATGCTTGCACAGTCATCTCTTTGTCTGCTGTATATTCATGTCATCTCTAACGGAGTTGCCATAATTATTGCAGAGGCAAGTACAGATGCAAAGGAGGAGAAGCCAAGAGCGATCGGCCCTATGCAGGTACGATGTCTTTGCCCATTGGTCTGCAGCATCAGTCGGAGATAGCATTTTAAAATGTGATAATGCTTCAAGTGGTTCAATTTCTCTTTTGGTCTCAAATAAGGATTAATGGGCGAAATTAAGCTTACGCGAAGCTCACCTGTATAGGATTCTCATCATTCTTCTACAACACTTGAGCCTTTCACTGGAGTCAGCAACAACAACCAGCCGATTCCGTCTCGTTCTGACACAAAAAGAATTCATCCCAGGTAATCGTGTTGTTTCGAGCTTCAAATACAACGACTTCCTACACAAGCTAATCACATGAAATGATGAATCAAGTTAAGCAAAATACTCATGGGTATTGGATTGCATGGAAGAAAGATTTGATCATCATCCGAGGAACCTTCTTTTATAACGTTACGTTTGTATATGTAAAAATTAGAGTAGTGGCAACGAAAAAGTAACTTAATGTTCGTGAAGCTGAGAGCGAACTCTTCACGTAAATTCCCATTGAGGGGGAAAAAAAAAATTCCAGTCAGCCATACAAAGCTACAGCAAATTTAGACGTTTGGGCCTAACTCCCTCCAAAATCTCGCTGTTGGTTCAGTACGCAAGAGGCCAAGTTGACCGTGCTCGATACATCAAATGACCGACGTTGGTGCATTGCGAAGCCTTCAACTGATGCCGCTCAGCTCCAACACAACATAAACTATGTTTGCAGGGATTCGAGTTATGCTGTGTCTTGTGACGCCACAGGACCGGGGGGAGAATGTTATACACCAGGAAACAAGGTCTCGGAAGCATCATTCAACATGAACCTCTACTACCAAAAGCTTCACGGTGCACCCAGTGCTTGCTACTTCAACAACAGTGGTTTAGTGATTTCTCAGGATCCATGTAAGCAGCATCTTCACCGGCATTCCACGTCTTTTATGCTAAAACTTTTCTATGCAGATCATATATGCTTACATGTCGTAATTACTCATATGGTGTCTAAAATTTTTTTCCCCTCGTGCAGCTTGGGGAGCATGCAAATATCCAGCCAATTAGATGACCGCATTGCGGCAACAGAGCAGATGATACTTGGTCCGGAGCGTTTCACTCTATTTTACTTCTTTGTAGTCGAAAGTACGGTAAAATCAGTCATGAAATGAACTTCAGTTCTCACTATACAAGAGTATATTCCAAATAAACATCTAGTCCGCTAGTCTATGAGAGTGAAGTATTCTCACCAAGCTATATCTAATTTTTCTCTGGGGCATTATGACTTTCAAGTTGCCTACACTCAGAGAATGAGAGAACTAAGCCAATCTTTGCCTTTCTTTTGTTTCATGCACTATACATTGAAGCCACTTTGGCCCGATGGTCGAGTCACGATTCTGTTCCTTGTTGTAATAGACGTAGCAGACATAAAGATGACTGCGATTAGAAGCAGACAATCAACGATGCATATCACACCAGGAAACTTAGACAGCAAATATGATAGCTCATGACATAGCAATAGGTGAGACCTGAGAGGGTCATTCTGAAAACCAAGGACAAATGGGTCTTCGAGGCAATCAAACGAACAGGAAGTAGCTGCAGGGATGGTAGTAATTACGGTCCTAAGATTCAGGTAAATGCTATCCGCACGTTTAAAGATTTTCTCATCAACCAAGTGACTCGTTGTTCTTCCTGTTCCTAACCAGAGAAATGGTTTTAGCTCCTAGCACCGAATTATATCCTAGAAGTGAGAACTTTTTAGTCCAGTTCTTGGATGCCGTAGAAAATATGAGCGGGATGAATTTAGCTCCTTCAGGAATTGGAGATCAAGTTGTGCCTTGGACACCAGTAATTGCCATTCTGTTCAAGGTATCAACTATCAATATATTGTCCTGTCACAGCTTGAGTAACAAAATGAAGGCAGTCGAATACCACACAAACAAAATTGAAAAAATAAAAGAGGAGGAAATCTTTGTTGAAGAGACAATTATCTCACTTGCAAACAGGTCTGGTTGTTGATTGCACAAAATCTGACGGCCATCAAAGCACCTCCTCCACGTGGCTGATCCAGGCAAGGAATTCCCCAGGAAAAGCTAGAATGAAGCAGTAGAAACTCCAATATAAAAAGCACAAGCAGCAACATGCATACGGCCCCAGATATTATTCCAACATAGGGCAACAGCTGTTATGAGTTTTATTTCTTCTCTGATTTACTTTGATTTTAATTTTTGTTGGTCATCCTTTAAAAATATCCGAGTATACATAATTCATTCCACTTTTATCGGACATGATTATTAGATCGAATTTAGAATCACAAATGGTAGTATTTGATGTTATTGTCAGATGTTAAACTATGGGAAATCTCCATCTTAATTAATATTTTATTGTCGGGTTTTGGGTAGACCTCCGACAATCTAAGCTTCGAGAAAGCCTGGCTCACGAAACGCCTGATGCAGCGGCAGATCAACAAGCATCGGATGTAAATTGAAACAATTTAAAACAACACACCAATTTATTACTCACAGACAATCAACAAGCATCGGATGTTATTGTCACTTGTCAGTGAGTAATAAATTCCAAATAAACATCTAGATGGGCAAAATATGTCACCCGCCTGAAAGTGCACATCGTGAGTGTCTCGGTCTGGATCCCGGCCTCGGTCTCGGCCCAGTCTCGACCCGGCCCCTGTTCCCGACCCCCGGTCCCTGGCCCCGGCCCCGGTCCCGGCCCCGGCCCTGGGATCGGCCTCGGGTCCCCGCTCCAGCCTCGGTCCCAGTCCCCAACCCCGGCCCTGGTCCCTGGCCCCGGCTCCGGGATCGGCTTCAGTTCCATTTTCAAATAAAGTGAGAAACTCAAATTTGGGAAAGTGTTTTCACCTTTTTATTTTGGGGAATTCACTTTCCTATTTTAATGAATAAAATCTTTGTTGACTGAAAAGTACTTTCCGTTGACCAAATCATTTTTTGCGAACCAAACAGACGAAAGTCCAGAAAACACTTTCCCCAAAACAAACGCACCCAAAGATTGGTTGAACACTTCGGGCCAAGATGTAGAAGGTATCGCAAGACAACCCAAGGCAGAGGGAAAAATATGAGGTACTTTATTGCTTAGTCTGGCTTTTATGGAAGCGTTAACAATTTTATGGATTGGTCGTAGTCTTAGCGCTTTTATTGACCAATCCCTTTGTGCAATCCGACAAACACATTATTATCAAAATACAAATTAATAGAAAGGAAATCCGAGCTCAACGATGCCTGAGGGCCGTAACTCAGGGGAGGTCGCGCGGCCTCAAGGGAGGCTCGCTGGCGATGTCCCACGAGCTTGCCCCGCGAAAATGGTGGAGGCAAAATTGGAATTTAGATAGTTCGGTGAGGGCAAAGTTGGAAAGAAAACAGTCTTTTAGTATTCGGAAAATCTCAAAATCAAAATTGAGTAGGAATGGCATTGGGTTTGATAGTCTTCAATGCTGGCTTCTCCTAAAAAAGAGCTTTGAACTTTTACTGCCAAACGCCTCCTACATCCAATAGAAACCGACGATGAAATAATATATCGTCTCACACTGTAAATACAGACCAGCATTTTTTCTACGTTCATATTTTAATTTGTTGAGAATAATAGAAAGCTATTGAACTTTCTCTATTTGCGTTCATTGATATTGTATATTTATTGTATAATTATCGCGAGTTTCTTCGATGAAGGGCACTGTCTCATTGGAAATTATTAATTTATGAAAAGGAGCAACGCCAATATATCAATCAGGCCGATCCTGGCCTACATCAGTTGTCGCAAACCTTTATAAACGCCTAAAGCATCATAGCACGCACTATCGAAAAAATTACCAAACAAAGACCTAAATATATTGCAACTATGTCAGTTCAGTACTAGAATTTTTTTTTTCTAATTCAATCATAACCCTTTGTATTGTGTAAATTCAGTCCGTTTGGCCACCGGCATTGATGTGGACTTTTTTTTTTTGTCCATAAATGATTTTTATTATCAATTTTATTTAAATTAAATTCAAAAAATAGGGTAAAGAAAAAGACAGTGAAGCAGGCGAGAAGGGCTGCAAGCCCTCTCCGCCGCCGCCGCCCCACCATCGCCAGGAAGGGCCGGCGAGGGCTGCCAGTCCTGGCAGCGCCTCCAAAGGAATTTATTACTCACTGACTTTGGTTCTTCGTTTTCACATTTGCATTTTATTTTTGGAATTAATTTTACAAGCCTCTACCCATGCTTACTAGTCCAAACTAGACTTCTAATTGATAACTACTTCACCAAGCATAAACTAACGTTCCAATTCATGATGCCTTGAACTGACGGTCTGATTAGCAGAAATTGATGCGATAGTCTCAGAATATTCAATATATATTACGTTGGAGTCTACTCTATGATTCATGATGGCTGTCGCGACTCGTCCGAAAGCGGACGCGGCTAATGGATTACCGATCGCGGGTCTTGGATCGGCGCGAGCCCTCCCAGGCCCATACCAAATCGCGGCGGGAGTATTCTTCGACGATAAGAGTCGATCGCTTTCGACCTTAGTGTGGTCGTGGTGGCATGTGCAACTTGTGCATGCATTTGGAGTCGCCACCGGTCTTTCTTGGAGGGTAGACCGGAAACCTTATTGACCGATTGGGAGAGATCGATCAATTCTGCGGAACCAGAGATTTTGGGTTCGGGGACTTGGTTACGTTGATGTCATTACCAACGCCCTTTCGGTACCTAACGCGAGTGATTTTCCCTAACTAGGATTTCATGCAGGCGCAATTTTGGGTGAGGTAAGTATGACTTTGCACATTAACCAGTTTAACATGCTCACGTAATCATAATAAATAAATAGATGCCAATCACATAAACATCTATCCTACGTGGTGATCATGGAATTATGATTTAATGGGTCTCGAGCCAATGAGACCACATTTAATCATTTTAATATTTTAATAACGGAGAGCCGCTCTTCGCTTCTTCTTGGTTTCTTGAACTCTTCAAGAATTGGGCCCCAAAGAGCTCGCCGACTTAAACGGCTCCTCCACGTAATCCTCGTAGCATTTACATCAACAATTGACTATGCTAAAAATAAAGATTACATGAAAAATAAAAGGAGTACGCAGTCTCCATTTAATAATTACAACCCCAAATATATAAATAATCATCATACATTCATATATACATCAATCACATTGATTAGGGATTTTTCCATGATCACCACCCTTTCACGTAAGTAATAAATTCACAATTTAAAACTTAGGAAGGCACAATAAAAATTCTACGTTGAATCATATTCAGAATTTTTACGTAAAATAAGATAGCCATAAATTTTCGATTCAAAATTGATTTAGTCTCAATTTTTGCTACGTTGATTAATTTATCATATAAAAACAATCAACATCCATTAGCCATGTAAGACGAACAATTCGTTAATACATATTGGCCATAGTATTGCAAAAATTGCAAAAATCAATTAAATGCACGAAAACGCCTAAGGATTGGCTCTGATACCACTGTTGGGATCCACGTAACACGTAGCGGAAATAAATAACAACCCATACATGTATCTCCAGAGGCGTACTTCGTGCATTTCAATCGAAAAAAAAAATCACAAAGCCTCAAAGGGAGTAAATAGATTACCTCTCGTAGCGTGCTTGAACGGAGGTGTCGGTTCGATGTTCTTCGATCTTAGCCTCCACAAGTGTTAGGCATCTAGTTCGGACGCACCACCGATTGACGAACGGGGAGACGACTAATAACTCCACAACAATTGTGCTAGCAATATGCGGAATCAATATTCCGAACTTAGTATATTTTGCTCACTCAAGATGATGAGAATATAGAGAGTGTTTGTGTTCTTCTCTCTAAGCTCTCAAAAATTTGCACACTCTACAAAATGTCTCCCCTCCTTCAACCTCAAAACTCTTGCCATCCTTTTATAGCCAAAAATACCTTCCAATAAATTGTATTTAAAAATAGCACTAACAATTATAAATTCTATCTAAAAATAGCACTCACAAATAAATGACATTTAAAAATAGCACTAACAATAGCACTCACAATTTATAATACAAAAATGCTATTTAAAAATAGCATTAACAATAGCACTCACAATTTATAATACAAAAATGCTATTTAAAAATAACACTAACAATTATTAATTCTATCTAATAATAGCACTCACAATTTATGATAAATAAATGCCATTTAAAAATAGCACTAACAATAGCACTCACAATTTATGATAAATAAATGTCATTTAAAAATAGCACTAGCAATAGCACTCACAATACAAAAATGCTAAAAAAAGGCACTAACAAAGGTGTTAAAAATAATAATCATTATTATTATTACAAGAGTTAAAGAGGTTACCAAACAGTACAAATACGCATAAAGTATAAATACATATGACGTATAAATACGTAGAGCATACGTATACATCCGTGAAACCGGGGACTAATTGAAAGAAAAATGTGCAATTAAGCCCTTTTGGTAAAAATTGATTAAATTGGAGGGCAAATTGACCTAATTGCACTTTAAGACTTTAGAATCCAATGTCATAGCTTATAAAAAGTGAGAATTGAAAACTAAAAGACTCGAAAAGGATTTTTTTTTTTTTTTTTTTTTTAGGCTCGGTTCGGGTTTATGTTTGTGAAGGAACATAGTGACCCGAGCCGAATTTTTGAGATTTAAAGTGACACACTTGAAGAGGAAATTAAAACAAAATTATCTAATATTTTTGGGTATTTTTCTGACCACGAATGGTATTTTTCTGATTTTTTGGGTATTTTATAAACTCGAAAAATATTAAAAATACCGAAAAATATTTTTTGTTCAAAATTGGTTCCTAAGGCTAAACCAAGGCTTCCAAAGTTGATTTTGTGATTTTATGACCTTTTTTGATATTTTTAATTAATTTTAAAGAATAAAAATCACAATAATAAATGGTAAAAAATCAGGTGTCAACAGCTGCCCCTCTTTGAGAGGAATCTCGTTAGAGGTTTCTCTCAAAGATAAGGTGGCACCTGATTCCTAACCGACTCAACTGGGAAAATGAGAGAAGAAATGTTATGACATCGGATCCTTAAGGCTATTGATAAAAGCTCAAATCAATCCCCGGTTTGCTCTAACAATTTGAACATGGGCCGGAGTGAGAGAGGCTTACCTGAAGCTCACCTGTCGGATGCTGCCGGTTGCGACGACTTTCAAGAAAATACCTAGGACTCGTTTCAGAAAATCCTAGGGAGATTAAGTTCTGACCTGTATGGTAGGTCATACCATTATGGAATTCCTAACTGGTAGGAACCTAAGGAAGGCGCATCCCACACTTTAGGATTTGCCAATGATTTTGATCCGTATGGTGGATCGGACCTTTGTGTTGATTCTTACGGCGGTACTTACCAATGAGTTGACCCTTATGGCGGTTTCTACCATGAGTTGACCCTTATAGCGGTATCTACCATTAATTTGACCCTTCAGGTGGTTTCTACCTTGAGTTGACCCTTTAGGCGGTTTCTACCATGAGTTGACCATTCAGGCGGTTTCTACCATTGTTTGACCCTTTAGGCGGTTTCTACCTTTGTTTTGACCCTTTAGGCGGTATCTACCTTTGATTTGACCCTTCAGGCGGTATCTACCTTCAGTTGACCCTTCAGGCGGTATCTACCTTGATTTGACCCTTCAGGCGGTTTCTACCTTGATTTGACCCTTCAGGCGGTATCTACCTTATTTTGACCCTTCAGGCGGTATCTACCTTGATTTGACCCTTCAGGCGGTATCTACCTTCATTTGACCCTTCAGGCGGTATCTACCTTTGTTTGACCCTTCAGGCGGTGTCTACCATCAGTTTTGACTTTGAAAAGGGGTCTCATGACGAGGGTTCTCCACGTCCGATGAGACTGCCTAAATGAAAAGGGGTCTCATGACGAGGGTTCTCCACGTCCGATGAGATTTCCTGAATTTTGAAAAGGGGGTCTCATGACGAGGGTTCTCCACGTCCGATGAGACTACCTGAATTTTGAAAATGGGTCTCATGACGAGGGTTCTCCACGTCCGATGAGACTGCTTGATTTTTGAAAAGGGGTCTCATGACGAGGGTTCTCCACGTCCGATGAGACTACCTGAATTTTGAAAAAGGGTCTCATGACGAGGGTTCTCCACGTCCGATGAGACTGCTTGATTTTTGAAAAGGGGTCTCATGACGTGGGTTCTCCACGTCCGATGAGACTGCTTGATTTTTGAAAAGGGGTCTCATGACGAGGGTTCTCCACATCTGATGAGACTACCTAAATTTTGAAAAGGGGTCTCATGACGAGGGTTCTCCACGTCCGATGAGACTGCTTGATTTTTGAAAAGGGGTCTCATGACGAGGGTTCTCCACGTCCGATGAGACTACCTAAATTTTGAAAAGGGGTCTCATGACGAGGGTTCTCCACGTCCAATGAGACTGTCTGATTTTGAAAAGGATTTTTTTTAAGGGTTTCTCTTCCCCAAGAAAATATTGGTAATCTTTGAGAAGACAGCAATTGTCCAATTGACAAAATTTTATGACTTAAGCTTTAGTCATGAGATGTGCATTTTGATGCTGGAGGTTATCCAAAACATTCTTGCAACATGCAAATGTGATCACAAATCCCTTGTATGGAAAATCTGGATCAACAGTTTGAAAATTTCCAAAAAGAGTTTGCTCAAAACGTCAATTGGAATATTTCTCGACAAGGAGGCCATCTCACCTGTTTTGAGGTGATGATTTTTAGGGGATGCACTCAATTCCCTACTGACCTGTGCCTAGGTTTTAGGCTCATTCGCAGCGCATACATTTTGATCGGTCGGGAGGTCTTCCACGGGACCGTAATGTTGGGCTTGGATATTGGTTTTCAAGGGGGACCCGCTTTGGAGTCGAGGCCATCGAATGAAAATCTTCACCATCTGCTCCGGGTTTACAAGTCAAGAACCCTGCAAAATGAGAAAGAAAGAGTCTTGCTCGTACTTCTTCGAGCTAAGCTATATGTTAACCCAAGTGTCTTAGTCAGAGAAGACTGTTTCAGGGTTGTAACATTGGTAGGATTGGGGACCGAAAAAGGCTTGTTTTTGGCCCAGAAATCACGAAGGATTTGACATTGGTGATCATTGCCAATTTGTCACATGTCTTTTCCATTCTGCATCTTCCATTTTTGAGGTGTGCAACCGCTTTTGAGGTGTGCACAAGTCCTTTAGAGAACGTCTCTTGTGGTATTAAGAGATTGACAATTCTGTCCGTGTTTTTGCACCACGGCTGACATCATTTGGGGAGCAGTCTTCTTGATCTGACTCCTTTATGGGTTTTTCTCTCTTCCCAACTAGGCTTTATTGGGGATCAATCAAACAGTTTTCACGAGCATCGGCCTTGCTTTTACCAGGCACTTTGCTTTTTCTTGATGCTGGGGATTTTTTTCTTTGTTGAAATCCCGCCTTTTCTTTTCCTTTGGAACTACGATGTTCAGAAAATTGTGCTAGATATACAACTTGAATCATAGCACATTTAAACGCCGATATGAGATTTTTCTATAAATCCCATCTCTTGATTTCTTCCGTTCTTGGAGTGATGCAGTTTCCATCTTGAAACATCCCATGATCACCAACAGGGGTTTATGAAATGAATTTGCAGGCTCAACTTGGCTGTGCAAAGGATATGGTGTGTGGGATAGAGAAATGAATGCTTCTCGTCATCCTATGGCACTTGGATTACCATATAAACAACACACAAAGATTGATGTTAGTCCGAGCAAGAAAATTTCTAACCATTTTCTCCTGATACCGCTGGACTCACCTCCATTTTGCCCCGATGTGGGGTGGTTCTTGACAGGGTTAAGAATGAAAACCGTCGTTCAAAGGGTTTATCAACGGTCACCTGTAGTGTTTGAGGGATATGAAACGAATGCCTCCGTCATCCCAACCCATGTAATCGTTGCGAATAATCCCTACTTCCGTAGGTCCAGATTTTGCTATCTGATCCGCTCCACTTCTCTCCAGTGTGTGTAGGACGTGTTTGGACTAGGCTTTGCCTCTTTTCTTTTGAGAAAACGTCCTTTTAAAAGTTTTGAACTTTTGATTGGAAAAAATCTCTTTCATTTTCTCCAAAAATTTTACCCGTCAAGGGGATTTTATGATGCACCATGCATGTTCTTATTCATGTTCAGATAACCTCCTGTTTTAAGACATGAATGCCAATGAAGTTTGAATTCTATGTCTTTTCTAGACATTAGATTCTGAAAGCTTTTCTTTTTCTCTCTGTTTTTTATTTAACATCTTCAATGGATTGGGGAAAGGGATACTTACCCGTCCCCCGCGGCTGGAGATCCTGAAAATGCGAAAGAAACATGTTATTGTACGTTCACGAATTTTTCAAAAAATTAGAACGATACAATTTACCCTTGGTCATGTATTCTAACGGGTAATACATGGGATGTGAAAACCTGTTCGTCTGTAAGGCGATTCCCCTGTCAAGGATAAATAACGAGTATCAATTCATATTCTCAAATTCAAGACAAATTGGAACGATACAACTTTACTCTTGGTTCTCATCCCGTTCTGATATTGCGTATTGATATGAACAACATCTATCAAATCCGCCTATCCATTCTTGGAGTGTTTGCAACATCAATTGTTCATCTGCCCCCAGTTAGGCAACGTCTGTTCTGTTATTCGAACAAATGGCTCCTTGAGTGATTTATCCACGTTTATCACCTGAGAAGGGAAAGAAATGAGACATTACTTCGGTATTCGATTGAAGATCGTTTAGGAACGATACATCGTTTTACCAAATAGGTGGCTTCGCGGCCAAACGTATTTCGTATTGAAGGGGTAGATCCCATTATACTCCGCGGGTGATAGTCATTGTTCGGGGAACTTGCTCCACGGATTAAGCGATTAATCCACGGCCCTCGGCTTGAAGATGCTCAAAGGGTGATGTTGACACTCACGCGCAATTAGTTCTAGACATTAATGAAAGATGTTCCCGTGGGAACCTTACAGTGCGATCAACAACATATTCAATAGGAGTGTTCCACCCCTTTCGTCTAAGCATTTTTCATCGAGTAACCATGCCTTGCATCAGACGTTTGGTCACCTGCCTTGCGTCACCACTGCGATGGCCCTCCGGCTCCAAATTGATCGAGCCAAAGATTGAACTCATCGCCAAGGAAATTGCTCGGGTCTTCGAGCCATTGATGTTCAAGTTGGGTATCAACAATTGTTGGGGGCAGATTTCCTTCATCGCCTTCATTGTGAGGAACTGGAGTCTTTGAGCTGGAACCTTCATCATTGCCCTGTTGGGGTCGAGACATACATTCCTGAAGAGTATTGATCCAAGTGTCCAGCTCCTCCTCAAGGAAATCGCCTGTTCTTTCTAGCCTTTGGTGCCCAGATTGGCTGTCGTTGACTGCAGGCAAGGGATTCCTCTCTTTTCTCTCGCCGTGAGCAACTTGACCCCTCGAATTGGAACTTCCTCCAATGACCGGCAGGTTTATATGTGCACTCTCTACCAATGCCAGATCCGCTTCAGGGACAGCATTAATGACCGAATCGCGCTCAAACTGAGGAATCCCTATGTGCTGGAACTGCGGTATATACTCTTGAGGAGTATTGAGATAGCTCGGCGGAGCATTCTGATTTGGGTTAGAGGAGTCGCTGACACGACTGCTGGTCCCGTAATTGCTGAAACACGGTTGGGTGCTCTCGGCTCTCCAATCATCGTGGTTGTAACTCTGCCCGACACTTGAGCTCCAACTGGCTTTATGATGGTTTAACGCTATCCTTCCATCCCTTAGCAATCTCCTATAGTACTTGAGGTGAGACTCGACGTTAATTCTAGAGAGCCCCGGCACATTCATAATCTCAAGTATGCGTAGTGGGCTAGCCGAATCAACTCCCAGCTCTCGAATTGCATCAACAAATTTGGTGTGAAGTTCATAGGTCCAGTAAAACCTTGTTCTCTTATCACCCAAAATATCGTCAATACTTCGGTAGCTATTCTCTACGGGATCTAGTCGTTTCAAAAGTTGTCCAGGGAGGGACTCACCGACTTTGGATTGGCTGGCTGTGACAGCGAGTTCGTCATTGAGAGAACTCCCCCTGTGATGATTCATATCCCATTTCTCAGAGGATGTTGGTGTTGATCCTATGGTGTTGACTTGCTCATGCAGATCTCCGGCGATATCTGGTTGTGTCGGAAAATGCTGTGGAGAATACGGTAACAGCTGAGCGTTATTCGTCAACAGGGACGGTTCATCGAGGAACACCTCGCCGAGGACAACAGGATTACCACAATTAAGGCAGGTGGCCTTGGTCAGAGCTTCCTTATATCTCGCGCTTTCAGCTTGAAGCTTCTCATTCTCCTCCTTCAGGACCAGTAACTCATGGTCTGCGTATTGCTGTTTCACCCGGGTTCGTTTGTTGGCGAACCAAAACTTGACCTTCGAAAGCTCCAATCCTATTTTTCGGCTCAACTCCATTTTCTGTTGTCTGCTTGGAGTGGGGCATTCATTGAAGAAAGCTTCGAGCTCTCGGATTTGGCCTGGAGTGTGGCGTTGTAGTTGCTTCCTTTTCCGACTCCGGTCATCATTGTATACTCCTTCTTCGTAGCTGAAACCTAGAATTTCATCGCTGGAGGAGTCAGTCTCTATGGCCTTCGGGCAGGATTCAGCTCCAGGATCTTCAAAGTCTCCCAGCAGTTCGTGCTCAGAAATGTCCAGGTCGGGCGTTTCTAGCAGATGGGAATAACTTTTAAACATGATGGATCGGGGTATCTCGGGCTGATCTAGTTCACTCAGCTTTCTCAATTCGCTCTTACGTGTTTGCTCACTCTAGAAATTTTCTCAAGTGATTGTGCGTGTCCTGGAACCATCCTTCAGGCTGCATATGAAGACCAGCAAGCAAGCGCTCCTCCCGAGATCCTGCAATTACTCATCGTCTGTATTCCCCTTTCTTTTTCCTCGTGATAGGATCACAAACTCTCTTGCATTGATTCGGTTTCATCGAGTATTGCGCTCGTCCCCTAGTTCAGTCTACAAAGTGGTGGGTCTACAATCTTTCGGCGCCTTTTATGATTTGCTAGGCCCGAGAACGTGGGGAGCAGCGGTGGACCCGCAATTAATGACTCCGTTTAATTCATTTAGCTCCATGGGAATTAACGCTATGATCTTCTCTCAACCCCTTTTCATCGTTCAAACGAAAGTGGCATTTTCCCTGTGCATGCTGTTACTCTTCATTTCAGCATCCCGGGCGCTTGGTGAGGAATGAGTTCGTGGCCACTCAAAATTTTAAAGACCGTCTCTAGTTTCAGACTTAATCTAACAAGGGATCATCACAACTGAGCATGACGGTGTTCGTCGATAGCGTTGGTTTAACTATAGTCATTAAAGAAAAATGTTCCCGTAGGAACTTTACAACGATAAAATGAGTGATCTACTCGTGAACATGTTCTTCTTTCTATGGGTGTTCGTAGTGACCGACCCATCGTGCCCCGAGTCAGGTGCTAGATCATGGCTGTCCAAGCATGCCAGCTTCCCACTGATTGAACAAGGCATCGAGCCCCTCATCGAAGAAATCGTCTGTCGTGGGTTGACCAGCAGCAGGCAGAGCACCAGCAGACTGCTGCTCGAATGGAGGAGTTCGCACTCGCTGTACTTGTGACACGCGCTCTTGAGAAATGTTGAAATGGCCCGGGAGGATATTCTGATCAGCTTTCAGTTTGCCGGTGGTCGGGTTGCTAGCTTGATTGATGCTTAGATTTGGCCGGGTATCTCTTGATGCCTGAGCATTACAATGGCGGTTGCCCCTAGCTTTTGAGCTCGAGACGGATTCCTCCCGGTTTAGCTCCGCTCGACGTTGTTTTAATAGCTTTCTGTAGGCAGCAAGGTGATTCCTGACCAGCTCCTTACTAAGCCCCGGTACATTCATGGCCTTAAATATGCGCGTCGGAGTTGCTGAGTCGATCCCCATTTGGTGAACCACGTCTAGGAATCTGGAATGCAATTCAGGGGGCCAAGCGAACCTCCTCTTATCGTGGCCCAAAATTGCATCGATGGCTTGACGACTGATTAACTCATCTCCAGCAGGACCCGACCCTATCGAAAATTGTTGTGCATGAGGCTGATATGCTTTGAGCTGGTCGGCGGTAACATCCAGCTCCTTGAAACTGTAACTCCAATCAAAGCGATGCAAATCCCATCCCCCAGGAGGCATTTGTATCATCTTCGTAGGATCATCCTGCTCATGCGTGACTCCGGCAAAATCTGGTTGAGCAGGAGATGCCCCGAGGGAGTAGGGTGGTAAATGAACGTCTTCAATCATCGCGTGAGGCTTATCGGGGAATATCTTACCGAGGGCGACGAGGTTATCGCAATGAGGGCAAACGGTAATATTGAGAGCTTTTTCATACCTCATGTTTTCTGTTCGCAGCTTTTGGTTTTCTTCCTTTAAAATCTCGACCACCTGACGTTTGCGTTGAGCCTTCGATTTGGATCTCCTATTTTGAAACCAAAACTGGATCCTCGACTGATTAATCCCCAACTCCCGGCTCAATTCAATTCTCCACTTCTTTTTCATGTAATGGCTTTTACTGAAAAGGGTTTCCAGCATTTGGGTTTCCTCCTTAGAGTATTGGTGAGGACGTCTTCTTTTCCCGAGTTGAACATCGTGGATGTCGTTGTCGTCGTCGCCGTGATCTTGATTTCCGTTGCCAGAAGTGTTGGGCTCCATGGTTTTGGCGTTAGACTTGATCTTGGAATCTTCGAGATCCCTCTGTAGTTCAATTTCTGAGATTTTTGAGTCAGTCGCCTCTAGCAGCTGACAATAACCTCTTAAATATGTTGGATTGAGAAATGTTTGATTGGTTCTTGCCCACTCAGAGTTCTCCACTCTCTCATGTATGCTCACTCCCTATAAAGTTTTCTTCGAGTGACTTCGTATGTTCAGGAGACGCTCTTCAAGCATCATTAGGCAAACGTTCCCCCTCAAGACTTTGAATTTCTCGCTTAGCTTTTCAATCGTGATGGGACTGCCAAATCCTGTTAGGGCTCTCTTCGATAGTTGCGCTTACCTCCCACCTAACTCTAATAATGGTGATCCCGACAAATCTTTTACATCTTTTAATTGATGAGCCGGAAATCGCGGACCGAAACGAATCCAATGGTTCTCGTGAGGGGACCTCCTGCTTTACCCCCTAACTAGGCTCCACCGGCATTATTACTGAGACCCTTCATCATCCTCGAGTTGCTATAAAATGAGGAATTAATGTATGGAAGGTTAACGTTCTCGCATAATCAGCTTCTTCCTTCTAATCTCTCTGTCAAACTCGTCTTATTCTCAAGCCAACCCAACGCAAATGGCCTCCTCTCCCGTACGCACTTTTTCAACTGATGTCTTGGCCCAGTGGGAAAAGCTTTATAACCTACTGGGTCGCGGTTACGCACACATAACCGATCATTCTGCGACCGAGGATGAAATCCGTGTCCTGCTCGAGGACCTTGATACCACTTCTCTCGAAGGTACTACACTGGGGAGGGAATATAGAATTTTCCCGACTCTCTTTGCACACTCCTTAGAGGCCTACCGTGCTGCTAATCGGGAGGTTCTCGTGGCTCGCGTCTTGCGAGCTCGTTATGAGGATCGATCTGATCATTTGGTGCTGACCAACTATCTGGCCGATAGTTACAAAAAGGCCGTCGAGTTTGCTAATGAGCGAGTCGCGACGTTGCTTCGCGAGAGGAGAAATCTGGTGGAGCAATTGGCCCTATCCCTGACCACCGGCGAGCATGACCGCCGCAATGTCCTATTGAGGCTTCAGAGCGACTGGCAGGAAGAACGGCTCGACAAAATAACCGCGGACATAGCTCGCGGGAATGGACTGGTTCGAGACCTGGAAACAATCGCCGAAGAACATGAGGCCAAGGTCGCCGAAGTTAAGGGAGAATGCAAAAGTCTTCTCCTCAGGCTTGCCGACCATGACATGCGGAGTTGGGAGTATGAGCAGAGCATTAATAACATGGAGGGTCAGTTGGGCTCCTTCGTGTCGTTAATTAGGGCTCACTTCGGCTTTACTTTTCTACCCCGAATTGTATGACCTGCTTTTGAAAACCCTCCACTGAGCAAAATAAATGAGAACTCTTGTGTGTGTGTTTTAACTTCTGTATGGTTCATTTCTTCGAGCATCCGAACATCTTCAACTTGGGTGAGCCGAACCATAATATCAGTAAGCCGAGCAAATATGTCCTGATTTTATAACTCGCTCATGATCAGATGAGATAATAGCCTTAGACTTGTCCAGGAAAAGATTTCTCTCTATTACCTATTTTTTTTTTACCTGCAAATAAAAAGACAGAATCAGAAGGAATAATTTGAAAAAGAAATCAAAAACCCCTTTCAATCCTATGCTTGCCCATGATTAATAAGGACAAGAACTTTTACAAGGGTTTTAATCTTGCGCGAAAAGTTTTTATCAATATTCCTCGAAAGAAAGCATACTATTGAAAGGAATGTAATTCACAATAATCGCTTTTGATCAATTTCGAGAGGAACGAATTACTCAAAAGTGCGAGGCATAATAACGTGTTTTAAATTTAATTGAAGATACGGCATCCAAATCAAGGCCGTTTTGTTAAGAACGAGAGTAATTTGGACATCTATCTCGTCATTAAATTCAAAACAACGCCGATATTCTCGATCAATTATCGTGGATTACCAGCGACGTAAAACATGCATGGACCAATTCAAGTGTATAATTCCTTCTAGCGAAATTGGGGTTGGATTACCCTATATGACCAAAAAGGTCGTGCAAGATTTCCAATTTTAATTTTCTCTAAAGGAATTATAAACTTGACTTGGGAGTATTCGGATGATTAGAGAAAATGCCACTATCACATTCCCATGACCTGTCAAAAGAAATACAACCAAGTTCCATCTAAATGTATACACCAATAGATCCCTAATACAATCACTCTAAGGGGTGAGATAGAGAAAGCCTCGATAAAAGTAAACCCTATACAAGAGGACTAGCAATGGAAAATGAAACAAAGGAATGTGATCCTAACGTTTAAGGATGCCCCAAGTTCGATCTGTGACTTCCGGATCACTTGCCCCAACTCGTCATCTTCATTGGACGATATCTCAATAATGTCCATAGTAGGCTCCTTTGTTGCTCACTCGGTGCTTGTCATGGGATATCGTCCTCTTCGTCTTCTATCAAGGACGTTTGGGAAAAACACACACATCTATCCTTGAAATGGCATTTAATCTAATCACCAGAATGCAATGAATGAAATGCCTATATTTATATGAACTGTAATAGATTCGAGGTATAGAGAGTCTTACCAACCAAACTCGTCGACTTATGTGCGGTTTTAGGTGTACCAACCGCCCAAAGACATGCGCATGAGACAAGTTATGGTGAACTTCTAAAAATCAGAGGGTTTGGCACCTAAGGTTAAGGTTCCCACTTCGAGTTCTAGAAAGAGCCGATTCCATTGCACAGCTATCGTTGCATTGGGACTCGATCCATAGTTCGAAGCGAGCGGAATTGAAAAGTGGATTACCCCGCGTTTTTCCTCACGGAGATTCCATTTTCAATTCCTTCTATTGTGTTCCTATAGGCGACGCCCGGGGTTTTAGGCGCGGTTGTGTGTGTCCACGTGTTGTGATCATCACAATGCAATTCATGCATAGCAGTTTATCAATCAGCACTTCAAATCATCCACACAACATACATTCCTACGCCCAACCTGCATAAGACAATGTTAATCACGGACTACACCCCTTATTTCTCCAATCTGCAAAAAACATATAACACCTATCGTAAGCGGACTTACCTCACCTTCACGAGCGCCTGCATGGTTAGAAAAATCACTCAGCGTTTTAATTACGGCCTAAGTCCACTTGGGGTCTAGAACCATAGGTTCTAGAACACAGTGTCCCCAGCGGAGTCGCCAGCTGTCGCGACCCGTCCGAAAGCGGACGCGGCTAATGGATTACCGATCGCGGGTCTTGGATCGGCGCGAGCCCTCCCAGGCCCATACCAAATCGCGGCGGGAGTATTCTTCGACGATAAGAGTCGATCGCTTTCGACCTTAGTGTGGTCGTGGTGGCATGTGCAACTTGTGCATGCATTTGGAGTCGCCACCGGTCTTTCTTGGAGGGTAGACCGGAAACCTTATTGACCGATTGGGAGAGATCGATCAATTCTGCGGAACCAGAGATTTTGGGTTCGGGGACTTGGTTACGTTGATGTCATTACCAACGCCCTTTCGGTACCTAACGCGAGTGATTTTCCCTAACTAGGATTTCATGCAGGCGCAATTTTGGGTGAGGTAAGTATGACTTTGCACATTAACCAGTTTAACATGCTCACGTAATCATAATAAATAAATAGATGCCAATCACATAAACATCTATCCTACGTGGTGATCATGGAATTATGATTTAATGGGTCTCGAGCCAATGAGACCACATTTAATCATTTTAATATTTTAATAACGGAGAGCCGCTCTTCGCTTCTTCTTGGTTTCTTGAACTCTTCAAGAATTGGGCCCCAAAGAGCTCGCCGACTTAAACGGCTCCTCCACGTAATCCTCGTAGCATTTACATCAACAATTGACTATGCTAAAAATAAAGATTACATGAAAAATAAAAGGAGTACGCAGTCTCCATTTAATAATTACAACCCCAAATATATAAATAATCATCATACATTCATATATACATCAATCACATTGATTAGGGATTTTTCCATGATCACCACCCTTTCACGTAAGTAATAAATTCACAATTTAAAACTTAGGAAGGCACAATAAAAATTCTACGTTGAATCATATTCAGAATTTTTACGTAAAATAAGATAGCCATAAATTTTCGATTCAAAATTGATTTAGTCTCAATTTTTGCTACGTTGATTAATTTATCATATAAAAACAATCAACATCCATTAGCCATGTAAGACGAACAATTCGTTAATACATATTGGCCATAGTATTGCAAAAATTGCAAAAATCAATTAAATGCACGAAAACGCCTAAGGATTGGCTCTGATACCACTGTTGGGATCCACGTAACACGTAGCGGAAATAAATAACAACCCATACATGTATCTCCAGAGGCGTACTTCGTGCATTTCAATCGAAAAAAAAAATCACAAAGCCTCAAAGGGAGTAAATAGATTACCTCTCGTAGCGTGCTTGAACGGAGGTGTCGGTTCGATGTTCTTCGATCTTAGCCTCCACAAGTGTTAGGCATCTAGTTCGGACGCACCACCGATTGACGAACGGGGAGACGACTAATAACTCCACAACAATTGTGCTAGCAATATGCGGAATCAATATTCCGAACTTAGTATATTTTGCTCACTCAAGATGATGAGAATATAGAGAGTGTTTGTGTTCTTCTCTCTAAGCTCTCAAAAATTTGCACACTCTACAAAATGTCTCCCCTCCTTCAACCTCAAAACTCTTGCCATCCTTTTATAGCCAAAAATACCTTCCAATAAATTGTATTTAAAAATAGCACTAACAATTATAAATTCTATCTAAAAATAGCACTCACAAATAAATGACATTTAAAAATAGCACTAACAATAGCACTCACAATTTATAATACAAAAATGCTATTTAAAAATAGCATTAACAATAGCACTCACAATTTATAATACAAAAATGCTATTTAAAAATAACACTAACAATTATTAATTCTATCTAATAATAGCACTCACAATTTATGATAAATAAATGCCATTTAAAAATAGCACTAACAATAGCACTCACAATTTATGATAAATAAATGTCATTTAAAAATAGCACTAACAATAGCACTCACAATTTATAATACAAAAATGCTATTTAAAAATAGCACTAGCAATAGCACTCACAATACAAAAATGCTAAAAAAAGGCACTAACAAAGGTGTTAAAAATAATAACCATTATTATTATTACAAGAGTTAAAGAGGTTACCAAACAGTACAAATACGCATAAAGTATAAATACATATGACGTATAAATACGTAGAGCATACGTATACATCCGTGAAACCGGGGACTAATTGAAAGAAAAATGTGCAATTAAGCCCTTTTGGTAAAAATTGATTAAATTGGAGGGCAAATTGACCTAATTGCACTTTAAGACTTTAGAATCCAATGTCATAGCTTATAAAAAGTGAGAATTGAAAACTAAAAGACTCGAAAAGGATTTTTTTTTTTTTTTTTTTTTAGGCTCGGTTCGGGTTTATGTTTGTGAAGGAACATAGTGACCCGAGCCGAATTTTTGAGATTTAAAGTGACACACTTGAAGAGGAAATTAAAACAAAATTATCTAATATTTTTGGGTATTTTTCTGACCACGAATGGTATTTTTCTGATTTTTTGGGTATTTTATAAACTCGAAAAATATTAAAAATACCGAAAAATATTTTTTGTTCAAAATTGGTTCCTAAGGCTAAACCAAGGCTTCCAAAGTTGATTTTGTGATTTTATGACCTTTTTTGATATTTTTAATTAATTTTAAAGAATAAAAATCACAATAATAAATGGTAAAAAATCAGGTGTCAACAATGGCCAAGAAAAAGAAGAATAATATTTTTTTATTAAAAAGATTATCGAAAAAGTTCTAAAGTTATAGCCCTTTTGCCGATTCAGTCTTAAACCTTACAATTTTGCCAGTTGAATCCTAATTTTTGTCACTTTTTATCAATTGAGTTCATCTAGTCAATGTTGGCCGAATATCGCTGTGTGAACACCGACCATCCTACATGGCATGGTTTGTGACACCCCCGACCCGATCCCAACGCTACACTTGAGATGCGATGTTCTTGATGTTCTTGATGTTGGACGTGGTCATACGAATGCATAGAATTGTCTACTAGACATTGCATCTATTACGAGGCGATTAACCCTCAAATCCGTCATCCAAATCAATCAACAGTCAATCGACTCATTCAAATAGACGATTGACATAGAATCAACTCAATCACGAAGGCTAGTCAACTGAATCATGAACATTCAATCACATTATATACATTCGAACCCAATTGATACGTCAAATCAACCTTAACCAATTTAATTTGTCCATCGATCGTTCCCACGTCTCTTGCTTATCGTTCGCTCGCGATTAACAAGAACAAGCATCCAATCCCATCAATCCAATTCAATTAGGCATAGCATCCTTGCCAATCAGACTAACTTACTGATTAGGGCCATTGAACCTGGATTGGATTTCTAGCCTAAACCTGACCCAATTAAATATATTTAGGCATCCTAATAATTTAGCTAATTAGTTTGAACATAATTAACAATTTAACTAGGAATTAGAAGTCAACTCAAAGCCAAATACTCGAGTCAGGATTGGCAGTGATTTTCGAGAAAGTGCTTCAATCCCGAACCTTGGACTCGGACAGACCACAGACTCGATATCACGAATTACGACCCAATCTTCCATCCAACTTGGCCCACGAGCCTAAAGCAAAGCCCAAACTCACGGCCCAACTTCCCAAGACACGGCCCAACTCGGCAGCCCGCAAAATGGGCCCAACAGAACTGGCCCAGCCCAAAAAACAGAGCAACCCAGAACTAGCCAGGCCAATCTGAATCTGTTGGTGGTTGGTTCCCGGGTTCAACGGCAGTAGGTGGTCCCGGGAACGATGGTGGGAGTTCAAGGTGGTCGAAGGGAGGTTCTGGAGCTCGGTGGTGGCCTGTGGGAGGTGGAACAGCCGCGAACAAAGGTGAACACAGCAGAATAGGGCAAACCTGAGATGTAGGGGAGGCATAGCAGCTCTGGGCGAGGTCGGTTTGGGGTTTTACTACCGTCGACACCTCCTGTGGCGGATAGAGAAGGTCTGTAAGGGTGTCGGGGGTTGTTTGGTGGTTGGAGTTAGGCGGCGAAAGGGCGGAGCTCAATCCCGAATAGAGTCGGGCCAAAACAGGGCCTTTGCGGACAAGGCTTCGGCATGCGGCTCTCCATCGGGTTTACGGTGGTTGCGGGCGGCTGGGGATGGTCGAGGGGTGGTATGGTGGTTGTCTGAGGCAGTGGTGGTGGCTGAAAAGGCACGGGAGGGCTGGAACCGTAGCTGGACAAACCTAGCCCGAAAACAAGGTTGGGACGCTGAACAGCTCTTGGCCGGCTTTCCGGCGACTCTAGGCGGCGTACGGCAGCTCTGGGATGCTCGACAGGGACCTTAGGAGGTGCAGGTGGTCAAAGATGGCGGTGGCTGGATTGTGGTGACTCTAGCCGAGCAAAACCTGAGAGTGAAAAGAGGGTGTTCGAGAGAGAGCGAGAGAGAGACAAGAGAGAAAGGTATTTAGAGAGAAAGAGAGTCGGTTATGCCAACTTTGACCAGGGGAGAGAAGAGGTGAGGTGGGGTCCAAGTCATGATTATTTTTGTCTTGAAACCCATAAAATTGTAGGGGCAAAAAGATAATTTCCTAACTTGGCCGGGGGCATTTTGGTAATTTGCCGCTCAAGGGAAAATTGGACAATTGGCTATCCAATCGAGGGTAATTCAGGTTTCTTGAAAGTTGGCTCAATCTAATCGAGGCTCAAGCTCGAGAAATTTCCATTCTAAATCGAATCGGTTAAAGATCGAATCCTAATTCGATTCGATTGACGATTGGAAAAATTTTCAATTTTCGACCCATAATTCGTTGGAATTCAATTTCAATCAATAAACTAGAATCCACTGGCATTCCATAATCTTGGTTATGCTATTTTACGGATATCAAAATCCAAGGCGTCATAGCTCCTCCCTCCCATGGCGCTTGTTATGGTCGTTCGGAGCTCTCTCCTTCTCTCTCGCTCTCTATCTCTCTCTGTGTGATCTTGGTATGGCTCATCGTGTCACGCCCCAAACCCCGGGTACACGACATCCAGGTCAAATCGTCCCAAGGGTCATAAAGGATAGCGTCTCAGGTTCATCATCGACCCACGACGTTAACTATGCATGCAAAAACGTTTTATACTCCTAGACAATAATAGAGAAAAGGATAGTAAAGCAGGATATATCAGATATACACAACAATTCATTTACAGATTTCATTTTAACTCACTTAGGGTAATTCAATAATCAGCATCATACTTCAAGGCGGGGTAAGGTTCACATCGCATCTACTCCTAATCGTCCACAACTTCAATTCTCAAGTAACCATAAGCTCCGAACCTAAAAATGTTGCCCACGACGGAGTGAGATATGAATCTCAGCGAGTCAACGCCTAAGCTTTGGTTAGGGCGTTTGTCGCGCCCCGAACCCACGAGCTCGCAAACATCCCACCAGGCCGTTCCTTTCTGATAGTCTTCCAGTATCTTTTGGCCCACAACACATATGATCCAAATACATATGGAAGCTTCAATCATCTCCACTCATTCAATATAAACAAATGACTTGGGACAAATAAGATACTCTTCACATATCTGTATACTACACTTCAAATTTTACAACGGTCAAATAGTAGTGGTTCAATGTCATGTTCACGAAACCAAATACAACCCCTAAGGCCATATCTGGTTTTATAATCATTCTACCACTACTTCCTCACATACCAATTCTTGATAAGCTTGGGGTTCCATCTCCTTAGACCTGAAAAATGTTAATCCCCAACAGGGTGAGATATAAATCTCAGTAAGCGAACCTTAAACCTAGACCTGACCGCCAATCCCCCCAGACTATACAACAAGGCCACAGGCAGAAGCTCATCAAGGCAATTGCACACGACATTCATATATTGAACATTTCAATGTAATTGGCGTGAGTCACAATCATAGTCAGGCACATCATACACAATGAGTTCCAAGCTTCACGCACTAGCACAAAATGAACTTAGAACTTCTCTTTTATCATAATGATATCACATTTCTCATCGCCAAGGGCTCCTGGGCCGCGATGCATTTCACAAAGGCACTTTGGCCAATTTATTTGCATCAGGACACTCTGGTCATGCAATCACAGGGGCACTCTGGCCATTTAAAGATCACTGGGGCTCTCATGCCATTTTGATTCACAAGGGCTCTCTGGCCATTTACAAAGCATCAGGGTACTCTGGCCAATTACGATGCATAAGGGCTCTCTGGCCAATTACAAAGCATCAGGTTAGCAATCCTTACTTGGCCAAGTGCAATATCTCACGTCAAAACGCCTTAGGACACCGCTTGCCTTTCATAGACCCGCGTCAATACGCCTCAGGTCAAATTCCGCGTCAACACGCCTCAGGACACCACTTGCCTTTCATAGACCCGTGTCAATACGCCTCAGGTCAAATCCCGCGTCAATACTCCTTAGGATTTACTCAAGCCCCGTATTTAACGTATCAAGGCATCACATGTATATGCACTTATGAATCAATCCATCATTGGCTAAATAAAATAAAGAGCACATATCATAACTCAGCCATTTCTCATCATTTCAATCGATTAAGGCTAGATATCATTAACCATGCTTCTCATCAATCAAGCAATCCATCCACTAAATCCATCCAGTAGTGTCATAGCTTTCAAGTAAAGGTTTAAGGGACACTCACATCTTCAAGCAAGCTAGCAAATTCAATCCAAATGACCCTCCTAGGTCAGCAAGCTTACGACCAAACAGGGCTCTCACTGCGTGCCTAGGAAAACCACATCAAAACTCAATTATTTCTCAATTACATCGCACCAATACTTTAAAAACACCAACAACACCTTATTCTCAAGTCCTCACAGTGTTAATTCAATACTCCTAAGCATGCCAAGGGTCTTTCTATCAATGCAAATCATCATAAATCTCATTCCACCAAATCTGCCCATTTTCAAGGCTCCACGACTAGATTCAATCACAGATAAAATAACATTGATCCATCTAATTTTTATGAAATAAAATTTCATAATCTTATACTTCAATGTCTTACGGACGCGTGGACGAAAACAGAGCTCGATTTGGATACCGGACGACTTAGAACGACTAATTTCAAAATTGATGCGCGTTGAGGACAAGTTGGACGCATATCACGTTTTTCACCTCAAGCAACCCTTAATTCATCTTTAAACTTCCATTCACCACAAAAACGACTTGCCATAATCTCAATCTACAAGTTTAGGAAGCTCACAGAATATTTTGAACCAAGATAACACCTTAAGGACTTCCAATCGGTTCGATTCCCTTCAGTGCGCAGGCGGTCTGATTCTGCCTCAAGGAAACCATCACAAAACAGCCATGAAAACCCATCTTATCCCATCTAAACTTGCAACCCAAGCTCATCCAATTCTAATACTATGAGTTTAGAAGAACTCACCAAAAATTTCGAGCCATTTGAAGTCTTGAAGCCCCCGAAACAGACCCTTCTCCAAAATCGGTCAGATTCTGCCTTCAATCTGACCTTTGCTCACTCAAACAGACCTATGGGACAAATGGCTGGGCCAAATCGAGCTTATAATATATCCATAAAACTACAAGACGATAATATTTCATATGAAGGTAGTGTTACCTCAATCCGATGTCTAATGATAAAGTTATGGCTAGAACAATGAAGCAGTCGGGCAGGGTAACGGGCTGGTCGGGCGAGAGAGAAAAGAGGAAGAAGATGAAAATGGAGAGAGTGAGGGATGGTCGGCCAAGAAGGAAGGAGAGAGAGACTTCCACACCAATAATTCACTTGGTCAAAGGTCAAATGTGCTATAGTAAACTCCAATAATTGGTGCAAGAAGGCATCTAAGCTTGACACTTGTCCATCACAATAAAATATCCACCAATCATTGACCACCATTGACCATGTTAACCCCAATTTTCGGCAGCCCTTGGGGAAGACCAAATGCCTAAAATTCCCTCCTAATGATCTTAAGGCAAAGCTAATCCTCGAATGGCAAAATTGTCATTTTACATTTTTCGTCCAAAATTTCATTTTTTCAATGCTAAATGACCAATGGTGAGGCGACGCCAAATCTTTTTCCAATTTTGAAATTATTCATTTTCAATTGGCAATTTGAGTTTCCATTTCATATCTCAAGCCTCGAGGGGGCAGAAATTCTGAATATCACAATTCTTCCCTCTTAAAGAAATTTCGTCCTCGAAATTTGCAACCTTCTATCCACTCAGTCTCTTGGGGCACTGACGCCTCATCGCTACCTTACTTTTCAAAGTAACTTCTCTCATTACCTGACACTTCCAAACATTCTTAACTGAAAGCCTTTCCAGAACATCACATTAAACTCAAGCTCCATGCCTATCACCATCATTACTAACCCATTGTAAGAATGCACTCTCTGATGTCCCTACCACTTGGCGTATCACTACCTTCAAACGTCCCCTCGTACTGTGACATTCTGAATTCCGACCCTATCTCGAAGCTTGTTAATGAATGAATGTCTATCGATGTATTCCAATTAATCTCGCTCAGAATTGATCACTCTCGAGTCGACTAACCAATGGGGAATGGCCATATAGGATTTAAAGTACGTGGACCAAAGAACTTAACCACGAGTCGACGCTTTGACTATAAGGATCGCCGAGGGAATGTTTAGGACCGCTAAAAGTCGATCTAAGAATGGTTTTAGAATGATTTGCTAGTGTCGTGCGATTGGTTCACGGGTGATTCCGTATGACCATGACATGATTTGCGAATTAACCTAAATCGATTCCTAACGGTCGTGACCTTCGGGACTAGTGATTGACCCTCGCGATTACATGACAACCAAAGCCGCCGTGGCTCGAGTAACTCTTAAACGTGACATTAGTCGCGGGTCGATACGCGTAACTCCTGAGAGCCGCCCGTTAGTCTGAGATGTGCTGGAATGACAATTGACTGAGTTTAGTCATGGATTGGACTTCGAGATTGGAGGCCGGACATTCGGAGATCGCATGGAGTAAATTTGGACGTCGCCTCATCGGAGAGTTATTAAGATTAGAATTAGCCCCGTATAAGTTAGAAAAGCGAGATTCGGATCGACAAGAGAGATCGACCCTTTTACCCTAAGCTTAGTACCATTTTCTACTAGTTAATGTAAGGGTAATTTGGACATTTCCACCTTCCCTACCCTTGGCCGAATTTTGGAGGGCAATTAGGTCTTTAGCCACTTGGATTATTGGACTTGACCATGGACAAGACTTAAACCCCATCACCAAATCTCTTGCACCATGTCACTCATAGTCACTATTCCCTTGTATTTTCCAACCACTCCTATCAATCACTCTTTTTCCTTGGACCTTGAATGGACAAAGCCTTCACTTTCCCTCCTCATTTCTCTCGTCACTCTCTCTCTCTACCCCTCCATTTTTGGACGACGCCACTCCCTCTCTTCCTCCATTGCTCGGCCGCCCCCTTCCTCTCGTTCTTTCTCTCTTTCTCGGCCTCTAGGTAGGCGACGGCCACCACACCGCCACTCCACCACCCTAGGCCGCCACCAAACCACCTCCTTGGACCGTGGAAGGCCTCCGTTCAAGCCGGAGCCACCCGAGCCGCCGCCGACGAACCAAAACTGAGAGAGAGAACCGAGCCGGTCTTGAGGAGTTCTCGAGGTAAGTAACCTTAGAGGCTTAGATGAGTATGTTAGGATGCTAAGAGCTTGTGTTAGGAGTAAGGTTAACTAAGTTTCCTTGGCCATTTCATGAAAAATCCTTAGGGGGCCGAACTTGATCACCGGAGACCAACGCCGCGCCACGAGTTCGCCGCCACTTGCCGTCGACTTTCTTGGACTCTTGAGCTAGGTAAGCTTGCTCTAACCCTTTGTGCGATGGAAGGGCCGAGAGAGTGTTAGTTGTGTTGAGTTTAATGGCTAGTTGGACAAGAAACCATGGGGGACCGAATTTGACCTTGGGGGAACCGAGCATGAACTTACCTTTTTAAGACTTGTTGTGTCGATTTCATGGTTGAAGTGAGTTAGGGAATGAATGCCAGTGTAGGCCGAACTCTCGTGGCACCATTTGGAAGTGATACGGCATGATCGAGCTTGTTTGAGTTAGCAAAATCCTCGATTGGGCTTAGGGATGTTCGGCCATGAGTGTGATTGAATGACTCGATGCATGAAAATATCCTAATGAACCCTATTCCTATGATGGCCGTGAGCATTAGTAGGGGATTAGTGATGGGACGACACCATGATTATGATTGACGGCCGTGCGAGGTTAATTGATGTGTTTTGTGACCTTGTCGATTGATTGGTTCCATGACTTTGTGGCACGGCCGAATGATTATAGTGATGATTGATGAGTGATATATTATGAGGTATGACTTGATCGCGAAGTAGGGTAATGGCCTCGATTGATTGTGAAGTGATGGTATGCCACGATGTGGAGTTGTGATTTGAAATGGCCAAGAGGTCCTTGTATGGACGATATGCACATGTGATTGTTCTATACTATGATTGGTTGAATTATAGCATATGTGCATATAATGCCCTGATGCGTTAAACGCGGGGCTTAGTGATATCCTGATGCGTTAAACGCGAGATAAACCTGAGGCGTTAAACGCGGGTCATGACATGGCATCGGAAACCTGAGGCGTTAAACGCGAGTTCCTTGATTTATTAAGCCTGAGGCGTTAAACGCGGGCTCTGCCATGAGTATTACGATCGTAATAAGTGTATATAAGTATATATATAAGCTATCCTTTATATTATGTGATGTTAAGTGCCAAGGTACGAAAGCCAAGCCTAGTCTAGATTGGTGAGTTATATGACAATGCATGCCTCGATTGTGTTATTATGTGCCTATTCGTCTGCTTTCGCATGACTGGTCATTGCATGTGCCTGGGTGTGTCTGGAAGTCCCGAGTGCCTAGCTTAGGGTTAGGACTAGCTTATTGAGTTTATCTCACCCCGTCGTGGGACCCACATTTTCAGACCCCAAACCTTGACCATGCCGCCGCCAGCTTTTGGGGTGCCAGTGATGACCGAGAAGTACGCTACTGAGTACCTAGTGGGCGAGGATAGGGTTTTTATTTATGAGCGTAGTACTGTCTGGGTGGACGACGGGACAGACCATTGGAGGCCGGATAGGTACGCAGCATGGTGGTACCGAGACGACGTCGCTACTTGGGGACCTCTGCGATCTTTTGACGTGCCTCGGGATATCCTTGAGGAGCAGGACCCGATGATCACATACCACCCGATGGCGAGATTTTTGATCCGATGACCGGCCTCGAGCCAGGCGTGGGCCTCCTAGCAGTGCAGCCACAGCATCCTGTTGCAGATGGCGAGGTTATCGAGCCATCTGATGCCGACGACGTTCCCATGGAGGAGGCAGGGTTCGAGTGGGAGATTGTAGGCGCCGAGGGCGAGCCCATGGACTTAGGGTCCGATTCGTAGGAGGAAGACATCCCAGTGTATTCCGAGAGTCAGAGCCAGAAGAAGAAGTCCTAGAGGAGCCTCAGCCGGGCGATTGGGTAGAGTACCATCCAGCGGCCGGTGTTGCTTGATCCATCAGCAGCGAGCCTGTCTTTTAGGCCTTGTAGCAACCTCTGACTTTTGGAGTATCCCGTAGGGCAGTGACGCGTGTTCCTTAGTAGATGTCTCTTTTGAGTAGGCTAACCCTTTTCCTCTAGCCCTAGTTATCTTTAGTAATTCTTGTGTATTTTGACAAACCGAATGTTTGTGGTGTAATGATTAAGTGTCTATTTCCCTCAAGTCATCTTATTGTCTTATGCATGGAGTTATGTATGTCGCTTCCGCATGTGCATATGAGTCTCATTAGCTAGTGCGATATTTTGGATCCTGGGTAAGAGACTGAACAGTTTGGCAGTAAGGCGATGTTGCGCGCTCGCAAGGACTCGGGGCGTGACACGTACTATCAGGGATTCATGAACTTTACTAACTTGCCCTCTATTATCCAACTCGAATAATAGCTTTCGACTCCATAAGCAAATTCAGGGCTTTTTCCGTAGTAATCTATTCTCGACTCCATTCCAAAATCCTCTTGGATCAAAGTGATCCATCAACCTTCATGGTCATGTCTCTCTCTCTCTCTCTCTCTCTCTCTCTCTCTCTCTCTCTCTTATCGGCGTGTTTAATGCTCGACCAGGTAATAGACTAATCCAACTTTCAGTCCTTATCATCGATAGTATTAAAGAAAATCTTGGCACATCCTCGTGCCATCCTAAGGGACACCATAATTCTCCCTTCAATACTGGACTCATACTTTCGTCCATGGGACCTCAATGGTTCTATTCATTCCCATAACCCCTTAAGTATCAAGGTTCAATCATGGCAATACCTCAATTCCCTTTTGGCCTTCAGGCTAGGTGCTTCCAGTAGCCGTCAACTAGTCAATTGACAAATTTTCAATTTAGAGGTTGAATCTCTTATTTCTCAAGGGAAGATCTGTCCCTCTATCATCAATTACTCAATACTCAATTCTCAACCTCTTATAGTTCACATAACTTCAAGATCTTTCTTTATACAAGCGACGCTCTAATATTCATAAGCAATTTCACCCATCGGCGTTGCCTCTCATTCAATACCCCTCGGGAAACTACTACCTTATTTTCTTGTGGTAGACATAGACTTAAAACCTCCTTCCACCCAAGCAAGGTTTTTCAAACTTTGTCACGAGGACATTCGCAAACCAACTCCAACCATGCTCTAAGCATTCCAACTCATATGGCCTCACTATCATGATGTACAAGCAATATCCATTTCCAAACAGGAACGCCATTACCAGCGTAGTCATCAACTTGACTCAAGTCCTCGAAAACTCTTTTCATGTTCGTTCATTCATCCGCGTTACATCTCATCCTTAGTCCATTTCATCAACAAAACAGTTCTTGTGGGGAATCTTCCCACGTTCCATCTATAACAATCCATCAATTGTAGGAAACTTCAACTTTCAATAGCTCGTGTTGACTTTAGTTGATTCATTACTCATTCCAACCCTCAAAAGTTTCTCAGGGATTTCATTTCTCAAAAATTTCACGACTGAGGAATCTTATTTCATTAGGTCCACAGCTCGTGCTCTTCACAATTAACATATAACGAGCATCTCTTTAGAGTCCATAGGTTGCTCTCGAAAGTTGTTCATGTTTCTCGTGACTCCTTAAGTGAGTCCAATCGCCGTCTCTCTAGACGGTAACAACCAACTCAATCATTCCTTGGACACCCAATCCGACTGTTATCCACTTCATTACTACCAAGTGTCGAATCATTTCAACTGTTCATGGTACCATTCACTTGAGAGTTCATATCTTGACTCTCTGCTCTCAAGGGTCCTCACTAGGGCCATATAACATTTCGTTCATTTTTGTCACTATTTCCTCAGGAAGCATTAGTTCCTCAGCCTCTGGGTTCCACAACCAGATAATGCAACCACGTCTCAATTTCATCCATTTAACCGAACGTCGACATTATCTTGGAATTCAGCGCTGTCTACAAGACAGTTTCTCGGACTTCACTTCCAGGAATCATTCAAGTTCTGCGCCTTCTTTCTCAGTCAAGACGCTCAATCTTAATACCAAAACAATTCGGATTTTCTCTTCCTTTCACACTAGGGTCTCTTACCCTTTGAAGGAAACTATACACTTCAGTGGTATTCTCTCACTTCGAATCCACATTGTCCTTCATATTCCATAGGACGTCAATCTTAGAATCTATATCAACGACGATACCTTCATTCCAAGATTCAAATGTTCCTATGTCTGACATTCTCCTTCCAGTGACTCAGTCACCTCAAGTGACAAGGTTTCAAGGAGTCGAGGTTCTTCCTCAGCCTCCATAAATTCACGTATCGAATACTCAATTCAACTATCTTGAGTCACTTTGTAATTACACTTTAAGTACTCTTTTCGCTTACTCAACCATTCATTAAGATTATGAACATCCAACACTATCAAGTTCATTCACTTTCGGTTCCCTCAACGACCATCTCATGGTCCTATCGCCATTTAAGAGTGACACCCTACTCGTTAGGGGTGATAACACACAATACCACATCTAGTGGTCTCGATTCATCCTCAATCAACCTCATTCTATTCAATAGGGCCAAACAACTGACATAACTTCTTCCTTAATTTTCCTCACTACGGAAGAAAAAAAATCAATATCTCATTACGAGCCTTACGCCAAGGTAATAGCCGTTTCTCGCAGTACGTTTCATGTTCCATAATGAACATCTATTTGCTCGTAATCCATGAGCAGGAGCTCTCTTATTCATGTGTCTTCCAATCATCCGCTCCTTTTATTAAAATCCAATTCAGTTCCTCAGATTCAGGAATAACAACTAGCCATAAGGCTTTCAAATTCCAATCCACTCGGAGACCTCACGTCTCACTCAAAGGGTCATTAACCACCCTTAATACACTTTAGACGACCTTGAGAACTCTGTCTCATCTTGGTCGATCATTTTCAGATTCTTACAAGACTACTAGGATTTAAACAACTTTTGCTCTCAAGCAATCCTAGGAAAGTACTTCCATTAAACAACTCAATGAAGGCAATCTAAACAGATACCATGCCTTCAAGAAAAACTCTTCCTTTGGTGATATTTCACCAATCATCAACTGCCTCTTAAGGCTAATCACTACCATGGTCACTTTTTTTCTTTAGTGTACCCAAAACCTTTGAGGTTTTCTCAGAAAACCCTCAATTTATAATAAGACAGTTTCAAATTCCATCCTTTCATCAAACTTAGCCAATCTCAACTTTATACATAGCTTTACAAGCTTTTCAAAACTCTCGTGGTTCCTATCCACGTTTCCATTTTGGAAATGAGTAGTCTCAAGGTTACCTTTCTCGTGACTTCCATCACTTAACCCATCAGCACCAGTCGTCTCAGCGACTTTGGTAACAATGGCAGCTCCTTCACGAGTCTGCCTACCCATCTATTTTCTCATTTCCACGTAAGTTCTCATGACCCCTTATTACGCTTGGGTCTCGCACGATTAATAAAATCGAGTCATATTCTCTTCCAGTACTCATACTTCAGTCGTTCATCTTTGCTCAATTCTCACGATCCATATCAATTCTTGGATCTTCTCATATCTCGCAAATACGAGCCAAGTGCTCCTCTAGCGACCGTACTCTAGTCTTTGAACCTTATTAGGTTCTCTCATCACTTGAACCACTATGATTCCCTCCAAGAATCAAAGACTTAAGTCACCTACTCATGTCTAGCAGTCTCAGACTGCTCATCTCATTATCTTTCACCATCAACCATCTAGTGGTTCCCAAACAACTCTCAACCGGTTGCTCACTATCCAAGGATTCCAAATCATCCTTAAGCAGCAACCACACATTAGGCAAGCCTCCACGAGACAAATTCTCAAATAACGGCCAATAACTAGGCAAGCCTCAACTAGGCCAAAACTCAACTAGGTCAACACCAATCAAGTACTCAAAGTGCCATTTCAATCGTTCATGCCATAAATCCAGGGGCATCTGCCACTCTAGCATAAACACAACATGCTATCTCAATCTCAACATGCATTAGTTCAATGGGTATATACCCCACAGGCCGTCTAATCTCTCAGTTAGACCTTGGCCAAGACAGTCACATGATGCCAATGACAAAACATGCCAACTAGGCTAATCGCGAACATCAGTTTTCTTTTTCAAACGACATCCACTGCAAAATATAAGGCTCTTAGCCATGCCAACCATAGGCGTCATTACAAATGCTAGGCCACTTCGATCATTCACTTTAAGAATCAATCATGTTTCATACATCCCTTAACCACAATCAGACTCGACCCGATACCTAAGCTTTCCCTTTCAATTTATGACTTGGGTCATCCCTGCCTCATCGCTATCTTAGAAGCCTGCCAGGAGCCGCTTCTTGTCCGTACCTCTCTGTACCGGCGATCACTCCCCGCCCTCATCAGACCTGGTTGTTACAGGTTGTCCCAAGTCATACATCTACGGGGGACGCCCCGTTCCACACGTCTCATAACATGCTTCATTACGGTTTATAGGTATCCCATCAACTCGTCCCATACCAAGCGACAGTTTATTAAGTCTGACAGCGATAAGCTCATGCATGCACCCTCATCAACTTTCATTTCGTAACCACAAGCACACGCACATCATGACTATCCTCACTACTTGTCATATTACATTCGTTTTTCCACATCAACCGCCTACATTCAACCATAAACCTCAAGTTTAGTCGCCATTCAAGTCCATCCATATGCATTCGATCACAACTGACCTTTAATCCCAAATGTTCCTTGTATACATCTCATCTCATATTATCTAAGGTTGTCAACAACAACCGATAACCAAAACTATCAAGATATAACACAATTCAAGACTGAATCCACTAATACCAATCGTCTCTTTCTAACTCATAATCCTCAAGTTGGGTCACTGACAAAACCATAATCACAATCATATACTCCAATTGACTCTCCATTCATAAACAATTTTCTAGCAATCTCAAGCACAATTATGACCTCAAAATCCACACTTAAAACTCCCCAATTTCCGCTTACTTCTTTATGAAGCACAATAATATCACCACCCAAGATCATCGATCAAAATCGACGCTAGAACCATTAGAGTATACACAAGTTCCAACCTATAATCCTCAAGATTCAATTATCATTTCTTAACCCTGTAGGTCACACTATCTAATTGTCCCCAAGTCATCACTCCTTATCACTCCAAACCTCAATCACATTGGATCGAGCTGACCTTGCTCTGATACCACTTAATCAGGGATGTCGCGCCCCGAACCCGCGAGCTCACGAACATCCTACCAGGCCGTTCCTTTATGATAGTCTTCTAGTATCTTTCGGCCCACAACACATATGATCCAAATACATGCGGAAGCTTCAGTCATCTCCACTCACTCAATATAAACAAATGACTTGGGACAAATAAGATACTCTTCACATATCAGTATACTACACTTCAAATTTTACAGCGGTCAAATAGTAGTGGATCAATTTCATGTTCACGAAACAAAATACAATCCCTAAGGCCATATTTGGTTTTATAATCATTCTACCACTACTTCCTCACATACCAATTCCTGATAAGCTTGGGGTTCCATCCCGTGGGACTTGAAAAATGTTAATCCCCAACGGGGTGAGATATAAATCTTAGTAAGGGAACCCTAAACCTAGACCAGACCGCCAGTCCCCCCAGACTATACTACAAGGCCACAGGTAGAAGCTCATCAAGGCAATTGCACACGACATTCATATATCGAACATTTCAATGTAACTGGCATGAGTCACAATCATAGTCAGGCACATCAAACACAATGGGTCCCAAGCTTCACGCACTAGCACAAAATGAACTCAGAACTTCTCTTTTATCACAATGATATCTATCACATTTCTCATCGCCAAGGGCTCCCGGGCCACGATGTATTTCTCAAAGGTACTCTGGCCAATTCATTTGCATCAGGGTACTCTGGTCATGCAATCAGAGGGGCAGTCTGGTCATTTAAAGATCACTAGGGGTCTTTGGCCATTTTGATTCACAAGGGCTCTTTGGCCATTTACAAAGCATTAGGGCACTCTAGCCATTTACGATGCACAAGGGCTCTCTAGCCAATTACAAAGCATCGGGTTAGCAATCCTTACTTGGCCAAGTGCAATATCCCGCGTCAATACGCCTCAGGACATCACTTGCCTTTCATAGACCTGCGTCAATACGCAGCAGGTCAAATCCCGCGTCAACACGCCTCAGGACACCACCTGCCTCTCATAGACCCGCGTCAATATGCCACAGGTCAAATCATGCGTCAGTACGCCTTAGGATTTACTCAAGCCCCGCGTTTAACCCATCAAGGCATCACATGAATATGCACTTATGAATCAATCAATCATTGGCTAAATAAAATAAAGAGAACATATCATAACTCAATCATTCTCATCATTTCAATCGATTAAGGCTAGATATCATAAACAGTACTTATCATCAATCAAGCAATCCATCCACTAAATACATCCAGTAGTGTCATAGCTTTCAAGTAAAGGTTTAAGGGACACTCACCTATTCAAGCAAGCTAGCAAATTCAATCCAAACGACCCTCCTAAATCAGAAAGCTCACGGCCAAATAGGGTTCTCACGGCGTGCCTAGGAAAACTACATCGAAACTCAATTATTTCTGAATTTCATCGCGCCAATACTTCAATAACACCAACAACACCTTATTTTCAAGTCCTCACAGTGTTAATTCAATACTTCTAAGCATGCCAAGGGTCGTTCTATCAATGCAAATCTTCATAAATCTCATTCCACCAAATCTGCCCATTTTCAAGGCTCCACGACTAGATTCAATCACAGATAAAATAACATTGATCCATCAAATTTTTATGAAATAAAATTTCATAATCTTATACTTCAATGTCTTACGGACGCGTGGACAAAAACGGAGCTCAATGTGGATACCGGACGACTTAAAACGACTAATTTCACAATTGATGCGCGTTGAGGACAAGTTGGACGCATATCACGTTTTTCACCTCAAGCAGCCCTTAATTCATCTTTAAACTTCCATTCACCACAAAAACGACTTGCCATAATCTCAATCTACAAGTTTAGGAAGCTCATCGAATATTTTGAAACAAGATAACACCTTAAGGACTCCCAATCGGTTCGATTCCCTTTGGTGCGCAGGCGGTCAGATTCTACCTCAAGGAAACCATCACAAAAAAGCCATGAGAACCCATCTTAACCCATCTAAACTTATAACTACAGCTCATCCAATTCTAATACTATGAGTTTAGAAGATCTCACCGAAAATTTGAAGCCATTTGAAGTCTTGAAGTCCCCGAAACAGACCCTTCTCCAAAACCGGTCAGATTCTGCCTTCAATCTGACCTTTGCTCACTCAAACAGACCTACGGGATAAATGGCTGGGCCAAATCGAGCTTATAATATATCCATAAAACCACAAGACGATAATATTTCATATTACGGTGGTGTTACCTCAATCCGATGTCGAACAACAAAGTTATGGCCATAACATTGAAGCAATCGGGCAGGGTAACGGGCTGGTCGGGCGAGAGAGAGAAGAGGAAGAAGAAGAAAGTGGAGAGAGTGTGGAGAGAGAGGGATGGTCGGCCAAGAAAGAAGGAGAGAGAGTCTTCCACACCAATAATTCACTTGGTCAAGGGTCAAATGTGCTATGGTAAACTCCAATAATTGGTGCAAGAAGGCATCTAAGCTTGACACTTGTCCATCACAATAAAATATCCACCAATCATTGACCACCATTGACTATGTTAACCCCAATTTTCGACAACCCTTGGGGAAGACCAAATGGCCAAAATGCCCTCCTAATGATCTTATGGCTAAGCTAATCCTCGAAGGGCAAAATTGTGATTTTACATTTTTCGTCCGAAATTCCATTTTTTCAATGTTAAATGACCAATGGCGAGGCGACGTCAAATCCTTGTCCAATTTTGAAATTATTCATTTCCAATTGCCAATTCGAGCTTCCATTTCATATCTCAAGCCTCGAGTGGGCGGAAATGCAGAATGTCACAGCATTGATTCGTCTAGAATATCCTATCAGGCAATCGTAATCACATAGTATGTATCTCAATCACATGCAACTTACCCATCGCATTGCCACACACGATGCAAAGTGTATGTAATGTATATTATAACATGATTATGACAAAAATATAGCATGTCAACCATAAGCATATCAGTCGTATCAACTTGACTCGCCTATCAAGGCACTTAAACAGTCACAATGTAACCTTGCATCAATCAGATAATGAAACATTACACAAAGTCGATCATTAAGTCATCAAGTCACTTATAAAGCATCGATTTACCATTCAGAATCACTGAACGTGTTCATCAGAGTGCCACACCCCGTGTAACGATAATTCGAACCTAGGTGAGTATGAGCTTCCGTCTTCCTACTCAATTCGTCCCATACCAAACCTCGTAGTCGGGATACACTCACACTTTCCCATAAACGAGTCACGTTGCACACCGTTCATTTGTTAACCGATGATCCGCGACATTTATAAAGTTTAGTTTACATTACCCCCATGCCTATGGTAGCCAGGTAATGTCTTCTGTAAAACAGGCTCCGCCCCACATACCATCAGCGACGATTTTTACAACTTGTACCCCATACCCATGGCAGCCAGGTTTCTACTAGTTGTAATCCCATACCAATGGCAACCAGGCACAACAAGTAACCCCATACCAAGGGCAACCATTCACAACAAGTAGACTTCCCAAAAGGGGTCCGATCAGTCACAAGCTGCGATCGGCTTCTAACAATCCATGCCTAAGCCGCACTCGTCAGTACCGTACATAAGAAAGTCGGGCATCTAACAAGCTATCGTGTGTATCCCCATGTCCTTTAGCATGCCGGGCACGATATGAACTTTGTCAAGCGTTACACCATCGATTCATCATATGACCATGCAATTCATTCAGCAATCATTCGTTATTATCTTTGCTTATAGTCAACAGTAAAGAATTTGTGGTCACGGCTTGGCCGTTGGCCATTTTTTTGCCCAATATGTCATATCTGACATGTGACGTGATATGCCTATATCACACAAGCTACTATCCATCTCAAGCAGTCACAAAGACAATAATCCACAAGTCGATAATCCAATTGATTTCAATCAATCCAGTCTCAGGGTCACATAATCATGACGATCAGGCAATATCACAATTAGTCATTTCGATAACATGCCATAGCCTTGCAGGACAATCACTACTTTCAAAGGCATTTCAGAATCAAAACAATCAAGCATTGATTCATCAAAATAGACTAACCTTTTCTAATTGAGGCAATTTATCCTATTCCAAAATGCTAACCTAAACCGACCCCAATCAGTCTACCTAAACACCTACAATTCTAAGCAAATCAATTCTAAACGCAATTAGCGACTTAACCAAGGATTAGAAGTCAACTCACAGTTAATTAGTTGAGACGTGTGCGACGGCGAGCCTTGAAAACCTTCCCACAAACTTGGAACTCAAGGGCAACTTCTCGGACACGGGCCCAAGTCCTCGACCGCGGGCCCGGACACGTGGGCACATCGGCCCGGACATGGCCCAGGCCATCGGCCAGAATGGCCGACCACGGCACAAGCTCTCGGCCAGGACTATCGGCCAGATTGGCCGGCCATGGCCCAGGCACTCGGCCAGCTTGGCCTGCCACGGCCCTGGTCAGAACGGGTCATGGCCCGAGCCGAGGTAAGTGAAAGGGAGATGAGAGAGAGAGAGAGAGAGAGAGAGAGAGAGAGAGAGAGAGAGAGAGAGAGAGAGAGAGAGATATATATATATATATATATATATATATATATATATATATAGAGGAAGAGGTGGGGGTCTCACTCTTATTCTATGTGGGCACTTGAATGATGATGTCATCGATGATGTCACAAGATGATGATGTCATGGTGATGTCATGTTCTAGAAACCCTAGGGGCATTTTGGTAAATAGTCCACTCAAGGGCAATTTGGTCAATTGGAAACCTATTGAGGGCATTTTTGTCAAATATCGTCCTAGGGGTCTTTTGGTCCCTTGCCAATTTTTTGAGGACAAGATTCCAAACCAATGGTGTTAGAATGAAGTCTAGATTTAGGAATCTTGGCCCTAAAACGATCCGATCAATAGATTGAGCCCTAAACTAATTCAATCGTTGATTCAAGAAATTCTTGATTTCTTTTGTCTAATTTATCGAAATTCATTCCAAGGCAATAAAATGCAATCCACAGAAAATCCATAATCTAATTTCTATTATTAGAAAAGAGATCGAATTTTCAGAGCGTCACACATCGGCTCAGGTGTGGAGCCATCGGAAATGAATGGAGATGGAGCTCCGCGGCGCGAACCACATTGACTCCTTGTTCGCGGACTCTCGCGGGACTGAGTGTGGCGCGATGGAAGACAGGAAGCTCGAGGAAGGTGTGGCGACGTCGAGGTGGAAGCTTGGTGGCGGCTGAGCAGCAAAAAAAAAAAAAAACCACGGGGTGAGATAGAGGTGTCTTCCTTCAGTGATCGTCCTTCTTCCTTCCTTCCCCCCTCCCCCCCCTTTTTAGAACCGAATGAAGAAGAAGAAGAAGACTAGGAGAGAGAGGAGACAAGATTGGTGGGCTTCGTCTTCCACCATCATTCCTCTTTTTATTTTTTCCTTTTCCACCTACTCTCTATTTTCTTTTCCTTTTCCCTTCATTGGTTCAGCCACCAGAGAAAAAGTCATGGATTCCTCTTCCACTTCTCATTGTCTTGTACCACTCTAGTGTTGTCCATTTGTCCATCTTCTTTTCCCTTCATCTTAGTGCTCTCGCTTAAAACAATCACGCTGCTCCCTCCCTTACTCTTGGTCGTCCAAATGGTGCCGCTCCCCTCTCTCACTATCCCTTTTTTTTATAGTGCAGTGGTGCCGCTTACATTGCCTGTGCGCGAAGAAGAAGATCAGAGCGAAAGCTTCTGTTGTGGTTTTACTCAACTAGGTCGAGCGACCTGACCCAATTGACCCAGTTCAATAAATTTCTTCGAATTCCGCGCCCAAAATGAGCAAATCAGCACACAATTGAACAAAATTGAAATGCAAGGCGGTCAAATTGAATGTCAAGACTCTTGTCGCAACCCCCCCGAGCGGCGAGGCATGCCTGGGCTCTTGAGGGCTAATGAGCAACCCGATATCACCTGATCGGATGCGGGCCTCTCCTAGGGTCCATTATCCAAATCGCAACGGTTGGATATACGTGGTCGACCTTCGGTGCGGTCTAGTGACATGTGATATGTGTACATGCCAAGGAGTCGCTACCAATAGTTTTGTGGAGGGTACGATCGGAAACCCTATCGAATAGTTGGGAGTAATCTATTCGATTCTGCGAAAACTAGAGAAACGGGATTAGGGACTTTGTTACGCCAACTGTCAGAGTTAACGCCCTTTCGGTACCTAAGTTGAGCGGTTTATCTAATCCTAAGATTCATGCAGACGAGTGGGGGACGGATCCTAAATCTAGGAGTTCATGCAGATAGGAGTGGCTATTCTATCATTCACAATCAGTAAAAATAAATACGCAAATCAAGGACTCAAAACGTGTGGATAAATCATATGAAAGCAATGTGGCATCCCTAATAAGGCCCTATCAGCCTAGAGAAATGTCAATCAAGACTCAAGAGTGGTTTCCATATGATTCGCCCATAAGGGCAAAATCGTAATTTTGAGAAGTTTGGGGACAATTTGCCCCAAAAGGGTAAAATTGTCATTTCAAATGAGATATGTAGTCAAAAGATGACGGAAATAGGATTGATGACCAAACTAATCCATTTCCAATTTTTCGAGAATTTTCACAATTTTTCTGGAATTTAAAAGTGATTTTACCCTTAAAGGGGTAAAATCATCATTTTCAGGCGAAGACGAGAGTTGAAAATTTTAAACATTAGGATTGGTCGACCACCTGACCCAAACCTTAATTTTAAGCAATTTTCAAGACTCGATTGGAATAGGAAAGACGATTTACCCTTTGAGGGGTAAAGTCGTCATTTTGAAGAAAAGACGAAACTCGAGAACCCAAGCAGATGGATTGATCACCTAACTGACCCTAATCCTTATCTTAGCATCCTCGACCCATCTTGTATACAAGGCTGAGGCGATTTATCCCTAAAGGGTAAAGTCGTCAATTTTCAGAAGAGCTGATGAGAAATCTCAAAAATAGGATTGACCAGTTGTATGTGGTCAATCCTCAATTTTTGGGGGATTTCTGGAGTGTCTAGGAATTTCTCACAATTTTCCTATATTTTTTTGGGATTTTCTAGGATTTTCTAACATTTTTTTAGAATTTTCTTGAATTTTTTTACTTTTTTAAAATCATTTTTCAATTTTTTTATTAAAAATATAATTCGGACCGAGTCGACCCGACCCACTCAGGTCGGAACCCGGCCCAGACCCGGACCCGCGCAAACCAACGCTCTAAAACGACGTCGTATCGTTCTTTTTGTTTTCTGATTATTCGGATTTAATCCGACGGTTCCTAATGAACCACGTGGCTATTCCACGACCATTGGATTGGCTTACTAAAACCTACGGCTCTGATAACTTAATTCTACGGCCAAGATCAAATGACTCTGCTAATCCTCGACCATTCGATCAGATTTATTATTATTTATTTGTTTATATTTTTTTTTTAAATTCGATTTTTATTAACAATTATAAAACTGATCGAACGGTCGCCAAGCCCACACGTGGCATAACCTAGCCCGTTCGATCATCTAACGGATTCAAACCGAAATCTAACGGCTCGGCTGACGTGGCATGCCACGTCAGCGCCACATTAGCACTTTTGACCGATTGACCGCCACGTCATCATCTTCTTCCTCGAGCATTCTTCTTCTGCGACGGACGGTCGAGAGACTCCGGCAATGATCTGACGATGAAATCTCGACGAAATCGAGTAGTGTCGCGACCCGTCCGGAAGCGGACGCGGCTAATGGATTACCGATCGCGGGCCTCGTGGGCTTTGGATCGGCGCGGGCCCTCCCAGGCCCATACCAAATCGCGGCGTGAGTTTTCTTTTAATGGGATTCGACGATAGGAGTCGATCGCTTTCGACCTTCAGTGTGGTCGTGGTGGCATGTGCAATATGTGCATGCTTTTGGAGTCGTCACCGGTCTTTCTTGGAGGGTAGACCGGAAACCTTACTGACCGATTGGGAGAGATCGACCAGTTCTACGGAACCAGAGACTTTGGGTTCGGGGACTTGGTTACGCCGGTGTCATTACCAACGCCCTTTCGGTACCTAACGCGAATGATCTTCCTAACTAAGAGTTCACGCAGGCGTAATTTTAGGTGAGGTAGGCTCGATTCCGAGTTTCATGCAAATTGGAAGACTGTTCCTATTAACCACAATCAATTTAAATGAAAGCGCAATCAAATACATAAATAAATCACACTAATGCACATCAATTCAAATCAACGGTTTCCTAGTACAGCCATAAGGGCTTAGATGAGGAATGATTTGGGAGGCAGGGGTGAAATGGAAAGATTTGGGGGACGATTAGCCCGAAGGGCAAAATCGTCATTTTTGGAAGGGACCGGGTTCAAACACCCAGGAGGAGCCTTGGCCAGTTGATTGTGGCCAACCCACTAATCGGACTCTCTTCCTTTACCACAACCCACTTGAAAAGCCCATACTAACCTTATTATCACTATTCATCGTCTCCATCCTCGCGTCACCTTGCTCTGCGAAGACCCGACGGCGACTCTGCTCCTTCGACACCAACAGCCCTCAATCGACTCGCTGTCCGGACTCATTCATCATGTCACTGCCACTATCCCTCGCGTCGACTTCCTCGTGGAAACACCGGATCTGCTCGTTGTCGGGACTCGCTCATCACCACCCTCACGTCATATTCGCCTTCTCACTTCCCCACCAAGGACCTGATGATAGCGGAGACGACGTGCTTGCCATAGAAGTGCCCGTCCCAGTCATCGTGCAAGTTGAACCATCTGCTCAGGGGTTCGCCTGATCCATTTAGGTGTCTAGACGCGCGAGCCCTGATTCCGGCGCAAGGCGCCGAGGTAACGAGCTTTGACATTGATGATGCGACGAGCGTTGTCGTCGGAGAGGGGGTTCTTGGGGTGCTTGGATCTGGGTTTGGGTTTGTTGAGGCCGTCGCTGAGGGACCAGGGGTCTGGGCCGACGGAGCAGCGAAGTGGACTTAGGGGACTTGGGGGTCGCCGGAAACAGAGGAAGGAGGCAGTTGCCGAATATGAAGCTTGACCTCGCCCACTCCATTCATCCACTTCTCGTTCGTTTCCCACTGGTGGCGATGCTGATGACCATGGAGGCAGTTTCGAGGTCCGGAGCCTCGCGGTGTTTCGGGCGTCGGCGGTCTCGTCGCCCATGGATGGGATGGGGACACGCTGTCATGCGAGCTTCACTGGTCGGTGGTGAGCGAGGGTGAGAGCTGGCTCGGAACGTCAATGGACTGAGCACGATGCAATGATGGACGAAGACAGAGGCGGCAGCATGGTGTCGGGTTGAGCATGGAGGGTGGAATAGCAGAATGTGTGAGGAGGAAGAAGATGGAGTCGCGGGTCTCGGATGACTGTCATCCGAACATGGTGAAGTGGTGCAGCGGCATCGGTGAAGTTGTAGACATGAACTGGCAGATCTGGCGTCACGTCGGCATGATGGGAGCTCGGGTGGTAGTTGGACAGTGACGAGCTTGGAAGCGTCAGGCGCGGCTAGGTTTGAAGGACTTGGGCTGTCGATGGCATCGTTGGGATGAACAACAGCTGGAGTGGTCAGGACCGGCTATAGACGACGGCACGGTTGAGTTGGGACTTCAATGAGGGTTGTCACACCTGTACAGAGGCGGAGGAGGTGGCTGCAAGTGACTGGCGCGGTTCTCGTGGCTCGCGGTTGCTGCGCTGCACGTGGGGATTGGCGGTGATGTCGACGAGGAGAGTGAGGAGGGCGCCGAAGAGAGTGACGAGAACGGCAAAGGGTAAGTCCTTCCAGGGGTGGTGAGAGGCGACAGCGCAGTCGGAGAGGGCATCGTAGGCTTTGGGGAGGACATGCACGAGGGAGGTGGAGAGGGTGACGCCGGCGGTACGAATTGTATTAGATCCCGGTCTGTTTGGCGCCGAGGCCGGTCGCCAGTAGTTGGTCGGGGTTGCGGTAAGAGCACGGCGTTAGTGTATCCAAATGGTAGCTGCGGCTGTGTCTCCCCTCCATGCAGCTCTTCGGCCTCAGCTCTGCATACCCCCCATTCGCTCCCTTTTTTGAAAACCTTTATCAAGAGCCTTCAATTTTTTTTATTTTCTTCTCTTGCGTTGGCCGACCGTTTTTCGTCCACTCTCTCGGTCGGCCATCTCTTTTTTTTTTTATTCTCCAAACACCTGTACTGTTACTCTAGAATATAAAACACAATATCTTGCCAAGCTTTATCTCAAAGTTTGACCATTTTCCCTTCCTTGATGCTGATGAAGATGGCGATGATGGCGGTCTCCGAGGCATGTTTCATGATAGGGGTGGTCTTCGGACACCGAAAACTCAAGCTTAGAAATTACAAGATAACATGCGTGGAGCAGAAGCATCCGATGCCAATCAGCCTCCATGCGAGTCAGGAAATTTCCAAGACCAAAGATGACACACTTGAAGAGGAAATTAAAATAAAACTATTGAATATTTTTGTGTATTTTTCTGACCACGAATGGTATTTTTCTGATTTTTTGGGTATTTTTAATAATTAAATAAATTCGAAAAATTATTGAAAATTATGAAAAATATTTTTTGTTCAAAATTGGTTCCTGAGGCTAGGCCAAGGCTTCCAAAGTTGATTTTGTGATTTTATGACCTTTTTTGATATTTCTAATTAATTTAAAAGAATAAAAATCACAATAATAAATGGTTAAAAATCAGGTGTCAACAAGTAGGACCAAGCGAATCGACTCGTCTCAACGTTTCGCATAACATATCTCAGAATCAAAGCATCTTATCCACGAAATCACGAACATCATGCAAAATGCCGAGTACGGCTATGGAAGTTCGATCACACAATTTACACCAAATCGTGGCAATTCGATCGCATGATAGCATCAACGAAGGTCTAGAATACTTACTTCGAGCTCCGATTGAGCTCGTACGGCCTAGATTCGGCTAGGCAAGGTTGAACAGTGCTCGGCTATGGCGGGAGGTTTAGAGACTCGGTTCGAAGTGTTAAGACGAAATCAATGCAAAGTAGAGATACGATGATGGTTAGCGATGCTTGAAGAGTAAAACGCCTACTCTAACTTGAAGAATCAAGATCGGAATCGAGTTCCGCCATTAAAGCACAGTATGAAAGCTCGAAGACTGAACTTGCCTTTTTTCGTGGTTCAGCTTGCGCGGTCAACGGTGATCGCTTCCTCTCAGTCCAGGCAACCTCCCGACGACCTTTAGAAGCTTTGGTTTAGCTTGTAAGAGCCCAACCAATGCTCTATAAATTCAAGCTAAAGCCTTCGACAATGGCGATGGAAGGCGAGCTCTCTTTTTCTCTCTCGTCTCTCTCTATTCTGTTCTTCTTTGGGAAACAGAATGGACCCTCCTTTTCTCTCGAAAGCCTCTAAAGACTATATACCGATCTCCCATTTTTTGGCGCTGAATTGTGAGAGCTAACGGACTCCAAATGGCACGTGATCGTGCGTATCATTTGGTCCAAACGGCGACGGTGACAATGGGTAATTCCGTCCAACTCAAATGGCCTTCCGGCGAGCGCAAATGGATGGCCAATTTGGCCGTTCTGTCGATGTTGACTTTCACGGTCGGTGTAGCATTGAGCGGCCGATTTCGTCTTCCTTCGGCGACCGTTGGTCGTGATTCCGGTCTCAATCGACAGGAAATGACATGAGGAATTAAATGCCCACCCGTGTGTTTTCAATTACAGTTGATTGGTCGATCGACTTCCCCATTGAAATTCGGCCTTATACTATTCATCTGTACAGACTCTCGGGGAGGAAGACGACACTATAGTGAACCGGTTCGACCGGTCTGACCGGGCGGTCGACCGGTTCGAATCGATTCAGACTTGAAATTTTCAAAATTAACCCAAATTGGTGGGAAATTTTTGAAATTAAACCTCGGAATTGAACTTAGGGCATGAATTTTATCTAAAAATGTGATTTTGCCTAAAAGTTCATGTCGATTTCTATAAAAGCCCCAAATTTGTCCTTAATTGTAATTCGGCAAATCGTGAAATTGAAGGCTCAAATGATCAAATTGGACAAAACCACCTATGCCAATTGATTCAAATAATTAAAATCATTGGGCAGTGACTTCAATTTGCAATGGTAGTCCCTGAATTGAAAGTAATTTCAAATATGCCCAAATTCAAGGACTAAAATGCAATTAAATATGCAATTTTGCCTAATTCATGCAATTGAGCTATTCGTGCAAATGATTGGGCTAAATTGCAATGAGGGACACTTAGATTGAATGTCAAGATCCTAAAAAATGCCAAAATTACAAATTAAGAGACTCAATTGACATTTTTTTTGCCAAATTCAATCATATGCGTAACAAAGGAACACATAAAATTGAATTTGAATTTGGACTTTTTATGAGGTCAGAAAGACAAAGGATTTAAAATAAAAAATATTGACTATTTTTTCATATTTTGGCGACCTCGAATTCTATTTTTATTGAGTTTTCAAGTATTTTCCTATTTTCTAAAAATATTAAAAAATGTGAAAAATATGAAAAATTATTTTTTTTTGTCAAAAATGGTTTCTTAGGCTTGGCCAAGGCCACCAAAGTTAATTTTGTAATTTTTTGACTTTTTATGAATTTTCTAAGAATAAGCACAAAAAGACTCATCCGAAATTTGGTGTCAACAGCTACCCCTCTTTGAGAGGAATCTCACGAGAGGTTTCTCTCAAAGACATGTGACGCCTAAGTCCATATCGACTCTACTGGGGAACAGAAAAATGAATCTTGACACCCCATCTTTCTCCTTCCGCTAGTGAATGCTCCGCTGCTCATTCTTTTGCTGACGTGCAAGAGAGAGATAGAATTGAGATGCTTACATGTTACTTACCTGCCTGATGCTCGTGTGGCATGCGCGGTGTATAGCGGATTCAAGTGAATACCTAGGGACTCATCTCTTTGAGTATCCTAGGGAGGTTAAACTCTAGCTCTATGGTAGACCAAACCAGAGTGAGATTCCTATTTGACATGAACTTATGGATGACGCACCCGTTCTATAGGCATTGTCAAAAGTTTTGATCCGTATGGTGGATTGTCGCGACCCGTCCGAAGGCGGACGCGGCTAATGGATTACCGATCGCGGGTCTTGGATCGGCGCGGGCCCTCCCAGGCCCATACCAAATCGCGGCGGGAGATTTCATTTAATGGATTCGACGATAAGAGTCGATCGCTTTCGACCTTAATGTGGTCGTGGTGGCATGTGCAACTTGTGCATGCATTTGAAGTCGCCACCGGTCTTTCTTGGAGGGTAGACCGGAAACCTTACTGACCGATTGGGAGAGGTCGATCAGTTCTGCGGAACCAGAGATTTTGGGTTCGGGGACTTGGTTACGTCGGTGTCATTACCAACGCCCTTTCGGTACCTAACGCGAGTGATTTTCCTAGCTAAGAGTTCATGCAGGCGCGATTTTAGGTGAGGTAGGCTTGATTCAGGATTTCATGCAGATTGGAAGACTGTTCCTATCAATCACAATCAATTTAAATGAAAGCACAATCAAGTACATAAATAAATCACTTCAATGCACATCAATTCAAGTCAATGGCCTCCTAGCATAGCCATAAGGGCTTATGAAAGGTGTGATTTCAGACCGGGGTAGAATGGAAAGATTTGGAGGCGATTTAGCCCGAAGGGCAAAATCGTCAATTTTTGAAAGACGATTCGCCCAAAGGGCGAAATCGTCATTTTTAAGAATGATCGGGTTCAAAACACCCGGGATGAGCCTTGGCCAATTGATTGTGGCCATTTCCTATTTTCTGGGATTTTTCTAGAATTTTTAGAATTTTTTTGGAAGACGGTTTGCCGGAAGGGCAAAACCGTCATTTTTGGAAAGACCGGGGGTCAAAAGACCCGGAACTGGTCATGGCCAGTTGAATGTGGCCATTTCCTATTTTCCGGAATTCTTTAGAATTTTTAGAATTTTTTTGGAAGACGGTTTGCCGGAAGGGCAAAACCGTCATTTTTGGAAAGACCGGGGGTTAAAAGACCCGGAACTGGTCATGGCCAGTTGAATGTGGCCATTTCCTATTTTCCGGAATTTTTTAGAATTTTCCTGAATTTTCCGAATTTTTTTGAAATTTTTTACAATTTTCTATTTTTTATTGAATTTTCAGATTTTTTTATTATTTTATTATTATTATTATTATTTCTTTTGATTTAATTTTTGTTTTATACATTAACAACACTTCTGCAATATCAAACCCCCGCACTCACTTTCCCCATTCTCATCATCCACATTTTTTTATCATTCTATTCTCTTTCTACATTTTTTATTCTTTCCTTTGGGGTTGTCCTCTTCGTGAACTTCCCTAAGCTCCCCCCAGACTTCAACATCTCCACTTCCTCCTAGAAACCGGATGATTTCGATTCCGCTTGAAAGGAACGTGTGAGCTCATGATCAATCCGAATAGGTTGGGGATCAACTTAAGGATTTAAGTGACAAAAGATGCAATATAGACATATAAACGAAACTAGTGTGAGCTTAAGAACAACAAGCATCAAAAGACTCGAAAAATAGATGAACATAACAAACTAGACAATCAGAGGCGGAGTCCAGTAACTACGAAGAACTCACCTTTTAGAAATGACGACAACGGTGTGATGGAACTCGAAATGTTCTTGGGACAGAGATGAAGTCGGTGGAGGTAGCGATACCGCTAGTTGTCGCCGGACCGCCTGAAATCTCACTTCAAAATTCTCTGCCTTGCCGAGCTTTGGTGGTCGAAGACTTCCTCTCTCACTTTTTTTTGTGGATAATCAAAAACCATGCCCAGCTCAAAGCGGAGGTCCCCATCTTTTATCTCCTTTGTGAGACCATGATGATGGCCGTATGAAGGCGTCCACCTTGGTTTGCCGCTGCTCAAGGGCAAAACGATGCTGAAAAGAGGGAATGCAGCTTTGGCGATAATTCGGCGAGCTACACATACGGCACCGAGATAGACGATGGGGGGCAGGATAGCAGCTAGAGATGGCGATTGCTGAGCTAAGATGTTGAGGCTGCTGGTTGGTGCTCAGCCATGGCCAAAAGGAACTCCCAAAAGTGCACAGCGATTTGGGGAACTCAGCTAGCTTGAATGGTGACGAAATTGACTCCAATCTTCAATCAAACTCTGAATTTGCGGCCCTGTTAAATGTCGCCGACCTCAAGATGTCGATCTCTCCCTCATGTCTCTTGCAAAATGAGTGACTACCTTCGTCCGATCACCAGCAAGCTTGGTCGATTGGTGCGAGAAGGCGTCCATGCAGCAGCTTCTCATTGGGTGGATTACGGACAGGAATTTGATTCAGTTCGAAGAGGTCCTCTGTCGATCACAGCTCCATTCACAGCTTCGGCGGAATACCTCCATCACTCTTACTCTTTTCTTTTTTTTTTTTGCAAGTTCAATCCATGAATAAAAAAAATGGGAAAGAAATAAAGGAAAGAGACCATCAACAAAAGAGCAGAGTTCTGATGCTGAAGAAAAAAAATTGGCTTCCCCTCCTTGGTGTCTCTCACGAGACTCTCTTTGTTGTATCCCCCTTTTAAAATTCTTCCCTTGGCCTTTTGACCACGCCACTCACCATCTCTCATCTTTTAATGACTTTTTATTTCTAAAGTTTCCACAGATGAGCGGGAATCATCATTCGTCTCATCCCCTTTTTTTAAAAAAAATGGCAACCCATGATACACCTTAAAGAAGGATTGAGGGTGTCGCAGTCACTATGCAATATTGGCAAGCATTGATGCGGACAGGGCAAAGACAAATTTCCATATCGTAAACCTTGAATTGACTTTGTGATCATAGATTCAATTAAATGCAAATGCAATGTATGCAAAATAGATAGGAGATACGATTTTGTTTAGAACTAAAATTAGTTCTAATTTTTTATGTGGAAATTATTAAAAATTAATCAAAATTTAGGTGTCGGACCTTTGTATTGATCCTTCAGGCGGTTTCTACCTTTGGTTGAGTTTAGTTTGATCCTTATGGCGGTTTCTACCAATGAGCTGACCCTTATGGCGGTATCTACCATCAATTTGACCCTTCAGGCGGTATCTACCTTGAGTTGACCCTTCAGGTGGTTTCTACCATGAGTTGACCCTTCAGGCGGTTTCTACCTTTAGTTGACCCTTCAGGCGGTTTCTACCTTGGTTTGACCCTTCAGGCGGTATCTACCTTGAGTTGACCCTTTAGGCGGTATCTACCCTTGGTTTGACCCTTCAGGCGGTATCTACCTTGAGTTGACCCTTTAGGCGGTATCTACCCTTGTTTTGACCCTTCAGGCGGTTTCTACCATTGGTTGACCCTTCAGGCGGTTTCTACCAAACATTGACCCTTCAGGCGGTTTCTACCATCAGTTTTGACTTTGAAAAGGGGTCTCATGACGAGGGTTCTCCACGTCCGATGAAACTGCCTAAATTTTGAAAAGGGGTCTCATGACGAGGGTTCTCCACGTCCGATGAGACTGCCTGAATTTGAAAAGGGGTCTCATGACGAGGGTTCTCCACGTCCGATGAGACTGCCTGAATTTTGAAAAGGGGTCTCATGACGAGGGTTCTCCACGTCCGATGAGACTGCCTGAATTTGAAAAGGGGGTCTCATGACGAGGGTTCTCCACGTCCGATGAGACTGCCTAAATTTTTGAAAGGGGGTCTCATGACGAGGGTTCTCCACGTCCGATGAGACTGTTTGATATTTTGAAAATGGGTCCTGAGACGAGGGTTCTCCACGTCTGCTGGGACTGTTTGATATTTTGAAAATGGGTCCTAAGACGAGGGTTCTCCACGTCTGCTGGGACTGTTTCTTTTAAAAGGGTTTTTCTTCCCCTCTCTTTTTTTAGAGATCCCGGAGTTTGTCGGGAATTCAATTTTTGAAGCAATGGAAGATTTTATCTTGACAAAGCTTCACTTGGGTTTGCTGAGGCGACATTCTGGGAGCTGGGTTCTCCAGGTATCCTGCAGAAGTTTGAGCCTAAAAGATTTTTCTTCACCAAGAAAACGTTAGTAATCTTTGGGAAGACCACGGCTGTCCATTTTGACAAAACCGTATGATTTAAGTTTTAATCATGAAATGTGCATTTTGATGCTGGAGGTTATCCAAAGCATTCTCGCAACATGCAAATGTGATCACAAATCCCCTGCACAGAAAATCTGGATCGACAGTTTGAAAATTTCAAAAAGAGTTTGTTCAAAACATCAATTGGCATATTTCTCGACAAGGAGGTCTTCCCACCTGTTTTGCGATAGTAGTTTTTTTTATAGGGGATGCACTCAATTCCCTACTGACCTGTGCCTAGGTTTTAGGCTCATTCGCAGCGCATACATTTTGACCGGTCGGGAGGTCTTCCACGGGACCGTAATGTTGGGCTTGGATATTGGTTTTCAAGGGGGACCCACTTTGGAGTCGAGGCCATTGTATGAAAGTCTTCACCATCTACTCCGGGTTTACAAGTCAAGAACCCTGCAAAATGAGAAAGAAATAGTCTTGCTCGTACCTCTTCGAGCTAAGCTATATGTTAACCCAAGTGTCTTAGTCAGAGAAGACTGTTTCAAGGTTATGATGTTGGTAGGATTGGGGACCGAAAAAAGCTTGTTTTTGGCCCAGAATTTATGAGGGGATTGACATTGGTGTTCATTGCAAATCTGCCACCTGTCCTTGCCTTTCTGCATCTTCAGTCTTTGAAGTGTGCGCCCGTTTTTGAGGTGTGCACCAATCCCTTAGAGAACGTCTCCTGTTGTGTTCAGAGACCGGCTCTCTCTATGTCTTTGTTATGCGCTCGGCACCATTTGGGGAGCAGCCTTTTTGATCTGGCTCCTTTAGGGGTCTTTCTCTCTTCCCAACTAAGCTTCATTGGGGATCAAACAAACAGCTTGCACGAGCATCGGCCTTGCTTTTACCAGGCACTTTGCTTTTTCTCGATGCCATGGATTTTTCTCATTCATTTTTGAAATCTCACTTTTTCTCATCTTCATGGGATCGTGTTAGACCTATGATCAAAGGTCTAACAAGGTTAAGCATTAACTTAGGAATTTTTTTGCAAACCCTAAGTCTTGAATTCCTTCGTTTCTGAAGTGATGCTGCATCCGTCTTGGAATGTGCAATGATCACCAACGGGTTTATGAAATGATTTTGCAGGCTCAACTCGGCTATGCAAAGGATATGGTGTGGGGGATAGAGAAATGAATGCTTCTCGTCATCCTATGGCACTTGGATTACCATATAAACAACACACAAAGATTAATGTTAGTCTGAGCAAGAAAATTTCTAACCATTTTTTCCTGACGCTGCTGGACTCACCTCCATTTTGCCCCGATGAGGGGTGGTTCTTGACAGGGTTAAGAATGAAAACCGTCGTTCAAAGGGTTTATCAACGGTCACCTGTAGTGTTTGGGGATATGAAACGAATGCCTCCGTCGTCCCAACCCATGTAATCGCTGCGAATGGTCCCTACTTCCGTAGGTCCAGATTTTGCTATCTGATCCGCTCCACTCCTCTCTCAAGTGTGTATAGGATGTGTTTAGATTTAGGCTTTGCCTCTCGTCTTTTGAGGAAGTGCCCTTTTGATTGTTTTGAACAATTTTTTTTATTGGAAAAATCTCTTTCATTTTCTCCAAAAAATTTTACCCGTCAAAAGGGGATTTTATGATGCACAATGCATGTTCTTATTCATGTTTAGACAACCTCCTGTTTCAAAACATGAATGCTAATGAAGTTAGAATTCTATCAGATTCTGAAAGCTTTTCTTTTCTTCTCTATTTTTTATTCAACATCTTCAATGGATTGGGGAGAGGGATACTCACTTGTCCCCCGCAGCTGGAGATCCCTGAAAATGCGGAAGAAACATGTTATTGTACGTTCACGAATTTTTTCAAAAAAAATTAGAACGATACAATTTACCCTTGGTCATGTATTCCAACGGGTAATACATGGGATGTGAAAACCTGTTTCGCCTTAATGGCGATCCCCTGTCAAAGACGGGAATTAGGCATCAGTTTGCGTTCCAAAATTCAAGGCAAATTGGAACGATACAGCCTTATTCTTGTTTTGTGCTTCCATTTGAGCACAAGCGCGCGGCTTGCAGAAATTGGCCATCTATATTGTAGTCATGATTCCTCCGTTTGGTTGGCGATAAATCCTTCTCAAGGATTTGCCATAGAGGAGACCCATTTGTGATTTTGGACGCATTCCAGCGCCACTCTTCATAGTTCCTTTTATTCAAGAAAAATGAAATTTTTATCAGAATGCATGTCAAAGTATGAAGTGTGGAAGCGATACTTTTTACCATCCACTAGGTCTTATGATCAAAGACCATCTCCTGGAATCCTGACTTCCTAGGCCACTGATTCAATTCGTCTCCCTGTTAGCGCGCTCTTTTCATTTGGGGCTTTCAGCGCCAACGACTTCCTGCAAAATGAGTAAAAACTCATGTTAGGTATGTGGTCTTCGAAGACCAAATTGGAACGATACAAGGTTACTGTTCACCCAAATTCGTATCTTGGGGTTTGATTCTGATGCGGACGACTCTGTTATTGCGTCCATTGACTTTGCCAGAGGAGAAACGTCCGGCGTACAAATGATTCACTTGCCCCAGTTAGGTATGGTTTTGTTGTTTGTCATCTCTGGATTCGGTGACCCTGATTTGATGCGCTTTCATGGGGGATCATGAGAGTTTGCCCCCGGTTTGGCTCCTCAAAGTAAATGGGGGGGAACCTGTTCCCATTGATTTTTGCAGATTCTGATCATCCGTCTCGATTGTCAGAGTCCCTGATCAATTTTATCTGTCTCAAGACAACCTGATGTTCTTGGGATTCGTCATGTGGCGGTTTGGTGATTCTCTCGATCACAGTCGCCGTTTGAGGTATTTGATGTTCCTTGTTTGTTATTTGAAAGCATTACATCCTGCGTCCTCTGTTTTTGATCATCATCTGAGAGGGAAAAGAAAGGAAGCATTATTCCCATATCAAGAAAATAATCATTTTGGAACGATACGTCTTTTTACACTTGATTTGCATTCCGTTTTGATGTTGCATATTGATATGAACAACATCTATCGAATTCCTTCATCCGTGCTTGAAGGTATTTGCAATGCCTACGGTTCATTTGCCCCAACTGGGCGACCTCTGTTTTGTCATTTGAATGCATGAGCTTTTGGGTGCATTGTCTCTTTTATCACCTGAGATTAAAAAAAATGGAGAAAAGCTTATCCTCAGATCTGATTAAAAATCAATTAGGAACGATACGTCCTTTCACCAAACGGGTGGCTCTGCGGCCAAATGCATTTTGCACTGAAGGGATGAATTCCACTATGCTCCACGGGTTTGGGGAATTTGCCCCTATTTTCGATAGAAATGAGCCTTATCGAGATGTATACAATACAAATAGATCCCTAATACAATCAATCTAAGGGACGAGATAGAGAGGACCTCAGCAAAATTAGTCTTATATAAGAGAACTAAAAATGCCAAACCAATCAAAGGAATGTGGTCCGAACACTTGGAGATGCCCCAGTTCCAGTCTTCGAGATATGACTCCAGGATCACCGATTTTTTTTAGGTGGTTTTAGATATATCAACCATCCATATGCATGCGCATGAGACAAGTGAGGCTTGACTCTAACAATCCAAAAGGGTTTGGAACCTAAAGCCGAGGTTCCCATCTCGAGTTCTAGAAAGAGCAGATTCCATTGCACAACTATCGTTGCATTGGGGCTCGATCCATAGTTCAAAATGAGCGGAATTGAAAAGTGGATTACCCCGTGTTTTTCCTCACGGAGATTCCATTTTCAATCCCTTCTATTGTTTTCCTATAGGCGGCGCCCGGGGTTTTAGGCGCGGTTGTGTGTATTTTCGGTGTCGTGCAAAAGCGATAAACATGCATCTTATTTAACAATCACCGCTTCAATATAAAACATACACACAATCATTCATTCCTACGTCAATCTGCATAAGAAAATGTTAATCACAGACTAACCCCCCCTTATCACTCCAATCTGCAAAAACATATAACACCTACCATGAGTGAACTTACCTCACCTTCAAGAGTGCCTACAGGGTTAGAAAAATCACTCAGCGTTTTAATTACGGCCTAAGTCCACTTGGGGTCTAGAACTATAGGTTCTAGAACACAGTGTCCCCAGTGGAGTCGCCAGCTGTCGCGACCCGTCCGAAGGCGGACGCGGCTAATGGATTACCGATCGCGGGTCTTGGATCGGCGCGGGCCCTCCCAGGCCCATACCAAATCGCGGCGGGAGTTTTCATTTAATGGATTCGACGATAAGAGTCGATCGCTTTCGACCTTAATGTGGTCGTGGTGGCATGTGCAACTTGTGCATGCATTTGAAGTCGCCACCGGTCTTTCTTGGAGGGTAGACCGGAAACCTTACTGACCGATTGGGAGAAGTCGATCAGTTCTGCGGAACCAGAGATTTTGGGTTCGGGGACTTAGTTACGTCGGTGTCATTACCAACGCCCTTTCGGTACCTAACGCGAGTGATTTTCCTAGCTAAGAGTTCATGCAGGCGCGATTTTAGGTGAGGTAGGCTTGATTCAGGATTTCATGCAGATTGGAAGACTGTTCCTATCAATCACAATCAATTTAAATGAAAGCACAATCAAGTACATAAATAAATCACTTCAATGCACATCAATTCAAGTCAATGGCCTCCTAGCATAGCCATAAGGGCTTATGGAAGGTGTGATTTCAGACCGGGGTAGAATGGAAAGATTTGGAGGCGATTTAGCCCGAAGGGCAAAATCGTCAATTTTTGAAAGACGATTCGCCCAAAGGGCGAAATCGTCATTTTTAAGAATGATCGGGTTCAAAACACCCGGGATGAGCCTTGGCCAATTGATTGTGGCCATTTCCTATTTTCTGGGATTTTTCTAGAATTTTTAGAATTTTTTTGGAAGACGGTTTGCCGGAAGGGCAAAACCGTCATTTTTGGAAAGACCGGGGGTCAAAAGACCCGGATCTGGTCATGGCCAGTTGAATGTGGCCATTTCCTATTTTCCGGAATTCTTTAGAATTTTTAGAATTTTTTTGGAAGACGGTTTGCCGGAAGGGCAAAACCGTCATTTTTGGAAAGACCGGGGGTTAAAAGACCCGGAACTGGTCATGGCCAGTTGAATGTGGCCATTTCCTATTTTCCGGAATTTTTTAGAATTTTCCTGAATTTTCCGAATTTTTTTGAAATTTTTTACAATTTTCTATTTTTTATTGAATTTTCAGATTTTTTTATTATTTTATTATTATTATTATTATTTCTTTTGATTTAATTTTTGTTTTATACATTAACAACACTTCTGCAATATCAAACCCCCGCACTCACTTTCCCCATTCTCATCATCCACATTTTTTTATCATTCTATTCTCTTTCTACATTTTTTATTCTTTCCTTTGGGGTTGTCCTCTTCGTGAACTTCCCTAAGCTCCCCCCAGACTTCAACATCTCCACTTCCTCCTAGAAACCGGATGATTTCGATTCCGCTTGAAAGGAACGTGTGAGCTCATGATCAATCCGAATAGGTTGGGGATCAACTTAAGGATTTAAGTGACAAAAGATGCAATATAGACATATAAACGAAACTAGTGTGAGCTTAAGAACAACAAGCATCAAAAGACTTGAAAAATAGATGAACATAACAAACTAGACAATCAGAGGCGGAGTCCAGTAACTACGAAGAACTCACCTTTTAGAAATGACGACAACGGTGTGATGGAACTCGAAATGTTCTTGGGACAGAGATGAAGTCGGTGGAGGTAGCGATACCGCTAGTTGTCGCCGGATCGCCTGAAATCTCACTTCAAAATTCTCTGCCTTGCCGAGCTTTGGTGGTCGAAGACTTCCTCTCTCACTTTTTTTTTTGTGGATAATCAAAAACCATGCCCAGCTCAAAGCGGAGGTCCCCATCTTTTATCTCCTTTGTGAGACCATGATGATGGCCGTATGAAGGCGTCCACCTTGGTTTGCCGCTGCTCAAGGGCAAAACGATGCTGAACAGAGGGAATGCAGCTTTGGCGATAATTCGGCGAGCTACACATACGGCACCGAGATAGACGATGGGGGGCAGGATAGCAGCTAGAGATGGCGATTGCTGAGCTAAGATGTTGATGCTGCTGGTTGGTGCTCAGCCATGGCCAAAAGGAACTCCCAAAAGTGCACAGCGATTTGGGGAACTCAGCTAGCTTGAATGGTGACGAAATTGACTCCAATCTTCAATCAAACTCTGAATTTGCGGCCCTGTTAAATGTCGCCGACCTCAAGATGTCGATCTCTCCCTCATGTCTCTTGCAAAATGAGTGACTACCTTCGTCCGATCACCAGCAAGCTTGGTCGATTGGTGCGAGAAGGCGTCCATGCAGCAGCTTCTCATTGGGTGGATTACGGACAGGAATTTGATTCAGTTCGAAGAGGTCCTCTGTCGATCACAGCTCCATTCACAGCTTCGGCGGAATACCTCCATCACTCTTACTCTTTTCTTTTCTTTTTTTGCAAGTTCAATCCATGAATAAAAAAAATGGGAAAGAAATAAAGGAAAGAGACCATCAACAAAAGAGCAGAGTTCTGATGCTGAAGAAAAAAAATTGGCTTCCCCTCCTTGGTGTCTCTCACGAGACTCTCTTTGTTGTATCCCCCTTTTAAAATTCTTCCCTTGGCCTTTTGACCACGCCACTCACCATCTCTCATCTTTTAATGACTTTTTATTTCTAAAGTTTCCACAGATGAGCGGGAATCATCATTCGTCTCATCCCCTTTTTTTAAAAAAAATGGCAACCCATGATACACCTTAAAGAAGGATTGAGGGTGTCGCAGTCACTATGCAATATTGGCAAGCATTGATGCGGACAGGGCAAAGACAAATTTCCATATCGTAAACCTTGAATTGACTTTGTGATCATAGATTCAATTAAATGCAAATGCAATGTATGCAAAATAGATAGGAGATACGATTTTGTTTAGAACTAAAATTAGTTCTAATTTTTTATGTGGAAATTATTAAAAATTAATCAAAATTTAGGTGTCGACATGGATCAAACCATGAATAGGACTCCTCTCTGCAAGGAACCTATGGATGATGCACCCGTCCTTTTGGGATTGTAAAAAATAAATTGATCTGTCAGGGGATCAGGCCGTGAATAAGACTCCTATCTGTTAGGAACCTATGGATGACGCACCCGTTCTATAGGGATTGTCGAAAATTAAGCTGATCCTCCACCTTGAGAAATCAACGAGGGTCTATACAAATGAGGTGTACCTAACTCTTAGGTTTACCAATTGAGCTATCCTAGGCTTAGGGATTACCTAGAACCTTATAGAAAGCCGGTTCTGAAGATTGTCCTTTTGACATGTGAGGTGCCATTCTGGGATCTGGGGACTCCATGTATCTTGCAGAAAGCTTAAACCCACAAAACTTTGATAAGATTTTTCTGGGATTTGTGGGTTCCTTGAAATTTCGCAGAAAGACGATTCTGAAGCTCTTCATCGCGGAGTAAAGTGTACTTCTTTGACCTGGGCCTGTACTTCTTTGACCTGGGGCTACCATAAGTCACATGGAAGTTTAGACTTGAGAGTTCATTCCTCATTTGAAAAGATAGCAGTCATCTCGAGGCAATGATAATAATAATGCAAGCAAAGCTTTTACTTTGACCTATGCGATTATGCAAAAATGAGTTAGGACACTGGAGGTTATCCAAGACATCTTAAAGCATGCAAAGATGATCAAGAATCCCTGTGAGGAATATCCTGGATCAAACAATTTGAAATTTCCAACCAAAGCTTACTTTTAAGCATTCTATTGAAACGCCTCCGTCAAAGAGGGCTTCTTACCAATTCTTTGACTTTGGTTTTTTATAACGAAAGCACCCGAATTTCCTAATATCATGTACCTGGGTTTTCAAAGCCATTCGCAGCGCATACATTTCGATCAATCGGGAGGTCTTTACGGGATCGTAATGTTGGGTTTGGACATGGTTTCCAAGGGGCACTCACTTTCTGAGTCGGGTCTTTTTTTTTTCTTTTTTTTTAATGAAAAAATTTCTTCATCTTCTCCGGGTTTACAAGTCAAGAACCCTGCAAAAATGAGAGAGAAATAATCTTGGTTGTACCTCTTCGAGCTAAGGTATATATCAACCTAGGCGTCTTAGTCGGAAAAGACTGCAAAGGGTTGTAACGTTGGTAGGATTGGGGACCGAAAAAGGGCTTATTTTTTGCCCGGAATCACAAAGGGTTTGACATTGGTGATCATTGCCGATCAGTCTTCTGCTCGATCTCTGCTTGGTAATTCTTCGAATGACGCCTTTAGTCTTCTCGCTACTACGCGTCTTGAGAATGAGTCTAACCTTTGAAAGACATTGCCTGCCATTTTGGCAATTGGCTACAATTCCATTTTGACGGTTGCTTCTTGCCGCAAAAATCCCGAAGTTTCTCCTTTATTTCAGAATTTGTTGGGGGGTCGACATATCCAGTAATCTCTTGGTGTCCCCAAGATTTTGCCTTATGATCCTCCAATATTTTGGGGGAGGTCAGCCCTGTTCTTGTCAGGTTTTTTATTTCTTTACTAATACCTAGGGATTCGGCTTTTTCTCTTTTTCGATCCCGCCTTTTCCTTATCTTTTCCTAGGAACTAGGATCTTTGCTAATCTAGTAAGGTGTGTGGCTAAAGGGCCGATGGAATGTGATGATCTAAGCCACCCCTTCCCAAAGGTCTAATCTTCTTCAAAATGGTAGTCAGTTGGGAACCCTCCCCCAGTTGAGTGTAAGGGGTTGTCTTCAATGGATTGATCGAGGCATCTCAACTCCTCTGGCCATTCTCTGGTCCATGGTATAATGACTTCAGGAGTCTTCTCGTGTCTCGCCTTTTTGAGTACGATGTGTTTTGGTTTTGTCTTGATCGCATGGCGTCTTCTTTTTCCCCAAAGGGTGATCATGGGTATATCTTCATTAGCTAGCCGTTCAGCCTTTCGACGAGCATACGTGTCCCTAGCTAAGCGGTTGCGATGTTGTCTCTTCATTTTCAAGTAATTCTTGAACATTTCGTCTGCTTGTCGCTTAAACCTGAGGTTATCGACATAGTAGCGGGTTTGGCAATCTTCGGCGTATCCCAACTTGCGTCCGGTTAGCTCTCGGCCATGCACAAATCTGGTGAAGTGCAATCTCGTGTTCGGTCCAGGGCGAGTGACTTTCCTTAGGTATTCGAAGGTTACCAACTCTGTTGAACTTCTAGGAAACAACGACATCCTACCCCCTTATCATCGTTACTTCAATTAGTCACTTGAGTGATTTTCATGATGCATGCAAATGCATGTGGATGTATATAATGCATGAATCATACTATGGAACATGGAATAGTAATGTACATTGAAAGTAAATGCCTTACCAACCAAACTCGGGGAATGTGAAATGTTCTTCTGTAACAACGGGCGGTTTTAGGTATACCAACCATCCAAAGACATGCGCATGAGACAAGTGGGTATACTCTAAAAAGAGAAAATGAGAATCAGGTGAGGAACTTATGGCTCAGGCTCCCACGATCCAAATGAAGCAGATTCCTCCCCAAGAGTACTCACCCAAGAGGGTTAGATATCGCCAATTTGGATTGTGAGCGGGAACGAACACGAAAGTCTCAAGTGCCATCAAACACGAGATCCTTTCACATCCTTTCCCTATCTAAGGTAACCTAGAGGTGGTTGCAGTCGGGGTTTGACTGCCAGTGTGTGCGTTGTGTCATGATCATCACAATGCAAGTCATGCACATCAGTTTGTATCAAACACCGCTTCCATATGTGCGTAAGATAAACATACATTCCCAACTCCAACCTGAAGGAAAAAATGTCAACAATCACTCTACCCTTTATTTCTCCAATCTGCCAAAATATCTAACACAACGGTTAGCGTACGTACCTCACTTTCGAGAGAATCTGCAGAAAATAAGGTTAGATAAACCAATAAACGTTTTAATCAGCTCAAGTCGTCTAAAATTCCTAACCAGAGATTCTGGTTTGGAACAAGTCCCCAGCGGAGTCCCCAGTCTATCGCGACCCACTCGAGGCGAGACTGGGCTCTCGTGGGCTAATGGGCCGTCCGATACCGCCAGGTCGAACGCGGGTCTCTCCCAAAGTTCATTACCAAAATCGCAAAGGCTGGATATACGTGGTTAACCTTCGGGGTGGTCTGGTGACATGTGATATGTGTACATGCCAAGGAGTCGCCACCAATCGTTTCATGGAGGGTATGATCGGAAACCCTATCGAATAGTTAGGAGCGATCTATTCGATTCTGCGAAAACCAGAGAAGTGAGATCTGGGACTTTGTTACGCCAACTGTCAGAGTTGACGCCCTTTCGGCACCTAAGTTGAATGATTTATCTAATCCTAAGATTTCATACAGATGAGTGGGGGTACGAATCCTAAATCTAGGAGTTCATGCAGATAGGAATGGCTACCCTATCACTCATAGTCAGTAAAAATAAATGCGCAAATCAAGGATCCAAAGCATACGGATAAACCACACGAAAGTAGCAGGGCATCCCTAATGAGGCCCTATTAGCCTAGAGAAGTATCAATCAAAGCTTATGAGTGATTTCGACATGATTCGTCCATGAGGGGCAGAATCATAATTTTAAGAAATTTGGGTACAATTTGCCTCAGAAGGGAAAAATAGTCATTTCAGATGAAGTGTGTAGTCAAAAGATGGTGGGAATAGGATTGGCGATCAAGCCAATCAATTTCCTATTTTCGGGGATTTACAAAATTTTTCTGTAATTTAAAAGTGATTTTACCTTTTGAGGGGTAAAATCGTCATTTTAGGCGAAGATGAGAACTGAAAATCTCAAATATTAGGGTTAGTCACCCACTTGACCGAAACCCTAATTTTAAGCAATTTTCAGGACTCGATTGGAATAAGAAAAACGATTTACCCATTGAGGGGTAAAATCGTCATTTCGAGAAAATGGACGAGATTTGAAAACCCAAGCCAAATAATTGTCGCCAAACCGACCCTAATTCTTATCTTGGCACTATCGAATTATCTCGCACACACAGCAAAGGCAACTTACCCCTAAAGGGTAATATCATCAATTCTCGGGAGAGCGGATAAGAAACCCCAAAAATAGGATTGACCAGTTGTCTATGGTTAATCCTCAATTTTTAGGGATTTCTGGAGTATCTGGGATTTTTTCATAATTTTCCAACATTTTTTTGGGATTTTCTAGCATTTTTTAGGATTTTCCAGAATTTTTTTTATTTTTATTTTATTTTTTAAATCATTTTTTAATTTTAAAAATATGATTCGGACCGGGTCGACCCGACCCACTCGGGTCAGAACCCGGCCCAGACCCGAACCCGCGCAACCCACGACTCAAAACTACACCGTATCGTTTTTTTTTCTGATTTTTTTAGACTTGATCTAACGGTTCCTTTTGAACCACGTGGCTACTCCACGGCCTCAGATCAGAAGAAGATTATTCCTCAGCTGTCAGATCTGATTATTTCAACCTACGGTCACGATTAGAAGCTGAGATTCGATATGGACCGTTCACCCTTACTAACCTAAACGACGTGGCCTGCTCACTAACCCACACGGCGCCGTTTCGATTCAATTTGATTTTATGATTTTAAAACATTTTCGGATATTCCTAATTACTAATCGGACGGTCATTAAAAATTGGCCCAGATTAATCTAAACCGTCCGATCTAAACTGACTCGGCTTTAACAGACTAACGGTCTAGCTAGCTCGACACCCACGTGGACCAATCATACGTTGCCACCTAAGAACGCTGACCCGCTGACCTGCCACGTCATCGTCTTCAACCTCTCGACGTATACCACTAAATGAACGGTCGAGGTTTCTCCGCCGTTGATCGGCGGGAGAACCTTGACCAATCGACTCGAATCCTATACCAATCAACTCGTCTACATCTCGTCTATAACATATCGAAGAATCACGCGATTTCGGAGGCAGAATCAAGAACAACGAAGCTAACACAGTACAAGGGCATGGCAGTTCAATCATGCAATTCAGGGCATTTCGTGCCAATTCCTTCACAGATAAGCTTCGAATGGAGTTCAGAGTACTTACCTACAGGTCAGATTGACCTGGTTAGGTCTAGGATAACCCAAACGAGCTTCGACTGAATCGGCGATGGCAATAGGGTTCGAATGCGAGGTTTGACTCGATTTCAATCCAATTAAAACACATAGAGGTGCTCAGTAATGTCATGGATACAATACGCACACATCAATCGAAAGAATCGAGGCGAGGATAGGACTTCGCCATTGAAGGTCAAAAGTCAAGCTTCGAGAATCAACTTACTGTTTTGTGGGATTATAAGCAACGAGAGCTGGTGCGATCGACTCCACGGAGCTCAGGGAATCTTCTAAGCATGAAATCCCAGTTCGATTCAGCCTGAATCGTCGTCGAAGGTCACTTGCAGGTCGAACTCAAGCTCTCGACGACGGGGGTCGGAGAGCGAGTTCTTTCCCTCGTTCTCTTTCTCTCTCTATTCTGTTCCTCTCCCTTAATAGAATCCACCAACCTCTTTCTTCTAGAAGATCAATTAGCCTTTTATATCTGTTTCAAATTCTGGCGCCGAACTGAGGGAGCTAACGGACTCCAAATGGCACATGGTGGTGCGTGCCATTTGGTCCATACGGCGACGGTGACGATGGGTAACTCCGTCCAACTCAAATGGTCTTCCGACGTGCGTAAATGGACGGCTAATTTAGTCGTTATGCGTATGTTGACTTTCACGGCCGATGAAACATTGACTAATCGATTTCATCATCCTCCAGCGGCCATTGGTCATGATTCTTGTCCCAATCGACGGGGAGTGGCCTGAAGAACTAAACGCCCACTAGCGCGTCTTCAATTGTACTCGACTGGTTGATCAATTTCCCCATCAAAATTCAACCCTGTACTGTTTATCTGCACGAGAGTTTGAGGAAGAAGATGGTACTGTTTCAGACTGGTTCGACCAAGCGGTCTAACCGGTCTAAACCGGTTCCGACTTGAAATTTTCAAATTAAACCCAAATTGGTGGGGAATTTTTACAATTAAACCTCATAATCGAACTTAAGGCATCAGTTTTATCCAAAAATGTGATTTTTCCCAAAAGTTCATGTCAATTTCTACAAAAATCCCAAATTTACCCTTAATTGCAATTAGGCAAATCTTGAAATTGGAGGCTCAAATGATCAAATTGGACAAAACCACATATGCCAATTGATTCAAAATGATGAAAAGCATTGGGCAGTGGTTTTAATTTGCAATGATAGTCCCTGAATTGAAAGTAATTTCAAATATACCCCAAATTCAAGGACTAAAATGCAATTAAGTATGCAATTTTGCCCAATTCATGCAATTGAGCAATTTAAACAAACAATTGGGATAAATTGCAATAAGGGACAATTAGTTGAATGTCAAGATCCTAAAAAAATACCAAAATTGCAAATTAAAAGACTCAATTGACATTTTTTTTACCAAATTCAATCATATGTGTTACAAAGGAACACCTAAAATTGAATTTGAATTTGGACTTTTTGTGAGGTCAAAAAGACAAAAGATTTAAAATAAAAATATTGACTATTTTTTCATATATTTTTTTTTACCTCTAATGATATTTTTCTTGAATTTTCGAGTATTTTCCTATTTTCTAAAAATACCAAAAAATGCAAAAAATATGAAAAATTATTTTTTTGGTCAAAATGGTTCCTTAGGCTTGGCCAAGGCCACCAAAGTTGATTTTGTAATTTTTTTGACTTTTTATGAATTTTTTATAAATTTTCTAAGAATAAGCTAAAAAAGGCTTATAAAAAATTACGTGTCAACAATCACCAACAGGTTTATGAAATGAATTTGCAAGCTCAACTTGGCTATGCAAAGGATAACAGTGAGTGTGATAGAGAAATGAATGCTTCTCGTCATCCTATGGCACTTAGATTACCATTTAAACAACACACGAAGATTAAAGTTAGTCTGAGCAAGAAAATTTCTAATCATTTTCCTCCTGATACTGCTGGACTTGCCTTCGTTCGACCCCAATGTGAGGTGGTTCTTGATAGCGCTGAGAATGAAAATCGTCATTCAAAGGGGTTATCAATGGTCACCTATAGTGTTTAGGATAGAGAAACGAATACCTCCGTCGTCCCAATCCATGTAATCACTGCGAATAATCCCTACATCTGTAGGTCTAGATTTTGTTATCCTTTTCACTCCACTCATCTTACAAGTATATATAGGACGTGTTTAAATAAGGTTTATCTCTCATCTTTTGAGAAAACATCCTTTTGAGTGGTTTGAACAACTCTTGTTGGAAAAATTCATTTCATTTTTTTTTCAAAATTTATCCTCCAATGGGATTTTGTGATGCACCATGCATGTTCTATTCATATTTAGATAAGTTCCTGGTTTAAAACATGAATGCCAATGAAGTGAGAATTTTACATCTTTTTAGACAGGAGAATTGAATTCTAAAAGTTTCCAATCTCTAATGAATTGGGAAAAGGGATACTTACATATCCATCGTGGCTGGAGATCCCTAGAGATATAAAAGGAATACTTCAGTGTATGATCCCGAATTATTCAAAAAATTGAAATGATACATCTTAACCTTGATCATGCTCCTACAAGTGTACAAGGGTTGTGAAAATCTGCACTTCACCTGTTTGCCTTGATGGCGAGTCTTCTTGAGTTGCATTACCATATGAATGCCAAGGTGTGACTTGCAGAAACCGGCCATCTGGCTTGTGGCCATGATCTTTCCGTCTAGTTAGGCAACAAATCATTCTCAAGGATTTGCTTTGGATGAGATCCATTCATCCTTTTGGACGTATTCCACGCTACTCTTCGAGGTTCTTTATTCAACAAAAAAAGAAATTCTTATCAAAATGCATATTAAAGCATGTAGTGTGGAAGCGATACTTTTTACCTTCCACTCGGTCTCATAACCAAAGACCATTTCTTGGAAGCTTGACTTCCGAAGCTAATATTTCTTTTCCCCTTGAATCAATGTCAACGAGCTCTATTCTTTTGAGGCTTTTCATTGCCAATAATTCTCTGTTAAATGAAAACAAACTCATGTTAAGCATATGATTATCGAAGATCAAATTGGAACGATACAAAGTTACCGCTCACCCCAAGTCGGTATCTTGAGATTCGATTTTGATACGAACGACTCTTCTATTGCATCCATTGACTTTGCTAGAGATGAAACGTCATTTTTTGTCCAGTCCCGCAAATGATTCACTTGCCCCATTTAGGCGTGACTTGTCATAGCTAGGTGTCGCTTGCCCCAACTAAATAGCTCTATTCATTTTTTGCATTTTCTTGCAATCTCTTGTCCAATTTGGGATATCCCCTATCATAGGGAGCCGGGCCAGGTCGGTGAACCCCGCCCAGCGCTCGAGACCATCCAGTTCGCGCAGGCCAACGGGCCCAAAAGGAACAGTCGGCTCGGTCTATATTTCTAGGTCAGGCCCGTACAGAGTCAGCCCACAGGCGGGTGGTCCACTTCGTACGAACATCAGACCCAAAACGATGTTGTTCTGCATTTTTATTTTTATTCAAACCAACGTATCAAATTATGACACGTAGCTTCTTCCAGACCGTCGGATCGATTTTTGTTTTTCGATTATTAGTTATCAAAACTTGCGCTGATGTGGTTGCCATGTAGCTGCCACGTCAACTCCATGCAAGCGTTGACCAGTCAACGCCTCATTGGGGAAGACGACCAGCGCCAGCGTTCTCTCACCGGCGCCTCGTCGGAAGGCCATATCTCGGCCTTCCGACGTCAAAATCTGACGATTCCAACACCAATCGAACCCTTTCGTCGAGCTCTACAACTTACATGCCTCTTGATATAGCATAACAACATTTGGTATACTTACAACTCCGACCGGAGTTATTCTCTAGTGAAAGTGTTGTTCTAGCCATAATATGCATAAATCCAGCATTGCGCTTTTGTTGGTTAAGGGATGGTCCTTACTTGAGAGACTTAGAGACTCCGAGTTTAAGCTGGAAGTTTGATAACTGTCAAGTCTAGTGGCAACCTTGAGAATTGAACCTGAAATCCTAGAGCGAGTAATGGCTTTATAATCTACGGACCCCTGAAATCCAGAAGATCCTCGAGATGGATGTAGCAAAAAGGAAACCTGAGTTTCGAGTGTCAGAAGATGGGATTCTGAATTTCCGCGGACGTTTATGTGTGCCTGGTGATGAGGAGGCTAAGGAAAAGATTTTGTCTAAAGCTCATAGGAGCAATTACAGTATTCACCCAGGTAGCACGAAAATGTATCAGAATCTGTGTCAACACTATTGGTGGAACGGAATGAAGGTGGATATGGCTAAGTATGTAACAAGGTGTTTGACTTGTCAGCATGTAAAAGCACAACATTGTAAACCTGAAGGATTGTTGCAACCTTTGGAAATCCCTGAGTGGAAATGGGAACATGTGACAATGGATTTTGTGATGGGTTTGCGGAGAAGTAAGAGGGGCCATGATTAGATTTGGGTAGTCGTAGACAGATTGACCAAGTTGTCGCGACCCTCTCGTGGCGATGTATGGGCTCTCGAGGGCTAATGGGCCGTCCGATCGTCGCCTGATCGGACGCGGGCCTCTCCCAAGGTCCATACCCAAATCGCAACGGCTAGATATACGTGGTCGACCTTCAGTGCGGTCTAGTGACATGTGATATGTGTACATGCCAAGGATTCGCCACCAATCGGTTCGCGAAGGGTACGATCGGAAACCCTATCGAATAGTTGGGAGTAATTTATTCGATTTTGCGGAAACCAGAGAAACGGGATCAGGGACTTTGTTACGCCAACTGTCAGAGTTGACGCCCTTTCGGCACCTAAGTTGAATGATTTATCTAATCCTAAGATTTCATATAGATGAGTGGGGTACGGATCCTAAATCTAGGAGTTCATGCAGATGGGAGAGGCTATCCTATCACTCACAGTCAGTAAAAGTAAATGCGCAAATCAAGGATCCAAAGCATGCGGATAAATCACATGAAAGCAGCATGGCATCCCTAGTAAGGCCCTATTGGCCTAGAGAAGTATCAATCAAGGCTTATGAGTGATTTTGATATGATTTGCCCATGAGGGGTAAAATCGTAATTTTGAGAAATTTAGGGACAATTTACCTTAAAAAGGGAAAAATTGTCATTTCAGATGAAATATGCAGTGAAAAGCTGGCGAAGATAGGGTTGGCAATCAAATCAATCAATTTCCAATTTTTCGGGAATTTCCAGAATTTTTCTGAAATTTAAAAGTGATTTTACCTTTGGAGGGGTAAAATCGTCATTTTGGACAAAGATGAGAACTGAAAATCTCAAATATTAGGGTTGGTCACCTACCTGACCCAAACCTAATTTTAAGCAATTTTCGGGACTCGATTGAAATGGGAAAGATGATTTACCCATTGAGGGGTAAAATCGTCATTTTGAGAAAAGGGACGGGATTCGAAAACCCAAGCCTAAGAATTGGTCACCTAACCGACCCTAATTCTTACCTTGGCATTATCGACTTTATCTCGCTTACACAATAGAGGCGACTTACCCCTAAAGGGTAATATCGTCAATTCTTGGAAGAATGGATAAGAAACCCCAAAAATAGGGTTGACCAGTTGTCTGTGGTCAATCCTCGATTTTTGGGGATTTCTGGAGTGTCTAGGATTTTCTCACGATTTTCCTATATTTGTTTGGGATTTTCTAGCATTTTTTTGGATTTTCTAAAATTTTTCTGATTTTTTTTAATTTTTAAAATCATTTTTCAAATTTTTTATTATGAAAAATATTTCGGACCGGGTCAACCGAACCCACTCGGGTCGGAACCCGGCCCAGACCCGGACCCGCGCAACCCGCGCCCTAAAACGACGCCATACTGAGGGTTTTCTAGCATTTTTTCGGATTAGATTACTAAAACCTACAGCCTAGATGGAACGAATACTCAACCAGGACCGTCTAATCAACTTACTAAAACCTACGGTCAGGATTAGAACGCAAGACTCTATCTGGACCGTCCGCCCTCACTAACCTAAACGACGTCGCACTACCACTAACCCAAACGGCGCCGTTTCAACCTGTTTTGATTTTTTGATTTTAAAATATTTTTGAATAAACCTAATTACTAATCGGACGGCTACCAATTATTGGACACGATTAATCCTAGCCGTTGGATCTAATCCAACTCAGCCTAACAGACTAACGGCCAAGCTGACTCGACTTCCACGTGGTCCAATCGCACGATGACACCTAGACTTTTGACTCGTTGACTCTGCCACATCAACTTCGTCTTCAATCTTGCGACTGCCTCTGAACGGACGGTCGCAACCCTCCCGCGATGATCCAACGGTGGGATCATAACGGAATCGCGCAAAACCAACGCCAATCGACTCGCAATCGTCTCTAGTTCATCATATCTAAGAATCACGAGATTTCGTTCACCCAATCACGATCGCCATGCGAGATGCCGAGTACGGCCATGGAAACTCAATCACACAAATCAAGCGAAATCAGGGCAATTCATTCATAGATTAGCACGAAAGGAAGTTCAGAACACTTACCTCGAGCTCCGATCGAGCTCGCGCGACCTAGATTGGGCTAAGCAAGAATGGACATGGCACGGCAATGGAGGTCGGATTTGGAGACTCAATTCAAGGTATTAAGACGAAACCGATGCAAAAAAGATAGGCGACGATGGTCAGTAATGTCTAAAGAACAAAACGCACACTCTAGATGCAAGAATCAGCAAGGAATGCATGAATCGCCATTGATACACAGTGAGAAGCTCAAAAGCGTATCTCACCTGTTCCAGCGGTTTCAGGAAGAGCGGCTGACGGCGATCGACTCCCAGCTACTTGGGCGTTCTCCTGACAGTCTCTTTGAGCTTTGGTCTAGCCCGGAAAGGCCTGACCGATGCTCTGCCAATTCGAGCTCTGCCCTCGACAATGGCGATGGAGGGCGAGCTCTCTCTCGTTCGTTCTCTCTCTCTCTCTCTTTCGATTCTGCTGACCTTTCTCCAACCAACTGAACCAACATCTTCTCTCCCTCCCGATCCATTAGCTCTTATCGTTCTTCGAAAATTTCTGGCGCCGAACGGGGGGTTAACTGTCTTGAAATGGCACGTTCTTAAGCGTGCCATTTGGTCCAAACGGCGCCGGAGACGGTGGGTAATCCGTCCAGCTCCGTTTGGTTCTTCCGTTCTCTCAATCTCACGCGAATTTGGCATAGATTTAAGCTGCATTTGAGCATGTTAACTTTCGCAGGTTCTGCAACCTTGACCAGTCAATTATTCCCCATCCCGACGAAGTTAGGTGGTGCCACCGGTGTTGATCGACGGGGGACGACTGTTGACACCTGATTTTTGATTTCTTTTTACTTTGATTTTTATTTTAAAAAATTAATTAAAAATAGCCAAAAAAATCATAAAGTTACAAAATCAACTTTGGAGGCCTTGTCCTAGCCTCAAGAGTCAATTTCGAACAAAAAATATTTTTCGTAATTTTTAATAATTTTTTGAATTTATTTAATTATTAAAAATACCCAAAAAAATCAGAAAAATACCATTAGTGGTCAGAAAAATACAAAAAAATAGTCAATAATTTTGTTTTAATTTCCTCTTCAGGTTTGTCACTTTAAATCTTGAAAATTCGGCTCGGGTCACTATGTTCCTTCACAAACATAAACCCGAACCGAGCCTAAAAAAATCCTTTTCGAGTCTTTTAATTTTCAATTCTCACTTTTTGTAAGCTATGACATTGGATTCTAAAGTCTTGAAGTGCAATTAGGTCAATTTTCCCTCTAATTTGATCGATTTTAACCAAAAGGGCTTAATTGCATAAATTTCTTTCAATTTAGTCCCCGGTTTCACAATATTTGAAATTAAATTTCATACGGGCATACCCATTAAAATTAAACATCTCTACCCGATAGTTTTCATCATGAGAAATCCATTGGTGGCCTCAATTTTGACTAATTTGGTCATTTAGGCCCTCGATTGAGCAAAAATCATTTTCGGATCCTAGGGACAATTTGGGGTTTTCACTAAATTCGAATCAATTGATTCACAAAAATACCTCTATTTGATGGAAAACATGTCAAGGAATCCGATTTTGGTATCAATTTCATGAAAATGGTCGATTTGGGGCCCAATTTTTCAAAATTGGTCGAACCGGGCCGGTCGGGTCAGACCCGACCCGACCCGACCCGGTCCGACCGGGTCTGCAACTTGCAGACCCACCATGGCCGAGCGCACCGAGCAGGGGAAAACAGGGGGGAGGGTCGTGCGAATTTTGAAGTAAAAAAAGGGGGACAACGAAGGTGGAAGACAATGAAGAGTGGACGACGCAGACACCCTTATCTGAAGGTGGGGCGGTGCCACCATGGTCGGCCACGGGGAAGAAAAAGGCTCGGTTTAATGGAGAGCTCGGGCCGAGAGGCAGAGAGAGTTCGTGGAGTTTGGGGAAAAGAAGGACGGACGACTAGCATCGAGGACCTCCAGAAAGGACCACCGGAGCTTCAGCCACCGTCGACGGGCCGCAAGGAGGTCGGTATATCCCTCCGACCATCATCCCATATACGCATATCACATGTTCGATGAAATGCGCGAACGGACTTCTTAATTCTTGGCTCTCGGCCGTGTCTTCCCCGATCCTATTTTGTGCAAGTCTTGCCTCAAACAATCTCTAGAGCCGACTCTGACCTCGACTTACTGTTTACTTCGCACCGAGGACGCCTGAGGAGAAGGGCCGGAGCTCTCCAACGTACACCCGGGCCAAAAGCTTGGTCCGACGAGTTGAGCGGTCGCCGACCCTTAAAGGGACTCAGGTAAACCTCTAGAGCTTCATTGGATATCGTATGATGGGTTGAAATAGAGCTTGAACGCAAAAAAATTTCTGCGAATCGTTCGCCGGAGAGCGGAGCGGCGGAGGCCCGGTTCGCCGGCTTTTGACGTATTCATGGCGTTGTTTTTAGTTGTATGATGATGCTGTTGTCCTAGGGAGTCGGACGCCAAAAGAACGGGCTAAAAATACCAAGTTTTGGGGCCGATTTGCTTTTTTCGGCGAGATTTCCGGCGACCTCGCCGGACATTTCACTGTTCATCGTCTTCTCCGGCGAGGTCGCCGGTGGTCAGCGGTCAAACGATGACGTGGCATGCCACGTCAGCAGCCACGTCATCGGGTGGGGGCCGGTTCTAAAAAATAAGACTAATCGGACGGTCGAGGTCGTGACATGTGTCATGATCTGAAATTTCCGAGTTTAATAATTGATTTTAGGATAATTAAATAAAATTCGATCCGGCGGTCGATGTTGTGCCAAGTGGCATTCTGTGGGACGTCCGATCTATTGGAAGATCGGACGCGCCGACGATGGCCACGTGGCACAGTAAGGACCATTGGATCGCGGGGATTTTCAAATAATTAAAGAAAATGTATAAAAAATAGAAAAATTGATAAAAAAAAAATAGAAAAACCCTCAAAAAATCAAAACGGCGTCGTTTTAGACCGGCTCCGACCGATAGGGTCGGGCCGGGCGCCCGAGAGGCGCGGGCCGGGTCCAACCCGGCCCGGAAAATAATTTTAAATATTAAAAAATTCAGAAAATAATAATAAAAAAATAATAAAAAAATTCAAAAATTCAATAAAAAAATGGAAAATCATAAAAAATTCAAAAAAATTCGAAAAATTCATAAAAATTCTAAAAAATTCCTAAAAATAGGAAATTGTCACATTCAATTGGCCATGACCTATCCCGGGTCATTTGACCCCCGATCTTTCCAGAAATGACGATTTTGCCCTTCCGGCAAACCGTCTTAAAAAAAAATTCTAAAAAATCCAGGAAAATCCCCAAAAATAGGAAATGGCCACAGTCAACTGGCCAAGACTCATTCCGGGCGTTTTGAACCCCGACCCTTCTTAAAATGACGATTTCGCCCTTTGGACGAATCGTCTTCCAAAAATTGAAGAAAAATCAAGAAATTCCAAAAAATTCTCAAGAATGGGAAATGGCCACAATCAACTGGCCATGGAATATTTTGGGTAATTCGGTATCCAAATCTTCCAAAAATTAACGATTTTTCCCTTCGGGCTAATCGTTCCCAAATCTTCCTATTTTGCCCATGGTCCTAAATCACGCCTTCCCTAATCCCTTATGGCTATACTAGGAGGCTATGTGATGTGAATTGATGTGCATCGATCTGATTTATTTATGCACTCGGTCGCGCTTTCATTAAAATTGATTGTGATTGATAGGAATAGTCTTTCGATCTGCATGAAACCCTGAATCAAGCCTACCTCACCTAAAATTGCCCATGCATGAAATCTTAAATAGGAAAATCACTCGCGTTAGGTACCGAAAGGGCGTTGGTAATGACACCAACGTAACCAAGTCCCCGAACCCAAAATCTCTGGTTCCGCAGAACTGATCGACCTCTCCCAATCGGTCAGTAAGGTTTCCGGTCTACCCTCCAAAAAAGACCGGTGGCGACTCCAACTGCATGCACAAGTTGCACATGCCACCACGACCACACTAAGGTTGAAAGCGATCGACTCTTATCGTCGAATCCCTCAAAAATACTCCCGCTGCGATTTGTTATGGGCCTGGGAGGGCCCGCGCCGATCCAAAGCCCAGATCCGCACTCCGGTGCGGTGGAAAGGCCCGCGATCCGTAATCCATTAGCGCGTCCGCTTCGGACGGGTCGCGACAACGACGAGAGGAATAAAACGCCTACCGTTCCTCTTTCAATTACTTGCGAATTGGCCTTCAATTTGACAATCAAAATCGAGAAAGGGGACTGTCCATCTGCGCGAAAGCATAATGAAGAAGACGACACTATAGCGGACCGGTTCAACCGGTGGTCTGAACCGGTTCCGACTTATAATTTTTCAAATTATACCCAAATTAATGAGAAATTTTTGCAATTGGACCTCAGAATCTAATTTAGGGCATGAATTTTATCAAGAAATGTGGTTTTGCCCAAAAGTTTATATCAATTTCAACGAAAACCCCAAATTTTCATTTAATTGCAAATCGGGAATTGTGCAATTGAAGGTACGAATGATCAAATTGGACTAAATTAACTATGCCAATCGATTCAAAATGATGAAAACCATTGGGTAGTGTGTTTAATTTCCAATGGTAGTCCTTGAATTGAAAGTAATTTCAATTATGCCCATTTTCAAGGACTAAAATGCAATTTAGTATACAATTTTGCCCAATTTATGCAATTAAACATTATGTGAGGGAAATTGGGTTAAATTGCAATAAGGGACAATTAGATTGAATGTCAAGATCCTAAAAAATGCCAAAATTGCAAATTAAAAGACTCAATTGACATTTTTTTTATCAAATTCAATCATATGTGTTACATAGGAACACGTAAAATTGAATCTGATTTGGAATTTTTGTGAGGTCAAAAAGATAAAGGATTTAAATAAAAATATTGACTATTTTTTCATATTTGTGTGACCTCAAATGCTATTTTTCTTGATTTTTCTAGTATTTTTTTAATTTTTGAAAATATTAAAAATGCGACAAATATAAAAAATTATTATTTTTTTGTCAAAAATGGTTCCTTAGGCTTGGCCAAGGCCACCAAAGTTGATTTTGTAATTTTTTGACTTTTTATGAATTTTTTTATGAATTTTCTAAGAAATAACTAGAAAAGACTGATCCAAAATTAGGTGTCAACAGCTGCCCCTCTTTGGGAGGAATCTCGCCAGAGGTTTCTCTCAAAGACAGGTGACACCTTAGTCTAGATCGACTCTACTGGTGAAATGGAAAAATGAATCTTGACATCTAATCTTTCTTGTCCAACCGGTAAATGCTTTGCCCTACCTTTGCCGCTGTGAGAGGGAGAGAGGTGGGATAGAGATGCTCACCTATTACTCACCTACCTAATGTTCGTACGGCATGGGCGGTGTATAGCGGGTTCAAGTGGATACCTAGGGGCTCGTCTCTTGAGCATCCTAGGGCGGTTAAACTCTAGCTTGTATGGTAGGCCAAACTAGAGTGAGGTTCCTATATTTGACAGGAATCTATGAATGACGCACCCCTTCTTTTAGGGATTGTCGGAAGTTTTGATCCGTATGGTGGATCAAACCATGAATAGGACTCCTTTCTGCTAGGAACCTATGGATGACGCACACGTTATGTAGGGATTGTCGAACATTTTGATCCGTCAGGGGGATCAGGCCGTGAATATGACTCCTTTCTGTTATGAACCTATGGATGACGCACCAATTCTGTAGGGATTGTCGAACATTTTGATCCGTCAGGGGGATCAAGCCATGAATAGAACTCCTTTCTGCTAGGAACCTATGGATGACGCACCCGTTCTGTAGGGATTGTCGAACATTAAGCTGATCCTGCACTCTGAGGAATCAACTAGGGTCTATACAAGTGAGGTGTACTTAACTCTTAGGTTTACCAAATGAGCTATTCTGGTTTTAGAGATTACCTAGAATCTTACAGACAGCTGGTTCTGAAAATTTGTCATTTTGACATGCAAGGTGTTATTCTAGGATTTGGGGACTCCAAGTATCCTGTAGAAAACTAAAACCTGCAAAAAAACTTTGATAAGATTTTTCTGGGATCTAGGGGTTACCTGAAATCTCGCAGAAAGATGATCTTGAATTTTGTCCTTTCGACATTGGGGGTGACATTCTGGGATCTGGAAACTCCAGGCATCTTGCAGAAAGCTCAAACCTATGAAACTGAAATCTCGCAGAGAGATAATTCCGAAAATTGTCCTTTCGACATTGGAGGTGACATTCTAGGATCTGGGGATTCCAGGCATCCTGCATAAAGGTCAAACCTGTAAAACTGAAATCTCACGGAGAGATGATTCCGAAGATTGTCCTTTCGACATTGGAGGTGACATTCTGGGATCTGGGGACTCTAGGCATCCTGCAGAAAGCTCAGACCTATAAAACTGAAATCTCACAAAGAGATGATTCCGAAGATTGTTCTTTCGACATTGGAGGTGACATTCTGGGATCTGGGGATTCCAAGCATCCTACAGAAAGCTCAAACCTGTAAAACTGAAATCTCACAGATAGATGATTCCGAAGATTGTCCTTTCGATATTGGAGGTGACATTCTGGGATCTGGGGATTCCAAGCATCCTGCAGAAAGCTCAAACCTATAAAACTGAAATCTCACGGAGAGATGATTCCGAAGATTGTCTTTTCGACATTGGATGTGACATTCTGGGATAGGGGGACTCCAGGCGTCCTGCAAAAAGCTCAAACCTATAAAACTGTAATCTCACAGAGAGATGATTCCGAAGATTGTCCTTGTGGAGCAAAGTCTACTTTTTGGACCTAGGGCTGTCATGAGCCTCATAGGAGCTTAGACTTAAAAGTTCATTCCTCTTTTGAGAAGATATTAGTCCTTTTGAGGTAATGATAATCATAATGCAGGTAAAGGTTCATTTTAACCTATCCAATTATGCAAAATGACTTAGGATGTTGGAGGTTATCCAAAACATCTTTAAGCATGCGGGAATGATCAAGAATCCTTGTGAGGAAAATCCTTAGATCAATTAATTTGAAGTTTCCAACCACAGCTTGCTTTCGAGCATTCTATTGGAATATCTCTGTCAGAAATGGCTTCTTACCAATTTTTCTGACTTGGTCTTTTCATAACAAGAGCACTCGAATTTCCTAATACCATGTACCTGGGTTTTCGGGACCGTTCGCAGTGCATACATTTAGATTAATAGGGAGGTCTTTACGGGACCGTAATGCTGGGCTTGGTCAACGATTTTCAAAGAGGGACTTGCAAGCAAGTCAAGGCTATTGAAGAGAAGTCTTCAACGTTTGCTCCAGGTTTACAAGTCAAGAAACCTGCAAAATGAGAAAGAAATAATCTTGCTCGAACTTCTTCGAGCTAAGCTTATACATTAAACCATACATTAACCCAAATGCTTTAATCAGAAAAGACTTCTCAGGGTTGTAACGCGGGTAGGATTGGGACCGAAAAAAGGTTAATTTTTGGCTCAGAATATGTGAAGGGTTTAACATTGGTGATCACTGCAGGTTTGATGTCGATCTAGTCCCTTTCAGTTCAAAGAGCGCCTTCAGTCTTCGAAGTGCAGTGGTAGTCTTTGGAGAACTTCTCTCTCGCGTTAGTGCGGCGTCAACATCTGAATGTGACATAATCTGGGTGTATCTTTCCTAGTCCAGCTCCCTTGGGATTTTCTTTTACAACCAGATCTCAATAGTGACCTATACAAAGGTATCATGCCATCTTTTGGCATTCACAAGATCAAACACATGATTCACAAGTGTACAAATATTTGGAGGGGCTTTGGCCTTGCTTTTACCAGGCACTTCGCTTTTTCTTGATGCCTAGGATCGGATTTTTTTTTCTTCTTCTTTTTCTAATCTTTTGTTGAAATCCCACATTTTCCTTTCTTTTGGGAATCGGGCTTTTCAAATAAGTGTGATAGATGTACAACTTGAATCTCAGCACTCAGACATTAACCCAGGAATTTTTCATAATTCCTATTTTTTTGAACTCTTCCACTCTTGAAGTGACATTGCTTCCGCCTTGGGATATGCCATGATCACCAACGGGTTTGTGAAACAAACGTATAGGCTCAACTACGCTATGCAAAAAGTAAAAGTGTATAAGATAGAGAAATGAATGCTTTTCATCATCCTAAAGCACTTGAATTACCATAGAAGTTAAAATGACAAGCAACACCCGAAGATTGATGCAAGTCTGAGCAAGAGAATTTCTAACCATTTACTTCTTGATACTGCTGGACTTACTTCCAGTTGGCCCCAATGTGGGGTGGTTCTTGACAAGGGTAAAGAATGCAACCGTCGTTCAAAGGGTTATCAATGGTCACCTGTAGTGTTTAGGATAGAGAAATGAATGCCTCCATCATCTCAATCCATGTAATCGATGCGAAGGGCCCTTATATCCTCGGATCCAGGCTTTCCTATTCTCACACTTCTCTCATCTCTCGAGTGTATGTAGGACGTGTTTGTGTTAGGTTTGCCTTCCATATGGAGGAAAATCCATGTTAGACAGTCTAAGCAAGCTATTTTTTGAAAAAATCACTTTATTTTTCTCCAGGCATTTTACTCCACCGGAGATTTCAAATATGCATCATGCATGCTTGGATCATGCTTGGACAACCTCCGGTTTGACAGGTGTGCAGTAAATGTCAGGGATTCATTTTTTCAAAAACAATGTTTATTCCTAAGTTCGGGCATGTGAATGTTCATTCTCTTGCTCTTTTCATCTTATAGGAAGTGAGAGAGACTTTACTGCGTTCTTCCTTTGTTGTATTCCGTCTTCATCAGACATTCCTGCATGTAGGATAGAATAGACATTCTTGTGAGTGAAAGATGGTTTAACCCTTGATGGAACATATACATATCACCTGGTTCTTAATGTCGAGGACTCTCCCGTCTAGGGTTCCATTTGGATGAATCCGATTTTGAGTCCGCTTCTCGGAATCCTGCAAAACTGAACACATGCTAGTGTATGCATGAATGCATGATGTGCTTATGTAATGGCTATTATGACGATTCGGATCTATTCGGGACAAGCCACATAACCAACATCTGATTTTCATTTCAAGGATAATACTTCTTTACAGCATTTGAATTTACAAGGTGCCCCAATTCTTCTACTTCAGAATTTACAAGAATCAACGCTCCTCCTGTGAAAATCTTCTTGACAATATATGGGCCTTCGTAATTCGGGGTAAACTTGCCCCCGGGTGGACATCATTTGGCAGAGCCTTCTTTACCACCAGGTCGTTCACCTCAAAATTCCTGGCTCTAGCCTTTCGATTGAATGACTTGGCCACCCTTGTCGCGACCCTCTTCAGGTTGTCGGTCTCTCGAGGGCTAATGGGCCGTCCTGTCCGGTCGGACGCGGGCCTCTCCCAAGGCCCATTACCCAAATCGTAACGGAGGTATGCGTGATCGATTTTTAGTGTGGTCTAGTGACATGTGCTAAGTGTGCATGTCATGGAGTCGCCACCAATCATTTTTTTTAGGATATGATTGGACCACCCAATCGAATAGTTGGGAGTTTCTATTCAATTCTGCGAGAACCAGAGCAATGGTTTCGGGGACTTAGTTACGTTAACTGTCAGAGTTGACGCCCTTTCGGTACCTAAGTTGACTGAATTTTCTAGCTTGAGATTTCATGCGGATGAGTAAGGTATGAACCCTAAATCTAGAAATTCATGTAGATATGAGTGACTATTCTAGCAATCACAATCAGTAATAAAATGAGCAACTCAAGGAATCTAGATATGCAAATAAATCACATGGCATTCCTAGTAAGGCCATATTTATTAATCATAGCTCAAGAATGATTTAGCTGTCCTAGCCATTCTACACACGATCTAACCTAAGAAAAGCATCAGGAAGCATCGCAGGAGTTCGAGAGTACTAACGTGGGGTTCGCCGTGCCCTGGTTTGGTCTTGGACAAGCTATCGAGCTCATGCCGACCCGGTTATATTTGGGGATCCACTCGGCGTTTTACACCATGAAATCATGTGAAACAAAAACGAAAATATTCAGCAAGGGGCATTTATTGTAGATGGTGGTCGATCTAATTGGACGTCAAGACTAAAAAAGATGTAGAAATTTACAAATTAAAAGACTCGAATGACATTTTTTTGCCAAATTCAACTCTATGCGTCGTTAAAAAACACATGCAATTGAACTTGAATTTTGACTATTCATGAGTTCAAAATGAAAAGGAAATTAAAATAAAAATATTGCCTACTTTTCTATATTTTTGCGACATCGAACGCTATTTTTCTTCATTTTTCATGTATTTTTCTATTTTTGGAAAATATTAAAAATTATAAAAAAATATGAAAAATTATTTTTTTGTCAAAAATGGTTCCTTTAGCTTGGTCAAGGCTACCGAAGATGATTTTTTAATTTTTTTAACTTTTTATAGATTTTTTATGTATTTTTTAAAAATAAACTATAAAAGACTGATAAAAAATCAGGTGTCAACATCTGCCCCTCTTTGAGAGGAATTTTGTCAGAGGTTTCTTTCAAAGACAAGGTGACACCTGTGTTCCGATCGACTCGACTGGGAAAAGAAAAGAAAAAGAAATCATGACATCCAATTTTCATGCCTATCGATTTGTGCTTTTCCTTAAAAAGAGTTGTGCTCATTCAATTCCCTGATATGATGTAAGAAAGTTAAGGAGTAGATAGACTTCCCTGCCCCTTACCTGCCGAATGCTTGTGGCATTTGCTGTGTCTGATGGGTTCAAGTAGATTCCTAAGGACTCGTCATCGGAGTGTCCTAGGGATGTTAAGGTCTGACCTGTATGGTAGGTCAAACCATAATGGGATTCCTAACTGATAGGAACCTAAGGAAGACACATCCCACATTTGAGAATTTGCCAAGGGTTTTGATCCGTGTGGTGGACTAAACTAGAAATGGTTTTCCTACTGTAAGGCTTATTAGAGAAAACGACTCCTCCCTCGTTCGGGATTCATCAAGGTTTTGATCCATATGGTGGATCGGACCATTGGGTTGATCCTTCAGGCGGTCTCTACTAGTCCTTTGACCCTTCATGCGGTTTCTACCATTCATTGACCCTTCATGCGGTTTCTACCATTGAGTTGACCCTTCAGGCGGTTTCTACCATTGGTTGACCCTTCAGGCGGTTGCTACCATTGTGTTGACCCTTCAGTCGGTTTCTACCATACATTGACCCTTTAGGCGGTTTCTACCATTGTGTTGACCCTTCAGGCGGTTTCTACCATTGGTTGACCCTTTAGGCGGTTTCTACCATTGAGTTGACCCTTCAGGTGGTTTCTACCATTTATGAGATTCCAAATTGATATGAATCAAAGGATGACGTACCCGCTCTTCGGGGCTATCGAACATTCTGTGGAACGGTCTAAGAAACGATTTACCTACTAAAAGGCTTCACCTAAGGATGACGCACCCGGTCTTTGGGGAGGCCAAAAATCCTGCAGAAAGCTTAAACCTGAAAATTTTTTCCTTGCCAAGAAGATGTTAGTAATCTTTGGGAAGACAATAATTGTCTAACTGACAAAACTCTATGACTTAAGTTTTCGTCATGAAATGTGCATTTTGATTGCTGGAGGTTATCCAAAACATTCCTGCCACATACAGATGTGATCATGAATTCCTTGCGCGGAAAATCTAGATCAAACAATTTGAAAATTTCAAAAAGAGTTTGTTCAAAACATCCATTGGAGTATTTCTCATCCAAGAAGGCTCCTCACTGCTATGTGATAATGATCTTTAATAAGGAAAGCGCTCAATTTCCTACCGACTTATGCCTAGGTTTCAGGATCATTCGCAACGCATACATTTCGACCGATCAGGAGGTCTTTCACGGGACCGTAGTGTTAGGCTTGGATATTGGTTTCCAAGGGGGACTCACTTTTGAGTCAAGGCCGTTGAACGAAAGTTTTCACTATATGTTCCAGATTTACAAGTCAAGAACCCTGCAAAATGAGAAAGAAATAGTCTTGCTCGTACTTCTTTGAGCTAAGTTATACATTAACCCAAGTGTCTTAGTTAGAGAAGACTGCTTCGGGGTTGTAACATTTGTAGGATTGGGGGACCGAAAAAGGCTTGTTTTTTGCCCAGAAATTGTGAAGGGTTTGACATTGGTGATCATTGCAGATTTGTGACCTGTCCTTCGAAGAACATCTCTAATTCTTGAAGTGTACACTCCTCTTTTAGAGCGCACAAGGATGTTTAAAAGCGTCTCTTGTTGCATTAAGAGACCGTCTGTTTGTGTGTTTGCTATTTGAGCAAGACATCATTTGGGAAGTAGTCGTCTTGATCTGGGTCTTTTCATCATCTCTCTAGACTTTACTGGGGATATTTTGAATAGACATCGGCTTTGCTTTTTACCAGGCACTTTGCTTTTTCTTGATATCTAGGGATTTTTCTTTTCCCCCTTTTTTTTAATCTCGTGTTTTTCTTTTCTTTTGGAGCTAGGATTTTCAGCAATCATGCTAGATATGCAACTTAAACTTTGGCACGCTTCTGTTCCTAGAGTGATATTTCCTCTGCTTTGGAATATGTAATGATCACAAATAGGTGATGAAATGAATTTACTGGCTCAACTTGGTCGTGCAAAGGATAACAGTGTGTAGGATAGAGAAATGAATTATTCTCTTCATCCTATGACACTTGGATTATCATATAAACAACACACAAAGATTGATGTTAGTCCGAGCAAGAAAATTTCTAACCGTTTACTTTCTGATACTGTTGGACTAACCTTCATTTGCCCCAATGTGGGGTGGTTCTTGACAGGGTTGAGAATGAAAACCGTCGTTCAATGGGGTTCTCAATGGGCATCTGTAGTGTTTGGAATGAAGAAATAAATGCCTCTGTCATCTCGATCCATGTAATCGTTGCGAATGACCCTTATGTCCATAGGTTAAGGTTTCGCTATCATTTCCAATCTCCTCATCTCTCAAGTGTGTATGGGACGTGTTTGGATTAGGCTCGCTTCTCTTATGAGAAAATACCCTTTTGAACAGTTCAAACAACTCTTGTTGGAAAAATTCGTTTCATTTCATCAAGATTTATCCTTCAAAGGGATTTTGTGATGCACCATACATGTGTAATTCATGTTTAGACAATCTCATGTTTTAAAACATGAATGTCAATGAAGTAAGAATTCTATGTCTTTTTAGATGTGAGAATCGAATTAATTCCGAAAGTTTTTTAATCTCCAATGAATTGGGAAAATGGATACTTACCTGCCCATCGAGGCTGGAGATCTTGGAGATATAAAAGGAATATGTCATTGTATATTCTAAAACTTTGCAAAAATTGGAACGATACATCTTACCCTTGGTCATGTGCTGCAACGAGTGTACAAGGGGTGTGAAAATCTGCAATGTCTGCCCTGATGGCGAGCTCCTGCCAAGGATAAATATTAAGCATTATTTTGGGTTTTCAAATTCAAAACAAATTGGGACGATACTACTTTACTCTTGATTTGAATTCCATTCTGCATGCCAATGTGCGGATTGCAGAAGCCGACCCTCAAGCTTGTGGCCATGATTTCTTCGTCTGGTTGGGCAACGAATCCACCTCAAGAATTTACGTCGGAGGAGATTCATTCATCTTTTTGGGCGTGTTTCATGCGTTGTTTTGTTATTTGAATGCATGGCTTCTTGGGTGCCTCGTCTCTGTTCATCACCTGAGAGGAAAATGAGAGAACATTATCCCCGCATCTGATTGAAAATCATTTAGGAACGATACGTTCTTTTTACCAAATGGGTGGCTCCGTGGCCAAATGCGTTTTGCGTTGAAAGGATGGATTCCATTATGCTCTGCGGATGATAACTATCGCTTGGGGGACTTGCCCCACGGATTAAACGATGAATCCGATGTCTTCGACTTCGACATGCTTTCCGGATGTAGGAATGGTTTGCCCCCAGTTTCAGTGGAGATGGGTTTTGTCGAGTGGGCAAGATCAAAAACTCATCCTAGATTTGGCTTTAGTCGAAGATTGAAATCCCAACCTTGGATAAGCGAATCATGATTCATCTCCTTCTGCTTCGGATTTGTCATTTGTGCGCTTCACATTTTACAATACCAACTTCGCCGCTTGATGAAAATGAATCGATGATTTTCGAATTGCCCCAAGTTCTATAGTCATCTGGGTCGAATCTCTTTGAACTTCATCGGGTGATAGACCAACTGATAAAACGGTTTTTCAATCCCGAGATCGAACTCCTGACGTTTCGTACCACTGTCATTTCACTGACTACCAGGACACAGCACTATTGGTGTCCCTAACTGGTTCATTTTTTGTTATAAAATTATCGAAGCAGTTAGCGACCCATATCGAGAATGAAACAAGCTCAATTTAGAGTTCGTAACGACTAAAGGTCCCTTGGAACGATACAGAGCTAACCGTCTTTGAGCTCGCTCGGGCTTTTGCTCGCATTTTCCTATGTGAAGCCTTTAAATGTTTTTCTTCGTGGCGTTCAATTGATTCGCCTCGACTCTAATCTAACAAGGGATTGTCACACTCGAGCATGATGATGCTCGCAGGTAGTACTGATCGCTGCCTCGGATTAACTCTAGGCATTAAGGAAGATTATCTCGCATGGAATACTTTATGATAGAAAGATTAATGATACATCCATTCACATGTGCCTAGTTCCCTCGAGGATTCTCGGTGATCAGCCAGTTACACCATGAATCAGATATATAATCGCCATTTTGGATCACAACTTCATAAGTCCATCAGTTTTAAACTGATCGATCCAGATATGGAGCTCCTCATCAAGGAAATCTTTTGATTCTTTGAGCAACTGAGATTTGGGTTGACCATTATCGCTTGGCGGCGAAGGATTCCTGTTTCTGCTGTGAACGATCTGATTTTTCGAGTTGGAACCTTCGTCATTGCTCGAGATTATAAGAGGATGATTGATCGGTTCACTATCAAAAGCACCTTCCATTTGGGAATGGGAGAAACAAAAATCCTCAGAGCACCCCCCCGCTTGATCTTCCGAAATCATACGCCCAAGCTGGGCAGATCTTTGAACACTAGGAGCAATATGTTGATCGGCGATAGGAAGAGCACTAGCGAAAAGTTGCTGCTCAAACCAAGGAGTTCGTACCTACTGCACTTGTGGCATATACTCTTGAGGGGTGCTGAGATGATTCGTGGGAATATTCTGATTAGCGCCCAAGTAGTCGATGGTGCTGCTACCAGCTTGGTCGGTGCCTAGATTCGGCAGGGTATTTCTTACTTCATGGGCATTGTAGTTGTGGCCATGCCTAGTGTTTAGGCACAAGTCGAGTTCTTTCAGGTTCAGTGCTGTGTGGCGCTGTCTTAGCGCCCTTCTGTAGCTCTTGAGGTGACTTACGACTCCATCTTTAGTGAGTCCCGGTATGTTCATGATCTCGAGTATGCGCATTGGATATGCTGAGTTGATCCCTACTTGCTGAACCACATTAAGGAACTTGAGATGAAGCTCGGGGGACCAATTGACCCTCGTCTTCTTGCGACCCGGAATAGTGTTGACAACTTGGCTATTGCTCTTTGGCCTATTTCCAGTAGGATTTGATCGAGCCGAAAATTGTTGTGGAGGGAATTCATCAGCTTTGGATTGGTCGATCGTGATAGTAAGCTCATCGTTAAGGAAACTCCAATCCTGGTGACGCATATCCCATCCTTTAGAAGGCATCGGTATTGACTTCGTAGAATTGATTTGTTCATGCATATCTCCAACAAAATCCGATTGTATCGAAGATGGTTCGAGGGAGTGGGGTGGTGAATGAGCATTTTCAATCCTCATATAAGGCTTATCAAGGAACATTTCATCGAGAGTGACAGGGCCACCGCAGTTAAGGCAAGCGATAGTGCTGAGAACTTTCTTATACCTCATGTTCTCCGCTCGAAGCTTTTCGTTTTCCTCCTTTAGAATCGCAAGTTCTTGACGTCTGTGTTGAGCCCTCAATTTGGCTCGCTTATTTTGAAACCAAAACTTGACCCTCAAAGGTTTCATCCCCAGCTTCTGGCCCAATTCATTTCTTTGTTTCATGTTTGGGAGAGGGCATTCACTAAAGAAAGCTTCAAGCTCTTGGATTTCATTCTGAGTGTGGCACTGGCGACGTTTTCTTTTCCGGGATTGACCATCGTTGCTGCTGTTGTCGTCGCTGTTGAGATCCTGAACTTCGTTGCCGAAAGGGTTGGGTTCCGTGGTTCTAGTACTAGACGCGATCTTGGAATCTTCGAGATCTCTCAGTAGTTCATTTTCTGAGATTTTTGGATCAGTCGCCTCTAGCAACTGACGGTAACCCCCAAACATGTTGGATCGAAAAATGTTTGATTGATTTTTGTTCACTCAGGGTTCTCTACTCTCTCATGTATGCTCACTCTCTCTAAATTTTCTTTTGAGTGGTTTTGTATGCCCAGGAAACGTTCTTTAAACATGGATGAAGATCATCAGGCAAGCGTTTCTCCCAAGATTTCGTATTTGCCGCTTTGTCGTCTTCTTTCTTCTTTTCAATGTGGAGGGACACCAAATCGATTTCCTTTTCTCGATATCCATGCATGTCTCCCACTCTGTTTTAAAAAAGGTGGAACTACGCTTGCCTCCCGCTCAGTTTTTTAATATGATGGGACTGCCAAATCCTTTTGCAACGTTTTTCGATAGTTGCGCTTAACTTCTGCTCAATTTTAATATGGTGAGACCGACATATCTTTTCACAACTTTTTTAGATTTATCAAGCCAGAAATCACGGACTAGGACAGATCCGATGGTTCATCGAAAGAGCCACCACTGCTTTACCCAATTAACTTAGCTCCACGAGCATTATTGCTGTGACCTTTCTTCATCCTCGAGTTGCTATAAAAGGAGGAGTTAATGCAGAGAAGATTAACGCTCTTACATAATTGCCTTCCGTCTTTTAATCACTCTACCGCACTCATCTTCTTCTCCCTCACTCCAACGAAAATGACCTCCTCTCATATTCGCGCTTTCTCAGCCGAAATTTTGGCATAGTAGGAAAAAATCTATAACCTCCTGGGTCGAGGCTATGCTCATATAGCCGATCACCCAAAAACTGAGGATGAAATCCGCGTTTTGCTCGTGGACATAGACACCACCTCCATCGAGGGCGCTAGTTTAGAGAGGGAATATAGAATCTTCCCAACCCTCTTTATAAACTTTTTAGAGACTTACCGTGTCTCTCATCGAGAAGCTACCGTGGCTCGCGTTTTGCGAGCTCGCTATGAGGATCGGTCTGACTACTTGGTATTGGCCAACCTTGTGGCCGACAGTCACAGAAAGGCTATTGAGTTCGCCAACAAGCTAGTCTCAATGTTGCTTCGCGAGAGGGGAAATTTGGTGGAGCTCTTGGCCTTATCCCTGACCACCTATGAGCACGACCGTCGTAATGTCGTGTTGAAGTTTCAATGCGAGTGGCAGGAAGAGAGGCTTGACAGCATTACCGCGGATATAACCCATGGGAGAGGACTAGTTCGGGACCTGGAAATAGCCGCCGAAGATCACGGGACCAAGGTTGCCGAGCTTAAAGGGGAATGTAAACGACTTCTTCTTAAGCATGTAGATATCGAGTCTCGAGGTGGTGAGTATAGGCAAAGCATCAATAATATGGAGGGCCAGCTGGGTTCCTTTGTGATGCTAATTAGGGATCATTTCGATTTTACGTTTCTACCCTGATGATCTGTATGATCTGCTTTTAAGGTCCCTCAATTGAGCGAAATGAATGAAAGCCCTCGTGTGTGTGTCTCAACTTCTGTATGACTGACTTTCTCGAACACCTGACCACTCTCAACCTAGGCAAGCTGGGCTTTGACATTGATGATTCGAGCGTGTACATCTTGATTTTTTAATCTTGCTTATGATCGGATAAAGGAACCTCCCACCGCGTTTATCCACAAAAAGACTTCTTTTCTCTACCTGTTTTTAACCTATTTCAAATGAAATGGCGGAATCAGAAGAAAGAATTTGAAAAATAAAGCATAAATCCTTTCAATTTTATGCTTACTTGTGATTAATAGGGATAAGAGCTTTTACAAGGGTTTTAGCCTTGGGCAAAAGCTTTTATCAATATTCCTCGTAGGAAAGCATATCATTGAAAGGAATGTAATTCACGATAATCGCCTTTGATCAATTCCAAGAAAATCAATGGAATGTTCAAAAGTACACAATTACGATATGTTTTAAATTCAATTGAAGATACGGTATCCAAATTAAAGCCGTTTGTTAAGAACGAGAGTAATTTGGATATCTCTCTTTTCATTAAATTTGAAAAACACGAATACTCTTGATCAATTATCGTGGATTACCAATGATGCAAAACATGCATGAACCAATCCAAGTTTATAGTTCCTTCTAGCGAAATTGGGATTCGATTGCCCTATACCGCTAAAAGGTTGTATAAGACTTCCAATTTCAATTTCCTCCAAAGGAATTATAAAATTGATTTTGGAGTATTCGAGTGATTAGAAGAAATGCCACTATCACATTCCAATGACAAGTCAATAGAAATACAACAAATTTCAATCTGAATGTATATAAACACAAATAGATCCCTAATACAATCAATCTAAGGGATGAGATAGAGAGGATCTCAGCAAAATAAATCCTATACAAGAAGACTAGAAATAGAAAATAAAACAAAGGAATGTGATCTTAATACTTAGAGATGCCCCAGTTTCGATCTTCGAGATGTGACTTCAGGATCACCTGTTCCAAATCGTCATCTTCATTAGATAATACCTCAATGATGTCCATAGTAGGCTCTTCTTGTCCACCTGGCGCTCGTAATGGGATGACACCATCTTCGTCTTCCATCAAGAACATTAGGAGGAAAACACACCTATCTATCCTCAAAATGGCATTGAATCCAATAAGCGGAATTATGCAATTAATATAATGATTATGAGCTGTAACAAGTTCGAGGGATAGAAAAGTCTTACCAACCAAACTTAAGAGAAAATCAAGCTTCTCTATATTTTTAGCAGTGTTAGGAATACTAACCTTCCATAGACAAACGCAAGAGACAAGTGGGGGTAAACTCCTAAAAATCAAAAGATATGGCTTGGTACCTAAAGCCAAGGTTCTCACCTCGAATTCTGGGAAGAGCCGATTCCATTGCACAACTATCGTTGCATTGGGACTCAATCCATAGTTCGAAGTGAGCGGAATTGAAAAGTGGATTACCCCATGTTTTTCTTCACGAAGATTCCATTTTCAATTCCTTCTATTGTGCTCCTAAAGAGGGCGCCTGGGGTTTTAGGCGCGATTGTGTGTGTTCATTGTGTCGTGCTAAAGCAATAGACATGCATTTATTTAACAATCACCGCTTCAATATAAACATCTACACAATCTTACATCCAAAACTCATGCCTGCATAAAACAAAGTTAACAAGCACTTCACCCCTTATTTCTCCCGTCTGCAAAAACATCTAACACATTCATTAGCATATACACCTCACTTTCGAGAGCATCTGCATAAAATTAGGTTAGAAGAATCAATCAACTTTTTAATCGGCTCAAGTCCACTAAATAGTTAAGAACCAGTCCCCAGCAGAGTCGCCAGTCTGTCGCGACCCTCTTAAGGTTGTCGGGCTCTCGAGGGCTAATGGGTCTCTTGTCTGGTCAGACGCGGGCCTCTCCCAAGGCCCATTATCCAAATCGCAACGGAGGTATATGTGATCGACTTTCAGTGTGGTCTAGTGACATGTGCTAAGTGTGCATGTCATGGAGTCGCCACCAATCATTTTTTTAGGGTATGATTGGACCACCCAATCGAATAGTTGGGAGTTTCTAATCAATTCTGCGAGAACCAGAGAAATGGTTTCGGGGACTTAGTTACGCCAATTGTCATAGTTGATGCCCTTTCGGTACCTAAGTTGACTGAATTTACTAGCTTGAGATTTCATGCGGATGAGTAAGGTATGAACCCTAAATCTAGAAATTCATGCAGATATGAGTGACTATCCTAGCAATCACAATCAGCAATAAAATGTGCAACTCAAGAAATCTAGATATGCAAATAAATCACATGGCATTCCTAGTAAGGCCATATTTATCAATCACAGCTCAAGAATGATTTAGCTGTCCTAGCCATTCTACACACGATCTAACCTAAGAAAAGCATCAGGAAGCATCGCAGGAGTTCGAGAGTACTCACGTGGGGTTCGCCGTGCCCTGGTTTGGTCTTAGACAAGCTATCGAGCTCATGCCGACCCGGTTATATTTGGGGATCCACATGGCGTTTTACACCATGAAATCATGTGAAACAAAAACGAAAATATTCAGCAAGGGGCATTTATTACAGATGGTGGTCGATCTAATTGGACGTCAAGACTAAAAAAGATGTAGAAATTTACAAATTAAAAGACTCGAATGACATTTTTTTGCCAAATTCAACTCTATGCGTCGTGAAGAAACACATGCAATTGAACTTGAATTTTGACTATTCATGAGTTCAAAATGAAAAGGAAATAAAGATAAAAATATTGACTACTTTTCTATATTTTTGCGACATCGAACGCTATTTTTCTTCATTTTTCATGTATTTTTCTATTTTTGGAAAATATGAAAAATTATAAAAAAATATGAAAAATATTTTTTTGTCAAAAATGGTTCCTTTAGCTTGGTCAAGGCTACCAAAGATGATTTTTTTAATTTTTTTTAAAATTTTTATATATTTTTTATGAATTTTTTAAAAATAAACTATAAAAGACTAATAAAAAATCAGGTGTCAACAACCCTTTTCTGGTAGCCTTGACCATGTCAGATCGCTCTAAGACGCTTCTCGTCTATCAAATTCAGCTGTTCATATCTGTGTTTGGAGTATTCTGTTTCAGAAAGTTTACCCTCTGATAAGATTCTTAAAGAGGGAACCTTAACTTCCAAGGCAGGACCGCTTCCATCTCGTATACTAGAGCGTAAGGAGTTACCTCTGTAGAAGTCTGATCGAAGTTCGATATGCCATTAAGGCAAAGGGTAGCATTTCATGCCAATCCCTATAATTCTCTGCAGTCTTAGCCAAGATCCTTTTGATATTTTTGTTAGCCGCTTCCACTGCCCCATTCATCTGTGGGCGGTAAGAGGAAGAGTTAAGATGTCGAATACCAAAGCGGTCCAGTTGATCATCGACAATCTTGTTGTTCAGATTGGACCCATTATCTGTAATGATCGCTTGAGGGGTACCATATCAAGAGATTATGTCTCTCTTAATAAACCTTGCTACACTTCTTGCGGTGACATTCTTGTAAGAATTGGCCTATATCCACTTTGTGAAGTAATCGATCGCCACCAGGATGAAGCGATGACCATTTGAAGCCGTTGGATTGATGGGTCCTATCATGTCTACCCCCACAAAGAGAAAGGCCAGGCTTCGGACATTTGATGTAGTTCATTCGGGGGCGCATTAATCTTATCGCCGTATATTTGGCACTGGTGGCATGACCGGACATGCTGGCAGTAGTCTGATTCAATGGTCATCCAATAATATCCGAGCCATATGATTTTCTTGGCGAGAAGGTGGCCGTTCATATGAGGCCCACATATACCTTCATGGATCTCCTTCACGAGAACATTTGCTTCTTTAGCATCTACGCACCTTAACAGAGTGGAGTCAATGACCTTTTGTACAGAATTTGTCCGCTGAGGAAGAACTTGCTGGCCATCCTGGTAATGTATCTCCGGTCTCCTGCCTGTCACCCTTTAGGAAATTCCCCCTTTAAGAGATAATTCTTGATGTCATAGTACCACGGCTCTCCGTCGAATTCTTCTTCTATCATCATACAATAGGCCGATTTTTCGACTATGCCAATTCTTAGTGGTTCTATTTCTAATCCACCAGTTACTTGTAACATTGAGGCCAGTGTGGCTAGTGCATCTGCAAATTGATTATGAGATCTTGGTCAGTATTCAAATGACACATCTTCGAACTTAAGTGTCAACTCTTCAAGGTATTCATGATAAGGGATGAGCTTTGCGTCTTTCGTTTTTCACTCTCCCTGTGTCTGTAAAATAATGAGCATGGAATCTCCATAAACTTGCAGCCTAGGTATTCCCATGGAAATGGCTAACTGTAAGTCTAGAATACACGCCTCGTATTCTAAGATATTGTTTTTTTTTTAAGGCTTATTATGAGATATTGTTGGTGCAAGGGAAAGTCATATTTGCCGCAACAGGATAATATTGATTGTCAAGGGACATCAATACTGCCCCAGTGCCTGCTCCTGATAGGTTAACTGCGCCATCGAAATACATGACCCACTTATCCTCTGCGAGGTTCAAAACTTGATCTTCTGTCTTTGTCTTTCCAGAAGATTCGTAATTTTGTGCGTTTTCTGCCAACATATCAGCTATGGCTCTCCCTTTTACTGATTTTTGTGGGGAACACCTGATGTCAAATTCAGATAACATCACCTGCCATTTTGTTAACTTCCCAATCAGAGCGGGCTTCTCCGGGAGGTACTTAACAGGGTCATTTTCTGTTACCAGCTGAATATGGTGATGTAGGGTATACTGTCTTAACCTGCGAAGTACCCATATAATTGATACGCAAGCCCTTTCAACAAGTATGTATTTTGATTCAGACGAGATGAATTTGTTGCTCAAGTAATAGATGACTCTTTCCTTCCCATCCATCGGACTTGTTTGGGCAAGTAAGGCTCCCAAAGATCCCCGCTATATAGTCAAATATAAGGTCAAGGGATGGCCTGGGATGGGCGGCACAAGTACTGGTGGAGTGACTAGATAGTTCTTGATCTTTTGGAATGCCCGGCTGCATTCTGCATCCCATGTCACTTTTGCGTCCTTCTTGAGTAGTTTGAAGATCGGTTTTACGTCTGATAACTGATTGATAAATCTGGCAATATAGTTCAGTCTCCCCAGAAGGCTTCTTACTTCTTTTACTGTGGAGGGAGTTGCAAGATCATAGATAGCTTGAATTTTTGAAGGATCAATCTCAATGCCCCTGTTACTGACCAAGAATCCAAGAAGTTTCCCAGATTTTGCCCCATACACACATTTGTTAGGGTTCAACCTCAACTTATATTTGCGCAGTCGCTCAAATAGTTTTCTTAACACTTGAATGTGATCTTGTCCCTTCTTGGACTTGGCAATCATGTCATCGACATATATTTCGATTTCTTTATGGATCATGTCATGGAATAATGTGATCATGGCCTTCTGATAGGTGACCCCAGCGTTCTTCAGTCCGAAGGGCATAACCTTATAGCAAAAGTTTCCCTAGGGGGTGGTAAATGCAGTCTTCGGTTTGTCCTCCTTCTTCATGAGGATCTGGTTATATCCGGAGAATCCATCTAGGAATGAGAATAGTTCGTATCCAGCGGTACTATCAATCAGTACGTCAATGTGAGGTAGTGGGAAATCATCTTTCGGGCTTGCTCTATTCAAATCTCGATAATCTACATAGATCCAAACTTTGCCGTCCTTCTTCATGACGGGGACTATGTTTGCAATCCAGTCCGAATATGGGATAGCTTCAATAAAGCCCATCCTGAGAAGCTTCATCACCTCTTCTTTAATTTTATCTTCCAACTCGGCTTTCATCTGTCTACTGCCTTGTCTGACAGGTTTAACACTGGGATCTGTGGGTAATGCATGTTCCACAATCCTAGGATCCAAACCCGAATGTCAGCGTAAGACCATGCAAAGACATCCTGATACTCCCTCAGTAATTCCGAAAACCTGAGCCTTTCATCTCGGGATAAATGTCCACCAATCTTGATTTCCTTGATATTCATAGTGTCGCCCAAGTTAATAACAATCGGTTCTTCTGAAGTAGGAGGCATTGACTCCTCGAAGACACTTCATTCTCTACGGATAGACGCATAACCTTCATCCTAATCCTCTTCTTCAATATTGTAGGAACAGTCGTTGTGGTGATTCGAATCGCATAACAACCTGGTATGTATGTTTGAGATGATATGCTTGAAATGTCATGAGCATGGTTAGTCTATATTCCATATAGAAATGTCATGCATGGGTGTGGAAAACCTTTTCAAAAGAGATTTTAGAATAAGTGCAGGTATAAACGGGACTAGTCCTCATATCATAGGACATCCTTGTCCCTTAGAAATCCTTTAGAAATTAGGAATCATATGGAAAATCAGGGCTCAAGCTTCTGCGTGGAAGACTAATATCATCATTGGGCTGATTTATGGTCCCATATGTCCTTAACAAAACTTGTGTGATTTTATTGAATGCGAAATGGGCCGCATTACAAGCTATGCTATTTGGACCGACGACCGGAGATCCAAAGGCGTTTTCCTACGTTTATTTCAAACAACGGAAATTGAAAGTGCGATGAAATGCATGAAATTCGAATGCAGTATCAAGAGTAGGGAAGATATTTCTTTACTCAGAAGTAGTGGCTTCATCACCCAGCCACTCTATGATGACATTCACGAAGTTATCTCCCAGGAAAGGGTTCGCGAGATCCGGTTCTGCTGTTGGAGTTATGTCTTCTTCTGACAACCACCTAGAGTTTTTGTTGAAGTACTCGTTCAATGGGCTGTCAAACATCTTAGATTTGCCTTTCCAAGCTGAAGAACCAATGAATGAATCTTTCTGGTTTTTCTGGCTTCTATGGCGTCCCCGGCTCTTGCCTCGGCCTCGGCCTGCTGTCTTAGAGGCAAACTCGCCCAGGCGGCTTTTCTGATACCCCAAGCCCATCATATGCTTGTTAGATTTCAACTGTATAGGGGTATTCATTCCCTGGCCATGTTTGCCCAAACCGTCTCCAGGGTTATATCCATATGCCAGTAGCATCTTTGCTGATAAAATGTTGGCTTCAGAAATACATGGAGTTCTCAATCTTGCCTCCACGGGGGTGTGCATTGCTGCCACTAACTCCAGGGAATGATAGTTTCCTTCCACCCTAATTTAGGGTTCGATGTAGGGAATGACGCTACTCTGATATGTTTGGAGGTCAACTTATCCATTCACGGTAATCATAATCCCATCTACTACAAATCGTACTTTCTGATGCAGGCTTGAAGGCACGGCTCCTGCTACATGAATCCAAGGTCTTCCCAATAGGAATCCGAATGCACTAGGCAAATCCATCACTTGGAAGTTTACAGAGAATTTTGTTGGGCCGATGAGTACGTCGAGATCAATCTCACCTACCACAGTCTTCTTCATCCCATCAAAAGCTCTCACCGCTGTTTTGGAGGCTTTAACCATCTCTTCTTTGATGCCTAAACTCCTCAAGGTAGCTAAATGGCATATGTTGAAAGTGGATCCGTGGTCAATTAGTACGTGTGCTATCCTTTTTCCATTGCACTGTGCAGTAATGTATAAGGCCTTGTTGTGTCCTCTCCCTTTCATGAGGAAGTCTTCATCTGAGAAGCTCAATTGATCTTTCAGAAGGATTGCCCCTACAAAGTCCCCTAAATGCACATCATTAATTGTTTCAGGGACATGCACCTCATTCAGTATCTTCAGCAGTGCATTTTTGTGCTTCTCTGAATTGATGAACAAATCCAATAGAGATATTTGGGCCGCCATTTTCCTTAACTGCTCTATCACTTCAAACTCACTGGTTTTAATAATGGATATGAGCTTTTATGCGTCTTCTTTCGAGACTTCTTTCTTTTCGGACTCGCCTTCCCTAGGGGCGTAGAATCGTCCGGACCTCATTACCGCATCTACTTCATCCGTCCCGTAGTCCCAGTGGATTGCCTTAGGATTGTATTCTTCTAACGGAGGGATTTTATGGTTATCGTCGTTGGGCAAGATGCCTCGGGTTCAGCTGTATCGTCCGCTTCTTCTCTTGGTAGTCGAATCATGACAGATTTGATTAGACAATCTTCTACCTCACTCAAGCTGTTAAGCTCTTCCAGTTTGATCACCACCGTTGTAGCGGCTTCAATCATTGACACAGTGTTGTCAAAGTCCTTTGAGAAAATTTCGTTTTCGAACTGACGATACCGATCGTCGTTTCTTAGCTTTGCCGATGCCGCAAATTTCGGGTACTCTCTCATTCCCTTGAGTTGTTCAACTGAGTCTTGTTGCTGATCCTTCGATCTTTCTATTTCGACATACTGTTCTGTGTTAAGCTTGGTATCTATCATCTGGTCAAGGGACGATTCAAGCCCTTTCATAAAATGCTTTTCCACATCCTTCTGGATTTTCGGTTGGACGGGATCATCCATACCTCCCAATCCGTCTAGTATGATATCCTACATTCTCTTATAGAAGCTAGGAGGAGCAGAATATTTCACCTTAAAGTTATATCCTCTAGAATCTTCACCCAGGTTGTCCATGATTTCTCCCATTTCAAGTGCGTTAGCCATGAATCTGCGATCTGCTAAACTTCGCCTCTTAGCTTCCAGTTCGTTCTCGTCGAGTTCTTCTTCCAGCTGGACGATCGACCTGAGATCGCCTGCCAGATCTCATGCGGGATACTCCACGCGATTCCTTGTTCAGTTTTAATCACAAAGTTGCTTCTTTCCAAGCTTAGAGAGACCTCGACTCCCTCGAATATCTCATCGGTAATGTTTGATATTATCTCCAAGCTCATCATCTTAGCGATACATAATTTCTTCATGTCAGCAGAGACCTCCCCTTCTTTCGGGTATAGCGAAACGATCGCCAGAATGTTAGTCAGTTTAGGTATGTCTACCTTCAGCTTAAGGTGGTTCTCCTCCTCGTCAGTGAGTATTGCCCCTACTGCTTGGTGGTCAAGGAGCGGATTTTCTTGTACATTTGGAGCCATGTTATCAAAATTCAGAATCTGATTGTCAATCAAAGCTTGTACCTTCAGCTTAAGGATATAGCAATTATCGACGTTGTGTCCTCTTTCGTCCATGTGGTAGACACAGGTCTAGCTTTCTTCAAAGCCAGGATATTTAACAGGATTTTCCCTAGGCGGTTCCTTTGCCACCAAGTGTTGTTCTAGCAGCATTGAGAGCAACTTGGATAAAGGCCTCGGGAGCTAAGAGAACTGCTTTTGGGGTTGCCTTCTTCTAGGCTCTTGCCTTTTTGACGCTGACCACGACGATCCTCCCTTGGTCTGATTAGGATTGTTAAATATCTTGGGCTTATGGGGGTCTGGTATGAAAGTTATGTCGAGCCCAACTTCTCTCTCCTTTTTCAGGAGATATTATTTTATGGTAGAAGTTTCATACGACCTCCTTTCTCTTAAGGCCCACTCGAGCCTTTCAGCAACCTTTATAAGATGTGTAAAGGTCTGACATCCTGAGGTGTTCAATCTGTCGAAGTATTCGTAGAGGAGTGCTTTCAGGAATAAGTCAACCAGTTCCTCTTCTGGGATTGACGGTTTTACTTGGGTCGCCAAAGTTCCCCACCTCGGGCGTATGTTCTGATCAATTCACCCTTTGCTTTTGAGGTTCGTAGGAGGTCTTCTCTCGCCGGGGCTGTAGCCGTATTGAACTTATACTATCTGAGGAAGTCCTCTACAAGATCTTCCCACCCATCATAGCCATCTAGGTCCAATTCGCTGAACCAAGCCAGAGTGGTGCCAGCGAGACTCTCCTGAAATGTGTTCATCAGCAATGGAACATAGTCTGAATATTGTGCCATCTTGCGCAGGTAATATTTGAGGTGAACGCGGAGACAGCCTGTCCCATTATACTTTCTCATGAAATCTGGTTCCTTGTAGTCAAGATGGGTCTCCACCTTGGCACAAAGAGATATCTTGTCGAAACGGGCCAACTCATAACCTTGGCTGCTCAAGCATTCTTCAATCTTGGCTATTCTCTTAGCCTCCGCTTCAGTTTTCACGGTCTGCTTCCCCTTTTCATCTTTCTCAAGGTTGATGATGACATGGGGTGTCCTATGTTGTGTTTGGACGTTCGGCATGCGTACATCTTCCTCTGTACGTTGGGGATCTTCTGCTACCTCTCTATCAGCCATATCGGGCATGGATGATGGACTCGGGTTGTTCTGATTAGGGGCCACTGCCTGTCTGGAGTGGGAGGCTTCCAGCATTGCCTTAATATCAGCCATCATAGTTGCCATAGCAGTCATCTGCGTCACCAGCATGCCTACTCGCGGGGTCAACTCCTGTTGTTCCATTCTCGTCTTAAGCCGAGTGCGAAAATGATGTGTTGGTAATTCCGTGGTGAAAGTGCACATGTTTTTATAAAGGAATTCCAGTGAGTATTTCCTCGGTATAAACAAAAGGAAGTACTTGATTCTTCTAATTGCATGTTTTCTATTGGTGAATGAGAAAAAGGACTACCTTGTGAGCCTTAGTCTCATGTGAGCAGTTCTTTTAATCATTCTCCAAAAAGAATTCATGAAATTAAAAGAAGCGTAATCTTTGACGATAGTTTTTATGCAATTGTAAAACATGGCCACACTCATGCATATGCGTTCAAAGTAATATTTAGTACAAGTGAGTATGCATGAAAAGGCATTATAATGTTTGCTTATTTTATACTTGACAGAATAACCTATTCAAGCCTAGGACGTTTGAGGTCTAAGGTGTCCTCATCCTCCCAACATGGATCCATCTCTTCAGTCTGAGACTCTTCATCTTCTGAATATGATGGCGATCTCATATCTTCGGGTATGTACGGCTCCACTCCAGGCACGTACGATACGATATATTTGGGTACATAAGGTTCGACAAAGCTGCGTCTGACCGCCTCAAAGTGTTGAATGTATTCTGTAGTAGCCCTGTGAACGTTCTCCTTGCAAGTCATATTTTATGGCCACCTTATATCTTCAGCTTGAGAGTTTTTCAAAGAATGCGTAATAAATTCCACCTTAGCTTCAATCTGTTTCTTCTTTTCTCCTGTAAGGGTTTCTTTTGGTACATTAAATGAGAAGATACTAGGCGGTGGTGGAGAAGGGATTTCCCGTAATGCCCCAAATTGCCGGATAACCCTCTTCGGATAATATGTGGTAGCGCCTGTGAATCCTAGCAAATGGACTGGGTCTTTGCCATTACATGCGAGCCTGACTTTGCCCAGTGTTGGCAATCTAAGCCGCCATTGGAGCTGTTCCGATTTCAGAGTTCCAAGGAAGTTCTTCCATTCTACGAAGCTGAACTTAGGAATACGTGTATAGGTTCTGACAAAGGTTTTAAGAGGATGGGCATCAGAGCTAATCTCAGTGAAACCCATGCGGATATGGAATTGTCTGATATGAGATGTGAACCATAGGTACAAAAGTCCACTAGAGGCTCTAAAGATTCCCTTCTTGTTTTTCTTGAAGCGATTTAGGGAAATGAAGGTCTCGACAATGATAATGTTAGAGTAATCCCACCCACAACAAACTTGTCTGACTACTACAACCATAATAGGGTCGAAGGTGACAGATGAAATCGGGAATAGCACAAAGCTAAAGAATGCCAAGACAAAGGCTCTACCAGATTTAGTCTCTTTAGCGGCAGGGAGGTTGGGGAATCGATCTAGGAGGAAGGATAGTGAAATCCGTTCAGAATTACTTTTGGCGTCTACTTTGACTTCGTTGAGGCTTGTGTCAAGGAATTCCGCTAATTGACTCAAGGGCTCGAATCCTATGGGAGGTTGAACTAGTAAGTGAATAAACTCCACTCCAATGGCGGCGCTGTATTCTTCGAGAGTAGGGGTAACTTCCAGCCCTTCCATGAAGAATGTAGCGGTGGTAGGATCCCAATAAAGCACCATGGCTTGAATAAAGGCAGGTGGACACTCAATCTTCAACAGGTCCACTAGATACCCTAGTCGTGATTGGGCGTATTTCTGGCTAGCTTCGCCCATGCTATCCCACCATGATAGGAGCTCGGTCCGGGGAACTTTAAACACTTGAATATTATTCTTTCACATCAAGTCTAAAATATGCAAATGATTTTGAAAAGTCAATCGTCAAAAATTACTTTAAACATGTGACTATGCAAATGCCATGAAACATGCATGGGCTAACTTAATTGCATAGTTCAATTGAAGAAATGGAAATTAGAACCTTTTTCAGGTACTGAAGGCCTGACTTAAAGTCTAATTTCAATTTCAGGGAATTGAATTATGCAATTTAATTAGGTTCACTCCAGTGACTAAGGGAAACAACAACGTCACATTCCATTGGTCAATACATCAAATGGGAGTAGAGCGGAATGAATCACTTATTACAACCAGGACGCCTAACGAAAGAAAAGTAAAGAGAGACTCTTCAAACAAGAAAACCATAAAAAGCTGATGGAATGTGAGGATCTAAACCACCATTTCCTAAAAGTCTATTCTTCTTTACAATGATAGTCAGTTGGGAACCCTTTCCTAGTTGAGTGTGAGGGGTCGTCTTCAGCGAATTGATCGAGGCATCTCAGCTCCTCTGGCCATTCTCTGGTCCATGGTATAATGACTTCTGGAGTCTTCTCGCGTTTCGGCTTTTTAAGTACAATATGTTTCGGCCTTGTCTTGATCGCATGGCGTCTCCTTTTTCCCCAGAGGGTGATCATGGGTGTATCTCCCTTAGCTCGCCGTTCAGCCTTTCGTCGAGCATACGTGTCCCTAGCTAGGCGGTTACGATGTTGTCTCTTCATTTCCAAGTAGTTCTTGAACATTTCGTCTGCTTGTTGCTTAAACTTGAGGTTATCAACATAGTAGCGGGTTTGGCAATCTTCGGCGTATCCCAACTTGCGTCCAGTTAGCTCTCGGCCATGTACAAATCTAGTAAAGTGCAACCTCGCGTTCGGTCCAGGACGAGTGACTTTCCTTAGGCATTCGAAGGTCACCAACTCTGTTGAACTTCTAGGGAACAACGACATCCTTCCTCCTTATCATTGTTATTTCAATTAGTCACTTGAGTGATTTTCACGATGCATGCAAATGCATGTGGATGTATGTGATGCATTAGTCATACTATAGAACAGTGAATAGTAATGTACATTGAAAATAAATGCCTTATCAACCAAACTCGGGGAATGTGAAATGTTCCCCTGTAACAACCGGAGGTTTTAGGGATACCAACCATCCATGGACATGCGCATGAGACAGGTGGGTATACTCTAAAAATAAAAAATCAGGTGAGGAACCTACGGCTTAGGCTCCCACGATCCAAATGAGGCAGACTCATCCCAAGGGTACCCACCCAAGAGGGCTAGATATCGCCAATTTAGATTGTGAGCAGGAACGAACACGAAAGTCTCAAGTGCCATCAAACACGAGATCTTTTCGCATCCTTTTCGACACCTAAATTTTGATTAATTTTTAATAATTTCCACATAAAAAATTAGAACTAATTTTAGTTCTAAACAAAATCGTATCTCCTATCTATTTTGCATACATTGCATTTGCATTTAATTGAATCTATGATCACAAAGTCAATTCAAGGTTTACGATATGGAAATTTGTCTTTGCCCTGTCCGCATCAATGCTTGCCAATATTGCATAGTGACTGCGACACCCTCAATCCTTCTTTAAGGTGTATCATGGGTTGCCATTTTTTTTAAAAAAAGGGGATGAGACGAATGATGATTCCCGCTCATCTGTGGAAACTTTAGAAATAAAAAGTCATTAAAAGATGAGAGATGGTGAGTGGCGTGGTCAAAAGGCCAAGGGAAGAATTTTAAAAGGGGGATACAACAAAGAGAGTCTCGTGAGAGACACCAAGGAGGGGAAGCCAATTTTTTTTCTTCAGCATCAGAACTCTGCTCTTTTGTTGATGGTCTCTTTCCTTTATTTCTTTCCCATTTTTTTTATTCATGGATTGAACTTGCAAAAAAAAAAAATAGTAAGAGTGATGGAGGTATTCCGCCGAAGCTGTGAATGGAGCTGTGATCGACTGAGGACTGTCGCGACCCATCCGGAAGCGGACGCGGCTAATGGATTACCGATCACGGGTCTTGGATCGGTGCGAGCCCTCCCAGGCCCATACCAAATCGCGGCGGGAGTATTTTTCAGGAGGATTCAACGATAAGAGTCGATCGCTTTCGACCTTAGTGTGGTCGTGGTGGCATGTGCAACTTGTGCATGCATTTGGAGTCGCCACCGGTCTTTCTTGGAGGGTAGACCGGAAACCTTACCGATCGATTGGGAGAGATCGATCAGTTCTACGGAACCAGAGATTTTGGGTTCGGGGACTTGGTTACGCTGGTGTCGTTACCAACGCCCTTTCGGTACCTAATGCGAGTGATTTTCCTAACTAGGATTTCATGCAGGCACAATTTTGGGTGAGGTAAGTCTGACTTTGCACATTAACCAGTTTAACATGCTCACGTAATCATAATAAATAAATAGATGTCAATCACATAAATATCTATCCTACGTGGTGATCATGGAATTATGATTTAATGGGTCTCGAGCCAATGAGACCACATATAATCATTTTAATATTTTAATAACGGAGAGCCGCTCTTCGCTTCTTCTTGGTTTCTTGAACTCTTCAAGAATTGGGCCCCAAAGAGCTCGCCGACTTAAAAGGCTCCTCCACGTAATCCTCGTAGCATTTACATCAACAATTGACTATGCTAAAAATAAAGATTACATGAAAAATAAAAGGAGTACGCAGCCTCCATTTAATAATTACAACCCCAAATATATAAATAATCATCATACATTCATATATACATCAATCACATTGATTAGGGATTTTTCCATGATCACCACCCTTTCACGTAAGTAATAAATTCACAATTTAAAACTTAGGAAGGTACAATAAAAATTCTACGTTGAATCATATTCATAATTTTTACGTAAAATAAGATAGCCATAAATTTTCGATTCAAAATTGATTTAGTCTCAATTTTTGCTACGTTGATTAATTTATCATATAAAATAATCAATCTCCATTAGCCATGTAAGACGAACAATTCGTTAATACATATTGGCCATAGTATTGCAAAAATTGCAAAAAATCAATTAAATGCACGAAAACACCTAAGGATTGGCTCTGATACCACTGTTGGGATCCACGTAACACGTAGCGGAAATAAATAACAACCCACACATGTATCTCCAGAGGCGTACTTCGTGCATTTCAATCGAAAAAAAAATCACAAAGTCTCAAAGGGAGTAAATAGATTACCTCTCGTAGCGTGCTTGAACGGAGGTGTCGGTTCGATGTTCTTCGATCTCAGCCTCCACAAGTGTTAGGCATCTAGTTCGGACGCACCACCAATTGACGAACGGGGAGACGACTAATAACTCCACAACAATTGTGCTAGCAATATGCGGAATCAATATTCCGAACTTAGTATATTTTGCTCGCTCAAGATTATAAGAATATAGAGAGTGTTTGTGTTCTTCTCTCTAAGCTCTCAAAAATTTGCACACTCTACAAAATGTCTCTCCCCTTCAACCTCAAAACTCTTGCCATCCTTTTATAGCCAAAAATACCTTCCAATAAATTGTATTTAAAAATAGCACTAACAATTATAAATTCTATCTAAAAATAGCACTCACAAATAAATGACATTTAAAAATAGCACTAACAATAACACTCACAATTTATAATACAAAAATTCTATTTAAAAATAGCACTAACAATAGCACTCACAATTTATAATACAAAAATTCTATTTAAAAATAGCACTAACAATTATAAATTCTATCTAATAATAGCACTCACAAATAAATGACATTTAAAAATAGCACTAACAATAGCACTCACAATTTATAATACAAAAATGCTATTTAAAAATAGCACTAACAATAGCACTCACAATTTATAATACAAAAATTCTATTTAAAAATAGCACTAACAATTATAAATTCTATCTAATAATAGCACTCACAATTTATGATAAATAAATGCCATTTAAAAATAGCACTAACAATAGCACTCACAATTTATGATAAATAAATGTCATTTAAAAATAGCACTAACAATAGCACTCACAATTTATAATACAAAAAATGCTATTTAAAAATAGCACTCACAATACAAAAATGCTAAAAAAGGCACTAACAAAGGTGTTAAAAATAATAACCATTATTATTATTACAAGAGTTAAAGAGGTTACCAAACAATACAAATATGCATAACGTATAAATACGTATGATGTATAAATACGTAGAGCATACGTATACATCCGTGAAACCGGGGACTAATTGAAAGAAAAATGTGCAATTAAGCCCTTTTGGTAAAAATTGATTAAATTGGAGGGCAAATTGACCTAATTGCACTTTAAGACTTTAGAATCCAATGTCATAGATTATAAAAAGTGAGAATTGAAAACTAAAAGACTCGAAAATGATTTTTTTTTAGGCTCGGTTCGGGTTTATGTTTGTGAAGGAACATATTGACCCGAGCCGAATTTTTGAGATTTAAAGTGACACACTTGAAGAGGAAATTAAAACAAAATTATCGAATATTTTTGGGTATTTTTCTGACCACGAATGGTATTTTTCTGATTTTTTGGGTATTTTTATAATTAAATAAACTCGAAAAATATTAAAAATACCGAAAAATATTTTTTGTTCAAAATTGGTTCCTAAGGTTAAACCAAAGCTTCCAAAGTTGATTTTGTGATTTTATGACCTTTTTTGATATTTTTAATTAATTTTAAAGAATACAAATCACAATAATAAATGGTAAAAAAAATCAGGTGTCAACAGCTGCCCCTCTTTGAAAGGAATCTCGTTAGAGGTTTCTCTCAAAGATAAGGTGGCACCTGATTCCTAACCGACTCAACTGGGAAAATAAGAGAAGAAATGTTATGACATCGGATCCTTAAGGCTCTTGATAAAAGCTCAAATTAATCCCCGGTTTACTCTAACAATTTGAACATGGGCCGAAGTGAGAGAGGCTTACCTGAAGCTCACCTGTCGGATACTGCCGGTTGCGATAACTTTCAAGAAGATAACTAGGACTCGTCATTGAGAATATCCTAGGGAAATTAAGCTCTGACCCGTATGGTAGGTCATACCATTATGGGATTCCTAACTGGTAGGAACCTAAGGAAGGCGCATCCCACGCTTGAGGATTTGCCAGTGATTTTAATCCGTATGGTGGATCGGACCTTTGTGTTGATCCTTAAGGCGGTATCTACCTCGTGTTGACCCTTATGGCGGTATCTACCAATAAGTTGACCCTTGAGGCGGTTTCTACCTTGGTTTGACCCTTCAGGCGGTTTCTACCTTGGTTTGACCCTTCAGGCGGTTTCTACCATGAGTTGACCCTTCAGGCGGTATCTACCTTGCGTTGACCCTTCAGGCGGTTTCTACCATTAGTTGACCCTTCAGGCGGTATCTACCTTGCGTTGACCCTTCAGGCGGTTTCTACCATCATGTTGACCCTTCAGGCGGTTTCTACCTTTAATTGACCCTTCAGGCGGTATCTACCTTGAGTTGACCCTTCAGGCGGTATCTACCTTGTGTTGCTTTGAAAAGGGGTCTCATGACGAGGATTCTCCACGTCCGATGAGACTGCCTGATTTTTGAAAAGGGGTCTCATGACGAGGGTTCTCCACGTCCGATGAGACTGCTTGATTTTTGAACAGGGGTCTCATGACGAGGGTTCTCCACGTCCGATGAGACTGCCTAAATTTTGAAAAGGGGTCTCATGACGAGGGTTCTCCACGTCTGATGAGACTGTTTGATATTTTTGAAAAGGGATCTCATGACGAGGGTTCTCCACGTCCGATGAGACTGTTTCTTTTGAAAGGGTTTTTCTTCCCCCCTTTTTTTAGAGATCCCGAAGTTTGTCGGGAATTCAGTTTTGAAGCAGTGAAAGATTTTATTTTGGCGAAAATTTCACTGGTACGCTGATGATGCGGGAAGTGACTTTTCTGGGAGCTGGGTTCTCCAGGTATCCTGCAGAAAAATAGATTTGTACGTTCTTCTCTTCAGAGCGAGGCCTTCTTCTGGGAGATTGGCGTCTCCAATGGATCCTGCAGAAGTTCGAGCCTGAAAAATTTTTCTTCACCAAGAAAACGTTAGCAATCTTTGGGAAGACGACGGTTGTCCATCTGACAAAACCGTATGATTTAAGTTTTAATCATGAAATGTGCATTTTGATGCTGGGGGTTATCCAAAGCATTCTTGCAACATGCAAATGTGATCACAAATCCCTTGCACGGAAAATCTGGATCAACAGTTTGAAAATTCCAAAAAGAGTTTGTTCAAAACATCAATTGGAATATTTCTTGACAATGAGGTCTTCTCACCTGTTTTGCGATCGTGTTTTTTTATAGGGGATACACTCGATTCCCTACTAACCCGTGCCTAGGTTTTAGGCTCATTCGCAGCGCATACATTTTGATCGGTCGGGAGGTCTTCCACGGGACCGTAATGTTGGGCTTGGATATTGGTCTTCAAGGGGGACTCACTTTTGAGTCAAGGTCATTGAATGAAAGTTTTCACCATCTGCTCCGGGTTTACAAGTCAAGAACCCTGCAAAATGAGAAAGAAATAGTCTTGCTCGTACTTCTTCGAGCTGAGCTGTATGTTAACCCAAGTGTCTTAGTCAGAGAAGACTGTTTCAGGGTTATGATGTTGGTAGGATTGGGGACCGAAAAAGGCTTGTTTTTGGCCCAGAATTCATGACGAGTTTGACATTGGTGATCATTGCTGATTTACCTCCTGTCTTTTCCTTTCTGCATCTTTAGTTTTTGAGGTGTACAACCGATTTTGAGGTGTGCACCAGCTCTTTAGAGAGCGTCCCTTGTTGCATTCAGAGACCGACTCTCTCCATGTCTTTGTTCTGTGCTTGGCAGCATTTGGGGAGCAGCTTTTTTTATTTGACTCCTTTAAGAATTTTTTTTTTCATCCAAGTTTCACTGGGGATCAAGCAAACAGCTTTCATGAGCATCGGCCTTGCTTTTACCAGGCACTTTGCTTTTTCTCGATGCCGTGGATTTTTCTCATTCATTTTTGAAATCCCACTTTTTCTCATCTTCATAGGATCGCGTTAGACCTATGATCAAAGGTCTAACAAGGTTAAACATTAACTTAGGAATTCTTTTGCAAACCCTAAGTCTTGAACTTCTTCGTTTCTGAAGTGATGCTGCATCCGTCTTGGAATGTGCAATGATCACCAACGGGTTTATGAAATGATTCTGCAGGCTCAACTTGGCTATGCAAAGGATTCGGTGTGTGGGATAGAGAAATGAATGCTTCTTATCATCCTATGGCACTTGGATTACCATATAAACAACACACAAAGATTAATGTTAGTCCGAGCAAGAAAATTTCTAACCATTTTCTCCTGATGCTGCTGGACTCACCTCCATTTTGCCCCGATGTGGGGTGGTTCTTGACAGGGTTAAGAATGAAAACCGCCGTTCAAAGGGGTTATCAACGGTCACCTGTAGTGTTTGGGGGATATGAAACGAATGCCTCCGTCGTCCCAACCCATGTAATCGCTGCGAATGGTCCCTACTTCCGTAGGTCCAGATTCTGCTGTCTTATTCGCTCCATTTCTCTCTTAAGTGTGTATAGGACGTGTTTGGACTAGGCTTTGCCTCTCGTCTTTTGAGAAAACGTCCTTTTGAAAGTTTTGAACAACTTTTGATTGGAAAAATCTCTTTCGTTTTCTCCAAAAATTTTACCCGTCAATGGGATTTTATGATGCCCAATGCATGTTCAGATTACCTCATGTTTCAAAACATGAATGCCAATGAAGTTAGAATCCTATGTCTTTTCTAGACATCAGATTCTAAAAGCTTTTCTTTTCTTCTCTATTTTTTATTCAACATTTTCAATGGATTGGGGAAAGGGATACTTACCTGTCCCCCGCGGCTGGAGATCCCTGAAAATGCGGAAGAAACATGTTATTGTTCGTTCATGAATTTTTTCAAAAAATTAGAACGATACATCTTACCCTCGGTCGTGTGCCCCTGCGAGTGCACACAGGTTGTCAAAATTTGTCCTCCTTGATGGTGAGTCCCTATCAAGGATAAATAGCAAGTGTTAACTCATATTCCCAAATTGAAGACAAATTGGGACAATACAACTTTACTCTTGGTTCTCATCCCGTTCTGACGTCGCGTATTGATATGAACCACGTCTATCAAATCCGCTTATCCATGCTTGGAATATTTGCAATATCAATGGTTCAGCTGCCCCCGGTTGGGCAACGTCTGTTTTGTTATTTGAACAGATGGCTCCTTGGGTGATTTATCCACGTTTAACACCAAATGGGAGGCTTCGTGACCAAACGTATTTCGTGCTGAATGGGGGTAGATCCCATTATGCTCCGCGGGTGATAGTCATCGTTCATGGAATTTGCTCCACGGATTAAGTGATTAATCCATGGCCCTTGGCTTGAAGACGTTCAAAGGGTAATGTTGACACTCAGAGCGGTTAGTTTTCAGCGTTAATTACAATGTTCCCGCGGGAACTTTACAACGAAATCCGTAACACATTCATTCGATGTATTCACCTCTCACTCTCCTGAGCCTTCTAATGATTTAGCACACGAGCTTCGAACCAGATGTCCGGTCGCCGGTACCGGTCACGACTGCGAAGATGCACTTGTTCCGAAATGCTTGACCCATAGGCTGAGTTGCTCATTCAGGAGATCGTCCGACCGCTCGAGTCGTCCAAGTTGAGCATCCTTAATTGCTGGTGACGGACTTCTCCCACTTTCGGCATGAACAACCTGGTTTCTCGGTTTATGCGTGATCCACACGCCGAGTTGCTCACTGAGGGACTCGCTTGAAATTTCAAGCCATTGACGCCCAAGTCGGGCATCCTCAACCGTTGGCGATGGGTTCCTCACACTACTTTCGACATGAACAACCTCACTTCTCGAGTTGGTATTTTCATCGTTGTCCAGTAGGTTTGTACCCGATGCTGGATTCACCGTAGGAATAACACTAACGATCGGTTGGTGCTCAAATTGGGGAGTCCATACCTGCTGAAATTGTTGTACATACTCTTGGGGAGTACCAGGGTAACTCAGGGGGGAATTCAGCCGATCGAACCAAGAATAGATGTTTTCAAGGAGATCGTCTGAACCATCGAGCGACTGACACTCAGGTTGAGTATTGTCGACTACTGGAGAAGGAATCTTTTTGCCATTTTCGTCATGGACCACCTGATTCTTCGAGCCGGAATCTCCGTAATCGTCTCGCAAGATTGTATGTGCATCTCCTGCCAGTGTTAGATCCGCTGTAGGACTAGTATTAACGGCCAGTCGGTGCTCAGACTGGGGAGTCCCGATTTGCTGAAATTGCGGTACATACTCCTGAGGAGTACTGGGATAACCCATGGGAGTACTCTGATTGATGCCTGAACAATCGACCGTGTAATTGTCAGTCCCATCGGTGTTAAGAGGTGATTGGATGCTTCCTGCTTCATGAGGATTGCGATCACAGCCATGCTCATCGTTTAAACTTGAACTGCCTCTCTCTTGGTCTAGCGCCACTCGTCCATTTCTCAGTAGTCTTTTGTAGCACCAAAGGTGGTTCCTGACTTTATTTCTATCCAATTCCGGCATGTTCATGATCTTGAGTATGCGCGATGGGCGAGCCAAACTGATCCCTAACTGTTGAACTGCATCAACAAATTTGCTATGAAGCTCCGAGGTCCAATAAAACCTTGTTTTCTTGCTAGCCGAAGTAGGGTTGGCAACTCGGCGGCTACTCTTCGTGGAATCTGGTCGTGTTGAACCGCCTCTATCTTGGTCTAGCGACGCTCGTCCATCTCTCAGTAGTTTCTTGTAGCGCCAAAGGTGATTCTTGACCATATTTTTAGTCAGTCCCGGCACGTTCATGATTTCGAGTATGCGCAATGGGCAAGCAAAACTGATCCCCAACTGTTGAACTGCATCAACAAATTTGCTATGAAACTCCGGGGTCCAACGAAATCTTATTTTCTTGCTAGCCGAAGTGGTGTCAGCAACTTGGCGGTTACTCTTCTCGAAATCTGGTCGTGTTGGAGGTTGCTCTGGAGGGGATTTAGTGGTCTCAGATCGGCTGGTCATGATGGTGAGTTCATCATCGAGCGGACCCGACTTGTCATGACGCATGTTCCCTTCCACAATGGGCGTCGACTTTGACCTTATAGCACTAGTTTCCTCTTGTAGATCCTCGGCGGTACCCGCCTGTTCCGAAAGATGTTGCGAAGGGCATTGCAACAAATGAGCATTATAAACCCCCAGATCTGGCTCTTCAGTGAATACTCCGTCCGTGGGAACAGGGTTACCGCACTCCAGGCAAATAGCGATGCTTAGAGCTTTTTTGTACTGAGTGTTTTTTATTCGAAGCTTTTCATTTTCCTCCCTTACAACCGCTAACTCGTGCCGATCGCGTTGCTGCTTCAGCCGGGTTCGTTTGTTTTCAAACCAGCACTTGACCTTCCGAGGCTCCCACCCTATCTCCTGGCCCATTTTGATTTTCTGTTCCATGTCCGGATAGGGGTATTCCCTGAAAAACAATTCGAGTTTATGGACTTGACCTGAAGTGTTGCGTTTGAGATATTCCCCTTTCTGACGCTGATAACCGTCGCGGGTACTGTTCTCGTTAACCAAGCCGCGGGTTTCATCATTAGAAGGATCGGTCTCCATGGCCCTCGTGTCAGGTTCGGTCTTGAGATCTTCAAACTCTTCCAGCAGCTCAAGCTCGGAGACCTCCAAGTCTGGCGCTTCCAGTAAATGACAGAATCCCTTGAACATTTTGACCGGGATATCACTGTTTGATTTTCCGTTAACTCAGCTTTCTTTGTTCCTCCTTGGATCTTCACTTTCTCTGCAAATTCTGAGAGGTTAAAGGAGCCGGATCACCGTTCTTCGATCAAAGGTGATGGCTACCCGACGAGCGCTCTTCTCAATGTTTCGAGATTCCCACTTCGTCCTTTTGTGATGGCTACTTGACGAGCGTTTTTCTCAAGGCTTCGTAATTCCCACTTTGTCCTTTTTTGCTCTTTTCTACGTGAACGGAGCCTGAAGATCTCTTGCGTTGATTTCGCTTTGTCGAGCACTACGCTTGTCCCCCTGGCCCAGTCTCTAGAGTAACAAGCCTGCCCACCTTTCGGCGCCATTATGTTTCGTAAAACCCGAGATCACAGGACGGTGGTGGATTCGTGACTCATCGGGGATGCATTAACGAAACCCACTTGGCTCTACTGCACATAAAATATTATTACCACTTCTCCCTGTACTCGAGCATTTATAAGGTGATAGATTGATGTCAAGAAGATTAACACTTTAGCCTTATCAGACTCAGCCTCTCAAACACTCTTCACATTCTCACTCTCTTCTCCGTCATTCCATCGCATATGGATTCCTCCTCTATGCCTGTTGCCTTACCTGAAGCTTCGACCCAATGGGAGAGATTTTACCACCTCTTGGGTAGGGGTTATGGCTACATAAACAATCATCCTGAAGCTGAGGTTGAAGTTCGTACTCTGATTCCGGCCCTGGATACTGCGTGTATTGAAGGTACGAAACTGCAAAGGGAGTTTGTGATCTTCCCAACTCTCTTTAACAATTTCATGCAGGCTTACGAAGTTGCTAGCCGGGAGGTCACTTTGGCTGGTATCGTGCGAGCCCGTTATCAGGACCGAACTGAGTCCCTGATGTTGGCCATGCTGACGGCCGATAACCATAAAAGGGCTGTTGAATACGCCCACGCCCAGGTTTCGATGCTGGTCCGTGAGAGGGACAACTTGGTGGAGCGTCTGGCTCTTTTTGACACCGCCTTTGAGCAAGACCAGCACAACTTCGTGCTGAGGTTCCAGTGTGCCTGGTTAGAGGAAAGGCTTGAAGACCTGAGCATGGATATAGCTCGTGGGAGGGTGCTGGCTCATGACTTAGAGCTTGAGTTCGAGTACTATGACACCAAGGTGAACGAACTTAAGGAGAAATGTCGTCTCCTTTTCTTCAAGCTTGTAGACCTCGATTCCCGGAGTGTGGGTTGTAAGCAAGGCATGGATAGCATGGAGAGTCAGTTAAGCTTTTTTGTGATGCTTGTCAGAACTCATTTTGGGTTTACTGCTCCCCCTCAGTGATCCACTTGTAAACTTTCCTGCTGAATGAAATAAATGCGAGTTTGTTTATATATGCTCTTTCATTCTACATTGTTGACTAGCCAAGAAAGGTTTTTGCTTTCGGATCTACGCGACTCCTTTTTCGTCTGTGTCAACAGATTGACTACGCATCATTCTCACAGCCCGACGCTTTATATTTGATTGACCTGAATGCCTCGTGAGAAATAGATTTGTAGTTGCTCGAAACTTAAAGATTGCCCCTGATTTTGCGGTCATTGCGTTTGGGGCCGCTAGTAATCTTTCACTTTCGAGCTCGATCACATTCTGCTAGTAACTCATGCTATCAATTCTGCCTTCACGCGTCGGGGCTGATTTTACCTTGAACTTAATAACAAGGAATTACCGTATACACACGAGATGACGTTTGCGAAAAACATTATGCAGAATCAACTCTAGCTATTGAAGAAACAAACGCATGCACCGATGAGAACTTTACAATAGGAGATACATCCTTCTCGCGTACATCCCCTTCTTTCTTGGGGCATGTCCAATGACTAACCAGTCTGGCCTCAGCTTAGGTGTGCCATTACCAAGTGCAGATCATGGTTGCCAACCTTTAATAGCTTCCAACTGATCGAACCAGGTATCAAGTCCTTCATCGAAGAAATCACCCGACCCCTCGAACGATTGATGTGTAGGTTGAGCTGCATCGCCCGACGGGTTCTTCGAACAGGAACCTCCATCTTTGTCTGGGATTATAAGAGGAGATTTGATCGATTGACTACCACAAGCATCTCCCACTTGGGGATTAGGGAAATAAGAGTGCTCCAAGCTTTCTCCCATTAGATCATCTGAAGCCATATGCTCTGATTGGGCAAACCCTTGAGCACTGGGCGTGGTGGGCTGATCTGCGACAGGATGAACACTGACTAGCTGCTGCTCGGACGGAGGAGTGCTTACTCGTTGCACTTGTGATGCGTGTTCTTGAGGAATATTGAAATGACTCGCGAGGATATCCTGATCAAATCCCCAATAGTCGTCCAGATTCGACCGGGCCTCATTTGTCATAAGGGTGCTGGGTTCGCAGCCGAGTCTATTGCTCGGATTCAGTTCTGCATAACGCTGTCCTAACGCCCTTCTGTAGCAACCAAGGTGATTCGCGACTAATTGCTTGGTAAGTCCCGGTACGTTCATGACCCTAAGTATGCTTGTCGGACCTATGAAGTCGAGTCCTATCTGTCGAACTGCGTCCAAGAACTTGAGATGAAGCTCCGGGGGCCAAGTGAATTTCTTCTTCTCGTCGTCCAGAGTGGCGTAGATAGCCTGCCGACTAACCTCTAACTCCTCTTGAACCGTATCTGATCTTACCGGAAGCTGTTGTGGAGGAGATTCATGGGCTTCGATGAGGTGACTCCGATCATAACGACACGTATCTTCTTCCTCCGAAGACACTGGTATAATTTCTGTAGGATCGATCTGCTCATGCGCGCCATTAGCAGGATCTGATTGTACCGGAGATGGCTCAAGGGAGCAGGGGGATAAATGAGCACCTTCCATCTTCGTAGAAGGCTTACTGGGGAACAATTTACTGAGGGTGGTAGGGCCACCGCAGTCAGGGCAGGTAATAGTACTGAGAATTTTCTCATACCACATGTTTTCCATTTGAAGGTTTTGGTTCTGCTCTTTTAGGGCCGTGATCTCCTTACGCCTGTGTTGGACACCTAGTCTGAAACGTCTATTCTGAAACCAAAAATGGATTCTCATAGGATTCATTCCCAGCTTCTGGCCCAATTCAATCTTTTGTTCCTCGTTTGGGCAAGGGCATTCATCGAAGAAAGCTTCAAGCTCCTGGATTTCTTTCCGAGCGTAGCGCTGGCGACTTTTTCTTTTCCGGGATTGAGCGTCGTGGCCACTGCCGTCGTCACCACTGCGATCTTGATGTTCGTCACCGGCGATGTTGAGTTCCATGGCTTCGATGTCGAATCTGATTCTAGAGAATTTGAGGTCTTTCAACGAACTCGTCACCCGGGTTCTCTGTTCTCTTTTGTATACTCGCTCTTTCGATTTGTTGCCTCCTCTTCCTCGAAAGCTAGGTCTGTTCAGCGTTCTGTTTTTGAAACGACGGAACTGTTTACCTCCTGCTCAGCTTTCCGACACGAAGGGGTAACCAAATCCTTCCGCGGCTTCTTCGATAGTAGCGCTCGCCTTTCACTTTTCCTCGATAGTCATGCCTGTTCAGCACTGTCTTCTCTTTTTAAGTGGCAGAGCTGTTCACTCGCCGCCCAGCTTTATGCGTGATGGAACAACACAATCCTTTCACGGCTTCTTCGATAGTTGCGCTCGCCTTTCACTTTTCCTCAATAGTCATGCCTGTTCAGCACTGTCTTCTCTTTTTAAGTGGCAGAGCTGTTCACTCGCCGCCCAGCTTCATGCGTGATGGAACAACACAATCCTTTCGCGGCTTCTTCGATAGTTGCGCTCGCCTTTCACTTTTCCTCAATAGTCATGCCTGTTCAGCACTGTCTTCTCTTTTTAAGTGGCAGAGCTGTTCATTCGCCGCCCAGCTTCATGCGTGATGGAACAACACAATCCTTTCGCGGCTTCTTCGATAGTTGCGCTCGCCTCCCTCCCAGCTTTAATAATGGCGAGACCGAATTTGTCAGGCCTGAAATTGCGGATCAGGACATGTCTGATGATTCACGGGAGGAGCAGCCCTCGCTTTACATTAATTAACCCGGCTCCACAAGCATTATTGCTGCAACTTTTCTCCACTCTCGAGACGCTATAAAATGCGGAGTTGGTGTTTGGGAGATTAACGCTCTCATATAATTTGCTTCCATCCTCTAATCGCTCCACTACACACATCTCCGTCGAAAATGGCTTCTTCCCAAGTTCACACTTTCTCAGCCGAAGCTTTGACTCGATGGAAAGAGTTCTATAACCTCTTGGGTCGAGGCTACGCTCACATAGCCGATCATCCCGAAACCGAGGATGAGATCAGAGTCATGTTCGGGGACCTGGACATCACCTCCCTCGAGGGTACCGCGTTGGGGAGGGAATACAATATTTTTCCAACGCTCTTTACGAACTCCTTGGAGGTCTATCGCGCTGCTCATCGGGGAGTTACCGTGGCTCGTGTCTTGCGAGCCCGTTATGAGGATCAGTCCGACCGCCTAGCGTTGGCTGACTACCTGGCCGATAGTCACAAAAAGGCTGTTGAGTTCGCCAAAGAGCGGGTTTCGACATTGCTACGCGAGAGGAGGAATCTGGTGGAGGACTTAGCTCTATCTCTGGCTACCTATGAGCGCGATCGACGTAATGCCCTGCTAAGGAATCGGAGCGAGTGGCTGGAAGAAAGGCTCAACGGCATAAACGAGGATATAACTCGTGAGAATGGACTTGTTCGGGACTTGGAAGCAGTCGCCGAAGATCACGAGACTCAGGTTGTTGCAGTCAATGATGAACGCAAACGCCTCCACCTCAGGCTTGCGGACCATGATACGCGGAGTGGTGCGTATAAACAAAGCATCCATAACCTGGAGGGCCAGCTGGGCTCCTTTGTGTCGTTGATTAGGGCTCACTTCTGTTTTACTTTTCCACCCCAATGATTTGTATGATCTGGTTTGGGCAAGAATGAATGAAAGCCCCTGTGTTTGTTTTAGCTTTTATATGATCCATTTCTTCGAGCATCCGGACATCTTAGACTTGGATGAGCCGATCCATAATAAGTCGAGTAGATGTGTTCTGATTTTCTAACTCACTCATGGTCAGATGAAAGAATAGCCTCAGACTTATCCAAGAAAAGATTTCTTTATGCTACTTGTTTTTCACCTGCAAATGAAAAGACCGAGTCAAAAGGAATAATCTGAAAAAGAAAGCATAGACCCATTTCAATCTTATGCTTGCTCGTAATTAATAATGACAAGAACTTTTACAAGGGTTTTAATCTTGTGCGAAAAGTTTTTATCAATATTCCTCGAAAGAAAGCATACTATTGAAAGGAATGTAATTCACGATAATTGCTTTTGACCAATATTCACAAGAGCGAATTAGTCAAAAATGCAAGGCATAACGACGTGTTTTTAAATTTAATTGAAGATACGGCATCCAAATCAAGGCCGTTTTGTTAAGAACGAGAGCAATTTGGACATCTATCTCGTCATTAAATTCGAAATAACGTCAATACTCTTGATCAATTATCGTGGATTACTTAGTGACGTATGACATGCATGGACCAATTCAAGTGTATAATTCCTTCTAGCGAAATTGGGGTTGGATTACCCTGTATGACCAAAAAGGTCGTGTAAGATTTTCAACTTTAGTTTCCTCTAAAGGAATTATAAACTTGACTTGGGAGTATTCGGATGATTAGAGAAAATGCCACTATCACATTCCCATGACCCGTCAAAAGAAATACAACCGAGTTCCATCTGAATGTATACACCAATAGATCCCTAATACAATCACTCTAAGGGGTGAGATAGAGAAAGCCTCGATAAAAATAAACCCTATACAAGAGGACTAGTAATGGAAAATGAAACCAAGGAATGTGATCCTAACGTTTAAGGATGCCCCAAGTTCGATCTGTGACTTCCGGATCACTTGCCCCAACTCGTCATCTTCATTGGACGATATCTCAATAATGTCCATAGTAGGCTCCTTTGTTGCTCACTCGGTGTTCGCCATGGGATATCATCCTCGTCGTCTTCTATTAAGGACGTTTGGGAAAAACACATGCATCTATCCTTGAAATGGCATTTAATCTAATCACCAGAATGCAATGAATGAAATGCCTATATTTATATGAACTGTAATAGTTTTGAGGGATAGAGAGTCTTACCAACCCAACTCGTCGACTTATGTGCGATTTTAGGTGTACCAACCGCCCAAAGACATGCGCATGAGACAAGTGATGGTGAACTTCTAAAAATCAGAGGGTTTGGCACCTAAGGTTAAGGTTCCCACCTCGAGTTCTAGAAAGAGCCGATTCCATTGCACAACTATCGTTGCATTGGGACTCAATCCATAGTTCGAAGCGAGCGGAATTGAGAAGTGGATTACCCCGTGTTTTTCCTCACGGAGATTCCATTTTCAATTCCTTCTATTGTGATCCTAAAGGCGGCGCCTGGGGTTTTAGGCGCGGTTGTGTGTGTCCATGTGTCGTGATCATCACAATGCAAGTCATGCACAACAATTTATCAATCAGCACTTCAAATCATCCACACAACATACATTCCTACGCCACACCTGCGTAAAATAAAGTTAATCACAGACTACACCCCTTATTACTCCAATCTGCAAAAACATATAACACCTATCGTGAGCGGACTTACCTCACCTTCAAGAGCGCCTGTAGGGTTAGAAAAATCACTCAATTTTTATTACGGCCTAAGTCCACTTGAGGTCTAGAACCATAGTTTCTAGAACAAGTCCCCAGCGGAGTCGCCAGCTGTCGCGACCCATCCGGAAGCGGACGCGGCTAATGGATTACCGATCACGGGTCTTGGATCGGTGCGAGCCCTCCCAGGCCCATACCAAATCGCGGCGGGAGTATTTTTCAGGAGGATTCAACGATAAGAGTCGATCGCTTTCGACCTTAGTGTGGTCGTGGTGGCATGTGCAACTTGTGCATGCATTTGGAGTCGCCACCGGTCTTTCTTGGAGGGTAGACCGGAAACCTTACCGATCGATTGGGAGAGATCGATCAGTTCTACGGAACCAGAGATTTTGGGTTCGGGGACTTGGTTACGCTGGTGTCGTTACCAACGCCCTTTCGGTACCTAATGCGAGTGATTTTCCTAACTAGGATTTCATGCAGGCACAATTTTGGGTGAGGTAAGTCTGACTTTGCACATTAACCAGTTTAACATGCTCACGTAATCATAATAAATAAATAGATGTCAATCACATAAATATCTATCCTACGTGGTGATCATGGAATTATGATTTAATGGGTCTCGAGCCAATGAGACCACATATAATCATTTTAATATTTTAATAACGGAGAGCCGCTCTTCGCTTCTTCTTGGTTTCTTGAACTCTTCAAGAATTGGGCCCCAAAGAGCTCGCCGACTTAAAAGGCTCCTCCACGTAATCCTCGTAGCATTTACATCAACAATTGACTATGCTAAAAATAAAGATTACATGAAAAATAAAAGGAGTACGCAGCCTCCATTTAATAATTACAACCCCAAATATATAAATAATCATCATACATTCATATATACATCAATCACATTGATTAGGGATTTTTCCATGATCACCACCCTTTCACGTAAGTAATAAATTCACAATTTAAAACTTAGGAAGGTACAATAAAAATTCTACGTTGAATCATATTCATAATTTTTACGTAAAATAAGATAGCCATAAATTTTCGATTCAAAATTGATTTAGTCTCAATTTTTGCTACGTTGATTAATTTATCATATAAAATAATCAATCTCCATTAGCCATGTAAGACGAACAATTCGTTAATACATATTGGCCATAGTATTGCAAAAATTGCAAAAAATCAATTAAATGCACGAAAACACCTAAGGATTGGCTCTGATACCACTGTTGGGATCCACGTAACACGTAGCGGAAATAAATAACAACCCACACATGTATCTCCAGAGGCGTACTTCGTGCATTTCAATCGAAAAAAAAATCACAAAGTCTCAAAGGGAGTAAATAGATTACCTCTCGTAGCGTGCTTGAACGGAGGTGTCGGTTCGATGTTCTTCGATCTCAGCCTCCACAAGTGTTAGGCATCTAGTTCGGACGCACCACCAATTGACGAACGGGGAGACGACTAATAACTCCACAACAATTGTGCTAGCAATATGCGGAATCAATATTCCGAACTTAGTATATTTTGCTCGCTCAAGATTATGAGAATATAGAGAGTGTTTGTGTTCTTCTCTCTAAGCTCTCAAAAATTTGCACACTCTACAAAATGTCTCTCCCCTTCAACCTCAAAACTCTTGCCATCCTTTTATAGCCAAAAATACCTTCCAATAAATTGTATTTAAAAATAGCACTAACAATTATAAATTATATCTAAAAATAGCACTCACAAATAAATGACATTTAAAAATAGCACTAACAATAGCACTCACAATTTATAATACAAAAATTCTATTTAAAAATAGCACTAACAATAGCACTCACAATTTATAATACAAAAATTCTATTTAAAAATAGCACTAACAATTATAAATTCTATCTAATAATAGCACTCACAAATAAATGACATTTAAAAATAGCACTAACAATAGCACTCACAATTTATAATACAAAAATGCTATTTAAAAATAGCACTAACAATAGCACTCACAATTTATAATACAAAAATTCTATTTAAAAATAGCACTAACAATTATAAATTCTATCTAATAATAGCACTCACAATTTATGATAAATAAATGCCATTTAAAAATAGCACTAACAATAGCACTCACAATTTATGATAAATAAATGTCATTTAAAAATAGCACTAACAATAGCACTCACAATTTATAATACAAAAAATGCTATTTAAAAATAGCACTCACAATACAAAAATGCTAAAAAAGGCACTAACAAAGGTGTTAAAAATAATAACCATTATTATTATTACAAGAGTTAAAGAGGTTACCAAACAATACAAATATGCATAACGTATAAATACGTATGATGTATAAATACGTAGAGCATACGTATACATCCGTGAAACCGGGGACTAATTGAAAGAAAAATGTGCAATTAAGCCCTTTTGGTAAAAATTGATTAAATTGGAGGGCAAATTGACCTAATTGCACTTTAAGACTTTAGAATCCAATGTCATAGATTATAAAAAGTGAGAATTGAAAACTAAAAGACTCGAAAATGATTTTTTTTTAGGCTCGGTTCGGGTTTATGTTTGTGAAGGAACATATTGACCCGAGCCGAATTTTTGAGATTTAAAGTGACACACTTGAAGAGGAAATTAAAACAAAATTATCGAATATTTTTGGGTATTTTTCTGACCACGAATGGTATTTTTCTGATTTTTTGGGTATTTTTATAATTAAATAAACTCGAAAAATATTAAAAATACCGAAAAATATTTTTTGTTCAAAATTGGTTCCTAAGGTTAAACCAAAGCTTCCAAAGTTGATTTTGTGATTTTATGACCTTTTTTGATATTTTTAATTAATTTTAAAGAATACAAATCACAATAATAAATGGTAAAAAAAATCAGGTGTCAACAAGGACCTCTTCGAACTGAATCAAATTCCTGTCCGTAATCCACCCAATGAGAAGCTGCTGCATGGACGCCTTCTCGCACCAATCGACCAAGCTTGCTGGTGATCGGACGAAGGTAGTCACTCATTTTGCAAGAGACATGAGGGAGAGATCGACATCTTGAGGTCGGCGACATTTAACAGGGCCGCAAATTCAGAGTTTGATTGAAGATTGGAGTCAATTTCGTCACCATTCAAGCTAGCTGAGTTCCCCAAATCGCTATGCACTTTTGGGAGTTCCTTTTGGCCATGGCTGAGCACCAACCAGCAGCATCAACATCTTAGCTCAGCAATCGCCATCTCTAGCTGCTATCCTGCCCCCCATCGTCTATCCCGGTGCCGTATGTGTAGCTCGCCGAATTATCGCCAAAGCTGCATTCCCTCTGTTCGGCATCGTTTTGCCCTTGAGCAGCGGCAAACCAAGGTGGACGCCTTCATACGGCCATCATCATGGTCTCACAAAGGAGATAAAAGATGGGGACCTCCGCTTTGAGCTGGGCATGGTTTTTGATTATCCACAAAAAAAAAAGTGAGAGAGGAAGTCTTCGACCACCAAAGCTCGGCAAGGCAGAGAATTTTGAAGTGAGATTTCAGGCGATCCGGCGACAACTAGCGGTATCGCTACCTCCACCGACTTCATCTCTGTCCCAAGAACATTTCGAGTTCCATCACACCGTTGTCGTCATTTCTAAAAGGTGAGTTCTTCGTAGTTACTGGACTCCGCCTCTGATTGTCTAGTTTGTTATGTTCATCTATTTTTCGAGTCTTTTGATGCTTGTTGTTCTTAAGCTCACACTAGTTTCGTTTATATGTCTATATTGCATCTTTTGTCACTTAAATCCTTAAGTTGATCCCCAACCTATTCGGATTGATCATGAGCTCACACGTTCCTTTCAAGCGGAATCGAAATCATCCGGTTTCTAGGAGGAAGTGGAGATGTTGAAGCCTGGGGGGAGCTTAGGGAAGTTCACGAAGAGGACAACCCCAAAGGAAAGAATAAAAAATGTAGAAAGAGAATAGAATGATAAAAAAATGTGGATGATGAGAATGGGGAAAGTGAGTGCGGGGGTTTGATATTGCAGAAGTGTTGTTAATGTATAAAACAAAAATTAAATCAAAAGAAATAATAATAATAATAATAATAATAAAATAAAAAAATCTGAAAATTCAATAAAAAATAGAAAATTGTAAAAAAATTCAAAAAAATTCGGAAAATTCAGGAAAATTCTAAAAAATTCCGGAAAATAGGAAATAGCCACATTCAATTGGCCATGACCAGTTCCGGGTCTTTTAACCCCCGGTCTTTCCAAAAATGACGGTTTTGCCCTTCCGGCAAACCGTCTTCCAAAAAAATTCTAAAAATTCTAAATAATTCCGGAAAATAGGAAATGGCCACATTCAACTGGCCATGACCAGTTCCGGGTCTTTTGACCCCCGGTCTTTCCAAAAATGACGGTTTTGCCCTTCCGGCAAACCGTCTTCCAAAAAAATTCTAAAAATTCTAGAAAAATCCCAAAAAATAGGAAATGGCCACAATCAATTGGCCAAGGCTCATCCCGGGTGTTTTGAACCCGATCATTCTTAAAAATGACGATTTCGTCCTTTGGGCGAATCGTCTTTCAAAAATTTAAGATTTTGTCCTTCGGGCTAAATCGCCTCCAAATCTTTCCATTCTACCCCGGTCTGAAATCACACCTTCCATAAGCCCTTATGGCTATGCTAGGAGGCCATTGACTTGAATTGATGTGCATTGAAGTGATTTATTTATGTACTTGATTGTGCTTTCATTTAAATTGATTGTGATTGATAGGAACAGTCTTCCAATCTGCATGAAATCCTGAATCAAGCCTACCTCACCTAAAATCGCGCCTGCATGAACTCTTAGCTAGGAAAATCACTCGCGTTAGGTACCGAAAGGGCGTTGGTAATGACACCGACGTAACCAAGTCCCCGAACCCAAAATCTCTGGTTCCGCAGAACTGATCGACCTCTCCCAATCGGTCAGTAAGGTTTCCGGTCTACCCTCCAAGAAAGACCGGTGGCGACTTCAAATGCATGCACAAGTTGCACATGCCACCACGACCACATTAAGGTCGAAAGCGATCGACTCTTATCGTCGAATCCATTAAATGAAAACTCCCGCCGCGATTTGGTATGGGCCTGGGAGGGCACGCGCCGATCCAAGACCCGCGATCGGTAATCCATTAGCCGCGTCCGCCTTCGGACGGGTCGCGACAGCTGGCGACTCCACTGGGGACACTGTGTTCTAGAACCTATGGTTCTAGACCCCAAGTGGACTTAGGCCGTAATTAAAACGCTGAGTGATTTTTCTAACCCTGCAGGCACTCTTGAAGGTGAGGTAAGTCCACTCATGGTAGGTGTTATATGTTTTTGCAGATTGGAGTGATAAGGGGGGGTTAGTCTGTGATTAACATTGTCTTATGCAGATTGACGTAGGAATGAATGATTGTGTGTATGTTTTATATTGAAGCGGTGATTGTTAAATAAGATGCATGTTTATCGCTTTTGCACGACACCGAAAATACACACAACCGCGCCTAAAACCCCGGGCGCCGCCTATAGGAAAACAATAGAAGGGATTGAAAATGGAATCTCCGTGAGGAAAAACACGGGGTAATCCACTTTTCAATTCCGCTCATTTTGAACTATGGATCGAGCCCCAATGCAACGATAGTTGTGCAATGGAATCTGCTCTTTCTAGAACTCGAGATGGGAACCTCGGCTTTAGGTTCCAAACCCTTTTGGATTGTTAGAGTCAAGCCTCACTTGTCTCATGCGCATGCATATGGATGGTTGATATATCTAAAACCACCTAAAAAAAATCGGTGATCCTGGAGTCATATCTCGAAGACTGGAACTGGGGCATCTCCAAGTGTTCGGACCACATTCCTTTGATTGGTTTGGCATTTTTAGTTCTCTTATATAAGACTAATTTTGCTGAGGTCCTCTCTATCTCGTCCCTTAGATTGATTGTATTAGGGATCTATTTGTATTGTATACATCTCGATAAGGCTCATTTCTATCGAAAATAGGGGCAAATTCCCCAAACCCGTGGAGCATAGTGGAATTCATCCCTTCAGTGCAAAATGCATTTGGCCGCAGAGCCACCCGTTTGGTGAAAGGACGTATCGTTCCTAATTGATTTTTAATCAGATCTGAGGATAAGCTTTTCTCCATTTTTTTTAATCTCAGGTGATAAAAGAGACAATGCACCCAAAAGTTCATGCATTCAAATGACAAAACAGAGGTCGCCCAGCTGGGGCAAATGAACCGTAGGCATTGCAAATACCTTCAAGCACGGATGAAGGAATTCGATAGATGTTGTTCATATCAATATGCAACATCAAAACGGAATGCAAATCAAGTGTAAAAAGACGTATCGTTCCAAAACGATTATTTTCTTGATATGGGAATAATGCTTCCTTTCTTTTCCCTCTCAGATGATGATCAAAAACAGAGGACGCGGGATGTAATGCTTTCAAATAACAAACAAGGAACATCAAATACATCAAACGGCGACTGTGATCGAGAGAATCACCAAACCGCCACATGACGAATCCCAAGAACATCAGGCTGTCTTGAGACAGATAAAATTGATCAGGGACTTTGACAATCGAGACGGATGATCAGAATCTGCAAAAATCAATGGGAACAGGTTCCCCCCCATTTACTTTGAGGAGCCAAACCGGGGGCAAACTCTCATGATCCCCCATGAAAGCGCATCAAATCAGGGTCACCGAATCCAGAGATGACAAACAGCAAAACCATACCTAACTGGGGCAAGTGAATCATTTGTACGCCGGACGTTTCTCCTCTGGCAAAGTCAATGGACGCAATAACAGAGTCGTCCGCATCAGAATCAAACCCCAAGATACGAATTTGGGTGAACAGTAACCTTGTATCGTTCCAATTTGGTCTTCGAAGACCACATACCTAACATGAGTTTTTACTCATTTTGCAGGAAATCGTTGGCGCTGAAAGCCCCAAATGAAAAGAGCGCGCTAACAGGGAGACGAATTGAATCAGTGGCCTAGGAAGTCAGGATTCCAAGAGATGGTCTTTGATCATAAGACCTAGTGGATGGTAAAAAGTATCGCTTCCACACTTCATACTTTGACATGCATTCTGATAAAAATTTCATTTTTCTTGAATAAAAGGAACTATGAAGAGTGGCGCTGGAATGCGTCCAAAATCACAAATGGGTCTCCTCTATGGCAAATCCTTGAGAAGGATTTATCACCAACCAAACGGAGGAATCATGACTACAATATAGATGGCCAATTTCTGCAAGCCGCGAAGCACAAAACAAGAATAAGGATGTATCGTTCCAATTTGCCTTGAATTTTGGAACGCAAACTGATGCCTAATTCCCGTCTTTGACAGGGGATCGCCATCAAGGCGAAACAGGTTTTCACATCCCATGTATTACCCGTTGGAATACATGACCAAGGGTAAATTGTATCGTTCTAATTTTTTTTGAAAAAATTCGTGAACGTACAATAACATGTTTCTTCCGCATTTTCAGGGATCTCCAGCTGCGGGGGATAGGTGAGTATCCCTCTCCCCAATCCATTGAAGATGTTGAATAAAAAATAGAGAAGAAAAGAAAAGCTTTCAGAATCTGATAGAATTCTAACTTCATTAGCATTCATGTTTTGAAACAGGAGGTTGTCTAAACATGAATAAGAACATGCATTGTGCATCATAAAATCCCCTTTTGACGGGTAAAATTTTTTGGAGAAAATGAAAGAGATTTTTCCAATAAAAAAAATTGTTCAAAACAATCAAAAGGGCGCTTCTTCAAAAGACGAGAGGCAAAGCCTAAATCCAAACACATCCTATACACACTTGAGAGAGGAGTGGAGCGGATCAGATAGCAAAATCTGGACTTACGGAAGTAGGGACCATTCGCAGCGATTACATGGGTTGGGACGACGGAGGCATTCGTTTCATATCCCCAAACACTACAGGTGACCGTTGATAAACCCTTTGAACGACGGTTTTCATTCTTAACCCTGTCAAGAACCACCCCTCATCGGGGCAAAATGGAGGTGAGTCCAGCAGCGTCAGGAGAAAATGGTTAGAAATTTTCTTGCTCGGACTAACATTAATCTTTGTGTGTTGTTTATATGGTAATCCAAGTGCCATAGGATGACGAGAAGCATTCATTTCTCTATCCCCCACACCATATCCTTTGCATAGCCGAGTTGAGCCTGCAAAATCATTTCATAAACCCGTTGGTGATCATTGCACATTCCAAGACGGATGCAGCATCACTTCAGAAACGAAGGAATTCAAGACTTAGGGTTTGCAAAAAAATTCCTAAGTTAATGCTTAACCTTGTTAGACCTTTGATCATAGGTCTAACACGATCCCATGAAGATGAGAAAAAGTGAGATTTCAAAAATGAATGAGAAAAATCCACGGCATCGAGAAAAAGCAAAGTGCCTGGTAAAAGCAAGGCCGATGCTCGTGCAAGCTGTTTGTTTGATCCCCAATGAAGCTTAGTTGGGAAGAGAGAAAGACCCCTAAAGGAGCCAGATCAAAAAGGCTGCTCCCCAAATGGTGCCGAGCGCATAACAAAGACATAGAGAGAGCCGGTCTCTGAACGCAACAGGAGACGTTCTCTAAGGGATTGGTGCACACCTCAAAAACGGGCGCACACTACAAAGACTGAAGATGCAGAAAGGCAAGGACAGGTGGCAGATTTGCAATGATCACCAATGTCAATCCCCTCATAAATTCTGGGCCAAAAACAAGCTTTTTTCGGTCCCCAATCCTACCAACATCATAACCCTGAAACAGTCTTCTCTGACTAAGACACTTGGGTTAACATATAGCTTAGCTCGAAGAGGTACGAGCAAGACTATTTCTTTCTCATTTTGCAGGGTTCTTGACTTGTAAACCCGGAGTAGATGGTGAAGACTTTCATACAATGGCCTCGACTCCAAAGCGGGTCCCCCTTGAAAACCAATATCCAAGCCCAACATTACGGTCCCGTGGAAGACCTCCCGACCGGTCAAAATGTATGCGCTGCGAATGAGCCTAAAACCTAGGCACAGGTTAGTAGGGAATTGAGTGCATCCCCTATAAAAAAAACTACTATCGCAAAACAGGTGGGAAGACCTCCTTGTCGAGAAATATGCCAATTGATGTTTTGAACAAACTCTTTTTGAAATTTTCAAACTGTCGATCCAGATTTTCCGTGCAGGGGATTTGTGATCACATTTGCATGTTGCGAGAATGCTTTGGATAACCTCCAGCATCAAAATGCACATTTCATGATTAAAACTTAAATCATACGGTTTTGTCAAAATGGACAGCCGTGGTCTTCCCAAAGATTACTAACGTTTTCTTGGTGAAGAAAAATCTTTTAGGCTCAAACTTCTGCAGGATATCTGGAGAACCCAGCTCCCAGAATGTCGCCTCAGCAAACCCAAGTGAAGCTTTGTCAAGATAAAATCTTTCATTGCTTCAAAAATTGAATTCCCGACAAACTCCGGGATCTCTAAAAAAAGAGAGGGGAAGAAAAACCCTTTTAAAAGAAACAGTCCCAGCAGACGTGGAGAACCCTCGTCTTAGGACCCATTTTCAAAATATCAAACAGTCCCAGCAGACGTGGAGAACCCTCGTCTCAGGACCCATTTTCAAAATATCAAACAGTCTCATCGGACGTGGAGAACCCTCGTCATGAGACCCCCTTTCAAAAATTTAGGCAGTCTCATCGGACGTGGAGAACCCTCGTCATGAGACCCCCTTTTCAAATTCAGGCAGTCTCATCGGACGTGGAGAACCCTCGTCATGAGATCCCTTTTCAAAATTCAGGCAGTCTCATCGGACGTGGAGAACCCTCGTCATGAGACCCCTTTTCAAATTCAGGCAGTCTCATCGGACGTGGAGAACCCTCGTCATGAGACCCCTTTTCAAAATTTAGGCAGTTTCATCGGACGTGGAGAACCCTCGTCATGAGACCCCTTTTCAAAGTCAAAACTGATGGTAGAAACCGCCTGAAGGGTCAATGTTTGGTAGAAACCGCCTGAATGGTCAACCAATGGTAGAAACCGCCTGAAGGGTCAAAACAAGGGTAGATACCGCCTAAAGGGTCAACTCAAGGTAGATACCGCATGAAGGGTCAAACCAAGGGTAGATACTGCCTAAAGGGTCAACTCAAGGTAGATACCGCCTGAAGGGTCAAACCAAGGTAGAAACCGCCTGAAGGGTCAACTAAAGGTAGAAACCGCCTGAAGGGTCAACTCATGGTAGAAACCGCCTGAAGGGTCAACTCAAGGTAGATACCGCCTGAAGGGTCAAATTGATGGTAGATACCGCCATAAGGGTCAGCTCATTGGTAGAAACCGCCATAAGGATCAAACTAAACTCAACCAAAGGTAGAACCGCCTGAAGGATCAATACAAAGGTCCGATCCACCATACGGATCAAAATCCTTGGCATATCCCAAAGCATGGGATGCGCCTTCCTTAGGTTCCTACCAGTCAGGAACCCCATAATGGTATGACCTACCATACAGGTCAGAGCTTAATCTCCCTAGGATATTCTGAATGACGAATCCTAGGTATCTTCTTGAAAGTCGTCGCAACCGGCAGCATCCGACAGGTAAGATTCAGGTAAGTCTCTCTCATCCCGGCCCATGTTCAAGTTGTTGGAGTAAACCGGAGATTAATTTGAGCTTTTATCGAGAGCCTTAAGGATTCAATGTCATAGCAGTTCTTTTCCTCAGTCAAGTCAGTCAAGATTCATGTGTCTTTTTGTCTTTGAAAGCAACCTCTGACGAGCTCGCTCTCAAAGAGGGGCAGCTGTCGACACCTAAATTTTGATTAATTTTTAATAATTTCCACATAAAAAATTAGAACTAATTTTAGTTCTAAACAAAATCGTATCTCCTATCTATTTTGCATACATTGCATTTGCATTTAATTGAATCTATGATCACAAAGTCAATTCAAGGTTTACGATATGGAAATTTGTCTTTGCCCTGTCCGCATCAATGCTTGCCAATATTGCATAGTGACTGCGACACCCTCAATCCTTCTTTAAGGTGTATCATGGGTTGCCATTTTTTTTTAAAAAAAGGGGATGAGACGAATGATGATTCCCGCTCATCTGTGGAAACTTTAGAAATAAAAAGTCATTAAAAGATGAGAGATGGTGAGTGGCGTGGTCAAAAGGCCAAGGGAAGAATTTTAAAAGGGGGATACAACAAAGAGAGTCTCGTGAGAGACACCAAGGAGGGGAAGCCAATTTTTTTTCTTCAGCATCAGAACTCTACTCTTTTGTTGATGGTCTCTTTCCTTTATTTCTTTCCCATTTTTTTTATTCATGGATTGAACTTGCAAAAAAAAAAAATAGTAAGAGTGATGGAGGTATTCCGCCGAAGCTGTGAATGGAGCTGTGATCGACTGAGGACCTCTTCGAACTGAATCAAATTCCTGTCCGTAATCCACCCAATGAGAAGCTGCTGCATGGACGCCTTCTCGCACCAATCGACCAAGCTTGCTGGTGATCGGACGAAGGTAGTCACTCATTTTGCAAGAGACATGAGGGAGAGATCGACATCTTGAGGTCGGCGACATTTAAAAGGGCCGCAAATTCAGAGTTTGATTGAAGATTGGAGTCAATTTCGTCACCATTCAAGCTAGCTGAGTTCCCCAAATCGATGTGCACTTTTGGGAGTTCCTTTTGGCCATGGCTGAGCACCAACCAGCAGCATCAACATCTTAGCTCAGCAATCGCCATCTCTAGCTGCTATCCTGCCCCCCATCGTCTATCCCGGTGCCGTATGTGTAGCTCGCCGAATTATCGCCAAAGCTGCATTCCCTCTGTTCGGCATCGTTTTGCCCTTGAGCAGCGGCAAACCAAGGTGGACGCCTTCATACGGCCATCATCATGGTCTCACAAAGGAGATAAAAGATGGGGACCTCCGCTTTGAGCTGGGCATGGTTTTTGATTATCCACAAAAAAAAAAGTGAGAGAGGAAGTCTTCGACCAACAAAGCTCGGCAAGGCAGAGAATTTTGAAGTGAGATTTCAGGCGATCCGGCGACAACTAGCGGTATCGCTACCTCCACCGACTTCATCTCTGTCCCAAGAACATTTCGAGTTCCATCACACCGTTGTCGTCATTTCTAAAAGGTGAGTTCTTCGTAGTTACTGGACTCCGCCTCTGATTGTCTAGTTTGTTATGTTCATCTATTTTTCGAGTCTTTTGATGCTTGTTGTTCTTAAGTTCACACTAGTTTCGTTTATATGTCTATGTTGCATCTTTTGTCACTTAAATCCTTAAGTTGATCCCCAACCTATTCGGATTGATCATGAGCTCACACGTTCCTTTCAAGCGGAATCGAAATCATCCGGTTTCTAGGAGGAAGTGGAGATGTTGAAGTCTGGGGGGAGCTTAGGGAAGTTCACGAAGAGGACAACCCCAAAGGAAAGAATAAAAAATGTAGAAAGAGAATAGAATGATAAAAAAATGTGGATGATGAGAATGGGGAAAGTGAGTGCGGGGGTTTGATATTGCAGAAGTGTTGTTAATGTATAAAACAAAAATTAAATCAAAAGAAATAATAATAATAATAATAAAATAATAAAAAAATCTGAAAATTCAATAAAAAATAGAAAATTGTAAAAACATTCAAAAAAATTCAGAAAATTCAGGAAAATTCTAAAAAATTCCGGAAAATAGGAAATGGCCACATTCAACTGGCCATGACCAGTTCCGGGTCTTTTAACCCCCGGTCTTTCCAAAAATGACGGTTTTGCCCTTCCGGCAAACCGTCTTCCAAAAAAATTCTAAAAATTCTAAATAATTCAGGAAAATAGGAAATGGCCACATTCAACTGGCCATGACCAGTTCCAGGTCTTTTGACCCCCGGTCTTTCCAAAAATGACGGTTTTGCCCTTCCGGCAAACCGTCTTCCAAAAAAATTCTAAAAATTCTAGAAAAATCCCAAAAAATAGGAAATGGCCACAATCAATTGGCCAAGGCTCATCCCGGGTGTTTTGAACCCGATCATTCTTAAAAATGACGATTTCGCCCTTTGGGCGAATCGTCTTTCAAAAATTGACGATTTTGCCCTTCGGGCTAAATCGCCTCCAAATCTTTCCATTCTACCCCGGTCTGAAATCACACCTTCCATAAGCCCTTATGGCTATGCTAGGAGGCCATTGACTTGAATTGATGTGCATTGAAGTGATTTATTTATGTACTTGATTGTGCTTTCATTTAAATTGATTGTGATTGATAGGAACAGTCTTCCAATCTGCATGAAATCCTGAATCAAGCCTACCTCACCTAAAATCGCGCCTGCATGAACTCTTAGCTAGGAAAATCACTCGCGTTAGGTACCGAAAGGGCGTTGGTAATGACACCGACGTAACCAAGTCCCCGAACCCAAAATCTCTGGTTCCGCAGAACTGATCGACCTCTCCCAATCGGTCAGTAAGGTTTCCGGTCTACCCTCCAAGAAAGACCGGTGGCGACTTCAAATGCATGCACAAGTTGCACATGCCACCACGACCACATTAAGGTCGAAAGCGATCGACTCTTATCGTCGAATCCATTAAATGAAAACTCCCGCCGCGATTTGGTATGGGCCTGGGAGGGCACGCGCCGATCCAAGACCCGCGATCGGTAATCCATTAGCCGCGTCCGCCTTCGGACGGGTCGCGACAATCCTTTCCCTATCTAAGGTAACCTAGAGGTGGTTACAGTCGGGGTTTGATCGCCAGTGTGTGCGATGTGTCGCGATCATCACAATGCAAGTCAAGCATAGCAGTTTGTATCAAACACCGCTTCAATAGGTGCGTAAGATAAACATGCATTCCCAACTCTAACCTGCAGGAAAAAAGCAAAGAGAAAACAATAAAAGACAGCCAAATAAGTGGCTTAAGTAATTGGACAAGCACGATCAGAAGAGGTCTAAAACAGACAAACCAGCCATCACCACAAACAAGTGCATTCGGAGGATTGCATGAGGGATGTTGGGAGAGCAGCAGCAACTCTGTAAGCTCGACCAACGTGATAGGCAACCTGCAAGTTGACAACAAAAGAAGCCGTCTTGTAGCCGGCCAGTGCAGTAAGAATTGTAACAGAACCCGCCTTGAAGTCCCACAAGTGGATGTACAGCAGAAGCAGATAGAAAGGCCAAGGGACACGAGCTCCATCGGCAAAGCAATCTGCGAGAACAGGGACAGGACAGCAAGTAAACTAAGCCGGTGCAAAGGGTAGTCCAAAAATGACCAGAACCCTCTACCACTGACAGAGAACAGCACAGGGCTTACAACAATAGGGAACCCACAAGACAAAGGGCTAAAAGCCAGTCTAAGAACAGAGGAAGAGATGGAAAAACAAAACCCCAAACAGAGGGTCAAAAAAGGATGAAAAACAGAAATAGAAAAAGCAGAAGGAAACAACAAAAAACTAGAAAACAACACCAGCAAACAGAATAAAAAGAGGACCAGCAACAACAACAAGCAGCAGCAAGTCTTCGGCAACTCCGGAAGGGCCACAGCAGCACTAGGCTGGGATTACTAAGGAGATCCTCCCACAAGCGAACAGACATCCTTGGATTAGAGCCAACAAGAAGTGATGCCGCAGGGGGTGCAAGTACAGTAAGTGTAAAACAGTAGAAGGTTGGCCATTGCTCCCACAACATCAAGTGAGCCAAGGGAGAATTACAACAACCAGATGCCAACAAGGGTATGAAAGAGCTACAGTAGCCTGATGGACAAAAAGTAAGCAACATACTACCCAGCCGCTGCAGCAGGAAGAGATTGACCCCATCTTCAAATCGAGAACTGGATGATATGCACCATATGGTGCCCCCTAGAGCAGTCCTTGCTGCAAATAAATCCATAAACCGAGCAGCAAGTGTTGGAATACACGCTATGCAGTGGAGATTCCATCTACTGAACATGTCTGCCTTCATCAAATATGGTGGACGAAAGGCCCCAATTCCTCTGAGGTTGCCTATTACGAGAATGGGCCCGAACACCTCCCAAAGCGATGGCTTTGTCCTTAACCAACTTGATCAAGTGCAGTAACATAGCTGGCACAAACAGAGTGCTGCGGCCGAATAGAATGTTGTTCCTCTCTATCCATATGATATGGCATAAGGCACCCAGGGAGAATCTAGCAATACGGTGGCAAGAGGACCGGCCACCAAAACTTCGTTTTGCCCAACGAATAAGGTCATCCCATGGCCGATTACGCCAATTCAGATTACACCTCGCTGCCCAACCTGCTGTAAGGTGACCCGTGATGGAGCAACCAAAGAAAAGATGATTGAGAGAGTCAGGTTCAGTATGGCAGAATGCACACGTGGCATCCCCAATCCTTCCGTATCGATGTAGCCTAACCTGAGTGGGTAGCCGGTGATGTGAAGCCAGCCACATAATAAAAGCATGTCGGGGAGCAATAGCATTGTCCCAAATGAAGGAGTGCCACTGAACATGCCTCGTTTTGTGCCTGATGTGGTCCCAAGCCGATGAGATAGTGAAGTCCCCAGAGTTATGGTTTCTCCATCTGAACTTGTCCTCCCTAAAATCAATGAAGGTAGGACCCGGCCCAATGAAAGCTAGTAAGGCATCCAACACAGGTGAAGGCTCCCAATTCGAAAGGAAAAAGTCCCGTACGGACACATTACGCGGGATCCTAGAACGATAAATGTCTGTCGCCTCAAAGCGCAAATGTAAGGGACCACCATCATGCCAATGATCAAACCAAAAGGAGGTGGCGTGTCCATTCCCAACCTCTCGCTTGAACTCCAATCCGAAATATGCCCTGAGGTCAATGATTTTCTTCCAAGCCCATGAGCAAACCGCGGGGTCTTTTAGCCATCCAGAAGTTGATGTTTTTTAGGAAAGTCGTGTGGATCCATTTGCACCACAAAGATTCTTTGTCCGTAAAAAGTAGCCAAATGTGTTTAAGAGTCATCGCTTTGTTGCAATCACTGGCCCGCCGAATCCCCAACCCTCCTTCATCCTTAGGAAGGCAAATATCCACCCAAGATACTGTGGCTCCACCGACACCCAAGTCCAGGCCTTTCCATAGGAATTGTCTGAGGATTTGTTCAATTATGTTCAGAACTACTTTGGGTAGTGTGAAAACAGAAGCCCAATAAACCTGAATAGAGTGAAGTACTGATTTCACGTCCAGCATAAGAAAGGAATCTATGAGCCCACGAACGTGCTCTGGATGTAATGGCATTAACTAATGCATCGCAATCCGACTTTCGAAGTCTCAAGCCAATGACAGGGACCCCCAAGTAACGAAATGGTAGACTACCTTCCCGAAAACCAAGTAGTTGCCGGATCTGGCCTTTGACGGTGAGTGAGCCCCCCGACATAAATATTTCACTCTTATCACGATTCGATCTCAACCCCGACCATCTGGAGAAGACATCAAGACCCTCCTTAAGTGACCGAATGGTAGGTAAGTGTCCTTCCGCGAAAGGAAGCACATCATCCGCAAAGAACAAGTGAGAAAGTCTAGTTTGCTTACAACGCCAATAGAACTTGAACCCCGGTTGTCCGACCTTCGCATTTAGAATACCGGAGAAGATCTCCATGACCAAGGTAAAGAGATAAGGAGAGATAGGATCCCCTTGTCTAATGCCTCTCTTGCTCGAAAAGTATCCGTGAAGTTCTCCATTAATCGCAATAGAAAACTTCGATGTTGAAACACATTTCATGATTAATTCCACCATATGGATCGGGAACCGAAAAGCAAGTAATACAGCCTCTAAGAACTTCCAGTCGACCGTATCGTAAGCTTTCTGGAAATCAACCTTAATTGCACACTTCGGACTATAAGGGTCGTGATGAAAGTTTGCAAACAACTCCTGGGCTAGCATGATGTTATCACTTATTCGCCTTCCTTTAACAAAAGCTGTCTGGCAAGGAGAGATAATATAAGGCAGAGTCGCAGCAATCCGATTGGCTAATATCTTGGTGATGCATTTATAAAGCGTGTTACAACACGCAATGGGTCAAAAGTCATGCATAGCCATAGCATTGGCAGTCTTAGGAACCAGTGTAAGGATTGTCGAGTTGATCTCTTTTAATAGGCAACCAGTTCTAAAGAATTCAGCCACGGCCAACAAAACCGAAGGGCCAACGACGTCCCAAGAAGAGATGAAGAACTCAACAATGAACCCATCAGGGCCGGGAGCCTTGCTTTTGGCCAAGGAGAAAAGAGTAGACCGTATTTCCTCATCCGTAACCGACTGAGATAAGAGCAGCACTTGTTCGTCTTTCAGCGGATTAGTAATAAAGTCACGAATTTGAGATACATCCGGGACTATGGCCAAAGAATCTTCATTTAACAATGCCGAGAAGTGGTCAATAATGTGAGACCGAACCTGCACTGGTTCGGTCAGAACCCCACCCACGGAATCTGAAACTGACAGAATATGGTTTTGGATTCTTCGCTTGTTAACAAAGTGGTGAAAGTAGCTAGTGTTCAAATCCCCTTCTTTCATCCATTTAACTTTGGATTTCTGCCTATAAAAAGACTCCTATTGGAGCCGCAAATCAGAGAAAATCTGCAGCAGCTCGGCCTCATGGTCCACTAGAAGCCGGTTCGTAGGATCAAGTTATAGGGCCCCTTGAATCGCAAAAAGATTCACTCTTGCTTGTTCCGTGCGATTCGAAATATCCGAGAAAGTGCTCCAATTAAGAAGTTTGAGTCGCCCTTTAAGAAGCTTGAGCTTCTTGCATACAATGAACATCGGGTGGCCATCAAAGGGAGTAGCCCAAACCTGAGAGACAATGTCCTTATAGGAAGGATGTGAAATCCAGTACTTGAAGAATTTAAAAGGCTTCTTTGATGCCGACGGAGACAAAATCTTGACCACTATGGGGGTGTGATCAGAGATCCCGGGGGACAAGAAGGAAGCTTCTGAAAAGGAGAACAAGTGGCTCCAGAGATGATTAACTATAACCCGATCAATCTTTCGTTGTTTCCTTGTTTCTCCCGCGGAAGTAAAACAAGTGAACCTGTGACCCACATATCTAAGGTCATCAAGCCCTGCCTGATTCAGACACTCTCCAAATTCATCAAAAGATGGAATCCATGGAGTAGAGCTACCCATCCTGTCTGAATGGTCCCGGATAGCATTAAAGTCGCCAGCCACCATCCATGGTTCATCAGTGTCACTAATACGAATGAGCTCGGTCCAGAGAGGTCTTCTTGCCACAAGAGAATGTTCCCCATAGACAACAGAGAAGAGACAGATTTTATCCATAGCAACCATGCGAAGCCTTTTATGAATAATCTGAGCCGTGCAAGAGAGAATAGTGATTTCTACCTCCTGTGGATCCCATCCAATCCAGATTCGACCTCTAGGTGAATATTGGTAGCTCGCAAGCCATGTCCACCCGGGGAATAAGGAATTAGAGATGCCCACAAACTAAGGTTCTTTAATCTCCGTCTCCAGAATACCAATGCAAGAAAGATGGTTATTCCTAATAAGGTTACGTACTTCAGCTTGTTTTAGGGGGGGAGACATACCCCTAATGTTCCAAACACCAAAAAACATATTTACAATAGGTGGGAGAGTTACCGGATTTTCCTCCTACTCTTCTTCTTCTTAGACTTCTGGGTGCAAGTCTGAGAAGAAGAAGAGTTGTCATCCCCATCAATAGGGTCCTCTTCCGTCGGAGTCGGGCTAGGAATCTTAATAAAAGCACAAATCGTTGATCGAGTTCTAATCTGAGTTGTTGAGGGGGAAGAGACCTCCTCATTGTTGCTGTCAGAGGAACTACCAGCCTGCTCACTAACTTCAGGGGCAGAGTAAGAATCAAAAGCATCCTCAACCAAATGAGGTTGTAGTTCAAGGAATCTAGCAGCAGCAGGGACTGACCGAGCCCTGGTCTTTCCAAGGGGAAGTGTTGTTCCATGCTTAGAAGTTGTAGAGTCTTGCCTTGGCTGCTTGTTACAATTTTGGAGGCTCTCGGCTACTAATGATGCAAGCTGCAGGGGGTGGCGTTGCTGGTTCCCTGCTCTAAGAGATCTCTCGGTGACCAAAAGATTATGGAGAGGGATAGATGCCTTAGAGGCCCCAGCCCTTGATCTAGTTATTGCCTGAAGAGGTACCTTTACAGCCATAACCTGTGAAATTTCAAGGACCACAACTGACGGAACAGAAGTGTGAGTGGGTGGCTCCAAGTGTCCTACATAAGTAGATGAAGGGACCAAGGATGGATAAGCAAGAGGAGGTGCAAGAAATCCACACAACTCAGCACTTGCACATCTGGGAGGGGTATGTTGAGCAGAATCTTTAATACCATCCTGATTATGTATGGCTTTAGGGCTGTCAAAACCTAATATAGAGGTCGCTACTCCAACCTGGGCTGAGGGCTCACCTGGACCAGCTGACCGTTGAGGTTCCAGAGTAGGAGAGAGAGGAGGAAGGTCAGGTTTCTAGGCAGTATTAGGTTGGTATACATCCATAACTTGGCCAGAGACTTCACGGATTGATGAAAACTAACAACCTGTTCCACTCACCAAGACAGGCTGAGGACAATCAATAGTAACTCCCAGGTCAGAATTTAAACCAGGTGCAGCTGCTGGGTTGGAAGTGGACGCCAAGTGAGGGAGCTGAGCAAGCCGAGACTGAACTGGAGTTGCAGCATCTCGGTTAGGGGGCTGGTTAGCGGCTCTCCATCTTCTTCCTTTTACTTGTTGCCAACCACCTTGCTGAACTTGCTGCTGACCTGTAGCTGGCACCTTGGGTGAAATCACTTCCGCTGGCTGTGCACAAGGATAATTCTGTGCACCTTTGTTGTGGCCATACACACGACAAGAGTCACACGCCAAGGGGTTCCATTCGTACTCAACCCCCACAAACATGAACTCCTCGTCCCAAATAATCTCCACCTCCTTAGGGCGTGGCTCTGCAGCCCTAATCTCAATACATACTCTCGCGAATGCTAATCTTGTCATTTGTTCCGTCAAAGCATCTACATACAGGGGGTTTCCAATCGCACTGGCAATGCGACTTAAACCGATTTTCCAAAGGGAGAGATGAACATCTCTAAGTTTTACCCAAATTGACAGCGACTCATGCATGTCTTTCCTCAACTTAAGCTTTGGATGCCAAGCTTATGGATGAAATAGAATCCATTTTTTTTTTTTTTTATTTTTTTTTTTTTTTTTTTTGTTTCATTTTTATTTTTTTTTCCATTTTTTTTTTTTTCATTGATGCATGCAACGGACATCTACAACTTCATGACCCCAAGATTTCTTGATGGCCTCTGCTGTCCATTTGAAGTAGATCTTTTTTCCAAGGAATTGTCCAACAATACATTCCCGCAAGAAGCGATTTTCCTTTACCACATCCTCTGGGAAAATGAAGACACGTGTCTTTCCATTATCTTTAGCCGGGGCAAGAAAAGAAAGGTTGAACCCCTTGGACATAACCTTGGTGATATTTGCCCAAGTTTGAGGTGTGTTTGCATTCCTAATCTGAGGCACCTGGTCACTGTTACTGCGTATTCCAGGCCCTTCTTCCAATGGCCGAGAAAGGCCAGGATGGAGTGCCCTTTTTTTAGCACCATTTTGGAGAGATGCAGGCCACGGTCTCCTCCCTCTTGATCTTCCCCTACTGCGGCTACTCCCCCTGCTCTGGCTGCGCTGATTAAGAGATGCAGCCCCTCTAGAGGTCCCCCTAAACTCCACATTAGGGACTTCAGAATGTATCTCGGTGCCAACAGTTTTTTGCCCTGCACCCCTGCCAAGTGGACTGCTTGAGGGCTAATGTGTACACTGCGATATCTAGACCCTCTTCCACCTGATTTAGATCTTCTTCTTGGGTTCCTACCAGCCACCTTTGATGGCCCAGCAGCATAGGCATCAGATTCACTAGTAGCAGCAAGTCTTCCAGTCACCTTCCCATCAATGACAGAGTTTTCCGGAGTAGAGCAAACAGCTTTGCCTTTGTTTGGCTGCATATTCAGGTTATTGACCCTAAGGGTAGGGTCTCCAACTACCTCCACAACTTCCGGGCCAATGACACTACCAATCCTAAAGCTATGGCCTCCATCAAAACCAACAACCACTTCAGGTTCAGCAACATCCTATCTGGACTGAGCAGGTATTTCACCACCATGGACACCACCATCCAAACCATGCAATTATTTGACCTTTATCCTAGGATCTCTAATTGCCTCCTCAGCAACATTTTGACCCTTTCCACCTACCAAGGGTGTCCCATCACAGCAACCCCCACCAGGACTGTCTACAACTAGACCAACAGGTCTGTTCACACGACCCTCCTTCTCTTCAGGATAGGCACCTAACAAACCTTCAGCAGCATTATTAGCAGCATTAGTTCTGACCACCTTCAACCTAGCATCCGAAGGGAATGTGGACGGGACAACCTCACTAAGCTGTGCCACATTGTCTTCATAGTGAGGAAGAGAGGAGGGGACAACCTCCACACACGGGGCAGAGTCAATGATGGTGCCAGTCATTGACTCCTCAACTGATTCCATACAAATAGGTGGTTCTAAACATGGCTCAGCCAAGCCCACCTCAGTAGAAACAACAGGTTCAGAATTCATTGTACACTACCCATCTCTCGGCCAGGTAACCAACAACCATCCAACCAGCTAACACTGATTCGGTATAACAACAGACACACCCTTTTATAACAGAGAACTGCATATTCAACTAACAGCACCACCATCCGCCGAAAGACTCAACAACCAATCAACTAACTAGCCCACCACGCAAGACCACCAACCAGTCGCACACCCAACAGAGCAGCCGAGCAAAACTAGTGAAGAGGCAAAGCAGTGTACTTACAGAGATTGAAAAGGTTGACGATGCTGGTCAGACCAGACCACCTTGCAAGAATCTTCAGAGGGGGGGCCTCCACCAGCGGCGAGAGGGAGAACCACCACTCCACCGAGACCAACTGCAGGAGTCGTCAGGGGGAGGTGGTAGAGGGCGCCCAGATGGTTGAACCGTCGGCGCCGACCAGAATCCAGAAGTCGCTTCGGAGATAGCTTCAGGGAGAAAGCTGAGTCTTCGTCGAAGGTCTGCTCCTCCACACCACCGAATGAAAATCAGGAAATTGGCCGGGGTGGAAGATGAGGTAGGTCCAAGCGTCCTGACCAGAAGACGGAAGGGCCGTCGGCGCCGGCCACAGAGGCCGGAAACCGCTGTGGACCTTTAGCGAGTAAGAAGAGCCGAGTGAACCCTAGACTGGAGTCCTTCGACGAGGGATGAAGGTAGGGGAATTCCTTCGGGGGGAAGTGAGAAGGGGGGTAGGTGCGCTCAAATCCGGAGTTGGGCCGGAGACGCCGCCGGAGGTGGCCGCAACCGAGCAAAGCCTTCAACCAAACTCCATGGACGAGAGCGACAGTCTTGGAAGTTGACGATGGTTACCACACAAGTTCAATCCTATAATTCTCAAGATTCAATGATCCATGCTTAATTCTATAGGTCTCACTATCTAATTGTCTCCAAGTCATCACTCCTTATCACTCCAAACCTCAATCAAATTGGATCAAGCTGACCTTGCTCTGATACCACTTAAACGGGGATGTCACGCCCCGAACCTTGATCCTTATATTGACTCCCAAGATCCCTCAGGTTCCAACTCATCAAATCCGACAAACAGACGGAAGCGAGAATACATCTCCATACATATACAAAATCCGGATGACTTAGGACAGGAAGTAGTGCACTTCTTAGGTTCATGAAAACGAATCTTGCGAAGTCGTCAAATACTAATGGATCAATCCTTATATCCACAGATCATAATACAATCCCTCATAATAACACAATATATGAAACCATATCCTATAATTTCTTCCTCGAATATCAAACCTTGATGACCTTTGGTGTACCGTCGCTTGGGACCTGAAAAATGTTAATCTCCAATGGGGTGAGACATAAATATCAGTAAGTAAACCCTAAACATAGATCAGACCGCCAGTCCCCCCAGACTATGCCACAAAGCACCATCCGGAAGCTCATCAAGGCATTGGCATATAGCATTCAAAAATCTCAAGGTAATTGGCATCAATAAAAATCACAGTCGAGTGCATCAATGCACCTTGAGACCAGCTTCACACACTAGCACATAATAAACTCATATGCTTTAGAATTACCACAATGAAATCACATATCTCATCGCCAAGGGCTCCCGGGCCGCGATGTATTTCTCAAGGGCACTTTGACCAATTCACTTACATTCGGGCACTCTGGCCATACAATCACAAGGGTACTCTAGCCATTTAAAGGTCACTGGGGCTCTCTGGCCAGTTACAAATCATCAGGGCACTTTGGCCAATTACGATGCACAAGGGCTCTCTAGCCAATCACAAAGCATCAAGGCACTCTGGCCAATTACGATGCACAAGGGCTCTCTGGCCAATTAAAATCACAAGGGCAAGCAATCATTGCAAGGGTACTCTGGCCGATTCATTTGCATAATAACCAATTAAGTCACACCAGCACACTAGTTCTCGTGAAAACCGAGGTCACACTACATCATTCCAATCATGGAGTTAATCAATTCAACCTCACACCAAGGTATATGGATCAACCATCATAAATCAAAGTTCAATCAATTCACTAATTGATCATGGGGCATCATATCCAATTAGATCATTGGGGCATCATAGCCACTTCATATCATAGAGGCATTATAGCCATGTAAATTTCAAAGGCGTTATGGCCATATAAATCATCAACAGCTCAATAGCCAATAGATCATCAAGGCATATCACAACTCAATTGTCAATTGTCATACTATGCCATTCAACTCATATATCTTACCACCCAATTAGGCAATTCATCAATCACTTAATTCAACAATTCAATACATCCAGTAGTGTCCTAACGTCCTAAAAAAGGTTTAAGAGACACTTACATCTTTAATTGAGCTAGCACTTCCACTAAGAATGCACGGCCCTAGGAAATTCCACAAGTCGCCCATGAAAATACTTTCAACTTCAATACACACACACCACCTTCATCTCAAGTCTTCATAATGATAACTTAATGCTCCTAAGCATGTAAATTGTCATTCTATCAAGGCAAGTCATCTCAATTTCATTCCACCCAAATCTTCCCTTTCTTAGGCTCCCCGACCAGGTTCAGTCTCACGAAAATTGTAATTTTTCTACTGAATTTTTGATAAAAAAATTTCATAATCTTAAACTTCAAGATCTTATGGTCATGTGGGCGAAAACAGAGCTCAATTTGGATACCGGACGACTTAGAACGACTCAATTCAAAATTAGTGCGCGTTATGAACGAATTGGGCGGCATCTAGCGTTTTTCAACTCAAACAGCTCTTAATCACTTCTAAACTCCAATTCCTCAAAAAATTAACTTGCTAGAACCTCAATATACCCTAAATGTTATGAAAAATACCCTAAATTCTCAATAAAATAATCATATTTGCTCAGCCCACTCAAGTACTAGATGTTATGAAGACCTCACCGAAAATTTAGAGCCATTTGGAGTCCGGAAGCCCCTAAAAACCGTCCCTCTCCAAAACCGATCAGATTCTGACCTTTGCCTAGTCAAACAGACCTACGGGAAGAAATACTGTGCCAAATTGAGTTTATAATACCTTGTTGGAACGGCAAGATGATAAACTTTCATATGGCGGTGGTTTTACCTCAATCCAATAGCGGATGACAAAGTTATGGCCGGAACAGTGAAGCCATTTTTGTCTGTCCGACGGGCTCCATTCGGCCGAGAGGAAGAAGATGATGAGGAAGAGTAGAGAGAGAAGGTGGTCCACGAATAATGAGGGAGAGAGAGTCTTCAACCACAATAATTCACTTGGTCAATTGATAAGATTGGTAGGTGGGATTTGATTGGTAATTAATGCTAACCACTAATTAGATGACACTTCGCATGGCTAACATATGACACTTGGCTTCCAATTTGACTTTCATTGACCACACCTCTCTTGATTTTCGGCAGCCCTTGGGGTCCTTGAATGACTATTTTGCCCATCTTTTATTCTTAAGGCAAGGGCAAATGGTCGAGGGGCAAAACGGTCATTTGTCACTTTTCGTCCGAAACTTCATTTTTCTCATTTTGAACGTCCATTGGTGAGGCGACGTCAAATCCTTTTCCAATTTTGAAATTCTTCATTTCCAATTGCCAATTCGAGCTTCCATTTCATATCTCAAGCCTCGAGGGGCAAAAATTCAGAATGTCATAGCCTATGAGATTCAAATGGCTATAGTGCCCCCATGAAATTGAAATGGCTATAGTGCCCCATGAGAATAAAAGGGCTATAGTGTGCCTTATGTGATTGCATGGCTATTGTGCCCCTATGCAAATGATTTTGGCCAGAGAGCCCTTGAGAATACATCACGGCTAGTGTGCCCTTGGCGATGAGAGAATGTAATGATATTATGATAATTCTGAAGCTATGTGTATGTGTTGTGATAGTGCATGAAGCTTTGGTCTCATGGTGTGTTATGTGCTTGCCTGTGATTCTTACTTACGCCAATTACCTTATGAGGTTTGATATTTAATTGCCATGTGCTAATGCTTGATGAGCTTCTGCATCTTTGCATCACTGTATGGTTTAGGGGGACTAGCGGTCTAGTTTAGGTTTAGGTTTTACTTGCAGAGATGTAAATCTCACCCCGTAGTAGGATGTGTTTTTCAGACCCCAAGCCGTGAACATGTTGCCAATCCGACTAGGTGATCCTAAAGAAATGACTGTTTATTTTGACGAGTTTCACGACGGAAAGGGGATTGTGTATGTTAGGAAGCGCACGACTGTTTAGGTGGACGAGGGGAAAGAAGAGTGGCAATCACATTGCTTTGAGGCTTGGTTCCGTCAAGTGGGGGACAGTAGTATGATGGGTCCTTTGCAGCCGGCTGACGTTCCTCTAGGGGTAGTGCCCAGTTGGTGTCATCCGTCTCGTCTTGAGGTCGAGGTAGAGATTAAGGCTTCTGCGATAGGTTCGAGAAATATCCCTTAGCAGTCGAAGTCCCCCTACAACCGAAGAATACCTTGAGGTGATCGGGATCTCTGTCGACAAGATAGACACAAAGGAGGACACTGAGGAGGTGCGTTCAGAGACTTTCTCCGACTACGACCCTGAGGAAGACAAAGTTGAAGCTAATGACGGGACGAACAGTTCCTCTGAGTAGCCTGGGTTGTCATAGAAAGCTTTTGGGGTGTAACTTTTTGGAGATATGATTTTGATGTTAGGGCTTTGGTGTAGTCTTTTGAGGGTAGCCCTTAGTTCCTCTAACCCAACCTTATGCGTGTTTGCTTTATGTCCTTTCCCTACCGTCGATTGTAACTGAATGCTGATGTTATGTGTATATATATGCTTCTATGTTGTTTTGAATCTCCCATGTTTTTAAAATTGTCAGGGTTATTTTTTTTCCTTCCACATGCGTGTTTCATTTCACTCTTGGGCAGTATGATGGTTCTTGGGTTTTGTAGTATATTGGACTGGTGGATGTGACGAGTCCGCAAAGGAATGCGGGGCGTAACATTCAAGGTCGACCCAGTGAGTTCTATGCAACGAATACACAAACCAAAGGTATGGAGGGAATCAGTAACACACCAGGAGTAATCTAAACTCAAAATATCAACAAACCATAGCCTATATGGAGTTATGCCATTAACAGTCGAGCAAGAGCTCGTTCTCGGTGGTTACCTGGTTTTGCAATGAAACGAAGCGCTGCTTGGTTCTAAGGATTCCTTGGGGTGTCACGAAGCTCGAAGGATCCATCTGAAGCTTTGGTTTCGTGCCGTTCGTCGTGGTCGAGCCCTCGAAGCTCTCGGCACCTCCCTCCCTTGGCTCCTGTAATGGCCGTCCGGAACTCTCTCCTTCTCTCTCGCTCTCTCTCTCTCTCTCTCTCTCTCTCTCTCTCTCTCTCTCTCTCTCTCTCTCTCTCTCTCTCTCTCTCTCTCTCTCTCTCTCTCTCTCTCTCTCTCTCTCTGTGATCTTGGTTTGGCTCATCCGCTCAGGTGTGGAGCCATCGAAAATGAATGGGGATGGAGCTCGGCGGTGCGAATCACGTTGACACCCTGTTCGCAGACTCCCGCGGGACTAAGGGTGGCGCGACAGAAAAAAGGTAGTTCGGGGAAGGTGTGGCGGCGTCGAGGTGGAAGCTTGGTGGCAGCTGAGCAGCAAAAAAAAAAAAACCACGGGATGAGATAGAGGTGTCTTCCTTCAGTGATCGTCCTCCTGCCTTCCTCTCTCTTTTTTTTTTTGACAACCGAATGAAGAAGAAAAAGAAGACTAGGAGAGGGAGGAGACAAGATTGGTGGGCTCTGTCTTCCACCATCATTCCTCTTTTTTATTTTTTCCTTTTCCACTCACTCTCTCTTTTCTTTTCCTTTTCCCTTCATTGGTTCAGCCACCAGAGAAAAAGTTGTGGATTCCTCTTCCACTTCTCATTGTCCCGCACCACTCTGGTGCTCTCCATTTGTCCATCTTCTTTTCCCTTCATCTCAGTGCTCTCTCTTAAAATAATCGCGCCGCTCCCTCCCTTACTCTTGGTCGGCCAAATGGTGCCACTCCCCTCTCTCACTAGTGGTGCCGCTTGCATTGCTTGTGCATGAAGAAGAAGAACAGAGCGAAAGCTTCTATTGTGGATTTAGTCAACTGGGTCAAGCGACCTGATCTAGTTGACCCAGTTCAATAATTTTCTTCAAATTTCGCGCCCAAATGAGCAAATTAGCACGTAATTGAACAAAACTGAAATGCAAGGCGGTCAAATTGAATGTCAAGACTCTAAAAATGCAAATATTTTAAATTTTTAGCCAAATTTAACTCTATGCGTAATAAAGGAACACATGTCATTGAACTTAAATTTTGACTTTTTCTAAGGTCAAAATGAAGAGGAATTTAAAATAAAAATATTAACTATTTTTCTATATTTTTGTGACCTCGAATTCTATTTTTCTTTATTTTTCATGCATTTTTCTATTTTTGAAAAATATTTAAAAAATATAAAAAATATGAAAAATTATTTTTTTGTCAAAAATGGTTCCCTAAGCTTGGCCAAGGCTACCAAAGTAAATTTGATTCGTATGACAATTTATTCATAACTAATTCGATTCACCAATTGATCGTACGCATGTCTCTAGCTTATCGCTCACTTGCGATCAAATAATATCAACCACAAGGTCAAACAATCAAATCTCAAGTAGCAAATAATCGAATCTCACACAGTCAATCATGGCTACTTAACCAGTTAGGGCCATTTAGCCTAAACAAACTCTTTAAGCTAACCGACATTAATCGCACTACCTAAACATCCCAAGATTCAAATCAAACTAATTCCGAACGCAATTAGCGACTTAACCAAGGACTAGAGGTCAATAACGGTCTTCGTGCGCACTTGGGATCCTTAGCGAGATTCGACGAGCAACAAACGTCAATTCAACCCAATCGAGGCTATGACTCGATGTCAAGACCTAATAGAAGAGCAACTTGGTGACGGTCTAAGGAGGTCTAGGGAGGTCCACAGGATGTAGGAATGGCAATAGTAGGTCCTCGAGAACCAGCAACAAAATTGGTTCCTTAAATCGAAATCGAAAGAGGCGGTCGGATGGGAAGGTGTATAGTTTCAATTGAGAGCATTGTTCAGGGGCCGTCCAGTGGTATACAGTGCCCGAGAAAGGTTGACGGAAGTCTGTGGAAGTCGTGGGGTGGTGTCGGGACCGTTTGCAACAAGAACAAGGCAGCAATAGCTGCTCGGGCCGGTCGGACGAAACAGGGGAGCAGTCTGCTCCCCGAGGCTGTTCTAGCTTGTTCCGGTACTGTGACACCCGAATTTCGACCCTCTTCGAGGCTATTGACATAGAATGGGGTCTCGAAATCGAATATTGGATAATGAAGAATTCCCACAATTGGAAGGAATTGGACGTCCCCTCATCGAAGATAATTAATATTAGAAAAGTGAATTTTTGGATTGTAAGTGTGTAATTACCATTTTGCCCCTAAAGGGACTTTCTTGTCTTAAGAACATCCAAGGGAAATTTAGTCATTTGTCAATCCCCCTTAAGTGGCAGAAAATTTGAGGGCAAAGAAGTCATTTGGGACTAAGATTAGCCATTAATGGTGGTCAAGTCCCAACTATCATTCCCCTTTCTATGACCATGAGGATCAAGAAAAGCCTCTCTCTCTCTCTCTCTCTCTCTCTCTCTCTCTCTCTCTCTCTCTCTCCTTTCATTTTCGGCCGAGCTCCCATCTCCTCTTTACCTCTCTCTCATTTTTTCTCTTGTTCTCTCTCTTTCTCTCTCACGTTCAGTCCCGTCGCCACTCATTGTTCTGACCATAACTTCGTCGTCCGACATCAAATGGAGGCGAGCTACCCACCATTGAAATTTTATTCTCTTGTCATTCCAATAAGGTATTATGGGCCCAAATCTACCCAACCGTTTGTCTCGTAGAGCTGTTTGAAGGAGCAAAGGTCAGACTGTGGGATTTTCGAGCTCTTTTCGCTCCAATCTTTGGTAAGGCTCTCCTTGAACCTAGTTAAGACATTTAACAACATGTATTTGAGATTTGGTTGGATTATTGAAGGATTTTTATGGATGAATCTCTAGGAGTTTCAAGAGAACAGAATCTGTCCCCGTCGAACCAGACTTGGAACCGTGGATCCTTGAGAAACTTTGAGACGTTGCCTTACTTGAAAATCGCCGGTGAGCGATGCTAGAACCTAGATCTAAGTGTTATTTAGCTTGTGGTCAAATTTGGTATGGTTTAGAGATGCTTTGATGGCTAAACCTTGGCTTGCACCGCACATGGACAGAATCTGTCCTCGCCGATCGGTTTGGAATCGCAACACTTTTGAGGAACTTCGAGGTGTCGCCTTGCTTGAAAATTGTTGGTAAGACCCTCTAAGACATAGAACTATGTGATAGCAAGGAGTATGTGGATTAGAATCGAATTTAGATAAGGTTTAATGGCTGATTTTGTGTGAAATCTTCTAGGAGCCAGTTCTGCCCTGCACCGGTCGAATTGGAGGCTGAAGCTTGTGGCTGTTTTTGACGGATTTTGCTAGCTTGATTAGTGTGGTAAGTTGATCCTAACCCTCTATTAGGATGTTAGGTTACTATGATACAAGTTTGAGGCTTGAATTGATGGTCTTTGGGTGTCAAATGTGCTTGAGATTGTTAATGCCGATTGTGATTGTATTGACTGAGTCTTACTTGCTTGCCTTGGGATGATATTGTGCAACTCTTGACTAAAAATGCTATGTGGATGTTCGGTTGACATGTGCTCTTGAATGGCCGTGTAGCATTTGGTCCTTTGAGTGTCAAATATGTGACATCTATGCTTGATTTGGCAATGGTAGAATTCGATTGTTGGGAAGTGACGAATTGAGACCAAGAATGACTTGTTCGATTGATTTCCCTTGTTGTGAAAATTGTACCATGCATTATGTGAGTTTGGCCATGATTGTTTCTCTTGGAAAAAGGCTAGTTACTTGTCTAATCGAGTTATACTCGATCATGAAGTTATTTTAAAGATGAGATATGGCTAGTAATCCGAATGTGAAAGGATGAGGCTTAAGAGCCGCTTGTGATTATTGAATGATGAGAAGCACAGTTTATGATAGCTAGCTTTAATTGATTGAATCATGAGTACGTGTGCACGTGATGCCTTGATGTGTTAAACGCGGGGTTTAGATTATCCTGATGCGTTATTATGCAGGATATTATACATGGCCAAGTAAGGATGACTAACCTGATGCGTTATTACGCGGGTAGTATCCTACCTTGATGCGTTATCACGCGGGCGATTAAGAAACATGACCTGAGGCGTTATTATGCGGGTCCTGGAAAAATGTATATGTTGACCTGAGGCGTTATGATGCGGGCTTTGCCAAATATGTTATAGTAGCGTGATGCGTGTTATGCGGGCAACTGAGAAGTACAACCTGAAGTGTTATGACGCGGGTCCTATTTAGTACTTTATGATAGCCTGATGCGTTATGACGTGGGCCTGGATGTTGATATATTTGATGAAAATACCTCATAAGAGCAAATGACGGATTAAATGGCCTAAAGAGTTATTACGCGAGCCTTGCCATTGAAAATTAGGGATATATGATGAGAAATGCCTCATGAGTTGAAAATGGCCCATGAAGGGCATTAAAGAAAGGATGTGTTTTCTAGAAATTCATTTGGAAGTTTGCCTCATGTTTTGAAATGGCGTCACGTGCTTTCCCTTGAATGAAAACTCTACCATTGTACGAAGCTCAGATTTTATCATGATTTATGACTGAGTCGAGTTAATTTGAAACACTGAGATGCCATGTTTTCTTGACGACTCTATGTTTTTGCAATGCCAAGGCTTTTTATCTAAAATATCCTTTTTCAAAGGTGTTTAGAGGTTTCAACAAAAAAAAAAGGTGTTTAGAGGTACTGACAGCCTAGTTTAGGGTTAGGTTTAGCTTACTGAGATTTATATCTTATCCCGTCGTGGGATTAACATTTTCAGGTCCTAGACGATGGAAACCTGAGTTTGCCAAGGATTGGCAATTGAAGAAGTCTTTGGAGGAAATGAAGATTTACTCTTTTTGTGACGTTAAAGACTGCTTAATGTTTTGGAGTTAAATTGTAACCTCTGGATTATGAAATTGGCGTTAATGAGAAATTTACCTTTTTCTCCTAAGTCATCTTGTATTTTTATGTAATGGAGATGTTTTATCGCTTTTGCATGCATATATCATTTAGAAGTTTTGAAGTCGTTGGCGGAGGGATCCTGGGTATCATCGAAGTGTAGACGGCCATTGAGGGATGCTCGCGTGCCCGCCGGGCTCGAGGTGGGACAGGTACCGTGCGATGGCTAAAGGTAATCCGTAGCATCTAGGGACGATAGGTGGAGGTTTTGAGAGGCTGGTGGTAGTCGCAGATGGGCGGAAGAAGGTGCTGGAGTGGTGAACAACAAGCTTAAGGCTGAACCGAAGAAGAACAGATCAAGTACCCACCGATCAGCCTCTGTTCAGCATGAATTCGTGAATATAGAAGGGTTTCTTTGACAAACAGCCTTCAGATATGAGTTTCCCTTGATCTTACGGTCGCGTAGGAGAAAGCAGAGCTCGATTTGGCCTCCGAACGCGAGAAAGATTATATAGAGAGTGAGGTAGGTCGGTTTTTGGGGTCTAAGGGAATAAGATAAGGTTGGTCGTCCTTCTTTGACCTCTAGGGTGTTATAAGGATGGGGTGGGGATCCACCTTATTACTTGCTTGATGGGGACCTAGGGGCATTTTTGTCATTTCCTAAATCAGTCGGGGTGGATTAGTCATTGTGCACTCCAAGGGTAATTTGGGTAATTAGCAATTCTACGGAGGGTATTCTTATCCAAACTCAAGTTGGTTTGACTTGAACAAGGATTAGGGTTAGGAATTCCAATCCTAAGGTACGACGATCGATCGATGGAAACCTAAACTAATTCGATCGACGTTCCAAGGAAACTTCCAATTTTCATCTCCTAATCTTCGGGGATTCAATCTGAGGCAGCAAACTGGAATCCACAGGCAATCCATAAGCTATATTTTATTACCAAACAAAGGTCAGATTTCTAGGGCGTCATACCCACACCATGTGCCGACGAATTCTTAGTGACTAAATTAAATTATATCCCTAGGGATCAAAATGCAAATATGCAAAAGTTAGGGGATTATTTTGTAAATAGACTGAAATTGTGAAACCCTAAGTTTTTCTATTTAAGCACACTTTGGCTTCATAATTCTAGGTGGGCATTCAGAAATTTAGAACACACCTGAAAAAAACACTTGAGAGAGAGAGAGAGAGAGAGAGAGAGAGAGAGAGAGAGAGAGAGAGAGAGAGAGAGAGAGAGGAGAGCTCCTCGGCCGAACCGTCTCATGACCGTAGAACCACCGGAGAAGTCCATCACCAATAGCCGAGCCAACAGGGTTGCTACCATCACAACTCGAGGCGATCATCCTTGCGATTCTGGTATATATCCCTGTTGTTTCTCAAGGATAACATCATCGGTGCCCTCTCGCCAGTCGCCAAGCCACGTCAACAGCGAAGCCCTAAGCCCCGCTGCTTTTGGCTGTGAGTTGTCCACACCGCGAAATTGCACCCGGAGACCCATCGACACCACTAGCTGAGAGGCCATCCCGCGAGTTACCCAACCCGCCGCGAACCGTCGTCCATTGTGATTTCGTGATCCGCCATCCTTTGGTTCAAATTTGGAAAGCTGTCTGCAATATTAGGTAACATCATAATCCCAAGAATATTAAATTTGTTGCCTAATTTGAATATTGCATATATATATATATTGCTAGATATAAAGTCACATAATTAGTCATTTAGCCTGTAACCAAGTTTTTTTCCAATTATCTAGATTTTATAAGATTGTGGATAAATTAGGAATTTTAATCCAAGAGAGGTCGGGTTACCTGTCTTGATTACCACAATCTTTAATTTGCATATTTGAATTGATATTATGCCGGTTGCGGGTGATTTTAAATCTTTGGCAGAATTGATTGCATGATTTAAAATTTAATAACGTTTAATCATGTAGATTAGATTACATTTTAGATAATTCCTTCTTACATTAGAAAATTGCATGTTTAGGATAATTATTGCATTTTTAGAATTAACCTACTTGTTGGGTTAATTTTCATACATAACTTAGGCTAAATAATGTAATTATTGAATAGTCTAATTAGGACATTGGATTTTGAAAATTTAAAAAGAAAATCATTCTTGGGGTGTCATATATATTGCATGTTAGGATATACCGTAACAAAATTCGTATATTAGTTTAATTTAATTGCATGCCATCTAGAATAGTCATGTAGTTAATTAAATTAATTTCATATGCATTAGCCTAGAATAGCTTGCATTTAATTCATGTTATTGCATTGGAATTAGAAATTCATGCATCACATTTAGTTAGTCTTTTTCCTTTAAAAAGAGAAAATCATAAATAGAGAATAATTGTTTTATTTAACTAACCGCGCATCCGCATAATGGCCTTTATTAGTGACTTAAGTTAAAAACCAAATGAAGTTGCCTAACAAATATTTTCATAAAAAATGAATTGGTACCGAAAGGGTGTTAGAAAATCTAGCATAACCAAGTGCCCAAATCTATTATCTCTAATTTGTAGAAGTAATTTAGCTCTCCCACTAATTCTCAAATAAATGGCGTCTTCTTCAATGTACACATAATTTTTAGAAAATTTCCCTTGATTACCTATAATACTAGTAATCTTATAATCAATGATTTTCCTTCAGTATTCATAAGTTACTATCCTTTTAAAATCATCTTGCCATTAACAATTTTTTCCCTTTTGGATACATACACCAAGATTATATTCCTGTAGAATTACTGGACTGGACTGTAGTAATTCCACCACCACATTAGTGATGTCGTGAAAATTTTAATAGGGTGTACAAGTCTGTGGTAGGACTAGGTGATAGAAAGATTGATATGCAAAAATAAAAGTCGAAGACTAAAAAAAAAAAAGAAAACGCACGAACTTAGAAAACAATTAAACTGAACCCCGTAATAAGTTAAACTCTCTCTGCCAATACAGAATTTCAGTTGAATTTTGAAGAGATTCATTAGAACTTGCACTGGTCATCAAGAGGCTTCTTTAGAGTAGCTATCCACTACTGCAGTAACAATTTAAATTAATTGAACTTCAGACAGCGTCAATCTATTTTTATTACATAACATGGAGTTTTGTTGGAAGCTAACTAAAATCTGGGTATCATATGGGTAATGCAAATGTTCAGATTCAGAACACAATAAGAATCTGTAAGTCTTGTGTAATTTTCAGATCCTGAACAGAGTATATGAAGCCACATATAAAAGTGAGGGATTCTTGGAGAGCATTGATCATTCTGGATTTCTCTAGGAGAATTTCCTATGTTTGAGATATTTTGATAATTACATTAATTCTCCGTATCTCTCAAAATGGCAATGTATATCTCCCTTTAATTCGGTATATCTTGATTGATATGTCATCTTAATAATGATCTAATAAACGTATTCTTCTTTAATGAAATTGTACAGAAAATTTCACAATTCTCTATTTTGCTTAATTATGCTTTTGAATTCTTTATGTTCTAGACTTCTAGTAGCTCACCCATCATCACTTTCTTTTTGCCCTCTTTCATTAGAAATGACTAGCAGGGCAAGCATGTTTTTATGGCTACTTGTATTGTCTACCGTGACTAGCTTTGTGAAGTCGGAATCGGAAGGACGCCAGACATACATCATCCACATGGACCATTCACAGAAACCAGCATCTTTTCCGACCCATGAGACTTGGTACCGTGCCATTGTGGACTCGGACAAGTTTCTCTATTCGTACAACCATGTCATGCACGGTTTTAGCGCCAGGCTCACGCCGTCAGAGCTAGCCAAGATTGAAAAATCTCCAGCTCATCGAGCAACAATTGAAGAGTCCTTTGGGAAGCTGTTCACAACCCACAGCAGCAAGTTCCTCGGCCTAGAGCACAGCTCTGGACTATGGCCGGCCAGCTCGCATGGAGAAGGTGTCATCATTGGAATACTTGACAGTGGAATATGGCCGGAGAGCGCCAGCTTCAGCGACAAGGGGATGCCGCCGGTGCCTCCAAGATGGAAAGGCGAGTGCGAGAACGGCACTGCCTTCAGCCCATCTAACTGCAATAGAAAGCTCATCGGAGCTCGGTCTTTTAGCAAGGGCCTTGCAGCTGCAGGATTTAACATATCCGAGGATGACTACGACTCTGCAAGAGATGCCGAAGGCCACGGCACACACACATCGTCCACCGCTGCAGGGGCCCCTGTACTTGGGGTAAGTCATTTCGGATATGCAAGCGGGATAGCTAGAGGAATAGCACCGGCAGCTCATGTTGCGATGTACAAAGTTTTGTGGGCTTATTACACATACGAGTCTGCATCAACCGATGTGCTTGCTGGAATGGATCAAGCAATTGCCGACGGAGTAGATGTCATGTCTTTATCTATCGGCCTCTCAGTCACACCATACTTCAACGATGTCATTGCCATAGCATCTTTGTCAGCGATTGAGAAGGGTATCATCGTTGTCTGCTCAGCTGGAAATGGGTGGTTCTATAACTCCACTTCTAACGGAGCACCCTGGATCATGACAGTAGGAGCAGGAACTGTTGATCGAAGCTTTGTCGCGACTTCGACCCTGGGAAATGGGTTAACTATAGAGGGTACGTCGTACTTCCCTGGGAGCGTATACATTCCTTATGCACAAGTATATTATGGCAAGGACAACCCCGACAAAGCGAAATGCGGCTGGTCAGCACTCGTCCCAAAAGAAATTGCTGATAAGGTTGTTTTCTGTGAAAGAGACAATGAGTCGTCTCTACATAATCAGGTCTATGAACTCACAATGAAAGGAGCCTACGCGGCAATTCTCTTGGATGATGGGTCACGTTTGGATCCTATGATTTTCTCCATCCCCGCTGTAGTCATACCGACTTCTTCAGGAACTCCAATAAGGGACTACCTGACAAGACAAAACAATGCAACTGTGAGTATGAGGTTCTTGCAGACCAAGTTGGGCACAACCCCAGCACCTCAAGTTGCTGGTTTCTCTTCGAGAGGGCCAGATCCGATCAATCCAAGCATCTTGAAACCGGATATTCTTGCTCCAGGAGTGGATATACTAGCTGCAGTTGCGCCAAAAATGCCTTTTGGAAAAATTGGGCCCTACAATCTTGTGACCGATTACGCAATTTCCTCGGGCACCTCTATGGCAGCACCACATATTGCCGGGGTCGCAGCTTTGCTGAAGGCGGTGCACAAAGATTGGAGCCCAGCTGCCATCAAATCGGCAATGATGACTACAGCATACACCATGGATAACACCGGGAATACCTTGAAAGATCAAAGGGGGGGACAAGCTGCCACCCCTCTAGATTTCGGAGCAGGTCATATCAATCCTAACAAAGCGCTTGACCCCGGACTTATATATGACCTGAACTTGCAAGATTATATCGAATTCCTTTGCAGCTTGGGATATACCGAGAAGCAGATGAGTGCCGTCATCAGGAGAGGTCGGTGGAATTGCAGCCAAAGTGATGGTGACCTGAACTACCCTTCTTTCATCGCCCTATTTTCGAACAAAACCAGCTCGACCAAAGTTAAGAGCTTCAAAAGGGTGGTGACGAATGTGGGAGAAGATTCTTCTGTTTTCCAAGCAATTGTGGCAAGTCCGAAGGAAATGAAAATCACAGTACAGCCTAGCAATCTCACATTCACTCATAAGTATGAGAAGCAAAGTTTTTATCTGACTGTAGAAGTCGTTGAGAGTGCTCCGAGAGTGACTTATGGTTACCTCAAATGGATTGATCAACACAATCATGTCGTATCGAGCCCCATTGTGGCTATTCCGTACTAGCATATTCAGATTACTGGGCTGCCTGTCGTGCTCACTGCTCATCCATGTCTTGAGCATTGTATTAGATAAATCTAATTAATAAAGAGGTCATTCCCTGTGCAGATTAGCAGACTTGGATTTGAGTTTCCTTTCTTTGAAATGATCTTGTAGTTTTACAAGCCATAGCTTTCAGAACACAATCATTGGTACTTCGTCATCTTCGCTCCTATATACTCGATTCAATTACCTTTCTCTTGATGGAGTTGCTCTATTTGGATTATGCTGTTTAGGATCCAATTTTTCTATCCGTTTCTCACGTGACCACGTAACTTCTTTACAAGGATCAGAAGTATGGGCTATTTGCAGCTTTCTAAGCGTGTGGAATGCTGGGTAAAGGAGCTGCCTCTAAAGAACATGTAAGCCTTGTAATTTACCATCTATTGATAGATCTGCACATCATTGTTTTTTCTTACATATTTCTTCACTACATTGCAGACATTTTCTGTTTGCAAATGCCACAGTTTCTTTCAAACATATAATATCCACTTTTCCAGTTTTCTGTTTATAATTGTCTCCTCTTTTAAACTTCTTAGGAACTCATATCTCTTTACCTCCCAAATTGTTTTAACTAATATCTGTGCTGGATTATATGCTGGAGGTATGAACTTGGTGCCCTTGTTTCCTATCTTGATGCAGTGTCCAGATCGTCATTTCAATTAAAAAAAAAGGTTGCAGAAGCCGTTGGTAGATTCTATTTCTACTGGCTTGACTATTTGTTAAATTTTATGTCTCGAGTTTTGAAATTTACGAAGATAGAAACTCTTGAAATATGCAAGATTTGATCGAGTTGGTTTCGTGGCTCACTTGGTTTACTATGCGGGACTTCACTACAAAAAAACAGCGATTTAGCCACGAGCATTTAGCCACGAGATCATTTTCGTCGCTAATTTGTGACTAAAATAGCAACGACAAGGAAGTTCGTCGCTATTCGCGAAGAAAATAGTGACAAAAAAATTCCTCACAAATTTTGTGACGATTTTTGTGACGAAAAAATATTTGTAGCTAATTAGCGACGAAATTAGCGACGAACAAGAAATTCGTAGCTAATTAGCAACAAAATTAACGACAAACAAGACATTTGTAGATAAATTAGCGACGAAAAATTAATTTCGTCGCTAAATTGAGATGAACTTAGCGACGAAGAACAATCCGTCGCTAATTTAGTGACGGATATACAATTTCGTCGCTAAATGACCAGAAATTTTAAAAAAAGAAATAATTTCGTGACGAGAATCATTATTCGTAGCTAAATTGGCCACAAATAATGTTATTCGTGACTAATTTTTTTTTTAAATTTTTATTTGGTTTTTGGTCAATTCAGCGACGACTAAGACCGTTTGTTTAGCGACGACAATTAGTGTTTGTCGCTAAATTTTATTTATTAATTTTTTTTTTGGTTTTTTGCTCAACTTAGCGACGAACAGTGTTGTTCGCTAATTTAGTGTTTCTTTCGTATTTAATTTTGTATTTGTTTTTTTGGCAAATTTAGCGACGAATAGTGTTGTTCGTCGATAATTTGAGGAAAAATAAAATAAAAAGAATTGATTAGCGACGAAATTATCGTTTTGTCGCAAAAATATTTTTTTTTAAAAGTATAATTAGCGACGAAAGAAGTCTTTCGTCGCTAAATATTATTTTTTATTTAAATTAATTTAGCGACGAAATGTCAATTTTGTCGTTAATTAGTTCTTTTTTTTTAATTTTCTTTTATCAATTGCTACAAGCTTCATGAATCTTATGTAATTTTTCTATAGCGACGAAAACAATTGTTCGTCGCTAATTGCTATCCTTAATTTATATTTTTTTTCAAGTTTTATTAGGACCCGTTTTTATAATTATTACATATATAAAGTTGTGAACAAACAAAAAATGGAGATCAACTCTTTTGATAAAATATAACTTAGAAAAAAAAATCATCTTTGATGAGATACTAAATAGATCAGTAGAGTAAGGATCTATTCGAAAATGATTTACTTTGCATATATAATATTTGATCACCAAAAATATATATTGTAATTGTGTGATACACGAAAATAAAATCGATCGGTTCTTTCTTCTAATTTTGAAAGATAGATAAGATACTATAAGCGAATAAGAGATGTTCTAAATCAATTAATAAAGATTTCAAAAACATTAGAATGATCAGTTTTTTAGCAAGGTACGAAATGTATCATAAAATATTCAAATGTGATTCTATAAGATCTAGTTTCATTCAATATTAGTAATGAGGGTTCAATATATCACATGTTAATCAACCAAAGAAATGTTCAATAATAACTAAAAGAAAGATCGATTATTTGGAATCTTTGCTCTATTCAAACGGTGAATGATATAAATAAGAAACGCTTATGATACGTCATTTAGCTTAGCTTATTTATGTTATTTCTTTGATTATATTATTTTATATTAATCTACATTAATTCTTTTTAAAAGAAAATGAAAATAGAGAGAATATTTTTTTTGAAATTTAAAAATGAATATATTATTCATTAAGTAAAGATTACATTAATAAGCATAAATGAAGAGCAATCAATTTATTTATTTTTATTATCCTTGTTCCTGAATTAAAAAGAATTCATTTTGTTCCTAGATAGCTTCTTTGAAAAGGGTTTATGCTTCTTCAGTGAATGCTTTAAAGAATATATAATTTCTTGGAATTAAGGTTTATTACCGTTATCCTTATTCTTGAATTAGAAAGCATTCATTATGTTTCATTATTTATGTGTAATCATTATTACACATTATACCACATCTTTTGCCTTGTTGGTTGTCGCGTGGATGAAGTATTTCGGTGATCGCGGGTTCCATTCCCATCTTGTTTCATCATATTCATTTTGTTTCGTTGCTAATTTAATGAATTCTTTTGAATTATATAGGATATGTATTTTCTTGCTAATTTTAAGAAGCTTCACATTTTTGATTCATCACTCAAAAGTAGAGAAAAAAATGAGATTTGGTTCGTGATGCGGAGAGTTGGCCGGGGGCAACGCGGCCAACTCTCTTTTCGTCGGCTAGGGTTTATTTTGATGTATCTAATTAATTTAGCTAATTATTTAATTTTATTTTTTATTTTGTTTTTAGTGACAAACATCTCTTTTCGTCGCTAATTTTCAATTTCGAGCGGCCTGGGAAAAAAAGCGCCTTTTTTTTAGCAGTGAAATTGAAAATTAGCAACGAGGTTCGAAGGTTGTCGCTGGTTTAGCGACGACCTTCAACGCCCCCGGCCCAACTTGGAGGTCACGAACCAAATCTTTATAGGGGGGGTTCGATCTTAATAGGGGTGCGAATAGATTTATGGGGGTTCGGGGGCAACGCCCCAGATTTTTTTTTTTTGCTCTATTTATGCTGCGGCTAGGGTTTATTTTGATGTATCTAATTAATTTAGCGAATTATTTAATTTAATTTTTTATTTTTTTTAGTGACGAACATCTCTTTTCGTCGATAAATTAGCGACGACATTCGAAGGTCGTCGCTAATTTTCAATTTCGAGCGGCCGCGAAAAAAAGCACCTTTTTTTTAGCAGTGAAATTGAAAATTAGCGACGAGGTTCGAAGGTTGTCGCAAGGTTGTCGCTAAACCAGCGACGGCTTAGCGACGATTTAGCGACGACCTTCGAAGGTCGTCGCTAATTTTCAATTTCGCCGAGTAAAAAAAAAAGGCGCTTTTTTTCCCGGGGCCGCTCGTCTATAAATTAGCTTCCCCGGCCGCTCTTGTCACTCCCTCTCTCGTCATTCCACTTGCCACTCCCTCTCTTTTCTGTGACATTCTAAATTTCCTGCCATTTTGAGGCTGTTGAATGTGAATGTACCTTACGATGTATTTCAGTTTTGTCTCGCTCAGATCTGATCAATCTTGAGTAAACTGACCAAAAGGGAAAGGCTAACGCATAACAAGGTACGTGGACCTAGGAAACTCGAAAAAGGAAGTGACGCTTTGACCATAAGGATTGTCGAGGGAACATTTCGAGCCAATGAGGCCGATCAGATAAAGATTAAGGAATACAATGCTAGCGTTATACGATTGGATCGCGGGTGAAGCCGCTTAACCAATGTATAATTTGCAAATTTTCCTAAATCGAACTTTGACGATCGAAGCCGTCGGAACTAGCGATAAACCCTCGCAATTACATGACAACCAAAGCTGTCATAACTTGAGTTATCCTCAGTGTGATGAGAATCACAGAGTCGATACGTATGGTGTTTGCAAAAGCCGCCCGTTAGTTCGAGACAAACTGGAATTTCGATCGATGGACGAATGATCATGAAATGGAAGCTCAAAATAGGCAATTGGAAATAGAGAATTCCAATTCCGAGTAGGAATTTGACAATGTCTCGCTTAATGGTAATTTCGAATTGGAAAAGTGAAGTTTGGACTGAAAGTGCGAAAAGACCGTTTTGCCCCTAGACCATTTACCCTTGCCTTAAGACTTCATGAAGGACAAAATGGACAATTCCTCTCCCTATCTATGGCTTCTGAAAATGAGAAGAAAAATTGGTCAAAGGAAGTCAAAGAAGGTTGGATAATTATTGAGAAGAAGACAAGTGTCAAGCTCTTGTGGTTTGTCATTTATTAATCACTTTTAACCTACCATTCAAAGTGAGTTGACCAAGGTTTGAGCTAAGTTGGTCTTCTTCTTCCTCTCTCTCATAATTCACGACCACTTTCCTTCCTTCTTCCCCCATTTGTGTTTTCTTCTCTCTCGCCCGCCAGCTCGCGGCCAGCACAGATCTGTCACACTGTTTTGGTCATAACTCCGTCGTCCGACATCAGAATGAGGTGATTCTTTCTCCATTAGAAAGCTTATTGTCTTTTCTTTCAATAGACATATTATAAGCTCGTTTTGACCCAGTAGATCTTTCCGTAGATCCGTTTGCGTAGACGAAGGTCAGATTCGGAGTGAACCTGGGCGTGAGCTCCTTTGGACAGACTTTGGGAGCTTGCCTTGCTTCCAAATTAAGGTGAGACCTTCTTAAGACATAGTATTAAGGTTGAGTAAGTTTGGTTTGAAGATTGGTTGATGATAGCTGGGTTTTAATGGTGGAATTTGGATGATTTCATCTAGGACAGAATCTGTCCTCTTCGACGGGTCTGGGAACCGAGCGTCTTTGAAGGCCGTAGAAGTATCGCCTTGCCCCAAAACTTGTTGGTAAGACACCATAAGACATGATATTACATGTTAGCAAAGGATAGATGAGTTATATTGGAGTTTTGATGGTCGGTTTATATGGAAATATTTTGGAACAGAATCTGCCCGGCACTGAACAGTGTAGGATCCGAAGTTTGTTGCGGTTCTTGGAGGAGTTTATTGGCTTATTTAGCTGGGTAAGTTGATTCTAAGCCTTTGTTAGGATGTTGGGTTACTAAAGGGTGGGTCTTTGGTGAAATTGAAAGGATTATAAAGGTAGTTTTAGTGAGAAAAACGTGAGAGACCCGAGAGGTGTCCAAATCCCGTTTTCTGCGCACACCGATTTTAAAACGGCCCGTTCTAATTCATCCGATGTCCAAATTGAGCACCGTTTTCGCCCACACGACCACAAGATCTTGAAGTTTAGTATCATGAAATTCTTTTTCCCAAAAATGCAGTAGAAATATTTCAGTTTTCATGAGAATGAACCTGGTCATGGTGGGTAGTCATGTGGATTTGGGTCATTGATGACTTTTCTTGATTGAATGTTCCCTAAACATGCCAAGGGAGTGTCTAGTTGATGCTGTGATTGTTTGATGATGAAATGCTATGTGAGAAAATGGGCATGTGATGATTAATTGGGATTCAATCGAGGGCTTTAATGCTCGGTGTCGCAATTGGTGTCGGATGATGCATGGTGTAACGATATGCATGTGTATGATGGCCGAATGGCTTGTTTTAAATGGTGAACCTGATGTTCTTAAATGCGTGCCTTGAGTGGCGATGGCATGATTTTTGCTTGTGATTGTGAAATTGGGATTAATGAAAAGGTTCACAATGATGTTTTATGGCCAATGCATTGAGCCGGGGAGGGAGTTACTCCCATTGACCTGACGAGGTCGTGCGGCTAGAGAGTCCTACCTTGACCGAATCATCTCGAAGGCTGTAAGAATCGAGAGTCAGGTAGTGACCGAATCATCTCTAGGTCCGGACGCGAGAGTCCTATAGTCGACCGAATCATCTCGATGGTGCGGAGTGTCGAGAGTCGCTATAGAGACCGAATCATCTCGCAGCGAGAGTCATGATGACCGAATCATCTCGATAAGACGTCGAGAGTCATATGATTGATCGAATCATCTCGCGGCCCAAGTGGGGCGGCCCTTGATGGGCGTAAAGAAGATAAAAGACTGAAAGATGATTCTTGATATGTTTCCGAGTCTGTATGCTTAAATTGGCTGGAATGCCTGGGATGCCTAGAGTGCATGGAATATTTATTATGCCTGTATGGCTTGAGAAACTCATATTGAAAAGTGAAAGTATGAAAGAAATGAAACTGGTGCCTGATATGACTGAGTTGTTTTATTATGCCAATTGCTTGAGTGTCATGTGTGAAAATCATTTTGCCCAAAACTTGCATATTTTCAAACGTGCCTGGCGGTACCAATAGCCTAGCTTAGGGTTAGGGTTTACTTACTGAGATTATTATCTCACCCCGTCGTGGGACCAACATTTCAAACCCAAAGCCTTGAAGAATGCCCAGGAGGTGATGAAGAAGGAAAAAGGAGGAAGAAGAAGACGAGTTTGTCAAGTTTTTGAATTTCTTTTTGGAAGTTTCTTTTGTAGTCCCATAGTGCCTTCCTCTGAACCCTTATGTCTTTTGATGTACTAGACCTTTTTAACTGTAAGACGATGTGTGTTGTTTGTTTGTTTTTAAATCCTAGGTCACCTTATGTTTGTTATTATGTCTGGGATTTTATTTTCGTTTCCGCATGTGCTTCTCATATCACACTCTGAAAGTATAGTCGTCGGATCCTGGGTTATCTTATTTGTATTGACGGCTGTGTGGGATGTTGGCGTGCCCGCCGGGGTCGAGGCGTGACATCCCCGTTTAAGTGGTATCAGAGCGAGGTTAGTTCGATCTAATCTTTCGATGTCTGGAGTGATAAGGAGTGGTGACTATAGGATGGTTAGGTAGTGAGACTCTAGGGGGATTCACTAGAGTTAGGCACGAAATGCATGACATATGAATTGGCGCTTATGATTGGCATTGTGTTCAGGCATGACTGGTTGTGATATGTTGATATGCTTGAAAGCTGGTTGCGATTTTGCTAATACGCAGATGCGTCTAGACCTGAGGTATGAGTGAAATCTCCCTGTTGTGATGCCTCTGATTGTTTGAGTTGTGATGAATGGCTTGCTATGATTATTGGGGTGATGAGTAGCCTGGAGTTGTTAGACTTAAGTGAGTCACTTAGGTCTCTAATTCCTGAGTGGATTTGTAGTGGTCCAGGTGTTGTGAAAACTAGCGAGATGAGCTACCGAGGTAGAAACACTAGAGGAGCGTCTAGCTCGAGAGCACCAGTGGCCGAGGATCCAAGAGTTGATGGAGTCTTGAGGGCGCTAGAGAAAATTGGAGAGTTAATGGGAAAGGAAGCTCAAGATCGAGCCGCAGCGGCCCTTTGACAGGCCGAAGATAGAGCAGAGATAATAGCTCAAGCTGCTGAAGCTGCAGTGGCAGCTGTGAACCTAGCGAATGAAAATAATGGCCAAGGAATTGGAGGTGGTAATGTGCAAGGCCCTGAGAATCGCGCTATGGGACAGTTGATGGAGCAATTTCTGAAGCTAAAACCATCGAGGTTTGATGGCAGAGGAGACCCTGAGTTAGCTCCTAGATGGATTGAAGAGCTGGAGAAAGCATTTACAGTTTTAGGGTGCACTGAAGCTGAGAAGGTGACCCTAGCGGCTTACCAGCTCCAAGGAACTGCGAATGATTGGTGGAAGGCCACCAAGGGAATGGTTTTTCCTAAAGGAACTGAACCGACGTGGACACCTTTTGCTGAGACTTTTAATGTGAAATATTTCTCTGAAGCTGCCCAAGAACAGAAGTTGGCGGAGTTTCAGAATCTTCGTCAGAATCAAATGACCGTTGATCAATATGAGGCGGAATTTGCAAGGTTGTCGAAGTATGCACCAAGGATGGTGGAGAATCCGTGCGATCGGGCGAGAAGGTTCCGAGATGGATTGAGGCCCGATATTCGCAGCCAGATGATCTCAATGAACTTGAGGGATTATAATGAGATCTATACCAGGAGCCAGATGATTGAAAGAGATATGAGGAATAGAGGAATTTCCTTAGGACCGCGGTTTAATCCAGTCAGAGACAATCGAAATTTGGGCAAAGGTCCTATGGTGAACAATAGGAGGTTTGTTCCCCTAGTTAAGAGGAATATCGTGAAACCTGCTCACCAGAACAACTGGAGTTGTCGCCTTTGTGGACGAAGGCATGGAAGTGGACCATGTCCAAGGCAAATGGGAGGATGTTTCAAATGTGGCAAGATGGGCCATAGGGCAAGGGAATGTGGACAACAAAATGCTGGTCCTCAGTATCAACCGCCACGAGCTCAACAAGGACCACAAGCTGGAGCTGCCCCGCAGGCCAATCAAAATAGGTCGCCGGCTCAAGGAATGGTGTATGCCGTAGCTCGTAGGGAGGCGGAGGAGACGCCTGGCGTGGTCACGGGTAAGATCTCTCTCTGTGATCATGCTGCTTATGCCTTGTTTGACCCTGGAGCGTCGCATTCGTTTGTGTCTGCCCAGTTTGCTGATTTGACTGAAATGAAATTGGAACCACTGGATGTTATCTTGCATGTGACAACACCCTTAATGGATAGAGTGCTTGTTTCACTAGGATGCCGGAATTGTAATATAGTTATCGGAGGTAGTGAAAGACGAATAGATTTGGCTGTGTTGCCCATGTTTGATTTTGATGTCATTATTGGAATGGACTGGCTGAGTAAACAAGGGGCTGTAATGGATTGTGGTAGTAGGGTAATTCGATTTCATCTTGTCGATCGCCCTAGTTTCGAGTTTGTGGGGAGCCGAGGAGGAATCTTGATTCCTTTGGTTTCGTCACTAGAGGTGACTAAGTTAATGAATGAAGGGTGTTAGGCTTACTTAGCCATTGTGGTGGATACGACGATTGAAGAGCCTAAGTTGGAGGAAATAGCCGTAGTATGTGAATTCTCTGATGTGTTTCCGCAAGAGTTGCCTAGTTTACCACCTGAAAGAGAAGTGGAGTTCTCGATTGAATTAGCCCTTGGGACGGAACCAATTTCGAAAGCACCATATAGGATGTCTCTGTTTGAGTTAAAGGAACTAAAGGTACAGATGCAGGAATTACTGGACAAGGGATTTATTCGTCCAAGTGCATCGCCGTGGGGTGCACCTGTGTTGTTTGTGAAGAAAAAAGATGGGTCATTACGTCTGTGCATTGACTATAGGCAACTGAATCAAGTTACTATTAAGAACAAGTATCCATTGCCAAGGATAGATGACTTGTTTGATCAGTTGCAAGGAGCGTCCGTGTTCTCTAAGATTGACTTAAGGACCGGTTATCATCAATTGAGGATCAAAAAGGAGGATATACCGAAAACGGCTTTTAGGACGAGGTATGGACATTACGAGTTTACTGTCATGCCTTTTGGGTTGACTAACGCCCCAGCTGCATTTATGGATTTGATGCATCGAGTATTCAAGGAGTATCTAGATCAATTTGTTATCGTCTTCATTGATGATATTTTGATTTACTCAAGGTGCAATGAGGATCATGAACGACATTTGCGGATTGTCTTACAGACCTTAAGGGAACACTCACTCTATGCTAAATTTAGTAAGTGCGAGTTCTGGTTGAATAAGGTTGCATTTCTTGGTCATGTAGTATCTGAAGAAGGAATCTCTGTGGATCCTTCGAAGATCGAGGCAGTTATGAATTGGCCTAGACCTACAACAGTAACGGAAGTCCGAAGTTTTCTGGGATTAGCAGGTTACTATAGACGCTTTGTAGAGAAATTCTCATCTATAGCTATTCCGTTAACAAGGTTGACTAAGAAAGATACACGGTTTGAATGGACGGACAAATGTGAAAGGAGTTTTCAGGAGCTTAAGCGACGTTTGACGACTGCACCGATACTGACAATTCCGTCTGGTCCTGAAGGATATGAGATTTATAGTGATGCGTCATTGAAAGGACTAGGATGCGTCCTAATGCAACATGGGAAAGTAGTGGCATATGCGTCGCGTCAGTTAAGACCTCATGAGATGAACTACCCGACGCACGATTTGGAATTGGCCACAATTGTTTTTGCGTTAAAGATTTGGAGACATTATTTGTGTGGTGAGAAGTTCCAGATCTATACGGATCACCAGAGCCTAAAGTATTTGTTTTCTCAGAACGAATTAAATATGAGGCAACGTAGGTGGATGGAATTGCTTAAAGATTATGATTGTGATATTCTAAATCACCCTGGAAAGGCTAATAGGGTAGCAGATGCCCTTAGTCGAAAGTCGAGCGTTGCGCATCTGTTGGTCAAGGGATGGTCTGTACTGGAAAGACTGAGAGATTCAGAGTTTAAGTTGGAAGTTTGCTGATTGTCAAGTTTGATGGCAACTTTAAGAGTCGAACCAGAAATACAAGAGAGGATTAAGGCATTGCAATCAACGGACCCTGATATACAGAAGATCTTGGAAATGGATGTGGACAAGAGGAAGTCTGACTTCCAAGTATCTGAAGAAGAAACATTGAAGTTCCAAGGACGACTATGTGTACCCAATGACGAGGAACTTAAGGAAAAGATTTTGTCTGAAGCTCACAGGAGTAATTATAGTATTCATCCGGGTAGCACAAAGATGTACCAGAACTTACGTCAACATTATTGGTGGAATGGGATGAAAGTGGACGTAGCTAAGCACGTGGCTAAGTGTCTAACGTGTCAGCAAGTGAAGGCGCAGCATTGTAAACCTGGTGGTATGCTTCAACCTTTGGAAATTCCCGAATAGAAGTGGGAACATATTACCATGGATTTTGTCATGGGCTTACCAAGGAGTCAAAGAGGTCATGATTCGATTTGGGTGATAGTGGACAGATTGACCAAGTCCGCTCATTTCCTGCCTGTGCGAAAGGATTTCGCGATGGAGAGATATGCTGATTTGTATATGCGACACGTAGTGCGACTTCATGGAGTGCCTGTGACAATAACGTCAGATAGAGACCCTAAGTTTACTGCGAATTTCTGGAAGAGTCTACAGGATGCCATGGGAACGAAATTGCAGTTTAGTACGGCGTATCATCCACAGACCGATGGACAATCTGAGAGGACGATCCAGACGTTAGAGGATATGCTGCGAGCATGTGTTATTGATTTTAAAGGTGGATGGGAGGAGAAACTGCACTTGGTGGAATTTGTATATAATAACAGCTATCAGCAGAGTATCAGAATGGCACCGTTCGAAGTGCTATATGGTAGAGCGTGTAGGACTCCGATATGCTGGGATGAAGTTGGTGAGAGGAGTATGACAGGCCCAGAATTGGTGGAGCAATCAGTTGAGGCTGTTAAGATCATTCGAGAAAGGCTTAAGACGGCCCAGAGTCGCCAGAAAAGCTATTCGGATAAGCGACGAAGGCCTTTGGAATTTCAAGTGGGTGACCATGTCTTTCTCAAAGTGTCACCTATGCGAGGATTATCTCGATTTGGAAAGAAGGGAAAGCTGAGTCCAAGGTACGTAGGTCCATTTGAGATATTAGAAAAGATTGGGACTTTAGCTTATCGTCTTGCCTTGCCGCCAAGCTTATCGCAAGTTCATAATGTGTTTCATGTGTCGATGCTGAGGAAATATGAACCGAACCCGACTCATGCACTGGATCATGAAGTCATCGAAGTGGATGATAAGATATTGTATGTAGAAAGGCCAATACGAGTTGAAGATCGAAACGAGCAAGTCTTGCGGAACAAGACGATTCCACTCGTCAAGGTGATCTGGGAACACCATGGAACGGAAGGCGCTACCTGGGAAAGCGAAGAAGCGATGAGGAGCCAGTACCCCCATTTATTTGAATAGATCTGGGTTATTCCAAATTTCGAGGACGAAATTTTTGTAAGGGGGGAAGAATTGTGACATTCTGAATTTCCTGCCATTTTGAGGCTGTTGAATGTGAATGTACCTTACGATGTATTTCAGTTTTGTCTCGCTCAGATCTGATCAATCTTGAGTAAACTGACCAAAAGGGAAAGGCTAACGCATAACAAGGTACGTGGACCTAGGAAACTCGAAAAAGGAAGTGACGCTTTGACCATAAGGATTGTCGAGGAAACATTTAGAGCCAATGAGGCCGATCAGATAAAGATTAAGGAATACAATGCTAGCGTTATACGATTGGATCGCGGGTGAAGCCGCTTAACCAATGTATAATTTGCAAATTTTCCTAAATCGAACTTTGACGATCGAAGCCGTCGGAACTAGCGATAAACCCTCGCAATTACATGACAACCAAAGCTGTCATAACTTGAGTTATCCTCAGTGTGATGAGAATCACAGAGTCGATACGCGTGGTGTTTGCAAAAGCCGCCCGTTAGTTCGAGACAAACTGGAATTTCGATCGATGGACGAATGATCATGAAATGGAAGCTCAAAATAGGCAATTGGAAATAGAGAATTCCAATTCCGAGTAGGAATTTGACAATGTCTCGCCTAATGGTAATTTCGAATTGGAAAAGTGAAGTTTGGACTGAAAGTGCGAAAAGACCGTTTTGCCCCTAGACCATTTACCCTTGCCTTAAGACTTCATGAAGGACAAAATGGACAATTCCTCTCCCTATCTATGGCTGCTGAAAATGAGAAGAAAAATTGGTCAAAGGAAGTCAAAGAAGGTTGGATAATTATTGAGAAGAAGACAAGTGTCAAGCTCTTGTGGTTTGTCATTTATTAATCACTTTTAACCTACCATTCAAAGTGAGTTGACCAAGGTTTGAGCTAAGTTGGTCTTCTTCTTCCTCTCTCTCATAATTCACGACCACTTTCCTTCCTTCTTCCCCCATTTGTGTTTTCTTCTCTCTCGCCCGCCAGCTCGCGGCCAGCACAGATCTGTCGCACTGTTTTGGTCATAACTCCGTCGTCCGACATCAGAATGAGGTGATTCTTTCGCCATTAGAAATCTTATTGTCTTTTCTTTCCATAGACATATTATAAGCTCGTTTTGACCCAGTATATATTTCCGTAGCTCCGTTTGAGTAGACGAAGGTCAGATTCGGAGTGAACCTGGGCGTGAGCTCCTTTGGACAGACTTTGGGAGCTTGCCTTGCTTCCAAATTAAGTTGAGACCTTCTTAAGACATAGTATTAAGGTTGAGTAAGTTTGGTTTGAAGATTGGTTGATGATAGCTGGGTTTTAATGGTGGAATTTGGATGATTTCATCTAGGACAGAATCTGTCCTCTTCGACGGGTCTGGGAACCGAGCGTCTTTGAAGGCCGTAGAAGTATCGCCTTGCCCCAAAACTTGTTGGTAAGACACCATAAGACATGATATTACATGTTAGCAAAGGATAGATGAGTTATATTGGAGTTTTGATGGTCGGTTTATATGGAAACTTGTTGGAACAGAATCTGCCCGGCACTGAACAGTGTAGGATCCGAAGTTTGTTGCGGTTCTTGGAGGAGTTTATTGGCTTATTTAGCTGGGTAAGTTGATTCTAAGCCTTTGTTAGGATGTTGGGTTACTAAAGGGTGGGTCTTTGGTGAAATTGAAAGGATTATAAAGGTGGTTTTAGTGAGAAAAACGTGAGAGACCCGAGAGGTGTCCAAATCCCGTTTTCTGCGCACACCGATTTTAAAACGGCCCGTTCTAATTCATCCGATGTCCAAATTGAGCACCGTTTTCGCCCACACGACCACAAGATCTTGAAGTTTAGTATCATGAAATTCGTTTTCCCAAAAAGTCAGTAGAAATATTTCAGTTTTCATGAAAATGAACCTGGTCATGGTGGGTAGTCATGTGGATTGGGGTCATTGATGATTTTTCTTGATTGAATGTTCCCTAAACATGCCTAGGGAGTGTCTAGTTGATGCTGTGATTGTTTGATGATGAAATGCTATGTGAGAAAATGGGCATGTGATGATTAATTGGGATTCAATCGAGGGCTTTAATGCTCGGTGTCGCAATTGGTGTCGGATGATGCATGGTGTAACGATATGCATGTGTATGATGGCCGAATGGCTTGTTTTAAATGGTGAACCTGATGTGCTTAAATGCGTGCCTTGAGTGGCGATGGCATGATTTTTTCTTGTGATTGTGAAATTGGGATTAATGAAAAGGTTCACAATGATGTTTTATGGCCAATGCATTGAGCCGGGGAGGGAGTTACTCCCATTGACCTGACGAGGTCGTGCGGCTAGAGAGTCCTACCTTGACCGAATCATCTCGAAGGCTGTAAGAATCGAGAGTCAGGTAGTGACCGAATCATCTCTAGGTCCGGACGCGAGAGTCCTAAAGTCGACCGAATCATCTCGATGGTGCGGAGTGTCGAGAGTCGCTATAGAGACCGAATCATCTCGCAGCGAGAGTCATGATGACCGAATCATCTCGATAAGACGTCGAGAGTCATATGATTGACCGAATCATCTCGCGGCCCAAGTGGGGCGGCCCTTGATGGGCGTAAAGAAGATAAAAGACTGAAACATGATTCTTGATATGTTTCCGAGTCTGTATGCTTAAATTGGCTGGAATGCCTGGGATGCCTAGAGTGCATGGAATGTTTATTATGCCTGTATGGCTTGAGAAACTCATATTGAAAAGTGAAAGTATGAAAGAAATGAAACTGGTGCCTGATATGCCTGAGTTGTTTTATTAAACCAATTGCTTGAGTGTCATGTGTGAAAATCATTTTGCCCAAAACTTGCATATTTTCAAACGTGCCTGGCGGTACCAATAGCCTAGCTTAGGGTTAGGGTTTACTTACTGAGATTATTATCTCACCCCGTCGTGGGACCAACATTTCAGACCCAAAGCCTTGAAGAATGCCCATGAGGTGATGAAGAAGGAAAAAAGGAGGAAGATGAAGACGAGTTTGTCAAGTTTTTGAATTTCTTTTTGGAAGTTTCTTTTGTAGTCCCATAGTGCCTTCCTCTGAACCCTTATGTCTTTTGATGTACTAGACCTTTTTAACTGTAAGACGATGTGTGTTGTTTGTTTGTTTTTAAATCCTAGGTCACCTTATGTTTGTTATTATGTCTGGGATTTTATTTTCGTTTCCGCATGTGCTTCTCATATCACACTCTGAAAGTATAGTCGTCGGATCCTGGGTTATCTTATTTGTATTGACGGCTGTGTGGGATGTTGGCGTGCCCGCCGGGGTCGGGGCGTGACATTTTCTCTCCCTTCGCCTCGACACCAGACTCCGTCGTCCACCTTCAACAAAATCGTCGAGGAGCGAGCTCGGAGGGAAGGAAGCTCGCTCCGGTGATCGACTCGACATCCCCGGCCGCTCTCATTACCGTGAGTAGCTGAGAGGGAAGGAAGCTCACTCCGGCGATCGACCCGAACCCCTCCCTCTCCGGTCGACGGCGGAGCCGGTGATTTCACCGCCCTATAATGCCGTCCTACGTCTTCGTTGTCAGTTTTTGGCTGAACTTTCATGTGTCTATGTATTTGGAATTGTAGCCATCGTTGGAAATGCTTCTGCTTTCATTTTCCTCGCAATCTTCGTTGCCATCTTCTTCTTGGACAATTTCCCAGAACTTCCTCCGACCAAAAAAAAAAATTACAAATTAGCGACGAACAAAGTGGTACGTCGCCAAATTTTGGCGACGTACACAGTGGTTCGTCGCCAAAGTTTGGCGACGCACACTGCTGTTCGTCGCCAATTTTGGCGACGAACCACTGTGCTCGTCTCCAATTTTGGCGACGAACCATTGTGCTCGTCATTGGCGACGAACCATTGTGCTCGTCGCCAATTTTGGCGACGACCTTCGAATTTTTCGTCGCTAAATTTAGCAACGCCGAATTAGCTACGAATTTTTTCTCGGCGCAAATTCGTCGCCAAATCAATTTAGCTACGAATTTTTGCGAAATTCTCGTCGCTAATGTCGTGGCTAATTGCGTGTTTTTTTTGTAGTGCTTCTTCTGGTCGAATAAGAGTAAAAAAAAAAACAAAAAACAAAAGATGGGCTCATATATATCATCTATAATCAGTATGGCAAGAGGCCTTTGGCGAACAATAGACGCTTTGTCCCTTTGGTTAGGAAGAATATTGGGAAGCATGCTTACAGACCAATTGGAATTGTCCCTTGCGTGGAAGGAAGCATGGTAGTGGACCTTGCCCAAGTTAGGAGCGTGCTTCAAGTGTGGCCGGATGGGCCACCATGCGAGGCATTGTGGAAATTAGGCTACAAGACCTCAGTTTCAGCTGCCGCGACCCCAATTAGAACTGCAAGCTAGAGCTACTCTACAGGCTAATCCGAATAGGCCGCTAGCTCAAGGAAAAGTGTATGTTGTTGTAATACTAATGCGGAAATAACCAAGATCTTGCAAATACGTCAATGCGAAAGCCAGAGAAAATAACGATGAACGATAAATGACACCAGATATAACGTGGTTCGGTCCGAATGTCGGTACCTACATCCATGGGGAGAGCCAGCAAAAACAATCCACTATAATCGGATAATCGGATTTACAATCGCTCAATACGCTCGTGTTTCCCGCACCTAGATTATACCAAAACCCCAAGTGTTTACAATAAACAACTCTATTGGATAAACAAAGTATAAACTCACGAAGCATCGACTCGGTGTCGAGAAACTCCTTGCGCGCGAACTTCACAATGGTGCCTCCCACCTTTGCGTTCTCGTTCGCGTCGTCCTCTGTGGAGTCTTCTGTACACGGCCTCTTCCTTTTGTACGGCTTCAGCTTCTCGGTTTCGGCTCTTCTCAGGCAAAAAGAACCGAAGACCACAAAAGTCCTCCGCTTCCTTTTTGTATGAATCTGGCAGACGTGAGGAGAAAGCAAAATCCTTGCTTTCTTTCCTCTTTTAAAGATTCTGGCCCACTTGCTTTATTCTTTTGGTCAAAGCAAGTCTTAAAAGAATTTTGATCTGGGCCCACCTTTGATTTAAAAAACACGAGACAATATTTTAACAATTCTCCACCTTGGCTCGATGTTTAAAGCCAAGTCAATAGTGCTCATCATCCATGCTGCTCTCACATCGCCTCGAAAGGCGATCACTCTCCACAGACGCCAATAGTGCTCAAGCAGAGCTTGAGCTTCTCCAAAGGAATAGGCTTAGTCATCATGTCCGCCGGGTTCTCCGCTGTCGCTATCTTCACAACAATCTTACCCTTCGCTAAGACATCTCGGATGAAGTGGTACCTAATATTGATATGTTTCGTCCGCTCGTGATAAACTGGATTATACGCCAGAAATATCGCACCTTAGCTGTCACAGTGTATATCAACATTTTTCTGATCAAACCCAAAGTCCAAGAGCAAACCCTGTAACCATATCGCCTCTTTCACTACAAAGGTCAGTGCCATGTACTCCGCCTCAGTCGACGACAAGGTCACGTGGTCTTGTAAGAACGCCTTCCAACTAACTGCATCACCTGCAAGCGTAAATACGTACCCTGCTAACGATCTGCATTCATCCAAGTCACCTGCATGATCAGAATCCACATAACCTGTGGTTTCACTGCCATTATTGTTCCTCGTGTATACTATACCAATGTCTGTTGTCCCCTTCAAATATCTGAGAATCCATTTCACAGCTTCCCAATGAGTTTTACCAGGACGCTTCATAAAACGACTAACTACACTGACAGCTTGTGAAATATCAGGCCTAGTGCATACCATATAGACATGCACAGTTCCGTCGAACCGCCGGTTCCTGTTCCGCCAAATGGTGGAACCGGAACCGGCCCATAAAGGACCAATTCGGATTCCGGTTCGGAACCGTCCGGTTCGGAACCGTCCGGTTCCGGGCCGGTTCCGGTTCCGGAACCTTTAATTTTATTTTTAAAATAAATTAATAAATTATTAATCAAAATTTATAATCAAATTGTACATTGTAAAAACATTTGAAAAAAAAAAAGATGAAGAATGGGCTTGGACTTAATGAATTATCATTAAGCGCCTACATATCTTCTTGGGAATAGAAGAATCAAAGCCCAAGTAGTTCTCTTACCTTTGGTAACCCCAACTTACCTCATCCTCAATCGTCGCTACCTATTGTTGTGGTGACGATGGTATCTCCACAATCATCACTGAAGAATTCGTGTTCTCGATCCAACTCTTGTTGTCGAAGCTTAGCCCTTGTCCAATCATCGACGCAAGCTTGAAACTCCACACTTTCCGGATTTAATCTTGAACGGCGGGAGTCTAAAATTAATCCTCCAGCACTAAATGCTTGTTCAACTGCCACTGTCGAAGAAGGTGTCGCTAATATTTGTCTTGCGATGAGGGAGATAACTGGATATTGAATTGAATGGTTCTTCCACCACTCAAGAATCTTGAAATCTGCTGCGCTGTGTTCAGAATCACTAAACTCAAAATAAATTGTTAAATAGTTTTCTAATTCGGAAATACTACCTGTTGCCCTTTTTGTTTTTTTTTCCTACTCATGAGCATTTTCTACCCTGTACCAAGTGAAATACCTATATTGCTTCGTGAGACACTAGGCTGGACAGATTCACATCCACTATCACTTAAACTATATTTACTACAAAATTCATTATATAATTATACTATAACTTTTTAACATCTACTTGTATACTATGAATATCTAATACTTCATTCAAATGTAAACATTCATAATAATAAGCATTCAAATAATCTAATAAACCATCTAATTTAGTACGTGGATCGAAAACAATACCAAGTAAATAGACAAGAGGAATGTTCAAGTAATAATGCAACCATTTTTCTCGTATTACTAAAATACTCGAAGCTAATTCAGTATCTTTTTCACATTCATTAAAAATACAAGCAATGTTAAAACACTCTATTAAAAATAAATGCGTAGTAGGATAATAAACACCAGATAAAATATTAGTAGCATCATTAAAAACTTTCAAAAAATCTAAATTTTTTTTGCAAACTTTCCAATGTTGCGGGAGCAAAGCAATATCGGGAACATTATTCGAAATAAAGGAACATAATAAATCTTTGTAATCAAAAGTTTGTAGAAGCATCTCATAGGTAGAATTCCAACGAGTCGGAATATCTTTTGGAAACCTTCTTGCCATTCTCCCATTTTTTTTACAATATTTTCCCCACTCTTTCATAAGTTGAGGGTGACTCCACAAATATCTAATTGCATTATTTATTAGCTGAAGAGATGTTGCAAGAATTCGTAAACCATCTTGAACACATAAATTCAAAACAGGGCAAGCACATCTAATGTGAAAAAAATTGTCTGCCAAAAGAGGGTTTACAAAGTTTTTCTAACTCAGGAATGGAAGCAGTATTTGCGGCGGCATTATCAAAACCAACTGAAAAAATTTTATCAATCAAATTAAATTCTTCTAAAACTTGCCTAATTAGTCTATAAATATTATGGGCCGTATGCCTTTCAGGAAAAACTCGAAATGCAAGAAGTCTTTTTTGAATAACCCAATCATCACCTATCCAATGGCACGTGATACCCATATAAGAATTAATATTTCAAGAATCAGTCCAAATATCACTACCTATAAGTACACGTCCATTGAATTCTTTAAAAAAATTCTTAACAATTTCTTTTTTTGTTTTGTATAAACATGTTCAAGTTCGCGTTTAAGAGTATTTCTTGAAACAGATGGTGCTTGCGGAGCTAAAGCAGTGTTTACCAAATATCTAAAATTAGGATTTTCACCAGTATTAAACGGAGCATGCTCAAGGGAAACATATTCAGCTAATGTTTCTTTGTAAAGTGCATTAGTGAAACGAAATAAAGGATGAGCGTTAGGATTGACGAACCCGGGAATTTGTTATTGGCTAGTGTTGATCCCCGCTTGCGTTGAATATTTTTTCGTCACATGCCGACGAAATGTTCCATAGCCATCTCCTTTACCAAGCTTGTATGTCTGCGGACAATATTTACAGCTTATATCAAACTTGCCTTCATTTTCATTCCATACTTTGTTAAAGTGTAGCCATAAATCGGATTCTTGGCTCTTTCGTCCCGACTCCTTCGCTATCGACGATTCTTCGACACCATGAGGACAAAGACTTTCTTGCGTTGGGACGTGCTCGACGTTGGGATTGGAAGCATCGTCGTCTTCCCAACATGCATATTCACGAGGATCATATTCATGAACGGGATAATCAGATTCTCCCATCTCGATCGGCATCGGGTTCTTTCCATTTCTAGTATTTCTGCTTCCACTTGCCATTTTTTGAGAAAATTGAGACGAAATTTAGATAGAATAGCAGATTGAGAGAATTTGAGAGATTGTGAGACTTGAGACTTGAGAGTATTAGAGAGAATTGAGAGAAATTGTGAGAAAAATAAATAGGGATTGAGAGGTATTTATAGAGTTTTTTTAATTTTTAATTTTTTTTTAATTTTTGGCCTTCGGGCCGTTGCAATTTGCAACGGCCCGAAGGCCGTTGGGGAAGAGCCGAACGGCTCTTCCCGCGGGAGTGAGGGCCCCGCCCCCTAGAATTTTTAGGGGCCCCACAGGGTTTTTTTTTTATAAAAAAAACGGGTTGGAACCTGCCCGTGAAGGTCCGGTTCCTGTTCGGAACCGCAGACCCAGTCAACGGGCCGGTTCCGGGCCGGTCAACGGGCCGGTTCCAGGTCCGGGTCCAACTTGGCCATGTCTAATACCATAGCATACATAATACTACCCACTGCACTAGAATATGGAACACGTGACATATGTTCCTCTTCCTCCTCAGTCTGCGGTGATAACTTAATTGAAAGTTTAAAGTACTTTGCTAATGGTGTACTCACAGACTTCGCTGACTGCATATTAAAACGTGCTACAATCTTCTCAATATATTTCTTTTGAGACAGACGTAATAATCCAGCAGTCCTGTCACGCAAAATCTCCATACCCAAAATTTTCTTTGCAGCACCTAAATCTTTCATCTCAAACTCAGCACTCAACTGCATTTTCAGCACATCAATATCAAACATATTCTTAGCTGCTATCAGCATATCATCAACATATAACAGCAGATATTTCAAAGACCCATCATCTAGTCTCCTAAAATAAACACAGCTATCCATCTGACTCTTAGAATAGTCCTGACTAGCCATGAAAGCATCAAAGCGCTTATACCATTGCCTAGGAGACTGTTTCGGTCCATATAAAGATTTCTTTAACAAGCAAACATGATCTTCCTTACCCGGAATATCAAATCCCTATGGCTGCCTCATGTAAATCTGCTCCTCCAACTCACCATGAAGAAACGCCGTCTTTACATCAAGCTGCTCCAACTCGAGATCCTGTGCAGCAACTAAGGCAAGTAAAATACGAATAGAAGTATGCCTTACCACAGGAGAAAGCACCTCATTGTAGTCAATGCCCTCCCGCTGTGTAAACCCCTTCACCACAAGTCTCGCCTTATACCTCGCTACCTCGACACCAGGAATGCCATCTTTTCGTTTATAGACCCATTTGCTTCCAACAATCTTCTGGCTCTTGGGTACTTTAACTAGCTTCCATGTCTGATTTCGATGGAGTGATTCCATCTCTTCACTCATAGCCCTTAGCCACTACGATGACTCAGAACTAGCCATCGCCTCAGAGTAAGACGAAGGCTCATCTGTCTCCACCTCGTCACCTAGAGTCAAAGCATAAGCAATATCTGTATAACCGTAACGTACCGGTGGTTTTATTTGCCTTCGCTATCTGCCCTCAGCTAGAGTCTGCTACGGTTGTACTGGTTGTTCACTATCACCGACTTCAAGAACTGCGGCCTCATCTGTAGTCTCAACCTCTGTTACCTCCGAGGTCTCCGGAGTCTCTACCTGAAGCTCCACCTCACTACTAACACCATGATTTGTCTGCTCTGCTGGTAGTGTCTTAGGACTCCTCTGTCAAAGCATTGCAGTCTCATCAAAGATCACATCTCTGTTGATTAGAAACCCGGGTGATCTGGGATCAGTGCACCACAGCCGGTAGCTTTTCACCCCATGTGCATAACCCAGAAATATGTACTTCTTCGACCTCGGCTCAAGCTTACCATCACTAACATGAGCATACACAGGACATCTGAATACTCGTAATCCGGAGTAATCAACAGTTTTCCTCGACTATACTTCCTCTGGAGTCTTCCACTCAATAGCAGATGATGGAGATATATTAATCAAGTAACATGCCCTGTTCACTGCTTCGGCCCAAAATTCCTTGCTAATTCCAGCATGTGATAACATGCTCCGAGCCCGCTCAAGTAAAGTTCTGTTCTTCCGTTCTGCCACTCCATTCTGCTGTGGTGTCCTAGGTACTGTGCGGTGTCTAACAATACCTTCTCTCTCGCAGAACTCGGTAAAATCTTTACCACAGAACTCCATGCCGTTATCGGTTCTCAGGCACTTGATCTGTTTATCTGACTGCTTCTCAATCAATGCCTTAAATTTCTTGAACCGATCAAACACATCAGATTTGTGCTTCAGAAAGTATACCCATACCTTCTTGGAATAATCGTCGATAAAAGTCAGCATATAACGGGCACCTCCTTTCAAAGGAACCGGAGATGGGCCCCAGACATCTGAATGAATATACTCAACCGGTTGCTTGGTCGAATCAATACCTGTAGTAAACTTAATCCTGCGCTGTTTCCCAAAGATACAGTGCTCACATAAGTCTAACTTACTTGTCTTCTGACCCTTTAACAACCCCCTGTCATTCAGCATCGTCATACCTGCCTCACTCATGTGCCCTAAACGCATATGCCATAAACGAGTCAAGTCAGAATCTGACTCACCTGATGAAACTGCAACAGCTCCTGTCACGGTCTCTCTTAGTAGATGATATAGAGAATTCGTTTTCTTCCCTTTCATCACTGTCATGGCACCTCGAGAGATCTTCAGCACTCCACCTTCAGCGGTGTACTTACACCCGATATCATCGAGTGTCCCCAAAGAAATAAGGTTCTTCTTGAGCTCTAGTACATGCCTCACGTCTGTCAATGTGCGAACCACACCATCGTGCATCTGAATCCGAACTGTCTCTATCCCCACAACCTTGCAAGCTGCGTTATTCCCCAATAGAACTCTACCACCATCTGCAGTCTGGTAAGTAGTAAATCAGTTCTTATGAGGCGTCATATGATAAGAACACCCCGAATCTAGCACCCATTCGTCTCCTGACGAACCTGTAGTCACACACAAAACAGCCTCTGCATCACTAGTGCTCCCCTCAGCAATATTCGCCACACTGTTTGTGGCATTCTGCTTATCACATCTATTTCTCAACTTAGGACAATCTCTCCTGATGTGCCCCTCTTCGTGACATTCAAAGCACTTCACACGTCCCTTGGACTTTCTATGACGTGACTTAGAACTGCTTTTACCTCTACTGCTACTGGACCCTCACTGTTGCTCTCTACCCCAAACCACTAGTCCACGCACTACATCCTATGCCAGACTGTCATCTCGCAACTTTCTATGCCACTCCTTAAAAAAACATGGCAGACTTTACCTCCTCTGAGGCAATCCTAGTACACCCCTGCAATATAGAGTCAGTAAAGTGCTCCCATGACTCTGGTAAAGAAGCTAACAACATCATGCCCTGCTCTTCATCATCAAGTGTCATACCGATGTTCTTCAAATCCATCATGAGTTTATTAAATTCATCTAGGTGGGTTCTGATAGACGTACCTTCAGTATATCTGAACTGGAACATCCTCTTCAACATGTACAAGTGATTGTTCAAACCCTTCTTTATATAGAGCGACTGAAGCTTTGCCCACAATACTGCGGTATCCTTCTCCTTGCCTACCTCTATTAGCACTTCATCCGATAAATTCAACAGGATTTGACTCCTAGCTTTCCTCATCAACACATCCTTATCAGCATCTTTCATTGATTCATGCAACTTAGTTTTGCCTTCCAATGCTTTTGCCAAACCTAAAGTTGTCAATAATGCCTCCATCTTGAGGCTCCTCCATAACCCAAAGTTGTTCCTCCTGTTAAACTTCTCAATTTCAGCTTTCACCCCAGACATAATTACAGGAACATAATTCCAGATAATAACCAGACAAGCAAAAGCCCCAAATCACAATCCAGAAATCTGACCCAAGCTCTAATACCAATTGTTGTAATACTAATGCGGAAATACCAGGATTTTGCAAATACGTCAATGCGAAAGCCAGAGAAAATAACGAGGAACGATAAAGAACACCAGATATAACATGGTTCGGTCCGAATGTCGGTACCTACATCCACGGGGAGAGCCAGCAAGAACAATCCACTATAATCGGATAATCGGATTTACAATCGCTCAATACGCTCGTGTTTCCCGCATTTAGATTATACACAAACCCCAAGTGTTTACAATAAAACAACTCTATTGGATATACAAAGTATAAACTCACGAAGCCCCAACTCGGTGTCGAGAAACTCTTTTGCGCGCGAACTTCACAATGGTGCCTCTCACCTTTGCGTTCTCTTTCGCGTTGTCCTCTGTGGAGTCTTCTGTACACGGCCTCTTCCTTTTGTGCGGCATCAACTTCTCGGTTTCGACTCTTCTCATGCAAAAAGAACCGAAGACCACAAAAGTCTTCCGCTTCCTTTTTGTATGAATCTGACAGACGTAAGGAGAAAGCAAAATCCTTGCTTTCTTTCCTCTTTTAAAGATTTTGGGCCCACTTGCTTTATTCTTTTGGTCAAAGCAAGTCTTAAAAGAATTTTGATCTGGGTCCACCTTTGATTTAGAAAACACGAGACAATATGCAGTTGATCCGACGATTGAGGAGCTGAGGCTAGAGGATATAGCCGTGGTGCGCGATTTTCTCGATGTTTTTCCTCAAGAATTGCCGGGAAGGCCATTGGAAAGAGAAATAGAGTTCGTGATCAAATTAGCCCCTGGGATGGAGCCGATGTCGAAGGCACCATATAGAATGTCCTTGTCAGAATTGAATGAGCTAAAGGTTCAAATGCAAGAGTTGCTGGACAAATGATTCATTCGTCTAAGCACATCGTCGTGGGGAGCGCCAGTGTTGTTCGTAAGGAAAAAAGGCAGGTCTTTGCGTTTATGCATTGACTATAGACAATTTGTAATGGCCTGGGCCCACCGCGCTTCTGCTACGCCACTTTACAAGATTTTGTCCGCTTTGGACACACAATCCTCACGGTTTTATTTTTTCGAGCGCCACCCATACAACGACGTCCCCTCCCTAGTCCCACATTGCCTAGGAGAGAGGTCTTGGAATGGCTTATAAGCCTTGGGCCCTCCCTTAACTTGCAAGACGCATTTTCCGGCGTTGTATGGGCGGCGCTCGGAAAAACAAAACCATGAGGACTGTGTGTCCAAAGCGGACAATATCTTGCAAAGTGGCGCAGTGGAAGCGCGGTGGGCCTAGGCCGTTACAGTTGGTATCACAGTTGACCCCCGACCGCATGTGTGGACTCCCGGCCGTAGCTGGGTAGCGGTGCCGTTCGTGAGCCCCAGTGCGGTACGGGTACAACGGGGACGTTGTGTCCAAAGGGAGGGAGATTGTGACATCCCTTCCCTAGTCCCACATTGCCTAGGGGGAGGTCTTGGAATGGCTTATAAGCCTTGGGCCCTCCCTTAACTTGCAAGACGCGTTTTCCGGCGTTGTATGGGCGGTGCTCAAAAAAACAAAACCATAAGGACTGTGTGTCCAAAGTGGATAATATCTTGCAAAGTGGCGCAGCGGAAGCGCGGTGGGCCCAGGCCGTTACACAATTGAATCAAGTAACCATTAAGAACAAGTACCCGTTGCCAAGAATAGACGACTTGTTCGATCAACTGTAAGGAGCGTCAGTGTTTTCCAAGATAGACCTGAGGACAGGTTATCATCAGTTGAGGATTAAGAAGGACGATATACTAAAGTCGACTTTTCGGACAAGATATGGGCATTACGAGTTTACAATCATGCATGGATCAATTCGTCATTGTCTTCATCGATGACATCCTGATTTACTTAAGGAGCTCTGAGGAATACGAGCAGCATTTAAGTGTAGTTCTACGGTCGTTAAGGACTCGCTTTACGCCAAGTTTAATAAGTGCAAGTTCTGGCTCAATAGAGTGGCATTCCTTAGACATGTGATTTCTGGGAATAGAATCTTAGTGGACCCTACAAAGATTGAGGCAGTTACGAATTGGCCAAGACTGATGTTAGTGATCGAGGTTCAAAGTTTTCTAAAATTGGCAGATTATTACAAGAGATTCATGGAAAAGTTTTCCTTGATAGCTACTCCTCTGACGAAGTTGACGAAGAAGGATACGCTGTTTGAATAGATGGATAAGTGCGAAAGGATTTTTCAAGAGCTTAAACATAGGCTGACAAGCACACCAGTATTGACTATTCCTTCTGGTCCTGGAGGATATGAGATCTATAATGACGCATCGCTAAAGGGATTATGATGTGTTCTGATGCAGTATGGAAGGGTTGTTGCATATGCATCGTGACAGCTAAGACCTCATGAGATGAATTACCCAACGCACGATTTGGAACTTGTCGCGATTATATTTGCGTTGAAGATTTAGAGGCACTACATGTGTGGAGAAAGGTTTTAGATTTACACCGACCATCAAAGCTTGAAGTATGTATTTTCTCAAAAGGAATTCAACTTGAGGCAACATCGATGGATGGAGTTGCTTAAGGATTATGACTGTGGTATCCTATATCATCTTGGGAAGACAAACAAGGTTGCGGATGCACTTAGTCGGAAATCGAGCATCGCACATTTGATGGTTAATGAATGGACTCTACTTGAGGGAATAAGGCACTCGGAGTTTAAATTTGAGGCTTGTCATCTGTCGAGTTTATTAGCTACGTTAAGAGTCGAACCGGAGATCCAGGAAAGAGTTAAGGCTTTGCAATCTATGGGCCCTTAAATTCAAAAGATCCTGGAAATGGATGCAGCCAAAAAGAAGCCCGAATTCCAAGTATCTGAGATATTGAAGTTTCGTGGACGATTGTGCGCACCCAATGATGAGGAATTAAGAGAAAAGATCTTGTCGAAGACTCATAGGAGTAACTACAGTATTCATCCGGGTAGCACAAAAATGTATCAGAACTTGCATTAGCAATACTGGTAGAACGGAATGAAAGTAGACCTGGCTAAGCATGTCGCTAAGCGCTTGACGTGTCAACAAGTAAAGGAGCAGCATTGTAAGCTAGGTGGCATGTTACAACTTTTGAAAACTCCCAAATGAAAATGGGAACACATCACAATGGAATTCATGATGGGACTGCCTATGAGGCAAAGAGGCCACGATTCGATTTGGGTGATCGTTGATTGATAGACTAAATCTGCGCATTTCCTGGATATATGGAAGGACTTCACCATGGACAAGTATGCTGAGTTGTATATGCATCAGATAATCCGACTGCATAGAGTTCCAGTGACAATTACGTCGGATAGGGACCCCAAGTTCACAGCTTCATTTTGGAAAAGCCTAGAATAGGCTATGGGGACAAAACTGTAGTATAGTACGGCTTATCATTCTCAGACGGATAGACAGTCTGAGAGGACAATTCAGACGCTTGAGGATATGCTACGAGCTTGTGTGATAGACTTTAAAGGAGGTTGGGAAGAGCAATTATACTTGGTAGAGTTCGCCTACAATAACAGTTATCAGTAGAGCATCAGAATTGTACCGTTTGAGGAATTGTATGGCATAGCTTGCAGAACTCCAGTATGCTGGGATGAGTTTGGTGAAAGGAGTATAACGGGTCCAGAATTGGTGCAACAATCAGTGGAGGTAGTAAAGGTTATCAAAGAAAGGCTGAAGACAGCCCAGAGTCGCCAAAAGAGTTATGCGGATAAGCGGCAAAGGCCTTTGGAATTCCAAGTGGGAGATCATGTCTACCTCAAGGTGTCGCCAATGTGAGGTTTATCTCGGTTTGGAAATAAAGGAAAGCTGAGTCCGAGGTACGTAGGCCCTTTTGAAATCTTGGAATGAATTGGAACTTTGACCTACCATCTTGCCTTTGTGCCAAGCTTATCGCAGGTACATAATGTATTTCATGTATCGATGCTGAGGAAGTATGAACCAGACACAACTCATGTACTGGACCATGAATTCATAGAGGTGGATGACAGAGTGTCGTATGTGGAGAGGCCAATTAGAATTGAGGACAGAAAGGAACAAGTCCTAAGAAACAAGACAATCCCGCTAGTGAAGGTGATTTGGGAGCACCATGGAACTGAAGGGGCCACCTAGGAAAGCAAGGAAGCAATGAGACGCCAACACCCTCATTTGTTTGAATAATTGGGCTTATTGTAAATTTTGAGGATAAAATTTTTATAAGGAGGGACAAGTTGTGACATTCTGAATTCCGACCCTATCTCGAAGCTTATGAATGAATGAATGGCCTATCGATGTATTTTAGTTAAATTTCACTCAAAATTGATCTCTCTTGAGTTGACTAAATAAAAGGGAAAGGTTAACTAGGATTTAAGTACGTGGACTAAAGAACTCAACCATGGTTCAGCACTTTGACAATAAGGATTGCCGAGGGAACATTTTGGACCATCAAAGGCCGATTTGAGATTGGTAGTAGAACGATTTGCTAGTGTTATACAATTTGGATTATGGGTGATTCCGTTTGACCATAGTATAATTTGTAAATTAATCTAAATCGATTCTTGACGATCGCGTCATTTGGAACTAGTGATTGACCCTTGCAATTACATGACAATCAAGGTCGCCATGGCTCGGATAACTCTTCAACATGACATTAATCACGGGTTGATACGCATAACTCCTAAGAGTCGCCCGTTAGTTTGAGATACATTGGAAATTCAATTGATTGATTTTAGCCATGAAATTGGATTTCAAGATTGGATGCCGGATATTCAAGGATTCCAATATTAATATATCGGACGTCGCCTCGTCTAGGTCAATTAAGATTATGGTTCGCCCTAAAGTGATCGGAAAAGCGAAATTTAGGCTGGAAATGGAAATTTTCATTTTACCCCCGGTTATTGCTCATTCCACTAGATATTTATGAGGGCATAATAGTCTTTAGGAATTTCCCAAGTGACCAAAATATCTAAGTGAATTATGGCCAAGAGTGGCCTTACATTATTGAGAAGGAGACAAGGATGGGATTTTTGTGGGGCCCTCAAGTCAAACCACCATCTACTCTAGTCATTCTACCTTGTCACACTTGTCACTCAAGCTTGTCAATCCATCACCCCACTTGCAAGGCAAGCTTCTTGAGGAAGCTTTGCACCTTCCCCCACCATTTCTTCACCTTGGGATTAAACTCAGTCTCCATTTTTCCTTCACGCTCCCGTCGGCTATCTCTCCCTCTCCCTCTCGGTTTGCTCTTCTTTGGCCGGAGCTACCCCTCACCGGTGCCATCACACACCATCACCATGAACTACCTTCCTCCGTGAGACACTGAGAACCCTTAACCATTCGTCGTTGTCCACGAAGCTGCGAGAGACCGCGCGAACAGCTTGCTGCCCAAATTGAAACCGTGGACTTGTAGAGCTGTTTTTGGAGTTTTGTTGAGTTGGTTCAAGGTAGGGAGACTCCCTAAACTTAGTTTAACATGTCAGGAAGGCAATGGTTGAGGTTTAGTGAAGATTCGATGAAGTTTAGTGGTTGGTTTTGCTTAATCTTCATAGACTGACCAGGTTATTTTTTCCAGGCCAAACTATAACTTTGGAGGCTGTTAAGGGGCTGATCTTGCTTGGATTAAGTGGTAAATCACCCTTAAATCCTAGTTTCATATGTTAGGAGTTTAGTGGTTGAAGTTTAGAGTGAATTGGATGCAGTTTAATGGGTCGTTCTTGCACAAACCCTCTAGGGACCGAATCTGTCCATTACTGAGCAGCATTGCGTCGTGACCTTGAGCCGCCCGTTTTGTGGACTTTGCTTGCTCTAACAATTGGTAAGTTGCTCCTAAACTTAGCCTAGGACTTTAGGTTACTAATGGATGATTAGAGTTGGATTTGGAGAGTTTTAGGGGCTGTTCTTGTATGAAAAACGCCGTAAGATCGAGAGCTTGCATTTCTATTTTTTCGAGGCGCATCAAAAGCAAAATGGCTCGTTCAAAGTTATTCGGAGGTCGAATTGAGCTCTATTTTCTCTCACCTAACCGTAAGATCAAACCGAGAGTAAGTATGCATTCAGTGAAGACCGAATCTGCCATTTGAGGATCGGTTGTACCTATGGCGTTCTTGAACCAAAAATTGTGTTGCCTTGATTAACCTCATGAGTCTAATGCTGGTCATGGGTGATTAGAGGACATTGAGCATGAACTTAAGATTATTTTGTGGACTTAATGATCGGAATTGCAGTGAGTGATCTTGGAGCCGATTGATTAACCTATATCATTGTGTTCGACCATGGCTTGTGTTGTGATTTGGATGATTGAATTGATTGCTCGTCCTATGTGTATGTTCGGCCTTACCTTGACTTGGTGAGATTGATCGATCGAATTGGTTGTTTGCTCATGAACATTCAGCCTTGAGAGAGAATAAGGCACACTAATTGACCAAAGGGTTTATTGATTCCTTGCCTTGATATATTGATATGGAAATTTGCATGAAATTGAAATCAATGGATGAGTTGAACTGTAGAGGTCGAACCAAGAGTTGCCTCTTTGCAATTGAGTTTTTGATTTTATTGGCCAATCGATGGATGAGTACATATTACCCTGTAGCGTTATTACGCTGGGTTTGAGTTATATACTTATGAAATCACATATTAACCTAATAAGGTTAAGCATGGCCCAAGATTCATTATTACAAGGGTCCTAGTAAACATAATAGTCTAGGCGTTTACCAAATGCAAGTATGACTTAAGAGCCGTATTTCTACGAGGGGTTCGAACAGATGAATTATTTATTCAACCTGGGTGTCACTACGAAGGTCCTGCCTAGTACTTTGTGATTATCAAGCTAAGTCTCGGGCGCTACGGCGAGGGCTGAATGGCGAGAATTGAGCTAATTATTGGAAGTACCTTATGAGAACCAATTGATTGATTAAATTCCTAAAGTATGAAGCTTAGTCTTATTTGTGCAATTGAATTCCTTGTCTATGACTTGAAACTCAGAATTGAAAAGTGCCATTATGCCATGACTCTACTTATCATATTGATTTCCATGTGACTAATTCTATTTAGTAAAGCATGTCTTAAAAGTGTGTGGAGGTACTATCGGCCTAGTTTACGTTTAGGGTTAACTTGCTGAGATATAATCTCACCCCGTTGGGGGATAACATTTTCAGGTCCCGAATGATGAATTCCTGTGAATACCATGGACTGACTTTTGAAGATGCTCTTTTGAAGTAGATGAACCATTAACCTTACCTGAATGTACTTCTTTTTTTGTAGTCTTAGAGAGCTGCTTTTAAGTCTGGAATTGTAAGTGCTTGTATAGCTTTGTAGGGTTAAATTTCATCTATCTTGATTTATGAAAGGAAATTGTATTTTGGAAATATCAAGTTATAACTTTTGAAGTCTAATTGACGTTTATAAGAAATATATGAAGTCAAGTTTAAAAATCTCACTTTTCTTCCTAAGTCATTGTATTTGAAATTTTTTTAAGGAGTTTAATGCTTTTGCTTCCGCATGCGCATTTCATTTCGCGATTAATTGTTCACCGTAGATCCTAGGAATTTATCGAACCAAAACGGCCTTTGTAGGATGTTATCGTGCTCGTAAGGTTCGGGGCGTGACAAAAGACGTACAAGTCCTTTGTCTTTTACTACATCTAGGTTCATCCTCCATAGAATCGCTTCCAGATGTAATACCCCGAGGCCTCTTATCATTGTCAATTGGCTCATATACTATGTTATACAGAAATATATTCTCAAAGAACGAAGCATCCCTTGACTCAATGATCGTATTAACATGTATATCTAGGACCTCAAACTTATGAACAATAAATCGATATGCATTACTATTAAGAGCATATCCAATAAAGACACAATCAACAGTTTTCGATCCTATCATAACTTTTTTTAGGTTTAAGAACCACAACCTTAGCCAAACACCTTCACACTTTGAGATATTTCAAATTAGGCATTTTGACTTTCTACTCTCGTATGGAGTTTGTTGTGTCTTTTTATGAGATACTCTTTTTAAGATGAAATTTGCCGTCAAAATAACTTCCCCCTCACAAATTCTGTGGTAAATCGAAACTATTCAACATTGCATTTGTTGTATCTTTTATAGACCGATTTTTCCTTTCCGCCACTCCATTAGCTTGTGGCGCATACGGAGGGGTGATTTGGTGAATAATACCAAACTCAGAAAAAATTTCCTCAAAGGGAAATTCATATTCATCTCTTCTATCACTTCTTATCATCTTACTTTTCTTATTTAACTGATTTTCAACTTCAGACTTATGAGTTCTAAATGCATTTACATCCTCATCTTTGCATTAAGCAAGTAAACATAACAATACCTCGAATGGTCATCTATAAATATGATAAAATACTTCTTACCATCCATTGACGGTATTGTTTTCATATCACATATGTCTGTGTGTATTAAATCTAAAGGTTTTGTGATTCTATTATTTACGAAATGAAAATGAGGCTTAGAAAACTTATAATCAACACACACATGGCATTTTTCACTTGGGCAGTCAAATTTTGGCACTAACCACATGTTCATTAATTTCTTTATTGACTTATAATTAATATGTCCTAATCTAGCATGCCAAATATCAGGAGACTCAAGCATATAAGCAGAAACAACTTTATTCATATCATCATTGGTTACAACAGTCATTACATTCAACTAGAAAAGACCATATCTAAGATAACTATTTCCTTCATACATCTCATTTTTGGAGTGTACAAATTTATCGAATACAAATACCCCACTTGAAGCCTTTCTTGCTAAGGAGAGATTTAGAAACTAAGTTATTGCGTATGTCGGGCACATGTATTTTACCAGATGTCATCTTCAAAGCATCCTTTTCAATACCTTCAACCTTAGAGGTCGATGAATTATCCATGTAGAGTTTTTCATCTTCTTCCACAGGCGTGTAAAATGAGAACATCGATTTGTTAGTGCAGACATGATGAGTTGCTCCAGTATCAATCCACTATTCTTTGGGGTTTCCCACCATGTTGCACTTGGATATTAAGAAGAAAGATTGATTATCATCAATGCTACTGAAAATCTGTTCCACCACATTCACCAGAATCTTTTGTCTTTTCTTGGCTCTATAGTCTTTGGCACAATGTCTAGACTTTCCATAATTGTAGTATTTGCTGATGAACTTTTTCAAGCATTAGATGGATCCCTCTCTATACTTTTGCCTCTTCTTGTGGGTTTTCGATCCTTCTTCAACAACGTTGGCCCTTGAAACCTCTAGATTTCTGCCAACTTTCTTCTCAAAAATCATGTTGTCTTCCTCTATCCTCAATCGAATAATTAATTCTTCCAGTGATAACTTCTTTCTCTTGTTTTTTAGATAATTCTTGAAATCTTTTCAAGACGGTGGAAACTTTTCAATGAAAGCAGCTACTTGAAATGATTAACTTAGAACAATACCTTCAGCATGAATGTCATGCATGATCACTTGAAGTTCCTCAACTTTACTTAAGACGAACTTGAAATCAACCATCTTAAAGTATAGAAATTTATCGACGATGAATTTCTTCAACCCAGCATCTTCTATTTTGTACTTCTTGTCCAAACTTTCTCATAATTACTTCGCCATTTTCAATGGACTATAAACGTTGTAAAGGGAATTGTCCAAACCATTGAGGATGTAGTTACGACACAGGAAATCAGAATGCTTCCACGTATCTACTGCGGCAAACTTTTCTTCGTCTCCTTTAGTCAACTTAGGAGCATCATCTGTGAGGAACATTGCTAGATTCAAGGTTATAAGAGAGGCCAACATTTTATGTTGCCATCTTTTGAAATCAGTCCCATCAAAATTTTTTGGCTTCTCTCCATGAGTCGGTACAGAAGCAACAGACGTCATTGATGTTGAAGCCATTTCTGTTACAAAAATAGAAAATTTACAACGAAAAATAACAATATGAGCCAATAAAGTACAAATTTGTCTTAAGACTGTAGGAGCTCAAGTGTTCGTATGTACAAAACAAAGTTAGTAAAAAAAACCTGAAACCAATTGCAAATATGTAATCCGAATGTAGACGAATGATTCAAGCCTAATGAATTCACGTTGTGTCCTTAAGATAAGTTTGTCCCCTCCATCAGTATCTAAGGTTCTTGGACAATTGCCTCCGAGGATATAACTGATTGCCTTTCATATGAAGTGGTACTTCTTTAAAGGAAATCTTTGAACCCAACTTCGCAGATTAATCGCACAAATGACAATGATGAAAGAGGAGGAAGGAGCCGAAAGTGTAGGAATGCAAGTTCTGAAAAACTGAGAGAGAATTTTTGTTGCGCCCTGTCACGCCCCGAACCCGGCGAGCTTGCGAACATCCTACCAGGCCGTTATAACTCTATAATCTCCCAGGATCCACGGCCAACAGCTCAATACTCCTAAATGACATATGTATGTGGAAGCAAGAAAACAACTCCAGACAAACTAAACTCAAGATGACATAGGACATAAAAAGGTATACCCAATCAATATATCGACAAATACATTTCAAAGGTTATAGTCGTCCAATACCAATGGTTCAATTCTAAATCCACAAATCCAAGTAAAATTCCTCTTAAATCACAAACGAGTTTATAACCATTTCCTTTAAAAACTTCTTCTCATGCCAATCCATGGCAACCTCGGGTTTCCATCGCCTGGGACCTGAAAAATATTGTCCCACGACGGAGTGAGATATATAATCTCAGAAAGTAAACCCTAAACCTAGACCAGACCGCCAGTCCTTTCAGATCACACCATGAAGTAAATGTATAATCACAACAAAGCTTTATACATGGCATTCAGATATCACATATCACAACTTCATGGAATCAAGCTCCACACCTTAGCAAATAATTAAACACACAACTTCAGAATTCACCTCTATGACACCTCATGCACACATCGCCAAGGGCTCCCGGGCCGCGATGTATTTCTCATGGGCACTCTGGCCAATTATTTGCATTAGGGCTCTCTAGCCAATTACGATGCACAAGGGCTCTCTGGCCATTTCAAATTCACAAAGGGTTTCTGGCCAATTACGATGCACAAGGGCTCTCTCGTCATTTCAAGTTCACCAGGGCTCTCTAGCCAATTACGATGCATTCACACAGAGCATTCAAGCCAATTGATATCTCAAGGCACCAAGCCAATGCGATCTCCGGGGCACCAAGCCAATTGATCGCTGGGGCGCTATAGCCCATTCATAAAACATGGCTTTATAGCCAATCGCTACCACTGGGCTCATAGCTAATCGGTATCACTGGGGCACAAAGCCAATTCAATAACATGGGCAATTATATTGTAGACATCACACAACCAAGTCAATCCTTATCCCAACCGAAATCATAAAGGCATTCTACCCAAATCATTTCACATGGGCATTAAAGCCAAATCATTTCACAAGGGCATTCAAGTCAAATCCTTTCACATACTCATATTCGATCATCATAAATCAAAGTTTAATCAATCCACTCATTGATCAAATCGCCAGTCAAACGCATCCAGTAGTGTCCTAACGTCCTAGTAAAGGTTTAATGGACACTTACCTCTTTAAGAAAGCTAGCAAATTCAATCCAAATGACCCTCCTAAGTCAGCAAGCTCACGGTCAAACATGGCTCTCACGGCGTGCCTAGGAAAACCACATCGAAACTCAATCATTTCTCAATTCCATCGAGCCAATAATTCAATAACACCGACAACACCATATTGTCAAGTTGTCATAGTGTTAATTCAATGCCCCTAGGCATGCCAATTGTCGTTCTATCAAGGCAAGTTATCACAATTTCATTCCACCCAAATTTGCCCCTATTCTAGGCTTCACGACCAGGTTCATTCTTTCCAAAATTGTAATTTTTTTACTGACTTTTTCAGAAAACAAATTGTATGGTCTTAAACTTCAAGATCTTACGGACATGTGGACGAAAAAAGAGCTCAATTCGGATAACGGACGACTTAGAACGACTCAATTCAAAATCAGTGCGCGTTGAGGACAGATTGGACGGCACCTAGCGTTTTTCAACTCAACAGCCCTTAAATTACTTCTAATTCTCAATCCACTTCACAGACTTCCCATTAACACCTCAATCAACATTTTGAGTAGCCTCTTGAGTCATTAAATTCAAAATACCCATTAAAGACCCATCAGGTTCGGCCAAAACAGAACAGTAACACAACAAATTCTTTTTTGATTCCAATCACATATTTTCATCCAAAACTCAACCCTATATCCCAATTGTTCTCAAAATAATCTTTCTTAGACCTCAATATATGTGTTAAGGAGTCTCACCAAGAGTTTTGGAGCAAAAACATCTCTTTTGGTCTTCCGTTCATCCCGTTCCCTTTCGGCGCCCAAAATGTCAGAATCTGTCCAAATTTGGTCACCTACAATCAATCATGAGAAACTATTTTAACACCACCAAACTTGCGGCCAAAGCTCATCCAACATGAGTACTAGATGTTATGAAGATCTCACAAAAAGTTTGAGGTCATTTGGAATTTCTAAGAGGGTATGCGGTGGCCTTATCCCAACTCACTCAGATTTAGTCTGGTTTTAGTCTCGGACTCACACCGATAAAAATACTTATCCAAATGAAGAAATTCCAATTGGAGCTTGTCAAGGACACATAGATCTTACCTCTGGTGGTCGGAGCAGATCAATTGGACGTCGAAAAGTGGTGCTCGAGCAGACCAAACAGAGGGGCAGAAGCTGGTCGTCTAACAGCGTTCTGCTTGAGGAAGAAGAAGAAGGAAAATGAAGGAAATGAAGGAGGAGAGGGTGTGCACGACTTCAGCTGAAGCTAGGGTGTCTCACCAAAATAATTGGTGTAAAAAATGGACAAGATTGATTAACACAACAATTAATGCTTGGCCTCTTCTCCAATTGACACTTGGCAAGCCACCAATAATTGGTCTCAATTACCATTGACTTCATTTGACTTCCTTGACCCCATCCCCTATCATTTTCAGTAGCCTCCTTGGGAGGGTAGAATGACTATTTTGCCCTCCAAATTTTCTTAAGGCAATGGTAAAAAGTTGATGGGCAAAATGGTCATTTGCCACTTTTCGTCCGAAACTTCATTTTTCTCATTTTGAGTGACCATTGGCGAGGCGACGTCAAATCCTTTTTCAAATTTTGAAATTCTTCATTTCCAATTGTCAATTCGAGCTTCCAATCCATGTCATTAGCCCTGAGGGGTCGGAAATTTAGAATGTCACAATTCTTCCCCCTTAAAGAAATTTCGTCCACGAAATTTGTAATCTTCTATCTACTCGGTCTCTTGGGCACTGACGCCTCACTACTACCTTACTTTTCAAAGTAACTCCTCTCATTACCTGACACTTCCAAACATTCTTAACTGAAAGCCTTTCCACAACATCACATAAACTCAAGCTCCGTGCTCATCAGCATCACTACTAACCCATTGCAAGATTGCACTCTCTGATGTCCCTACCACTTGGCGTATCACTACCTTCAAATGTCCACTCTTACTATCAGGGATTCATGAACTTTATTAAATTGCCCTTTATTATTCAACTCGAATCATAGCTTTAGACTCCATAAGCAGATTCAGGGCTACTTCCGTAGTACTCTGTTCTCGACTCCCTTCGAAAATCCCATTGGGTTAAAGTGGTCCATCAACTTTCGTGGTCATGTCTCTCTCTTTTACCGGCATGTCTAATGTTCGACCACATGATAGACTAATCCTATTTCTCAGTCCATATCACCGATAGTATTAAGAAAAAACTTGGCACATTCTTGTGCCATCCCAAGGGACACCGTAATTCTCTCTTCAAATTTCCGATGATGCCATCTCTTTAAATTCCCCTTTAAGTACTGGACTCATACCCTCGTCCATGGAACGTCAAGGTTTCTATTCTCAACTTCCGTAATTTCTTTCCCAAGAATTTGGAAGTCTGGGTTTCTTTCCTGCTATGTTCACCCTCATAATCCTTTGGATCTCAAGGTCCACTCCTCGGAACCCCTTAATTCCTTTCTGACTTTCGGGCCTGATTCTTCCAATAGCCATCAACCTAGTCAATTGGCGAACTTCCAATTTAGAAGTTGAATCTCTTATTTCTTGAGGAAACATTTGTCCATCCATCACCAATTACACAATGCTCAATCCTTACCCTCTTATAGTTCTCATATCTTCGAGATCGTTATTTATACAAGCGACGCTCCTATATCCATAAGCAATTTCATACATCCGCGTTGCCTCTTGTTCAATTCCCCTTGGGAATCTCTTCGTACTACCTTACTCTCTCGTAGTAGACAAAGACTCAGAGTCTTCTTTCATCCCAACAAGTTTTCCCAAACTTTGTCGCAAGGACATTCGCAAACCAATTCCAATCATGCTCTAAGCATTCCAACTCATGTGACCTTACTACCACGACGTACATGCAATACCCATTTCAAATCGCCTTGTTACGTCTCAAATTTCCTTTCCACATAATCAAAATTCTATCGACCCTTTTGATTCCAAACAGGAACGCCACCATCAGCGTAGTCGTCAACTTGACTCAAGCCCTCAAAGACTCTTCACGTTTATTCACCCCTTCGGGTTACATCTCTTCCTGAGTCCGTTTCATCAAGGGAACAACTCTCGTGGGGAATCTCCCACAATCCGTCTATAACAATCCATCAATCTCAAGAAACCTCAAGTTTCAGCAACTCACATCGACCCTAGTTAATTCGTCACTTATTCCGATCCTCAAAGATTCCACATGGGTTGGATTTCTCATAAATCTCACGATGGAGGAATCTTACCTCATCAGGTCCACCGCTCGTGCTCTTCACATATAGCATACAACAAGTATCTCTTTAGAGTCCATAGGACACCCTCCAAATGGTTCATATTTCTCGTGACTCCTTAAATGAGTCTACTCATCGTCTCTCAAGACGGTAATAACCAACCCAATCATTCATTGGGCACTTAATCCTACTATTATCAACTTCTTTCTGCCATATGTCAAATTTTTCAAACTGTTCCTCACACTTTTCACTTGAGAGCTCAAACCTTGGCCCTCTGTTGCCACGGGTCTCCACTTGTGCCATGCAACATTTTGTTTATTTTTGTCGCTCTTCCCTCAGGAAGCATTAGTGCCTTGGCTTCTTGGTTTCACAACCAGATAACGCTACCATGTCTTAATTTCATTCATTCAACTGAACGTCAACATTATTTTGAAATTCAACGTTGTCTACAGGACAGTTCCTTAAACTTCACTTCCAGGGATCATCCAAGTTCTGCGTCTTCTTTCTCAATCCAGACATTCAATCTTAATACCAAGACGATTTGTATTTTCTCTTCCTTCCACACTAGGGTCTCTTACCCCATGAAGGAAACTATACACTTTAGTGGCATTCTCTCACTTCGAATCCACCTTGTCCTTCCTTTGCCATAGGACGTCAATTATGGAGTCTATGTCAACAGCAGTACCTCCACTCCAAGATTCAAATTTCACCATGTCTGACATTCTTCTTCCAGTGACTTAGTTACCTCAAGTGACAAAATTCTAAAAAGTCGAGGTTCTTCCTCGGTCTCCACAAATTCCCGTATCGAATACTCAATTCGACTAACTCGAGTCACTTTGTAATTACACTCTAAGCGCTCTTTTTCGCCTACTCAATCATTCATTATAATTACGAACAACCAGGACTATCAAGTCCATTCACTTTCATTTCCCTCAACGACCATCTCATGGTCCAATCGCCCTTTAAGAACGACACCCTACTCTTTAGGGCTAATAACACACAATTCCATTTCTAGTGGTCCTGATTCAACCTTAATCGGTCTCATAAAATCATCAATGTCAGACAACTGACATAACTCTTTTCTCAACTTTCTCCACGACAGAAGGAATGACATGCCAGTCTCTCATTACGAGACTCGTGCTAGGTAAAAGTCGTTTCTTGCAGGCACGTTCCAGGTTCCATAAGTCTTTCGATCATTCACTTCTCTTATTGAGTCCCATTACCATTCCTCAAAGTCAGGAATAATCACTAGCCATAAGGCTTTCAAATTCCATTCCACTCGAAGACCTCACGTCTCACTCGAAGGGTCCTTGACCACCCTCAATACACTTAGGCGACCTTGAGGACTTCGCCTCATATTGGCCGATCATCTTCAGATCCTTACAAGACCACTAGGATTCAAACAACTTTTGCTCTCAAGCAATCCTAGGAAGGTACTTCCATTAAACAACTCAATGAAGGCGATCTAAACAGATACCATACCTTCAAGAAAAACTCTTCCTTTGGTGACATTTCACCAATCATCAATGGCCTCTTAAGGCTAATCACTGCCAGGGTCACTTTCTTTCTTTAGTGCACCCAAAATCTCTAAGCTTTTCTCACAAAACCCTCAATTTATAAGAAGGCAGTTTCGGATTCCATCCTTTCGTCAAACTTAATCACTCTCAACTTTATACATAGATTCACAAGCTTTTCAAAACTCTCGTGGTTCCTGTCCACGTTTCCGCTTTGAAAATGAGTAATCTCAAAGCCACCTTTCTTATAACTTCCATTACTTAACTCATCAGCACCAGCATCAGTCGATTCAGCGACTTGGGTACAAGGGCAGCTTCTTCTCGAGTTTGCCTACCCACCTATTTTCTCATTTCCACTTAAGTTCTCATGACCCCTTATTACACTTGGGTCTCGCACGATTAACAAAATCGAGCCATATTCTCTTTCAGTACTCATACTCCAGTCACCCAGCTTTGCTCAATTCTCACGATCCATCCCAGTTCTTGGATCTTCTCATATCTCGCAAACTTGAGCCAAATGCTCCTCTAGCGACCGTATTTTGGTCTTTCAACCTCATTAGATTCTCATATCACTTGAACCACTATGATTCCCTCCAGGAATCAAAGACTTAAGTCATCTAAGTCTAGCAGTCTTTGGCTGCTCATCTCTTCTTTTTTCACCATCAACCATCCAGTGGTTCCCGAACAACTCTCAACTAGTTGTTCATTACCCAAGGATTCCAGATCCTCATTAGTCAATGACTATTCAACAGGCCAGCCTCAACAAGGCGATCTCTCTGTTAACAGCCATTACTAGGCAAGCCTCAACTAGGCTAAAACTCATGTAGGTCAACACCAAGCAAGTACTCAAAGTGCCATTTCAATCGTTCCTGTCATAAATCCAAGGGCATCGGCCACTCTAGCATAAACACAACATGCTATCTCAATCTCAATAGGCATCAGTTCCACGGGGTATAAGCTCCCCACACACCGTCTAATCTCTCAATTAGACCTTGGCCAAAACAATCACACGATGCCAATCATAAAACACGCCTAACAGGCCAATCACAACATCACTTTTCTTTTTCAAATGGCATCCACTGCCAAGCACGAAAATTTTAACCATGCCAATCACATGCGTCATTTCACATGCCATGTCACTTTCGAACATTCACTTTAAAAACCACTCCGGTGCCATACATCTCTTAACCATAATCAGACACAACCCGATACCTAGGCTTTCCCTTTCAATTTATGACTTGGGTCATTCCTGCCTCCTTGCTATCTTAGAAGCCTACCAGGAGCCACTCCTTGTCCGGATCTCTCTGTCCCGGCTATCTCTCCCCGTCCTCATTAGACCTGGTTGTTACAGGATATCCCAAGTCATACATCTACGGAGGAAGCTCCATTCCACACGCCTCATAACATGCTTCATTACGGTTTATAGGTATCCCATCAACTCGTCACATACCAAACGACAGTTTATTAAGTCTGATAGTGATAAGTTCATGCATACACCCTCATCAACTTTCATTTTAATTCCACAAACACATGTACAACATAACTGTCCTCACTACTTGTCATACCACAATCGCCTTCAGACCAATTCTTATCCATCGAAGGTTTCTAATTCCACCAATGACCGTCACATCATATGGATCAATTGCCTATATTCAATCTTATCCCTCAAGTCTAGTCACCATTCAAGTCAATTCATATGCATTCGTCCATAACTGATCCTCAATCCAAATGCTCTTTGTATACATCTCATCTCATATACACCAAAGTCGTCAGCAACCATTGATAACTAAAACCATCAAGGTATAACACAATTCAAGCCTGAATCCACTAATATCAATCGTCTCTTTTTAACTCACATTCCTCAAGTTAGGTCATTGACAAACCACAATCATAATCATATACTTCAATTGACCTTTCATTCATAAGCAATTCTCTACTAACCTCAAATCCAGGCTTATGAAATCACTATTCATGTCCTTGTGAGCCTTATTCATAAAATCACTCAAGATCATCCATTAAATCGACACTAAGACCATTAGAATACCTCACAAGTTCAAGTCTATAGTCCTCAAGATTCAACAATCAATGTCTAATTCTATAGTTCCCACTATCTAATTGTACTCAAGTCGTCACTCCTTATCACTCCAAACCTCAATCGCATTGGATCAAGCCAACCTTGCTCTAATACCACTTAAACGGGGATGTCACGCTCCGAACCCGGCGAGCTCGCGAACATCCCACCAGGCAGTTATAACTCTATAATCTCCCGGGATCCACGGCCAACAGCTCAATACTCCTAAATGACTTAAGACAAAAAAAGGTACACCAAATCAATATATCGACAAACACACTTCAAAGGTTATAGTCGTCCAGTACCAATGGTTCAATTCTAAATCCACAAATCCAAGTAAAATTCCTCTTGAATCACAAATGAGTTTATAACCATTTCCTTTAAAAACTTCTTCTCATGCCAATCCATGGCAACCTCGGGTTTCCATCGCCTAGGATCTGAAAAATATTGTCCCACGACGGGGGTGAGATATATAATCTCAGTAAGTAAACCCTAAACCTAGACCAGACCGCTAGTCCTTTCAGATCACACCACGAAATAAATGCATAATCTCAACAAAGCATTATACATGGCATTCAAATATCACATATCACAACTTCATGGAATCAAGCTCCACACCTTATCATATAATTAAACACACAACTTTAGAATTCATCTCCATGACACCCCATGCACTCATCGCCAAGGGCTCCCGGGCCGCGATGTATTTCTCAGGGGCACTCTGGCCAATTATTTGCATCAGGGCTCTCTGGCCAATTACGATACACAAGGGCTCTCTGGCCATTTCAAATTCACAAGGGCTCTCTAGCCAATTCAACAGCATCAGGGCACTCTGGCCAATTACGATGCACAAGGACTCTTTGGCCATTTCAAGTTCACAAGGGCTCTCTGGCCAATTCAACAGCACCAGGGCACTCTGGCCATTTACGATGCATTCACATAGAGTATTCAAGCTAATTGATATCTCAGGGCACCAAGCCAATGCGATCTCCGGGGCACCAAGCCAATTGATCGCTGGGGTACTATAGCCCATTCATAAAACATGGCTTTATAATCAATCGATACCACTGGGCTCATAGCCAATCAGTATCACTGGGGCACAAAGCAAATTCAATAACATAGGCAATTAAATTGCAGACATCACACAACCAAGTCAATCCTTATCCCAACCGAAATCATATACGCATTCTACCCAAATCATTTCACATGGGCATTCAAGCCAAATCCTTTCACATACTCATATTCGATCATCATAAATCAAAGTTTAATCAATCCACTCATTGATCAAATCACCAGTCAAACGCATCCAGTAGTGTCCTAACGTCCTAGTAAAGGTTCAAGGGACATTTAGCTCTTTAAGCAAGCTAGTAAATTCAATCCAAACGACCCTCCTAGGTCAGCAAGCTCACGGCCAAACATGGCTCTCACGGCATGCCTAGGAAAACCACATCGAAACTCAATTATTTCCCAATTCCATCACGCCAATAATTCAATAACACCGACAACACCTTATTATAAAGTTATCATAGTGTTAATTCAATGCCCCTAGGCATGCCAATTGCCGTTCTATCAAGGCATTCCACCCAAATCTACCACTTTTCTAGGCCCCACGACCTAGTTCATTCTCTCAAAAACTGTAATTTTTTACTGAATATTTCAGAAACAAAATTATAGGGTCTTAAACTTCAAGATCTTACGGACATGTGGGAGAAAACGGAGCTCAATTCGGATATCAGACGACTTAGAACGACTCAATTCAAAATCAATGCGCGTTGAGGACAGATTGGACGGCACCTAGCGTTTTTCACTTCAACAGCCCTTAAATCACTTCTAATTCACAATCCACTTCACACACTTCCTATTAATACCTCAATGAACATTTTGAGTAGCCTCTTGAGTCATTTTGAAGTCAAAATACCCATTAAAGAACCCCCATCAGGTTCGGCCAAAACAGAACAGCAACACAACAAATTCTGTTTTGATTCCAATCACATATTTCCATCTAACACTCAACCCTATATCCCAATTTTTCATAAAATAATCCTTCTAAGACTTCAACATATATGTTAAGGAGGCTCACCAAGAGTTTTGGAGCAAAAGCATCTCTTTTGGTCTTCCGTTCATCCCGTTCCCTTTCGGCGCGCAAAAGGTCAGAATCTGTCCAAATTTGATCACCCACAATCAGCCATGAAAACCTATTTTAACACCACCAAACTTGTGGCCAAAGCTCATCCAACATGAGTACTAGATGTTATGAAGATCTCACAAAACGTTTGAGATCATTTGGAATTTCTAAGAGGGTATACGGTGGCCTTATCCCAGCTCGCTCAGACTTCGTCCGATTTTAGTCTCGGACTCACACCGATAAAAATACTTATCCAAATGAAGAAATTCCAATTGAAGCTTGTCAAGGACACATAGATCTTATCTCTGAAGGTCGGAGCACAGTAATTGGACGTCTAAAAATGGTGTTCGAGCAGACCGAACAGAGGGGCAGAAGCTGGTCGTCTGACAGTGTTCTGCTTGAGGAAGAAGAAGGAAAATGAAGGAAATGAAGGAGGAGAGGGTGTGCATGACTTCAGCTGAAGCTAGGATGTCTCACCAAAATAATTGGTGTAAAAAATGGACAAGATTGATTAACACAACAATTAATGCTCGGCCTCTTCTCCAATTGACATTTCGCAAGCCACCAATAATTGGTCCAAATTGCCATTGACATCCTTTGACTTCCTTGACCCCATCCCCTATCATTTTCGGCAGCTTCCTTGGGAGGGTAGAATGACTATTTTGCCCTCCAAATTTTCTTAAGGCAAGGGTAAAAGGTTGAGGGGCAAAACGGTCATTTGCCACTTTTCGTCCGAAACTTCATTTTTCTCATTTTGAGCGGCCATTGGCGAGGCGGCATCAAATCCTTTTTCCCAAGGCGTTATTTTTCTATCAATTTGCCAAGGCCTCCCGAGAAGCAAATGGCAAGTATCCATGGGAATGCCATCACACCACACTTCATCGAAATACTTTTTCCCAATGGAAAAATTGACGAGACATTGTTTATCGACTCGTACCTCATTTCCTTTACGAAGCCAGGAAAGCTTGTAAGGTTATGGGTGCTTCTCCATCTTGAGATGCAATTTGTCCATCATTGTTATTGTCACGACATTTTTGCAGCTTCCTCCATCGATGATAACATCACACACCTTTTCATGAGAGGTACATCGAGTGTGAAAAATGTTGTTACGAAGCCACGTACAATCTCCGTTGGGAATAGCATTCAAGATTCGACGAATGATTAGAGACTCTCATTGGTCTCCATAGATAACTTCATCTCTCTCTTCTGGTTCTTTGTCGAAGATAGGGGAATCTTCATGGTTGTCTTCTTCAAGTTCTTCTTCCACTAGAGAGACAATCTTGTGATTTGGACAATCAAAGGAAATATGTCCAAACCCTTGGCACTTGAAACATTTGACATAGTTGGAGCGATTGGAACTCGATGCTCCAACATTCTTTGACACGGGTTTTCTTTGTTCTGATATCGCGAACTAACACGAGCCTCTTTAAGTTGTCGTTCAACCTTTAGAGCAAGTTGGAAAACATCATTATAAGTCCAATAAGGATGAAGTTGGACAACATTGCCGATTTCTTGTCGAAGTCCGCCAAGATATCGAGCGACAGTTTGCTCCTTCGACTCGAACACGTCGCAAAGCATCATAAGGTGATCGAATTTCGTGGTATATTTCTCTGTGGACAACTCATTTTACTTCAAATTGTGGAATTGGAGGAAAGTATTCTGCCGATACTTCACCAGTAGAGACTTCTTCATCAATTATTTTCGCATCTTCTTCCATGTGACGATTTGACTCCTTCCGTCGCGAGATCTTTGCTTCTTCAAATGTTCCCACCAAATAAACGCGTGCTTTTTAAGCTAGATGGCGATGAGCTTTACCTTTCGATCATTCGGTGTGTGTTGATAGTCGAAAATCCTATCAACCGTGTGTCGCCAATCCATGAATTCTTCGGGTTGAAGCTTCCCTTCGAATTCAGGAATATCAACCTTCACGTACGAATCTCGATGAAATCCATGAGGACTTCGATGCTGACGTCAAAGAAGCCTCTCCTCACTCGAAGCATCACTTCGAGTACCAGCGAAGGGGTTGACATCTTCATCGTCAGAGGGAATACCATCTGAATCGTGACGTAAATCATCACGTCCCAAATGTTCGAAGAGTTGCAAACGCTCCTGCAGTTACTGTACTTGTCTCCTTAAATCATTCACCTCCACGTCTCATAGGTCTCTTTGTCGAGCTGTAGGAGACTCAATGTTTGGTCCACATCGATGACGACCAGCCATTGAACCAAAGCTCTGATGCCAAATTGACGTCGGGAGAAAGCGTCAAGAAGTAGGAGGGAGCACAAGTGAGGAACTAAGGGATAGAATACTCGTCACCCGTAGGAATCCACATAATGGATAAGAATAGAAATGGATTGGTTACTCACCATCCGTAGGAATCCACCTAAGGGATAAGAGTAGAAACAAGAACTCCTTCTTGTTAACAAGCCAAAGGCTCAAATCAATTTATCAATTAATAAGTCTGTCATTCTCATTCATCGTAACATGCTTATATAGGCGAGCATGAAACAACCCTTCAAACTTGAGTAAATGAGACTCTTCAATGAAATACAAAACTCTTAGGAAATGCAAAAGGCTCTTAGGAAATAGGAAACATAATAAATTCCTAGGAACTAGAACTTTGACTCTTATAGAAGACAAATCACATTTAATAAAGACTCTGGGAATCTAAAACTATTCAACTACTCTCGAAAATATAAGAAATCATTAATGCCCTTCGACGATCGTGGATATCCTTGCTATCGATGAGGAGTGTTCAATGAATTCGACGACTCTTCGACTTCTTCAGGGAATGCTCCGGCATCATGAATTTAAAAGTAAAAAAACTTGGCTAAAATAATTTAAAATGAAAATTTTTAGTCAATTTAGGATTATAATCAATGAAGAGACATGTGGTCCCAAATTGAATTTTTAAAAATTTAACAAGTCAAAATGAAAAGAGAATTGAAATAAAAATATGGACTATTTTTACTACATTTTTCTGACCATGAATACTATTTTTGCTTATTTTCGGCTATTTTTATAATTAAAATAAATCCAAAAAATGTCAAAAATTAAGAAAAATATTTTTTTATCCAAAATTAGTTCCTAAAGTTAGGCCAAAGCTTTCAAGATTGATTTTTACAAATTATATTGATATTTTTAATTAATTTTTTAAAATAAAATGATTAAAAATTACATGTCATCATCTTGCAAAAATAAAAGAGAAGAGAGTGTGTTCAAAAATAAAAATAAAAAAATTGTTCCCAATTATTTCTAAAAAAAATGTTCAAAACGTGTTTCGAAAAAGTGTTCCAGAAACACAGAAACAAGTTTTTTATTTTTTATTTTCTTGTGTATGCTCCAAAAGTGTTTTTGTTTCTCAAAAGTGTTCCTAGAACACTTTGGAAACACTTTTTTACCATACGTGTTTCTATTCCAAAAGTGTTCTGAGAACACTTTGGAAACAGAAACACTTTTTCTAGAGTGTTACCATATAGACGCAAAGTTGCTAGCAATATTTTTTGGGTCACACGAAACTTTTCAGAAACTTGAGGGGCCATTTCAGAATGAAACATTTTACGTGGGCAAAAGTAGACTTCTAAGTGTTTTTCGTGGGGCAAATACCAAATAGGAATCTTCCCAGTAGAGAGACTATCAATAGGGTTTGGCATCATCAACGTTGTTTTTCCATATTGTCTAAGACCTTTTTTACCCTTCAATATGTTCATTCCTTTTTCGACCAAAAAACTTAGGTACTCAAATCATTTTTACGGTGCGAAACTTCCTTAGTCAGAGTACAAATACACTCTGCACACCAATTTCGAACCATGTACTCGCCTATAATTCTAGGGATTAATGCAATCCGATTAGAACATCAGGGAGGCGAAGAGGTGAGAGTTTGAATCAAGCCAACGACTAATAGTACCGATTGTATGCTATTGTTTTGGCGATACAGAGCCTCATTGAGCTACATCTTTAGTCCTTAGAGTCTAAGGATACTCTGCCGAAAATTGAGTGTCATTATGAGAGGACGATTAGGTCGATTGCTTTTAGTCTCATGATGCTTTTTGGGTGCTTTCAATGACTTTATGACGCTAAATATACTTGGGTACTTTACTACGGAGAAGAAAGATTGGATGATCAATTCCGGAAATTTTTTCTTTCATTGTAGATTTGTTCATGTGACACTAAGAGAAATTTGCTTTACAAAGTCACCACAAACTTAAAATTGCGCTTAGCAAGTTTTCACTTAAGTGGCATGCAGTTTTACCAACCTTGCACCTCCTCCTTTATCTATATCATTCTTGCTCGGAATGTGTTGTTCAGATCATATGTACTGAGCCGACACAAATTGCCTATATGATAGCTCTTCTCCACATGTAGCTTGGGGCAAATGCCCATGTGGAGCCTCCTAGAAAACCACATAGCGGCACCCGCTTGAGGCACCCCAGTCTTGCATCTCGTTTTGAAGTAGGAGTGTGGAAGAAAGAAAAGCTCAGGTATTCTCTCAATGGAAAGGAAATAAAGAAGATCCTAGAATGCATCATTCCATCCTAGACACTATATGTTTCTTCTTAGAATATTTTCCAACTATCCACAAAAACAAAAACCTGAAAAAAGAAACCCTCTTCGTAATTTTCGCAATAACTGTTGATTTTTCCCAAGTTTCCAAGGAAAATTTCAGTTTGATGCACATATCTGATGAACATTTTCCAATAATTGAAATTTTTTAAACTGAAAAATTGCAATGCATGCCTCAGATCTTTCAACCCCCAGCACTCGAACAGGAAAGACGTTGAAGGAGAAAAGCTCTAAACCAATTGATAATTCTAGAATATTTTGTGTCTCTGTCATCAATGTGTTGAAATAATAAGTGTTTTTTCCTTTTACTGCACGTTAAATTGATTTGTTTCTCATTTGACCTAGTCTTTAGGAGTTGGTGGAGTAAAGGGGTTTTGTGGAGATCATGGGTTGTTTGGTTCCTATTTGGTTGGCTTTCTGTTATGTACTTGCCTATTTAAAAGGCTTCAAAGATTTGAATAAAAGATAGAACCTTATCTCTCCTCCCTTGAAGATATTGTGATATCTCTATGTTTCTTTTGCTTATGATACTACAGTGGTATCAGAGCCTTGGAGACCCTGAGAGTGAAAACAACGTGAAGCAGCAAATAATTTTTTTCGTCATCTTTTTCATTTTAATCAATGGCGACAGATTCTAGTTTTGTGCAAGCAGCCATCCCACGCTTTGATGGTCACTATGATCATTGGAGCATGCTCATGGAGAATTTTTTATGGTCAAAGGAGTATTGGCCAGTCATCGAATCTGGAATTCAAGAGCCACTAGCAGGCAGGGCTTTGACAAATACCCAGAAAGCAGACCTGGAAGCTAGAAAACTAAAAGATCTTAAGGCAAAGGATTATCTCTTTCAGGCTATCAATCGTCCCATCTTGGAAACTATTCTTTGCAAAGAAACTTCCAAAGATATTTGGGATTCTATGAAGAAGAAATATCAAGGCTCTGTCAGGGTGAAGCGTGCACAACTTCAAGCCTTGAGACGGGATTTTGAGACACTCGCAATGAAGGATGGAGAATCTGTCACCAACTTTTGTGCTAGAACAATGGAGATCAGCAACAAGATGCGATTTCATGGTGAGAAGATGGACGATGTCACCATTGTGGAGAAGATTTTACGCTCCCTGACACCAAAGTTCGATTATGTTGTCTTCTCAATTGAAGAGTTGAAAGATATAGATGTACTCTCTCTTGATGAATTGCAGAGCTCCTTATTGGTCCATGAACAAAAGATGAACCGAAGTTCAATTGGAGAAGAGCAAGCGTTGAAGACTTCTACTAATACTCAGTCCTACAATTTCAGAGGAAGGGGTAGAGGTAGAAGTAGAGGCAAAGGAAGGGGGGATCAAGGAAGTAGAGATGTCAGCAGGAATTTCAAAGCCAATAATGACCAATATCAAGGCAAAGGGAAAGGACGAGAATTCGACAAATCCAAGGTAGAGTGCCTTAGATGTCGTAAATTTGGTCATTATGTATATGAATGTTATACTAGACTGCCTCATCATAAAGAAAAGGGAGAGAATTCAAATTTTGTCGAAAAGAAGGAAACAGAAACGTTGTTGATGGCTATTGAAGATAATAAGAAACCCGAGTCAGATATTTGGTATGTGGATACAGGATGCAGTAACCACATGAGTGGAAGTAAGTCTTCTTTTTCTCATCTAAATGAAGATTTTCATTCTACTGTGAGTTTTGGCGATCACTCTACTGTGAAAGTGATGGGAAAAGGTAATATTAAGATAAGAACCAAGAATGATTTTGTGGAAACAATCTCTGAAGTTTTGTACGTTCCTGACCTGAAAAGTAATTTATTAAATACTGGTCAGTTACAAGAAAAGGGTTACGTTATCACCATTAAGAAGAATGTTTGTGAAATTTATGATTCAGTTAGAGGTGCTATTGTAGTTGTTCAGATGAGTTCAAATAGATTGTTTCCAAACAAGATTGAAAGTATTCAATCTTGTTTGGCGCCTGAAATGAAAGATCCCTCATGGTTGTGGCATTTTCGTTATGGCCATTTGAGCTTCGGTGGTTGAAGACCCTCCAACAAAAAAACATGGTCACGGGTCTTCCTCAAATTACTGCTCCTTCCCAAGTCTATGAAGAATGTGTTGTTGGAAAACAACATCATTCTCAATTTTCCAAAGGAAAGTCATGGAGAGCAAAGGATGTACTGCAGCTAGTGCATTCGGACATTTGTGGTCCAATAAACCCATCTTCTAATGGAGGTAAAAGATACTTTATTACCTTCATAGATGATTTTTTTCCAGAAAAAATTGGGTTTGTTTCTTACAAGAAAAATCAGAAGCTTTCTCTACATTTAAAAGCTTCAAAGCTCGTGTTGAAAATGAAGCAGAAAAGACCATTAAGACTCTTCGAACAAATCGTGGCGGTGAATATTGCTCAAAAGAATTTGAAGTTTTTTGTGAAGAGTATGGCATTCAAAGAGAGCTTACGGCTGCATATACACCACAACAGAATGGCGTATCTGAAAGAAAAAATAGAACCATTCTCAACATGGTGAGAAGCTTGTTGGCAAGAGGAAAAGTTCCAAAGACTTTTTGGCCGGAAGCAGTAAACTGCGGTATCCATGTTTTGAATAGAAGTCCAACTTTTGCTGTTCAAAATATGACACCAGAAGAAGCTTGGAGTGGGAGAAAACCAGCTGTAGACCACTTCAAAATCTTTGGATGCATCGCATATGCCCATGTCCCGGATGAGAAAAGGAAGAAACTCGATGACAAGGCTGAAAAATGCGTCTTTCTCGGTGTAAGTGATGCATCCAAGGCATATAAATGATTCAATCCATTGACAAAGAAGATTGTGACCAGCAGAGATGTTGTATTTGACGAAGAGAACATTTGGGATTGGAATAGGCAGCAGCCTACCCAGGTTCTTTATGACATTGATGCTGAACAGGAGCAAATTTCAGCACCTTGTATGCCCGAAAATTCATCAAATGCAATTTCTACAGCTGCTGAAACTTCACCAATAACCACTGAAGTCAATGAAGAAGAAGCCCAATCGCTTCGCCATGTTAGAAGAAGGCCTGCTTGGATGGAAGACTATGAGGTAACTGGAATTGAAGATCCAATTACTCACTTTGCTTTGTTTTCATATTGTGGCCCTACAACTTTTGAGAATGCTGTCAAAGAAGAAAAATGGAGAAAAGCGATGAATGATGAAATCGATGCCATTAAAAGAAATAAAACTTAGGAGCTATGCGATATTCCGGAGGGACACAAAACCATTTGGGTAAAATGGGTCTTCAAAACAAAGTTGAAAGAAAATGGTGAAGTGGAAAAGTACAAGGCATGCTTGGTAGCCAAGGGATACAAGCAGCAATATGGGATCGACTATACCGAGGTTTTTTCTCCTGTTGCAAGACACGACACAATCAGATTGGTGGTTGCATTGGCAGCACAAAATTCTTGGCCTATTTTCCAGCTAGATGTCAAATCAACATTCTTGCATGGGTACTTGCAGGAACAGGTATTTGTCGAACAACCTCCTAGTTATGTTAAGATTGGAAATGAGCATAAAGTTTACAAAATGAAGAAAGCCCTTTACGGGCTAAAACAAGCCCCTCGGGCTTGGTATAGTTGCATCGAGACTTACTTTCTTAAAGTTGTTTTATCGAAATGCCCCTATTTTGTTAAGACTGGAGATAAAGGAAAAATGCTCATCGTATGCTTGTATGTTGATGATCTGATATTTACTAGAAATTGTGATGTCATGTTTAAAGAATTCAAGAAGTCTATGGTGGATGAGTTTGAAATGTCTGATCTTTATATGATGCATTATTTTCTTGGCATAGAAGTAGTACAATGGAGTGATGGGATCTTTATTTCTCAAAAGAAATATGTTGGAGAAATTTTGGAAAGTTTTCAAATGAAGGATTGTAATCCTGTGAACACTCCGGTTGAGTTTGGCTTAAGGCTGCACAAAGATGATGAAGGGAAGAAGGTGGACAACACACTTTATAAACAAATTGTGAGCAGGTTGATGTATCTGACTGCAACAAGACCAGACATAATGTATTCTGTGAGTTTAATCAGTAGATATATGGAGAATCCCACATAAATGCATTTGTTAGCTGTCAAGAGAATCCTTCGTTACTTGCAAGGAACTAGAGACCTTGGGCTGTTTTACAAGAAGGTTGAAAAGTTCCATTTGCTAGGGTTCACTGATAGTGATTATGCAGGAGACCAAGATGATAGGAGGAGTACTTCTGGTTATGCTTTTATGTTTGGGACAGGTGCTATTTCATGGTCATCCAAGAAACAACCAATCGTCACATTGTCAAGCACCGAAGCTGAATTTGTTGCTGCTACAACTTGTGCTTGCCAAGCTATTTGGCTTAGGAGAATTCTTGAGGAGTTGCAGTTCAAGCAACCAAGAGCTACTACAATTTTTTATGACAACAACTCAGCAATCAAACTCTCCAAAAATCCTGTGCTACATGGAAGAAGCAAGCACATTGATGTGAAGTTCTATTTCTTGAGAGATCTTAGCAATGATGGAACAATTGACCTAGTCTACTGCAGGAGTGAAGAATAAGTTGCTGATGTATTCACCAAAGCCCTCAAGATGGAGTCGTTCGTGAAGCTCATAAGATTACTAGGTGTTTGCATGCTGAAAACAGTCAAAGTTTTAAACTGAATGTTAGCAAACATCAGTTTAAGGGAGGGATTGTTGAAATAATAAGCGTTTTTTTCCTTTTGCTGCACGTTCAATTGATTTGTTTCTCATTTGACCTAGTCTTTAGGAGTTGGTGGAGTAAAGGGGTTTTATGGAGATCATGGGTTGTTTGGTTTATGTACTTACCTATTTAAAAGGCTTCAAAGATTTGAATAAAAGATAGAGTCTTATCTCTCCTCCTTTGAAGATATTGTGATATCTATCTGTTTCTTTTGCTTACGATACTACACATTGTATCCTACATACCGACAAGCATGTCCAGTACAATCTTACCATACAAAGATCTCACCATCTAATTACACAGGCCTTGCACCAAAACTCGATCGTCGTCTTTGTCGGCTCGAGCTCAAGCAGATGCGAAAAGAACGCTCGGATCTCGGCCCGGCGACAAGGCGAGCAAAATGAGGAGGGACATGATCAGGACCGGCACGAAGAGGAGCATCAGCGGCGGCGGGGGCAGCGGCGGCAACACCAGTGGAAGCACCAGCAGTAGAAGAGTGAACAAGGCCAGGAGGATCAGCATCGACCTCATTAGCATGTGCCCCGCTGTGTATGAAGCTATATCTTATATCTTCTGGTGATGAACATGAAGCAACGAGATCTCCTCGTGGACAAAGGATCATCATGTGACGCCGCAGGGTCCAACCATTGCTGCGTTAACATCGAAGCCTCAACTAAGACCCTCTGGAAACTCTCCCCCTGAGAGAGAGAGAGAGAGAGAGAGAGAGAGAGAGAGGGGCGTGTGTGTGTGCGCAGTCAATAAAGGAGATTGAGAAGTTGAAGAGAGAGGTTCATATTCATATACATACGCACACACCCTAGTAGGAGAGAATAAACATGATAAAAAGAGAGAATTCTGTCCTTTTATCTTTTTCCTTTTTTTGGCCCCAGAAAAAGGATGTGACCCGGTTCAAACGAAGCCTAATAAAAAAACTTCTATTTCTTGTTTTGTCTCATAAAATACCCCAACTTTAGTCTGTGTCCCAATTATATCCAAAAAAAAATTAACACATAAAAAATTCCAAACTTTTATTTTTGTCCCAATTCAACCAACCTAATATTCAAAAAACTCTCAACTTTAGTATCTATCCTAATTATATAAAAAAAATTATCTCATAAAGAACCCTTAACTTTTACTTTTGTCCCGATTCTACCACTGTCAGCCTTTCGTCCATAATCACCATTAATTGATCCTACATGGCTCGAATTTTCTCGTTGAACTTACCAATGAATTTTTGAAATTCAAAAACAACACGTTTCAAGGATGGCGAGATTTAAGATCGTTCGTCAAAATAATCAAATTTTTACATCTAGTCATTTTTAGGCCGTTGTATCTCTCGGTAATGTGCAAGGAAACATAGATTTTTTCATGTAAACTTTTCTGAGGTGTAATTCATTAACGATGTGAAAATGCCACGTAAGATTAACTAATGATGATTATAAATTGAATGCTAACGGTGGTAGAATTGGACAAAAGTAAAAATTGAAGGTTTTTTTTTAGACAAAAAAAATTTAGATATAATTGAGGCAGATGCTAAATTTAGGGATTTTTCTGGGTATTAGGCTGGTAAATTTGGGATAAAACCTAAATTTGATTTCTTTTTGTATTAGGCCGGTAGAATTGGGACAAAAGTAAAAGTTGAGATTTTTTATGTGATAATTTTTTTTGCATATAATTGTGACAGATGTTAAAATTGAGATTTTTTAAGGTATTGAGCCATTCCAATCAGGGCAATAGCAACCGTAAATTTGATTGGCATAAAAAAATTAAAATCTTAGCAAAAGGAGCATACAAACTCATGGAACGAAGACGATCACCATGGACCAAAAATGTGCATCATAATCTCTATCTCATCTAAATTAAAAGTGATCGATTCTCAGTTTCACTCAGAAACTAGGAACCGGATAAAATGATCTTGGGACTTGACCAGCGACTGATCCCGCTCGGTCTAATAGAATCAGTGGATTATTAGTAGAGGTGAGCAGACTTTAATTTTAATATATTGATTAAAATTAGGTTTGCATTCAAGATATAAAAATAAGCAGTAGACTATTGGGATTACATTCAATAAATAAAAAATAATTGATCCGGTCTAGGCAGCCGGTTCCATAGGGAATCAGACCAAAATACCAGCTCCAACTTTATGAAATCAAGAATCGAATCGGCGCTCTCTCGGGACCGTACTGAACCGGCCAATCCCGTCCGGGTGATTTTCGGCTTGGTGTCCGTCTTGCTAACCTGTGGTCCAAACGCATCATAAATATCATCTTTCCGAGGAAGAGATAAATAAGGCATGGAGGAGGAATATTGTGGAAACTTTCAAGAGAGGAGAGAGAAATGGGGCAGGGCGTAGTGAAAGCCAAAGGGACAGCAGGGGTACGAGAAATGAGTATTGAGGGGGGAGGAACGAGAAGGGCACGAGTGGAAACATTCAATGACTTTAAGTTTTATTGCAAGAGGAAAACTTATGTTGGACTGGTTATTATCGTCACCAGTCGCCTTCGAGAGATACTTTCCTTCCTTTATTTCCCATGTTGGTGTCTTGGTTCACCCAACCCTAACGTGTGTATCATATACAATACACGCCCACGTCAACACCCATCAAAAGGAAAGGGCGAGAGAAAGAGGAACGGATAAAAAATCGTCAATTGCTCTCATTATATGTCCATGCTGATCCAGGAGTTCTTGCGCTTTTCCACCCTGATCGGGCTTTGTCACAGTTTGCCCGTTTCGGAAGTTTTGAAAGCATCCCCACAACCAAATTCTTGACGTTCAAGTTTCGATTTTAGGGTTGGGATTTGAGTGGTAGAAGATTTTGCGTGTTGAAATGAGTGGGAGTTTCCCCCGCGTTCGATTCATAGTCAATCATGTAACCTCTCGGAGCCATACATTGAGGACATAAATTCATCTTCATCACGACTTCCGTAATCCCGACGTAGATGATCAACCGAACAAAGAGAGTATTGTTTCGAAACTTATGCATGATCCACGCTAGGGACGCACGATTAAAATATGATCCACACTCGGCTTTTCTAGCTCTTGTCTATGCGTAAATATATGGATAAAAAATTTATAGCAATTTTCAAATAGATCGGAATCGGGGTGGATGTATGAAATGTAAAGTCAATCTATCTATAGGAGATCATATAAAAAGGATATTTTTGTTTTAGACCTAACCAATTTGACCTAACCAATTAGATGAATTACTCCTAAAGGGTTACATCCAAATAAGCTAGTTGATGAGAGTTACATCGGGAAAAAAAAAAAGAAAAAAGGAAAGTTAAATTCATTTTAACTGTTTTCTCAATTCCAATAAAATGCAACTGGATCTAGCATGAGTTGGCGATCAGAACATATATGGATAAAACTTATAGTGGGTCTCGAAAAATAAGTAATTTCTGCTGGGCCTTTATCCTTTTTTTTAGGCTCATTAGGATTCGTATTAGTTGGATCTTCCAATTATTTCGGTAAGAATTGGACATCTTTAGTTCCGTCTCAACAAATTCTTTTGTTTTTTCCACAATGGATCGTGATGCCTTTCTACGGTATCGCAGGGGCCTTTTCAATAAGGCTCATGCTAGGCGCTTACGTTTTTTGGCTTCTAGCTCACCATGATGATATAGGATTTTTCTCTCGGCTAACTCGCTACTCCCCTCTGAGCTTTGGACCTCTTTTGTTCTTACGAGACTCCTTGTCTTTCCAACATCTCGATCGCAAGAACGACCATACGTTGCGTCCCGGAATGTCCGCGGTCCGCGATTGACAACAGCAGGAAATGGCGTAGTACTAATAGAATATCAAACGAGTCATTTTCAGATGACTTAAGGCGCGCATGAGATACCTAACGACAGGAAAGTGTGCGCAGATGCATATAACCTTTGCATGCATCGAATTCCATGAACTTTAAACACATAGTTGATCCTCCAACTATGGTCTTATTTTTACAGGAAAGTCAAGGAGGATTTGTAGGAATTGTCGAGATGCCCACATCGCCAAAGTAATTGGAATTTGATTATGAAGAAAACTGTTTCCATCAATCCTTCGGAGCTCAACTTTCTTTTGGCCTGTCTTGTCCCGCACTAATTGGTTTGGCTAGAGCTCTAATTGGGGAAAGGGTACCTTTTTATACCGGCCATTTGTCTTTTGCAATGATTTTTAAGGAAACGGTGTCAATCCGACATCGGGCGATGGATTAGGTCAAAAAGATTGAGGTGGTTCATTGAATGTTCCGAATGTTTCTACATGAAAAAACTAATGATTGTCCGGTCGATTAAGAGAGCATGGAAAGAGGGAAGTCTAAAGTCCATTTAGTTCATGGAAATATAATTGCCAGAAATCATTACCCATTGGATTGATCAGAAGCCATTGAAAAATCTTTTTATGATCGATGAAAAAGCTATTTTTAGAGTTTAGAAAATGAATTTTCTTTCGAGAAGCAAAAATCATTTATTGAAATACGATTGAACCCTAGCACTTGGGTATCAGTCCCTCAAGATTGGGCTGGAGACCTTGACACCATCGTCCGAGCTCCTAATGACTGGACCCAAGACCCCAGTGCTCATTCTTGGACCCCCATTGGCTGTGTGCGGGTCTTCGGCACCCGTACCCACGACTTCGGAGGCCGAGGCCAAGTACCAATGTCCCTCGCCCAAGACCCCCTGAGGCCAGGCTCGAGTCTCCAGCACCGATGCACGGCTCCCTGAGATTAAGATCGGGACCCCAACGCCGGTCCCCAGTTCTTCGTCAACCGTGTCTGAGATGTTGGCTCTCGAGTGTTCTCAGTATCCCGACCCTAAGGCCCCAATGCTCGTGTCTAGGTCCCCGCATCTGGACCTATGACCCCAATGACCACACCTAGGACCATGCAGCCGGGTCCCCAGTGCCAGAACTTGGGACCTGGCTGTACTTGTGACTTTTTGTTAAACGTGTGTTTGATCACAAACATCGTGTTGTACGATGTCTCGAATTTTTGAGCCGATTAAGTAAAATTATATTTCGGTAGTCACGTGCTTCGGGAATAACTTCTGCAGGATTACATTGGCACTACAGGACAAGAAAAGGGGATTGATATATTCTTTCTTCCACATGTGTTGTTGAAGAAAAGAAAAGGGAACCACTTTTAGTTTCCCTCATTAGTTGTTCACGCCTACCACATTAAAAAGAAAAAAAAGAAGACTTCTGGTCCTTAAGCCGCAGAAGTTGACCGAGCCGCGTGAAAGAAAAGAAATCGTGGGATTTCTTTTGAGAGAGACCGAGCCGCTCCACGAGAACAGAAGTCACTTCTGTGAACTTCACGCAAAGGGTCAGAGGGTTCTTTTGTGTGCAGAAAAAGAACCGCACACCCAGCCGCCCAAGGAGTCCGAACGCGAAGCCTTTCGGACAGACGAAGTCGCCGTACCCACGGTGATTAGTGCGTGAATTTAGTTTATTTTATATATCCAATTGAGAGTTATTTATTTATAAATATTAGGTTTAGATATAATCTAGGTACGGAAAACACGAGCGTATTGAGCGATTGTAAATCCGATTCTCCGATTATAGTGGATTGTTTTTGCTAGCTCTCCCCCGTGGATGTAGGTACCGACATTCGGACCGAACCACGTTATATCTGGTGTCCTTTATCGTTCCTTATTATTTTCTCTAGGTTTTCGCATTGACGTATTTGCAAGATCCTCGTTATTTCCGCGTTAAGTATTACAACACATCGGATAATGGCCTCCATATTATTTGTAGAATATAGTCAAATATAAAAAAAAAAAATGAGGATGGTTGCCCTTGGAAATAAGTTTGTTTGAACGTATTTTCCAGCAAACTTCATTTTCTGTAAAATGAACCGAGCTTTAATCAACAAAAGCGAAGATTGGATGCGAGTATTTGTGTGAAAGTGATATTCTAATTAACCTTGGTTAACTAGTATTATAATTTTTGCAAGCACGGGCTTTAAAAAAAATTACTTTCCTCGAATAACGACCAAAGATTTCTGCCGTAGTCGGTCTATAAAACATTTGCTTACATCAAATTTGCACTATGCTGTATACTTTAAAAAAAAAAACTTTTGAGGAGTTAATGGATAAATTTCACCAATATGTGTATTTGTGTGTTTATACATATGATTATTGGCTTAAAATTTGGTTCGATTTTTGCAAGGAGTAAGAAACATATGAAATGCTCAAAAGTCACTTTCCATTATGTATTAGCAATTTGTATTTATGTTGAGGGGGACATCGAGAAAAGATTCTAGCTTGACTACAAATGGATATGCATCATATGGACTTCGCTACGAGAAGCACTTACAAATATTATCAAGTAAAGCAATGTTATCTTAGACTGTTCAAGTGACGAGCGTGTGGTATAAAGAAATTGTTGAAGTGGTTTTTTTTCCCCTGTAGTACATAGTCCGAGGAATCCTTCTGATCTCTCTTATGGGATTAATGGCATTATGTAAGGTGTAACGTGCATAGGAAATTGTTAATCGCACGAATATATCAAAACCCTAACAAGAGACTGTCTCTCCAATTCCAGAACCACCACAGCTCAACCGCCGCCGCCATAGCTCCGGCGAGGCCTCCTCAACACCCCTCCCCACTCTCTTTCCCTGCAAGAACTGTACGTTGACAGAGGCACTGACCAATCCCAGGGCAGGATGCTTAAATGCATCTCTCAAAGTTTTTAATATAGCAAAACATATCTTGTAGACTCTGATATTAGGTTAACCCCGCTCAATTAAACGTGTCTAAGAGTATCATTTATAATCCGGCTAGAAGAGTCAAACCGTGAACGACCCCGCGACACGCTTACTATTGTCATATAAATCAATTTACGACACTAACGTGATTAAACTCAACGCAAATATGCTTAACACCCACCAGATAAACGGATCGGTGTAGAAAATCGTGCACCTTATGAAAGAAACAAGCACGCAAAACAGTATTGGAGGACTTATAAATATACTCGTTTGTAATTATTAGGGGGTGAATATGATTCCGGGATAGAACTAGGGACCAGAGAGTCGGACCGGTGCGAACCAATCCTTTCCAGGTTCTAAGGTATACATTGTTGGTTTCAAGTTTCAAAAATTGAAAAACCAGTTCCGACGGGTAAGTTTCATATTCCAAGAGGCGGGACTTGGATCAAGTCTTTATGTTTTTCTTGTTAAGTCTTCGCGCAATCCTGCTATATTCCCTTGTGTCCAAACATAAGTATGTAATCTGAAATCACTTGTCCGAACTTCCATCCATAACCGAGACAAACTTTGTTAACCTTTCATTTTATTCATGTCTCAAATATGAGTTGTCGTGGATTGTAGCAGCAAATTGTGGTCAGTAGAGGTGATAATCTACTGCAATCGTTCAATTAAGAGTATGGGTAGAATCTAAAACCGTCCTTGAAACATGTGACAGACAGATCCCAAAGTATGAATGGTAGATTCTATAGTGTCAAAAATTGATCAAGCGGTTCCAACTGGTACATTCCTAAATCAACCCTGGAGCCGTTCAATCCCTATTTATCATCTATCCCCACATATATTGTTACTTTCAAGCCGATGATTACTCATAGAACTGCCTACCACCCTGGCGATTCGCGATTGGATCGATGTTGGAAAGATAAAGATTGAAGATCTTCCTAATTCTAATATAGTAGGAAATATGGCTGAATTGTGCGATATCCATAGTTACCAAATTCATGATTGTAACGCATCGCATTGTTCTCTACTAAAGGACAATAAATCCTCCCCAAAGAAAATAAGATGAATTGGGGATTTATCACCATGGATGTAAGCTTCCAAGAGATTTCTTTTTCTCTTGGTCGTCTGAACCACGTTAACTATTTGGTGTTTCTCTTCTCCTTCTTTTCATCTTGTTTTATTAAAACATGGTATCAGAGCCGTGTTCGATTCTAAAGTCGGCTTCTTTGTCAATGCTTCCGCTTGTTTATTTGTGACGGAGAATTCGATTTTTTTGTGGTGGTTTTTTGGTGTGCGCAGAGGGCGATCATCTTCACCACAGCTTTATTGGATTCGATTATTCCCAGATAAGTTTGCTGAATTTTGTGCTATCTTTCTGTTTAGAACGATGGTTGATAATAGCAAACATGCTTCCGAGATGTCAAATAAACTTACGACTATTATGTTAAATGGGCGTAATTATTTGCCTTGGTCTAGAACTGTCTCTATAGCCCTTGGGGGCAGATCAAAGTTGGGTTATGTGAATGGTCTTATCAGAGCACCTGTAGCTACAGATGCGAAATTTGCTGAATGGCAGGCGAATGATAATATGGTCATGTCATGGTTGTTTAATTCAATGGAATCTCAAATTTATGAGATATTTGCTTATTCAGAGACTGCTAAGTCCTTATGGGATTCTTTGAGGGATATGTATGGAAATGTTGATAATGCATCCCGTGTCTTTGAGTTGCAACATGAGGTTGCTCGTACTGAGCAAGCACCTAATCAAACATTTACTGAACATCTTGGTAATATGAAAAAGAAGAGGGATGAATTGCGACAATATCGACCGCCTGCCTAGACTGTTGAGATATATGCCCAGCGTGAAGAGCAGGACAGGATTTTTCAACTTTTGGCTAGTCTTAGGCCTGAATATGAAGATCTTAAGAGGCAAATCCTAATGAGTTCTACTCTTCCTAATTTTGCTACTATTTGTGCTATTGTTCAAAGGGAGGAAACTCGACGTCGTATAATGACTCATGATTCCAAGAAATGGGGAGATTTGTTTGAGAATTCTGCCAATGCTGCTAAAAGTAATCGCTTTGGTTTTGATGAGAGCCGCTCTGATTTTGGTACTAAAATTAATCGCACTAATTTTGATGACAATCGCTCTGTTTTTAGTAAAGGCAAAGGCAAAGGTCGCAATAATAAATTTCATTGTGATCATTGTGATAAGAATGGTCACACTAAAGACCGTTGTTGGGAGCTTTATCCTCATCTTCGGCTTAATAAGGATAAAGTGATGGATTCCAAGGTTGCTGCTCATACTCATGGCTCTACATCTGATTTTCAAGCCTCTCTCAATAAAATTGCTCTTCAACTGCAACATCTTATCCAAGCCGATGGCACAACATCATCTGTCTCTGATTCCAGCAATCTAGCTCAATCTAGTAATTCCCTAGCTCTTATGACTCTATCTTCAAAAAAAACTCCTTTATTGTTGATTCGGGTGCTATTGACCATATGTGCAGCACTTCTTATGGATTATCTGATTTTTGTGCTGTTGATGAGGGTTCTCGTGGTTCGATTACTGTGGCCAACGGAACTCAAGTTCCAGTTAAAGGACAGGGCACCGTCAATTTATTTTCTGCTGCTTGTGATGTGTTATTTGTGCCAGCTTTATCTTCAAATTTATTATCTGTTAGTAAACTTACTGAAGAATTGGATTGCAATGTTATTTTTTCCCATCAAAAGGTAGTGTTCCAAGGCAGACTCATAGGGAAGAAGATTGGTGAAGGTCGTTGTCAGCAAGGGCTCTATGTGATTGATTTTTCGAGCAAAGCTTTGGTTGCAAGGAAGAATAAGGAGGCTATTTCACAACTCTGGCATTTACACATGGGCCACCCCTCAGATAATGTGTTGCATAATTTAAATTCTGAATTTTCTCTTGATTCAAGTCATTGTGAAACTTGTCGTTATTCTAAGCAGCATAAACTACATTTTACTTCTAGCTCGCATGTTTCACAAGAAGTGTTCGAATTAGTACACTCTGATGTTTGGGGTAATATTCCTGTGGATTCGCGTGATGGCTTTAAATATTTTGTTACTTTTATTGATGATAAGTCTCGCACCACTTGGCTTTATTTGTTGATCTCTAAGAGTGAAGTGTTGAAAGTATTCCAAAAATTTTACAGTATGGTTCACACTCAATACGGTCTCCACATCAAGATTCTTCGAACTGATAATGGGACCAAATATACAAATCATCCTTTTGAATCATTTTTGAAGTCTTTGGGAATTATTCATCAAACCTCATGTGTCGGTACCCCTCAACAAAATGGCGTAGCCGAACGGAAAAATCTCATCTACTTGAAGTGACAAGAGCTTTATTATTTCATGGTAATTTTCCGAAGACATATTGGTCAGATGCTGTGCTTACTAGTTGTTACTTGATTAATTGTCTTCCTAGTAAGATCTTACGCTACAAATCTCCAATGGAGGTGCTTATTGCCCGAACTGTGAATATTTCACATCTTCGAATATTTGGGAGTATTTGCTTTGTTCACTCTTCAAGGGGAAAACTTGATCCTCGTGCTCGTAAGTGTGTTTTTATTGGCTACTCATCTGTCAAGAAGGGGTATAAATGTTTTGTTCCATATGCTAATAAGGTTTTTATCTCACGTGATGTTATCTTCGATGAGAATCACATGTTTTTTTTTCTAGCAAGGATCAACTTCAGGGGGAGAATAATGGTACTGAATTAGACTATAATGGGTTCGATGTTGAAGTTGCTCCATTTTCGATTGTGAGTGCTAGTGATTTCGATCGTGCTTCGGAGCAAGTTGATGAAATTTTTGAGATTGAAGACCCTGCACCCGTTCCCGTTGCGCCTGATCCTATTCGTAGGACTACTCGAGTTTCACAACCATCTATTAGACTTCGTGACTTCACCACTTATCATTCTGCTCAATTCCCTATACATGATTATATTTGCTATGGCAAAGTTTCTCCTGCCTTTCATGCTTTTTTGTCAGCTGTTGATGCTCAGAGAGAACCTGCTACTTTTCTTGAAGCTAGAAGTTCTCAAGTGTGGCGAGATGCTATGAAAGAAGAGTTAGAAGCACTTGATAAAAATCACACTTGGAATATCGTCATCTTACCTGAAGGAAAGCGTTTCGTTGGTTGCAGATGAGTATATAAAATTAAATACAAAAACGATGGTTCCATAGAGCGTTACAAGGCAAGACTTGTTGCGAAGGGCTACACGCAAACATATGGTGAAGATTACAAAGAAACGTTTGCTCCTGTGGCAAAAATGAACACGGTGAGAGTACTGATGGCCATAGCAGTAAATTGTGATTGGCCACTCTTTCAAATGGATGTTAAAAATGCGTTCTTACAAGGTGAATTGGAAGAAGAAGTTTATATGAATATTCCTCCTGGACATCCTTCAGAAAATCAACCCAATGCAGCATGCAAGCTCAATAAAGCTATCTATGGTCTCAAACAGTCGCCACGTGCTTGGTATGGAAAATTAAGTTCGGCTCTTGAAAGTGTGGGTTTCAAAAAGTGTGATTCGGATTCCTCCTTATTTGTGAAGCGGAATGCCAAAGGAACAATAGTTGTCCTTATTTACGTGGATGATATAGTTATTACTGGTGATAATATTCAGGAAATTGAGGCTCTCAAGCGACACTTGAATGTACAGTTTGACATCAAGGATTTGGGACACTTGCGTTATTTTCTTGGTATAGAAGTGGCTTACTCTAGTAAAGGATTATTCATCTCTCAAAGAAAATATGCTCTTTATTTGTTAAAAGAGACTGGAAAACTTGGAGCTGCTCCTGTTGAGTCTCCCATGGATTATAACAATAAGTTTGTTGATAACATCGCCCCTTTACCCGACATTGGTCGATTTCAAAGGTTGGTTGGACGGTTGATCTACTTAACCATCACTCAGCCAGATATTGCTTACGCAGTCAGTTATGTAAGCTAATTCATGCATACTCCTACTAAAGGACATATGACGCTTGTGGATCGCATACTTCAATCCTTAAAATCTAATCCAGTTCGGGGTATTTTGATGAAGAAACATGGTCATACTGGTATTGTAGGGTATACTGACGCGGATTGGGCTAGGAGCCCTATGGACAGAAAATCAACTACAGGTTTCTGCACTTTTGTAGGTGGCAACTTAGTCACTTGGAAAAGTAAAAAACAAACCGTTGTGGCGAGGTCCAATGCAGAGGTTGAATATAGAGCCATGGCCTCAACCACAAGTGAAATGGTTTGGCTTCATTTGCTTGTGCAAGAATTGTGATTTGGAACTCCTAAGTCTCCTATGAAGTTATTTTGTGATAATCAAGCCGCAATCCATATTGCTTCAAATCCAGTTTTTCATGAATGGACAAAACATATAGAAGTCGATTGTCACTTTGTTCGTGAGAAAGTTCAAGACAAGACAATTGAAACTTCTTATATCCGTAGTGATGAGCAACTTACAGATATATTCACCAAGGCTCTTGCTAAAGGTGTTTTCCAGATTATGATATCCAAGCTGACCTCCGAGGACGTTTTCGCTCCAGCTTGGAGGGGGGTGTTGGAAAGATAAAAATTGAAGATCTTCCTAATTCTAATATAGTAGGAAATATGGCTGAGTTGTGCGATATCCATAGTTACCAAATTCATGATTGTAACGCATCGCATTGTTCTCTACTAAAAGACAATAAATCATCACCAAAGAAAATAAGATGAATTGGGGATTTATCACCGTGGATGTAAGCTTCCAAGAGATTTCTTTTTCTCTTGATCGTCCGAATCACGTTAACTATTTGGTGTTTCTCTTCTCATTCTTTTCATCTTGTTTTATTAAAACAACGTGGGTATATTCGCCATGCAAAATGCTGGTTCTTTGATTATGGAGCTTGATTTAACATCTGCACTGCGAGGTTCATTGCATCTCTCCGGCGTCTCTCCTGGCGCCCACAAACATAAATATAATAACAAAAGTGAGAAATGACCTGAGATTTTATATTGAGAGTGGTCCAATAAATCCGAAGGTGGAGAGATCGAGAGGTTTGACGTACGAGGAGGGAATGATTCTGCCCGAACCCCGTCACCATCGGTTGCCAAGTAGATCGATTTTCTTATTAATGACCCAATTCTCTCTCTACTCAACCTGAATCTTTTACTTTATTAATTTGCTTGTATTAAATTCCATTTAATTTGTGTGGGCTGGCAAAGGAGTAGTTATTATTATTGTTTGTCGACACTCAAACCTGCCGCCCGTCGATACACGTGCTGTACATGTGAGGTGTCAAGATGCAAGGAGGTCATGTGCAAAACATGTGAGAATTCCTGTATGTGTCGATCAATGAGGAAACTTTGGACCAAACTATCGGCACCAGTACATGTTAGTTCCATGCCTTTAAATTAGCAAATACTTGATAAAGATGGACAAAGCAACTACAAATATTGGTGCCGATGAGGAGTGATCCCACTGAGGATCCAAATATTCTCCAGAGGGCACGTCCGAGGAAATAAATATTTCTCTTTTAACTACTCGGTTGGAGAACAGTTATCGGAATCCGGATAGTCTGTCCTTCCCTTAGAAGGGCAGGCACCTGCCATTGGGATCCGAGCCGTCAGTTTTTAGATTGACGGCACAGATCTCCTATTTTTAGGGAGCAACTTTTTGAGTCTTTTGTTTTTTATTTTTTTAGTAATAATCTGAGTTGTCCATTCATAACACGAACGGTTCAGATTTCAAAGGCATGGTCTACCCTTCTGAGGAAAGGGTAGATGATCTGATCATTATCTGAGTATTGAAACAGCCTCAGAAGATTCGGTTTGAGGGTCCTTAAGGAGAAGACGTGGGAGCAACAACATAATAGGATTGAACCAATACAAAGGTTTGAGGATGGTCGGTAGTTACATGGAGCTTTGCGTAGGATGAAATAATCACCTGAAGACACGGTCGAATGAGTTCGTGAGAAATATCTATCCATGTGCTAAAATCTAGAACCATCAAAGGGTAGTTACCTACTCAACCATTTTAAATGCCACCAAGCACCCACAGAGAAGCCTCCCGAATAAATCAATAAATTTATCTTATCTTTATTTTTTGCACTCCACTTTACTTTTCTTAACTATAACTTTCAGATTATTGCCATCGAGTCAAACTCTGACATTTATCGTTATTCTAGATTTTATGTCATCGAGTCAAACTCTGGTGTAGTACCAAGCGTATTCGAGCTTTATTATCGAGTCAAACTCTAGCATAGTTTTGGGTGCATCAGTTCGTTGTTCATGTAGGAATTGTGGTCACAAGCTATTCTATTGAGTCAAACTCCAGCTTGGTCTATATTTGTGTAATTGTTTCCAAGCTTATGTGTATCGATTTCCTTGGAATTGTACTTATTGAGCCTTCCCGTTGAGTCAAACTCCGGTTAGGATCACATTTGTGTAATTATATTGGAATCTTTACATGATTCATGTGTTGATTCTCTAATCATCTGAATCTCTCATGTTCGGAATCACTACAAGACCCTTCATTACCTTCCGGAAAAATTGAATTATTATTATTATTATTTTTAAATTGGCACGACAAGATTTGTGCAACCCGCTTGAAAGCGAGTCGAAGAGTCGACACAATCAGATGACCCGCAGTAAATGACATTGAGAAATAATATTATAACTAATTGTGTCTAAATGGATCGCATACAAGTTGTATCAACACAAACCCGATGATTTAAACGGCATATGCATATCGATTTCTTCTCTATCAGGTTGAACACGAACACGACAGGATTATTAATCACGTCTCCTGGTTTGACACGAAATTGACCCAATATAATTAGTCTCAACCTTAATCTGCTAATTCAATATCACGTCGTTGGCGTTGCGTAATAGGGTCGATTTCCACCCCTAGTAGAAATTAAACTTCTTGCCAAGGTAGAAATTTGTTGACTATGGTGGACGACTGGAGGGGTGAGGAAACATCTTGCCTGGTTCCCGATTCAGCAATTTTTAATGATCTGTTGGGGAAAAATGGGCAGCACCTCGACACAAATATAGCCAATCCAGGATCAAATACTAACCCTCGACACTACTCCAATACAATCCAGCATCAACCAATAATTATATCCAGCAAAAATAACCTCGCAGCAACGGATATAATAGCGGAAAGATAAAGAAATATAACACCAGGATTTACGTGGAAAACTCGAATCAGGAAAAAACACGAACGACCCAAAATCTCCATTAATCACCAAGAATAGCATAATACACCAAATATTTCTCTCTAGTCACACACTAGAGCTCAACAACAATATTCCAGGAGCAATTCCTCACCACAAATGTGGAATAACACAAAAGGGGGCAAGATAACCCTAATCGCAATAGGAGAGCCGGAGACAAATCTCAACGAATGAAACCGATCAACTCGTAGAGCTTGGTCTCACGAACAATATACTGAAATTTGAGCCAAATCCGTCAACGTTTGGCCTTCGAATCGGGACCACAAGCCGCAGCCCATTTTTCTTCTTTTCTTGCATTTTTCTTCTCGATGTTCCCATGTTTTTCACGCCTGCAGCCGCTTCTCCTTTTTCACCTAGGTTATACGCACAAAGCAATACAAAATAAAGGCAGCCCACTTTGACTCTTTTTTTTTCTTTCTTTTGTCCTTTTTCTATTTTTGTTCTTTTTCTGTTAAACAAAATAAAATCTGCTGGGCCCCACAAGAGGCGGACCCAGCCAACAAATCTCCCCCTCATGTGGAGAGTTTCATCATGTCGACTTTGCTTCTACAAGAGTCAAGTTTCACAATGGGCAAGGCTTTGGTCATCATGTCGGATCCGTTGTCGTCGGTACGGATTTTCTCAAGAAGAAAAGATTTCTCTTCTAACTTCTCTCGAACCCAATGATACTTCACATCGATATGCTGCGATCTTGAATGCAACACTAGATTCTTGCTAAGATAAATAGCACTCATGCTATCACAAAATAGAATGAACTTTTCTTGCTTCAAACCTAACTCTTGCAAGAATTTCTGCATCCACAAGAGTTCCTTGCCTCCTTCGGTGATTGCTATATATTCCGCTTCAGTCGTAGACAAAGCAATGCATTTTTGCAATCTCGATTTCCATGAAAGTGCTCCCCCTGTAAAAGTCATCATATAACCCGAAGTCGACTTTCGAGAATCACCATCTCCGGCATAATCAGAATATGAGTATCCACTCAATTCAAGCTTTCCACTTCCATAACATAAGCAAAATCTGGAAGTGCTTCTAAGATACCTCAAAATCCATTTCGCAGCATTCCAATGCTCTTTACCCGGATTTGAGAGAAATCTACTCACAACATCAACTGCATGAGCAATATCTAGTCTTGTGCAAACCATGGCATACATCAAACTACCCACGGCAGATGCATAAGGAACTTTCATCATCTCTTCCTTCTCTTTCTCACTCGTAGGACATTCATTATTACTCAATTTGAAGTGACCAGCAAGTGGAGTTCTTATCGGTTTAGATGTGCTCATGTTGAATCTTTCAAGCACATTTTCAATATACTTCTCCAGAGATAGCCATAGTTTTCTATTCTTCCTATCACGAGTGATTCTCATGCCAAGGATTTGCTTAGCTGACCCTAGATCCTTCATTGCAAAAGCCTTACTCAACTCATTTTTCAAACTCTTGATTTTGTTAGCATCATGCCCAACTATCAACATATCATCCACATAAAGCAGGATGATAATAAAATCATCATCTGAAAATCTTTTCATAAAGACACAATAATCTGAAGTTGTCTTACCATATCCATGAGCTTCCATGAATGAATCAAAATTTAAGTACCACTGTCTTGGCGCTTGCTTGAGATCGTATAGACTCTTTCTTAGCCTACATACAAGATGCTCCTTGCCTTTAACTTTAAAACCCTTCGGTTGCTCCATGCATATTTCTTCTTCTAGATCTCTATGAAGAAAAGCTGTCTTTACATCAAGTTGTTCGATTTCTAAATTCAAACCGGCAGCCAAGCCAAGAACAACTCTAATAGAAGACATTTTCACAACTGGTGAAAAAATCTCTTCAAAATCAATTCCCTTCTTCTGACAAAAGTCTTTCACAACAAGTCTGGCCTTGTATCGTGACTTCAAACTGCTTTCTTCCGTCTTTAACTTATACACACACTTATTTGTGAGTGTCCTCTTACCCTTAGGCAACTTCACCAACTCAAATGTGTGGTTCTCATGCAAAGATTTGAGTTCATCTTGCATAGTTTCATGCCACTTATTCTTTTGATTGCATGACATAGCTTCTTCATAAGTTTCAGGCTCTCCTGCATCAGTAAGTAACACATACTCATGTGGCTGATATCTTTGTGAAGGTCTACGCTCTCTTTCTGATCTTCTAACTTGAGGTTGGACTGCTTCTTCTTGCTCAACTGATTGTTCTGTCTCAACTGTTTCACATGTCTCAGCTAAAGAATTAACATTCTGTGAGGATTCATCTGCTTCATGATTTTCCTGCACTTCTCCCCCGTGATTTTCACCCAATACGGTAGGAGGATTTGAGCTGAAACTGACAGTGTGTTGAGTTGCATTCTTTGGCTTCTCTGGCTTGTATATGTCTTCAATGGTCTGATGCTCAAAGAATACCACACCTCGGCTTCTAATGACTTTCTTTGTAGCTGGATCCCATAATCTGTAGCCAAACTCTTTATGTCCATGACCCAAGAAGATACACTGCTTAGGCATGTTATCAAGCTTGGACCTCTCATCTCTTGGAACATGCACAAATACCCGACAACCAAACACCCTCAGATAACTGTAGGAGACATCTTTCCCACTCCATACTCTTTGTGGAACATCCCCCTTAAGAGGAACTGATGGACAAAGATTTATCAGGTCAACTACCGTTATCATCGCTTCGCCCCAAAATGGCTTAGGCAATTTCACATGAGACAGCATACACCGAATTCGATCATTAATCGTCCGGTTCATTCTCTATGCTACTCCATTCTGCTGTGGTGTTTTGGGAACCGACTTCTCAAGCTTGATACCATAGTCCCTACAGTAATACTCAAACGGTCCTCTATATTTACCACTGTTGTCAGCCCGAACACATTTCAGCTTTTTCCCTGTCTCTCTTTCAACACTGATATGAAACTGTTTGAAGGCTGCAAGCACCTGATCTTTTGATTTCAAAGAAAAAGCCCACACTTTTCTAGAGCAGTCATCAATAAATGTAAAAAAATACAATGCACCACCAAGTGTTCTAGCATCCATGCAGCAAACATCAGTGTGAACTAAATCAAGTACATCAGATTTTGTGTGTGGAGACGAACTATGAAATGAGAATCGATGTTGCTTACCTGTGAGGCAATGAGTACACTCCGTCAGATTTTTCTCCTTTAATGATAGAAGATTCTTCCTAGCAAGAGTTTCAAGCCATTTCTCACTAAGATGACCAAGCCTCATATGCCATAAGTCAACTGAGGAATCCTCCATTGCATTTACCTCTTGTTGCATCAAATTTGCTTGCATGATATAAAGACTACATGTCTTCTTGCCTTTTGCCATCACCATAGAGCCTTTAGTCAATTTCCATTTGCCATCATAGAAGGAATTACAATAACCATCGTCATCTAAGGCACCTGTAGAGATCAAGTGAAATCGAATATCTGGAACATGTCTCACATTTTTCAGAAGCAAAGTACATCCCATATCGGTCTCCAGATAAACATCTCCCATGCCAATAACCTTGGAAACACCACTGTTTCCCATCCTAACACAACCGAAATCACCGCTGCAATAGGATGTAAAGAAGTCACGATGTGAAGTGACATGATAAGAAGCTGCAGAATCAACAACCCAGCTAGAATCTTGGCATGTGAGGTTTACATAACCATCATCACAAATGAACACAATATCACCGTCAGCCGCAACTGCTGTTGTAGGCTGATTTTCTTCTTTCTTTTTATCTCCATTTCTTTCATGGGATTTATCTCTCTTCGGTTGCCAACACTCATCGGCATAATGTCCCATTTTGCCACAGTTGTAGCACTTCACACTTCTCCTCGGCCATGACTTCGATCTTCCTCTTGACTTGCCCCTGTCATTATTTTGAAACTTTCTTGACTGACTTCTGCCTCTATGTTCTACCACAAGCGCTTCCGATTTGGAAGCATAATTCAAGCTTTTCCTCCTTGTTTCTTCATTAAATAAACTTTCTTTAACCATACTCATGGAAAGCACACCAGAAGGAGCAGAATTATTTAACGCCACAACCAAGGTGTCCCAGCTATTAGGAAGTGTACCGAGCAATAAACAAGATTGCAATTCATCCCCAAGGTCAATCTCAAGATTTGTCAATTGATTTACAACATCTTGAAATTCTCTCAAGTGCTCCGTCATGCTACTCCCTTCCTTGTATCTCAAGTTCACTAGAAGAGCTTTATTTTGTGGAGTTCTCTTCTCATAGAGATCTTGCAATTTCTTCCACAAAGTATCTGCCTTCGTTTCTTGAGCAACATGATGAAACACACTATCATCAATCCATTGTTGGATAAACCCAACCGTCTTCCGATTCATTCGCTCCCGCTCTTTATCTTTCGTGTCCCCTTTAGCTTTAATGCCTTCGACCGTATCATACAAATCTTTGCAATATAATACGTCTTCCATCCGAGGCTTCCATATAGAGTAATTCGAGGCATTTAACTTAAACATAGTGCCACTTGTATTCTCTATCTAATACTATAATCTCAACTCTAGCCCTGATATCACTTTGTTGGGGAAAAACAGGCAGCACCTCGACACAAATATAGCCAATCCAGGATCAAATACTAACCCCCGACACTACTCTAATACAATCCAGCATCAACCAATAATTATATCCAGCAAAAATAACCTCGCAGCAACGAATATAATAGCGGAACGATAAAGAAATATAACACCAGGATTTACGTGAAAAATCCGAATCGGGAAAAACCACGGACGACCCAAAATCTCCACTAATCACCAAGAATAGCAGAATACACCAAATATTTCTCTCTAGTCACACACTAGAGCTCAACAACAATATTCCAGAAGCAATTCCTCACCACAAATGTGGAATAACACAAAATGGGGCAAGATAACCCTAACCACAATAGAAGAGCCGGAGACAAATCTCAACGAATGAAACCGATCAACTCGTAGAGCTTTGTCTCACGAACAATATACTGAAATTTGAGCGAAATCCCTCAACGTTTGGCCTTCGAATCGGGACCACAAGCCGCAGCCCCTTTTTCTTCTTTTCTTGCGTTTTTCTTCTCGGTGTTCCCCTGTTTTTCACGCTTGCAGTCGCTTCTCCTTTTTCACCTAGGTTATACGCACAAAGCAATACAAAATAAAGACAGCCCACTTTGGCTCTTTTTCTTTTCTTTCTTTTATCCTTTTTCTATTTTTATTCTTTTTCTGTTAAACAAAATAAAATCTGCTGGGCCCCACAAGAGGCGGACCCAGCCAACATGATCTTACTGTCGAATTCATTTTATACAGAATTTGCGGAAGCTTAAAAGATTCCCTAGAGCCGTCATTCGAGAGAGTGGAGATCATGGGACCACTCCTTTTTCTTGTGATCGTTTCTTGTGAGTATGGGTGTTATCCTAGGATCGGGGGAACACTTATTCGTATCTCAGTCTTGCCGTTCATAGCGAGACCATATCTTCGATCTTTCCCCATGAAATAGACACACCTCGAGACCATAATACATCGCCCGTTGTCGGATTCAATTTGTGCAATTCATCTTTTGCTCGGACCGTTGGTTTTGCTCATGCTTTCGCGTCGGCCATAAGAATAGATATAGATCAAATAGAGAAAGACGTAACCTCACCTACAAATCATCTCATCAAATCAAATTTTTTATTATACAACGACAGAATATCACTTCAGAACTCTACGAGTTTCCGAATCATAATCAAAACCTTCGACCACACAAGCGTCGATAATAAACGACTCTGATACGGCAGCATGTCCGAAAATAATTGAGGACCAGGCCGGCCTTTCTCTCTCTCGCGTAGGTGCGGATGCAGATGTAATTTTTGTCTTCTCTGCAAAATTCATTGCATTTCTTCTTCCCTCTTATCAGTTGTTTACTCCCTCCAGTGCCACGTAAAACCATTCATAATCGACCACCATTCACAGAGAATAATTCTCCTCGGGTTGCGTAGTTTCTCAGAATCAACCTATTGCAGAAAAAAAAAAATTAGTTTCTTAATCTCTTAATCCTAAACCCTAAACTCTAGATTACATCATCGTTCTGCTAAACTTTTTTGTTCATGGAGGATTTTAAAATTGAATATGCCGGATGATGCAACTTTTCTGTCTTCTCTGCAAAATTCATTGCATCTCTTCTTCCCTCTCATCAGTTGTTTACTCCCACTGGTCCCACGTAAAGCCATTCATAATTGACCGGCATTCATAGAGAATAACTTTCATCGGCTTGCGCAGTTTCTTAGAATCAACTTGTTGCAGAAAAAAAGAAAAAATCAGTTTCTTCGACTCTCATTCCAAACCTAGACCCTAAATCCTATATCACGCCATCGTTTTGCTGAGATTTTTGTCCATGGCGTTTTTTTCATTTTTTAATCGAATATGCCGGATGCAACTTTTTTATATTCTCTGCAAAGTTCATTGCATTTTTTCTTCCCTCTCGCTAGTTGTTTGCTCCCACCAGTCCTACGTAAAACCATTCATAATCGAACGTCATTCACAGAGAATAATTCTCCTCGGGTTGCGCAGTTTCTTACAATCAACTTGTCGCACAAAAGAAGATCAGTATCCTCGTCTCTTAATCCAACCCTAAACCCTAGATAATGCCATCATTCCGCTGAGCTTTTTTGTCCATGGCTGGTTTTAAAATTGAATACGCCGGAGGCAACTTTTTTGTCTTCTTTGCAAGATTCATTGCATCTCTTCTTCACTCTCATCAGTTGTTTACTCCCACCAGTCCCAGGCAAAGCCATTCATAATCAAGCGCCACTCAAGGGAATAATTCTCCTCATCTTGCGCAGTTTCTTAGAACCAACTTGTTGTAGAAAAAAAGATCAATTTCTTCGTCTCTTAAGCCAACCCTAAACCCTAAACTCACGCCATCGTTCCGTGGAGCTTTACTGTTCTTGGCGGGTTTTAAAACTGAATATGTCGGATGCAACTTTCAGTTTACTACTAGGAATGGATTTTCCAAACGTAGCCTACTGGTCGACAGCGCGGCAACTAGGTCTATGTTAAATTTATGTGCAACTTAAACTCGTACGTGTGGCCAACCTCGGATAAGGAAAATTTCAACATGTTGTACCTAAATTAAGTAATTCTATGACACCGGTACATTGCACCTGCTTGTTTTTTTATACCGAGAAAAGCAAAATGCGAGCAAGCAATTTCCGAATAACGATGAAAAATGATGCTGAAAAGCTACAAATACATGGGGAAAGCATTTTCCGTACGAGGACATAGAGTTTTCATATTTCCGTCAGAAGATTCGACTGTATATAAATAGACAGGTGGGTCTCCATTTTGCCAGAGGTCGAAATGGAGATCATTCTATAGGAAGATGATGAACTGGAAATGGATCGCGATGAACGAGTGTCTCAAAAACGTTTGTCTAATATGATTAATAAGAAAACACATTCAATTATGGTGTGTGTGTGTGTGTGTGTATAGTCCAAGTTGATAGAAGCATTCAATTTCTCTTCCAGTCTGAGATAATGTAATCTCTATCGGTCTCGATATATTCCGAAGAAATTCGTGCAATTGGGAGCCAGAACTAGCGAGAAAACGTACATTTTGTCATGCTATAGTCTCCCCACACTATTGATTATCAACTTGCTAACGCAGTTCTATTTGCAGGAAGAGGATTTGATTTGGAAGACTTCAGTGGTATACAATAGATAATTTGATGAGATCGCAGCATAACGTTCATTGTTTTGGTTAACGGAAGCATGCAATGAAAATGGGACTTGGATCCCCTGCCCCGTGCGGAGCAGGGGTGCCCTGAACGGACGGCCCAGATCTCTTCAAATAAGGGGGGGTTTCTTTTATTTTTTTGGGTAATGATTAGGACCGTCCGTTCAACAACGGACGGTCTTGATCAAATCAGCACCCCTACCCCGATTTCAGCGGGGCAAGGGATCCAGTTCCATGAAAATGGGCCGGGCCTTGAAAGATCCATTTCAAGCATCAATAAGGAGAAGTACAATATAAGTGCTATAAGTTATCATGGCTGGCACTCACTTTAGTGCCAAAACTTTTAAAACGATCACTTAAGTGTTAAATTGAAAAACATTCAGCCAAATGAAATATGTGGCTTTTATATTCAATTTTATTATCTAAAGTGGCATATTTTTTAGAGAAATTTTCAAATAAAGACCCGAAGTGCCTTCATTTTTTCAAATAAAAGTATGAAATGAACTTTGTTTCAAATAAGGGCCGAAAATGCGATCATTTTATCAAATAAGGGCTGAAAATGCGATCATTTTATTAAATAAGGGCCTGAAGTTGTCGTGAAGTCTCAAAAAAGGTGAAGTCTCAAAAAAGGGGCTGGGCCTCAAGGGCATTTTTTTGTCATTTGTCTTGTTCTTATTTTTTTTTGTTTAATATCGTGAAAATCCCAAACTGGTACACCTGTAGTAAATTTACTATTTTTTTAACCACCAAAAATCTCAAATTGGGACACTTATGACAAATTTACCCTAAATTAATTTTTTTTACCATAAAAAATCCTAAACTGGTACAGCTGTGACAAATTTACACCAAACTAATTTTTTTACCATAAAAAAATCTCAAATTGGTGCACATATGATAAATTTCTCCTCTGTTAATTTTCGTTAAATTGAGTTAATACCACGAAAAATTTCAAATTGATACATCTGTAGCAAACATAAGGTATCGTGTATACCCAACAATCGACAATTGACACGTGTCATCCAACTCAGCAATTTAACGGTAAAATTTAACAAAAACTAATGGAAGATAAATTTGTCACAGGTGTATCAATTTGAGGTTTTTCACAGTCAAAAAAATAATTTGGGGTAAAATTATCACAGGTGTACCAGTTTGGGATTTTTGGTGGTATTAACCCTTTTGGATTTTTGGTGGTATTAACCCTTTTTCCTTTTTTTCTTTGTCTTTTCCTTTTTTTATTATTTTAAGAGTATTTTTTTTGTCGATATTATTTTAAGAGTTAAAAAAAGAAACAAAATACACACGTGCTTAGGCACACTCCGTCCCCGTCCTCCAACTGCAGGCTCACTTCCCTCACCCGCATTCCTTCTCCCTTCGCCTCCTCTGCCCAACCACGTACGTCACTACCACCCCGCACTGCACCAACTCCGTCACCGACCCTCTCTCCCCAGCCTCCACCACAGTCGCAAACCTTATGCAACTCCTCCATCAGCCAGTGCTGCTGCACCGACATTGTCGCATGGCTTGACGAGTCCATCACGGGATAAGTGCACTAAAAATGCCATAACTTTCGTACGACGTTCATTTAAGTGCCATAACTTTCAAAACGTTCACTTAAGTGCTAGTTTTTTGAAAAAGTGTTCAATTAAGTGCCACTTGCTGATTTGGCATGCCGAAAATATGACGTGACGTTATTTTAATATTAAGTGATCAACGTGGCTCGCCGGAAGGTGACATGGCGCCGAAAGTCTTTTGTTTTTTTTTGCGGATTTTTATTTTCTGGTTTATTTTTTTATTGAAAATTTCCAAAAAAAAAAATCATTGATTTCTCGGTGGTGGCCGGCGATGGTCTCGTCGGCCACCACCGGCCGGCCCAGGACCAGGGTCAACTCGCCATGGGCCAGCAAGGCCGCGACGGACCTAAACGACGGCCATCGCGGCCTCGGCAACAGTGGCCGAGGGCGCGAAGCCCTCGCCAGATCTGGGCAAGGGCCTCGCCCGCAGGGCAATGGCTCGATGGCCATCGCCTCGACCTTGCGACGACCGTTAGGCCAGTCGTCTCGAATCGCGAGGTTGAGGCAATTGGCCCGACGGCCGTCGCGAGCAGTCGCGGCCTTGCTGGTCCAGGGCGAGCCGAACCTGGCCCTGGGCCGGCCAGTGGTGGCCTTTGAGGGTCGCCGCCGGCCACCACCCGAGAAGCCCTATCTCTTCTTCTTTTTTTTAAAAAAAAAATCATTAATTTTTCTTTTTTTTGTATAAAAATTAAAAAAATAGAAACTATTAAAAAATGACGTGAAATTTTCACATGGCACTTAGAAATTCATTAAATAATAATTAAAATTCCACGTCATTTGTTTCGACAAAAATAGCACTTAAGTGAACACTTTTGACAGGAATTGACACTCATCTGAACGTTTTTACTCCAATGTGACAACTCAAGTGAACATTTTGAAAGTTATGGCACTTAAGTGAACGTCGTACGAAAGTTATGGCACTTGTAGTATACTTATCCTGGTTCATCACCCACTAACCTACCAGGTCGATCATGACCCATCTCAGACAGAGCCTGTCCCCGAGCTCATGTTGCGCCTGGTCGACGTCTAGGAAAGGTATGGCCGTCCGGACAGCATCTTGCGGGTCCAAGACGTCGATTCGAAACGGGGAGCACTAGAACCACCTGGAGTGAGCGTTGATCTCCACAGCTCTACGGAAGATGAGGTCGCTAGGGTAGCGGATGTTGATGACGGAAATCAGTTGGGATGAGCAAGGGTCCATAGTTGTTGGCGAGGGTTCGATGGCCATGAGGAGGGAGTAGGAGTCGAAGAAGGAGCGGGGGCCATCAGAGAAGGTGAAGATGACCTGGGAGACGAGCAACGAGCTGGTGGAGGGCCAGGTGGAGTGGTAGATGCTTGCCCAAAGGCCGCGTTACGAGGAAGAGTGGAACTGGGAAGAGGCGGAGGCGGCAGAGGCGAGCGCAGGGCCGTCTGGCCGCATCAAGAAATGGGCTTTCAGCATATCTTTGTGAATGGGGAGACAGATCGTCTGCCAAACCGCAAAGGGAGCACCCCTTCTCCTGTCAATCGTGGTTGTCCGATCAAGCACGGACGGCCACGATTTGACGCGAAAAAAAAAACAAAAAGAGGGGCAGCCGCAATTTTCGTTGATCTAGGCCGTCCGTGATTGATCGGACGGCCCAGATGTGACCTTAACACCCCTGCCCGGATTTGACATGGGCAGGGGATCCAAATCCCGTGAATGGTGGCGATCGTGACCACATGCCTGTGTTTGTTTCTCTTTTCTTTATTTTTTAAATTTTATAAAAATTCAAAAAGGAAAAAACAAAGAAAAAAGTCAAAAGAAATGGCAAAATACCCTTTATCCCAAGCCCATTGTTGAGACTCCATGGCCACTCAGGGCCTCGGGCCCTTGTTTGGAATTGTTATGTCATTTCAACCCTTATTTGGTACAAAATTCACTACATGATCTTATTTGAAAAAATAAGAGTACTTCGAGCCTTATTTAAAATTTTCTCCATTTTTATAACATTCTGGCCACGTGGACTTTCGCGTAGACTTCTAACATAAAACATTTTAAAAAATAAATTAAATAAAAAAATTAAGCGAAAATTGTGGTGAGGGCTTGCACAGCCCTCGCTCTCTACCCACCATTGACGGCAAAGGTCGACAAGGGTCAGGGTTGGCCAGCAACCCCCACCAACAGTAGGCGAGGTCTTATCCAGCCTCGGCGAGCTTGACCTTGCAAATCTAGGCGTGGCCTTGCCCTCGCCCTCGACTAGATTGATGAGGGCAAGGCCGAACTCCGCGAGGCTGGGCGAAGCCTCGCCTACTGGCATCAGGGATCATTGAATATTGTTCGGGGCTCGGCGAACCCCGCTGGCCAACCCCCACCCTCGCGAGGATGGCGAGGCGGTGATGGTAAGAGCTGTATAGCCCTCACCCCCCTGACCAAAACCTCCTAACACCCCTTTTTTTAATTTTTTTTTTATTTTAGTTTTAAGTTTTTCCCATGTGAAAGTCCTCGTGTACTTTCGACGAGCCACATCGGCTAAGTTATTAATTAATAAAAAAAAGGCCACATCAAATTTTCGACAAGCCACATAGGCTTCAAATTGGATTTGACACTCAAGTGAGCATTTAAAAAAAAACAAATTGACACTTAAGTGATTATTTTGAAAGTTTCGACACTAATGTTAGCACCGTACATAATTTATGGCACTTGTAGCATACTTCTCCCAACATCAATCCATCCCCTGACTCTTGGGGAAATTATGTGGTCCAGCACACCTAAATATGGGACCGATCCGGTGCACAATATCAGCCATGGAATAAAAGGGTTTTAATTTCGACCTTCGGAACATTTTAAGGACAAAGAAAAAAGAAAACAGAAGTGTTAAATCGGTTGTTGCTACTTACCATTTAGTTAAGGTAGTTACTAGGACAGATACCACTGATAGGTTGCTAGGTTGCTTTAAATTTAGGAATCAAGAAAGAACGCCCCGATCTTGAGGTAAGTTTATTCAGAGAAAATTACCAAATAAATCATAAACATATTATAATTGTGCCAATTCAGTCCTAAACCTTTTGCGTTATTATCAATTCTGTCCTCCATCCAACTTTGGTCAGCCACGGCTAACGTGTCGATTTTTAATAATTTTTTTCTTTTTCGTTTTCTTTTTTTTTCTTTTCCTCCCCTTAGAATTTAGGGTCAGTGACGGCCGCGACGCCCTCGCCAAATCCGGCCTCAAGAACGCCATGACGACCTTGCCCGATCTGGGTGAGCGAGGGTGACGTGGCCCTCACCTTTGGCCGAAGATCCTTGCCAGCGATAAAATCCAAGGGAAAAAATCAAAAGGAAAAGAAAAAAATTATTAAGGAATTATTAAATTTTGCCACATCAGCTCCGGCCGATCAAAGTTAGCCAGAAGGACTGAATTGGTACAAATGCAAAAACCTTAGGACTGAATTAATAAAAAAAATGTTTATGATTGAATTGACATAGTTGCAATAGATTTATGACTTTTTTGACAATTTTTACAAACACCAAAGATACCGGTTCTGATATATACATAAACATATTATAAAGTTATGCCAACCTAATAGTTACGAATCTCTCTCATTACACTAATGTGGAGTTTTTTGTTAGGGACTCTGTGTTAGAATATTCTGTTTTAATATTGAATTGTGGGCTTTATTAATTGTTACTGTAATTATTATTTGGTCTAATAAGAAAGAGATATATTATTTCCTAATTCAAGTAGGATATGGTGCTGGATAGTATGGGCCGAGATATCCTTATCCTTGATGAGGGGGTAGGGTTCATTCTCTATAAATAGTGCTTAAGTCCCTCCTCTAAACCCTAATGTCCATATAACCTCACATATAGAAATCGTCAAAAACGACAGTGATGGGCCGTCTCATTGAAGCCAGTGATCAAGGGGGTTCATAGAGGAGAAGCTTTTAAGTGTTGGATTCTCGCAATTCCGCATCAAGAACGATGAATCCAAAACAAGGTGTGTTAATTCTTTAACTCTATGGAACAGGGATTTGTGTATCTGTACGTGTGTATCTTGGGTTGCTGCATACGGATTAAATACGCAGCTTACATGTGGTATCAGAGCCTGCGCGTATTAGGTCACGAATCGCATTCCCGGTGTATTTTTAAAATTTTATTTTTATCGAAATTCAAAGAAAATTGTATATACAGAAAGAGATCGTCGAGACGAGAAAAACCGTCCAAGAATCATCGCCGGCGACCGCTGGACGCTCCGCCACGCGAGGCCGAGAGATACGGCCCATCGGGCGCGTGGCGCAACGCGCCTCACGCACGGACCCAGGCCCGCACGTGCGTGACACGTGCGGGATGACGTCATCCGACGTCGTTCAGCAGGGTGCAGACCCGACCCGACCCGATCCGTTGCCCCGACCCGGAATGGTTGACCGTTGACTCGGACCTTCCGGTCGGACCGGTCGTTGACCGGTTCGACCGGATCGCCTCGACCGGGTTCACCAAACCGGTTCATGGTAGCGGTTGGACCGGTCGAGCCGGTCGGACCGGTTTCAGAACCGGCTGGACATACAGAACACGTGCGCGGCACGTATCTACGCGTGAGGGCGCGTGTGAGCTCCGATGAAGGGGATCCAGGTACCGGCGTGCTCGTATGCTCATGCTCTACATGATGGTACATTTATTTTTCATGTTTGGTATTTTCATGGATGGAAATACGTATGGAACGCCAAATACGAGGGTATTTTGGGGTATTTTTGAGGTATTTTCTAGTATTACTGTAAGGATTTGTGAAATACATGTACAGGCTTACATGAAAGTATCACGTGGAATTATGTGGAAATTTTTATCAATTTCATGTTTGTGGTTTGACATGAATTATTGAGGTATCGATGAAAATTAGCAAAGCGTGTAATTTTGAAACTGATTGCCCCAATTTCTGAATTGCATGCATACAGTGGATGTGAAATATGAAGTTATATCCCAATTTCAGGTAAATTCAGTTGAGTTGTGACCGCCAAAGCGGTATGCTTGGTTGAGTTTAATAAAGAATATGTTAAATAATATTGGGATGTCTCCTGTTTTAATGCGTAGTTATATTCCCAAAGGAGTAATTGCGTATTCTTGCATTGAGGGTTACATGTACAGCATATGGTTGAGGATTGATTAGTCTGAGTGCCGTCATACACCCAAAGGTGGTGATTAACAAAGATTGAAATAAATTCTCATGGCCTCTGTAATGTAGGGAGTATACAACTGCATGTCATGTTTTCTGCCCAAATGTGATTATATGATGATGTATGTAGCTCTCAAGGTGAAATTTCACATTGTGCTAATTAAAAATATTTGTTATTTTTCAGTCACCTTTTTTGTGAACAGCAACTCCATAACTATTGAGATTCTTACTGGTAGCAATTTTAAGAAGTGGAAAGTGAATTTTCTGTTTGGTATGGAACTGGCAGATGTCCATGCTGCTCTTAGTGGGGATAGACCCGCATCTCTTACTGAAACTAGTACAGATGCTCAAAAGGCACAGTTTGCTGCTTGGGAAAAGAGCAATAGGATTTGCTTGCTGTCAATGAAGCGATCCATACAGGAACATCTTAGGAGTGATTTTGTTGCTGACATCACTGCTAGACAAATGATGGATGCCTTGGTGGCTAGAAATCGTGAATCCCCTAATGCTGAAGTTGGGACACATATGTCAGGATTATTTAGTTTGAAGTATGATGGTTCTGCTGGTGTTAGGGACTATGTCATGAGGATGGTAGATATGCAATCAAAGCTCAAAGAGCTTAATGTTCCCATTCCTGATGCTTGTATCATACATTTTGTGCTGAATTCTCTTCCACCTGAGTTTGGTATTATCCAAACACAATATAACACTGCTGATCAGGCATGGACAATCAACGACTTGATTGCAAGGGTGGTGTCAGAAGAGTCCAAGCTGAAGAAAAGTAACGTGCATATGGCTATGTTTGCTGCTTCAAGTTCTGATGTCAAGAAGGGCAAGGGCAACAAGAATCGTAAAGGAACTCATTCATCTGCTGGTCATCATGACAACTTGAGACCAAAGAAACCAACCTTTAAAAAGGACGGTAATGCTGGTAAGGATGGTCTTTGCTTTTTCTGTAAGAAGGGAGGACACGTAAAGAAAGACTGCGCTAAGTATAAGAACTGGTTATCAAAGCGTGAGCCTAAAGGTAATGGTTCTTTGGCGTTGGTTTGTGAATCTAATCTATCTGAAACCTCATCTTGTTCATGGTGGCTAGATAGCGGTGCGACTAACCATGTTGCGTTCACCATACAGGGATTCATAAACCGGAGGAAGCCAAATAAGGATGAATCAAAGCTCACCGTAGGAAACAACAATAAAGCTGATGTTGAGTTCGTGGGAGATATTATTTTAATTCTAGATTCTGGTTTTAATTTAATGTTAGGAAATACATTTTATGTACCTTCTTTCAGACGGAATTTAATTTTCGTATCAAGTTTGGACATGTATAGTTATTCTTTTGAGATTTCAAACTCTGCAATTTCTATTTCTTTTAATTCAAATAAAATTGGGTATTGCACTATGTCTAATGGATTGTACAGATTATGTTTGTCTCCCAACGAAATATACGTCGCTTATACAGCTGAAAATGTTGTTTCCAAAAGACCTCTACCTAAGGAACAGTCATACGCAATATGGCACAAACGTCTTGGTCACATCTCTAAAGAAAGAGTTGAAAGACTGATAAAAGCTAGCATTCTACCCACTCTTATAAGTGACTTAGACACATGCGTAGACTGCTGTAGAGGTAAGATAACCAACAAAAAAAAGAAAACTACAGTCCGTAGTTCTCACTTGTTAGAGATCATCCACACAGATATAAGTGGACCCTATACAGCAACATTATGTAGAAATTTTTATTTCATCACATTTATAGATGAATATTCCCGATATGGTTATCTGTACTTGATTAAGGAAAAGTCTGAATCTCTTGACAAGTTCAAGATTTTCCGGACTGAAGTTGAGAAACAGCTGTGGAAAGTCATAAAAATTGTCAGATCTGACCGCGGTGGTGAGTACTATGGTCGACATGGCGATGCTGGACAGCTTAAAAGGCCATTCCCCAAGTACTTAGAGGATTCTGGGATTGTGGCTCAGTTTACCATACCCGGTAGTCCTGAACAGAATGGTATAGCTGAAAGGCGTAATCATACTCTCATGGATATGGTAAGTAGCATGATTAGCAAAACTAATTTACCTGATTTTTTATGGGGTGAGGCTTTGAAAACGGCGCTTTACATATTAAATCGTGTTCCTACTAAATCTGCGCCGCTTACCCCTTTTGAATTGTGGACTGGACGGAAGCCTAGCTTGAATCATCTAAAGGTTTGGGGATGTCCTGCAGAAGTAAAATTGTATAATCCAACTTTGAGCAAGTTGGATCCCAAAACCACTCGATGTTATTTTGTCTCTTATCCAGATCATTCAAAGGGATATCGATTTTATAATCCCAATGGAGGAATGAGAATTGTGGATTCACAGACAGCAAAGTTCCTAGAGCTTGATGTAGTAGAAAAGGGTGATTGTTCGCAGACTATTGAGGATAACAGCACGGTGAGTACTCCTATGTCGTTTTCTATACCTATACAGACAGTTCAGGAAGTTCATGTACCACAGATTGAACCTGTTGAGGCTCAAGACCTGTTATTGAGGCAATTTTTGATGAAGTTCCTCAAGCTTATCAGGAACAGAATGAAGTAGAAGATGCTCCTCTAAGGAGATCTGTTAGACAGAAACGATCAGCTATACCACCAGACTATATAGTTTATCTGGGAGAACAGGATTATGATATTGGTTGTGTTGTTGATCCAGTGACTTACACAGAAGCAATTTCTTGTCATCAATCTGATTTATAGTTAGATGCAATGAAGGATGAGATGTTGTCTATGAAACATAATGATGTCTGGGAGCTTGTTGAATTACCTGAAAGTTACAAACCTGTTGGTTGTAAATGGGTCTTTAAGACCAAAAGAGACTCCATAGGAAAGATTGAAAAATTTAAAGCTAGACTAGTAGCTAAGGGATTTACTCAAAGAGAAGGAATTGATTATGAATCAACTTTTTCTCTAGTTTCTTCTAAAGACTCTTTTAGAGTAATTATGGCTTTAGTAGCTCATTTTGATATGGAGCTTCACCAGATGGATGTTAAAACTGCTTTTCTGAATGGAAATCTTGATGAACAAGTTTATATGGCACAACCAGAAGGTTTTACAACAGATGATATAGGTAATCTGGTTTGTAGATTGAAAAAGTCTATCTATGGTTTGAAGCAAGCCTCTAGACAGTGGTATTTGAAGTTTCATAGTGTTGTTACTTCTTTTGGTTTTGTTGAGAACAAGCTAGATCAATGTATATACTGCAAGGTCAGTGGGAGAAAGTTTATTTTTCTCGTTCTTTATGTTGATGACATCTTGCTTGCTAGTAGCGACATTGGGTTAATGCATGAGACCAAAAGAATGTTGTCGCAAAATTTTGACATGAAGGATCTAGGTGAAGCATCTTTTGTTCTTGGCATTGAGATCCACATGGATCGTTCTCGCCGCATATTGGGCTTATCTCAGAGGGCTTATATTGATCGTGTTCTAAAAAGATTCAATATGCAAGAGTGTAAACCTGGGAATGCTCCAGTTTGCAAAGGTGATAAATTGAGTCTTTCACAATGTCCTCATTCAGAAATTGAGAAAGCACAGGTGAATGATGTACCTTATGCTAGTGCACTTGGTAGTATCATGTATGCTCAAGTTTGTACTAGGCCAGACATTGCTTTTGCAACAGGACTTCTAGGCAGGTATCAGTCAAATCCAGGACATGATCACTGGATCGCTGCCAAGAAGGTTTTGAGGTACTTAAAAAGAACTAGAGACTATATGCTAATTTACAGATGTGTTCAGAACTTGCAGCTAGTGGGATATTCAGATTCAGATTATGCTGGTTGTGAGGATGACAAAAAGTCGACAACAAGGTATGTCTTTATGCTAGCAGGTGGTGCAGTACCATGGAAAAGTGAGAAACAGAAAATAGTATCATCCTCCACTATGCAAGCAGAGTTTATAGCATGCTTTACAGCTGCTACTCATGCTATTTGGCTCCGGAATCTCATTAGGGAGTTGACCATGTTTGACTTTATTGATAGACCCATACATTTGTATTGTGACAATAACTCTGCCGTGTTGTTCATTAACAACAATAGAGGTCTCAAGGGGTCTAAGCATATGGAGGTCAAGTTTTTGACCATAAAGGAGTCCGTGCAGAATGGTGACGTTGCAGTAGAGCATATAACTACAGATGCTATGATTGCTAATCCACTGACGAAAGGTCTACGCCCTTGTGTATTTGAACGACATGTCATTAATATGGGCTTAGAAGCATCATGGGATGCCATTGTTTAGTGGGAGCTTTCTAGTTTTTGCTCTAATAAAGTTTACAATGTTATATTAATTTTAGTAATGATTTTGATATGTATTGAACTTTTACATTCTTTGAAGTTTTTTGAATGTGATATTGAATGCATATCTATTGAAAATCTCAAGGAATTGTGTAAACCTTGAGTGATGGCTGGGGCATTTATTTTAGCCAAAAGGGATATGTCTTGTTACACGTAAAGCATAGTTAACTATAAAGGTGAGACATATGTTGGTTCGTTGGAACCGTAAAGATGTTCTCTCGTGACACATCTGGTTTTGTGACACATAAAGTGAGAGAATGGTGACTGACAAGGAGGATAACATATAAGGTATCTCTGTTATTTGAGATATTATCCGATTGACATACTACCATATCAAATCCATATCAGTAAAGTTAAGAGTATTTGTGATTGTGGATGGCTCTGTGTCTTCTAATGCAATTACTGGCATGGTCAGGTACTTAAAACTTTATGGGATCAGATTGACTGTTGGGAATTATCTCTAGACCAATATAAAGATGCGCATATACAGTACAACTTCAATTAATTTAGCCCAAGTGGGAGAATGTTAGAATATTCTGTTTTAATATTCAATTGTGGGCTTTATTAATTGTTACTGTAATTATTATTTGGTCTAATAAGAAAGAGATATATTATTTCCTAATTCAAGTAGGATATGGTGCTGGATAGTATGGGCCGAGATATCCTTATCCTTGATGAGGGGGTAGGGTTCATTCTCTATAAATAGTGCTTAAGTCCCTCCTCTAAACCCTAATGTCCACATAACCTCACATATAGAAATCGTCAGAAACGACAGTGAGGGGCCGTCTCATTGAAGCCAGTTATCAAGGGGGTTCATAGAGGAGAAGCTCTTAATTGTTGGATTCTCGCAATTCCGCATCAAGAAGGATAAATCCAAAACAATGTGTGTTAATTCTTTAACTCTATGGAACAGGGATTTGTATATCTGTACGTGTGTATCTTGGGTTGCTGCATACGGATTAAATACGCAGCTTACACTCTGTGGTGCAACATGATGTGCTTGATGCCATATATAAAGTCTATATAGTCAGTGTGGATGTCTTGATTTAATGATGGATCAGGGTCCCGACTCCCAACTTAGCATTTTGTTGCTTTCACTGTCCAAAGTAGTTGACCCAAGGCCGATTCAAGATGTTGGTTAATTGATATTTTCTTGACTAGGGTTTCGTAGCGTCATGATGGAAGAGGGAAATTTTAGGGGAATGTCAAACGAAGGTCCACTCTTTATTAGCCGCTGTAAAATTCTTAGTGGAATTTTTCTTTCGTATATTATATGGTCTCGCAGTATACCGTTTTCCATCCACAGATTTTGATCTCGTGTTTTCTCAGGGTATTATCATAATATGCCGAATGGTTGTGAGGTGCTTGGGAACATCATGAAAATTATTTCACGAGTACCCAACATCTTATGATAATTGATATTTAGATAGGAAGGACTTAGCATTATTAAATAGATCAAATAAACGTTTGTCCAGCTGAGATCAAACCCTTCCATATTTTCTTGCAACTCAAAGGACAAATTTGCTTTTTCGACCAAAAAAAAAAAGGGACAAATTTGCTATTCCGACCAAAAAAAATAAAGAGGACAAATTTGCTTTACAAAGTTACTACAAACTTAAAATTGCGCTTATCAAGTTTTCACTTTAGTGGCAGTTTCACCAACCTTGCATCTCTTCCTTTATATATATCTTTCTTGCTCAAAATGTATTATTCACATCATATATACAGAGCCGATACAATTTGCTTATATGGTCTCTTCTCCACATGTAGCTTAGCGCAACTGCACATTTAGGGGACAGTAATGAAGAAGTGGCCGTGAAGGGTGAGAATATTATGTTGGTTTTTACGGAAGATGTATGGGTAAATAATTCTCCGCACTCTTAACATTTTGAACGGAAGAAAGAACTCACGGGTAATCACCACTTTAATTGTGCTAGCAATCTCGTGAAGATAATTTTCCGTGCTCTTGATATTTCGGTCTCGATGTCCACACACACACAAAAAAAAGGGAGAGAAACTCTTTTTTTCCTCTCACGCACAGATATTGCACGCCGGCACACGCAACTGTTGCTAATCATACTTTTATTATAAACAAAGCTGGTAATTTCGGGTCCTTACCTTTCCCTATGTCGAGGGAATTCTCTCTGCTGATGTAGCAGCTTCTCCTTTGTCCACCGCTTCTCACCTGCTTACTCATCTTTATCTCTACTGTGATGGATTTCTTCTCTTCCTCGAATCTTCCATTTCAACACACAGCTTCTTCTGCCAACCCTGGTTAAATTTAACCTTTCATGTTTTCATTTTACTGGTGTCTTCTCTCTAGAATTTTAGTTTGTTCCTTCATCGTCTCTCCATCCCTTCTTTATCCTCCCATCGCATCTTCCTCTTAGTCTGTTACTTCCACGCCTTTCTGGATCTCGATCATCTCTCGTTTTTCTATGAGTCTCTTGACAGAATCTGCAATTGGCCTTCTTGACTAAAAGATTCATGGCAGACCCGACGAATGGTGCACTTCGATTGGCTCTACTCTGCAAAAAATTGGGCAAGTTAATGAGCAGCAAGGATAAAGCTAATATATCAGAGCAGCAAATAGATACCTGTGAAACAACTTTGGTGGGTTTGCTCTTCAATAGCTCTGTTGTTAACTTCACAGCCTTCCAAACAGCTATCAAAAAGGCATGGCGCATGGATAATGTCAGTATTGTATCTCAAGGCCAAAATCTGTACAGCTTCACTGTTCCTACCGTGCAAGATAAGGAAAGAATCCTCGACTTGGGACCTTGGTCGTTTGCTAATCACCTGCTAGTCCTAAAGAAAAGTGAGCCCCTTACTCCTTTGCAATGCTATGATTTTTCTAGATGTGATTTATGGATTCACATTTTGGGGCTGCCACTTGGGTGGCACACTAGGGGTATTGTTGAAAAAATCATGGCACAAGTAGGTGATGTACAACAAGTAAAAATTGAATCCAGACCCCCATCAGCTCCACTGGTAGTGAAAGCTCGTGTGAATATTTCTCTACTGGCTGAGCTTCAAGTTGGCATACTTGTAAATTATCAAGGAAAGGAACTTTGGCTCGACTTTAAGTACAAGCGTCTTCCTACCTTTTGCTATTCATGCGGTTTAATTGGACACTATGCCAGGGACTGCTCCACTGTACCTTATGATGAATGTCGTTTTGATTCAAACATGAATAGCAGTTTTGGTAGTTGGCTAAAGGCTGAATCTGCTGAGCATAGTCCGTTTTGGCGGGTTTTCTATAATGACCAGCCTATTCCTGTATCTGATCTGTCAATGGCAACCTCTTCTACTTTCTCGGTGAGCCAACATCATTCACTGGCCCTTAATCCACCTTTCAACAGTATTGTAGAACAGGTTGCTAATCCCTCAGAATCCAAATATATGGAAGTTGGATCTGCTGTGCAATTGTGTCCACAATATATGGTAGAGTAAAAGCTTGTTTCCCCATCTAGTCCTACTACATTACCCTCCAATCAACAGCAGAGCTCTGAAGAGAATTTAAGTTTCAATCAGCCAATTCAAGCTGCGGTCAAGGCATCTCGAAAACAGAAAGGGAAGCAGATCGTTGGTTTCTCTACTAAAAAGGCCAAGCGATATTCTCCATATGACATATCAGTCCTGCCAAGTTTGGTTGATGAGTCTAAGCTCACTGACACACCAGTTTCACAGGAGGAATTACCTCAACAGGCTCCGGTAGCTAGCCCTAATAAGCTACCACATATTTCATGACACTTTTGGCATGGAACTGTCAGGGGCTGGGCAATCCTTTGACAGTTCATGAGCTTCGAGCTCTGGTAGCTCGAGATAGGCCCAGCCTGGTGTTTCTTATGGAGACAAAGCAGCCAGATGAGGTTGTCCTTCGTCATCAAAGGAAACTCCATTTTTTGCATGGCTTTACTGTCCCCCCCAGTTGGAACGGCAGGAGGTTTAGCCTTATTTTGGACTGAGACAGCTTCTGTGCATATTTTCTCTGCCTCAGCTATGTACATTCACGTTCTGTTTACTGATTGTGATAGTCTTACTACTATGGAGGTTACTTTTGTTCATGCTCCTAACTCTTTTCAGGAGAGACAATACCTATGGCAGGTTTTACGGGGTATCCATCAGCATGCTAGACACCCATGGTTGTGCTTAGGCGATTTTAATGAAATGCTTTATGTATGGGAGAAATCAGGAGGTCGGGGAATTGACAACTATCGAGTGACAGCCTTTAGAGACTTCCTAACGGTATGTTCACTTATGGAGATTGAATCTAAAGGGTGTACCTACACGTGGTCTAACAATAGAGTGGGTCCCGAATGTGTCAAGGAAAGGTTGGACCGAGCGTTTTGTTCTTTAGATTGGCGTCTTCTGTGTTTGCAGGCTGAAGTGTTTGCTTTGCCGCCAGTGGGTTCGGATCATAGTCCCCTTCTGCTCCCCTTAAATTATCAATCATCATCTCGAAAGCGTCGGTTCAAGTATGAGGCATACTGGAATGACTCTGAGGATTGTCTTCGGGTCGTGAGAGATGTATGGATGTCTCCGGCTCATGTCAATGACTCTTGTCCCGTAAAGTTATGTCGAGTTTCGCGTTGCTTAGCTAAATGGAGTCGTTCGCAATTTCCTAATGCTGCTATTTCCATTTCCTTGCTCAAAAGGCAGCTGGAGGCGATGACAAATCAGCCAAGAGCAACACTTGCTAACACGATAAGTATTTCGCATATCAAGAATGAAATAGACAAGTTATGGAAACAAGAGGAACAATATTGGGGACTTAGATCTAGAATACAATGGCTATCTTATGGGGACAAAAACACAAGATTCTTCCATGCTACTGCTGTCCAAAGACGACTCCGAAACCGGATTTCAATGCTCAAGACAACACAAGGGGTTTGGATTCGAGATCACTTACAGCTGCAAAATCACATCCTATCCTATTTTGATGCTTTGTATTGCACCCAGGGTAATCGTCAGTTTGATTCAATCCTTGCTCATTGTCCTCATATCGTCACCGGAGCTATGAATGATGGCCTAACTCAAAATGCTACTTTAGAAGAGGTTCGGTTGGCAGTTTTTCAACTAGGACGAGCTAAAGCACCGAGACCGGATGGGCTTAGCGGTTTGTTTTATCAACACCATTGGGATACCATACAGCAAGATATTCTCAAAATGGTTAATGGTTTTCTCAACACTGGTATGCTTCCTCCATCTATAAATCGAACACATATCACTCTTATACCCAAGGTGCCTCATCCAGAGAGTTTAGAACAATATAGGCCGATCAGTTTATGTAATTTCTCTTACAAGATTTGCTCTAAAGTCCTGGCTAATCGTTGTCGCGACCCGTCCGGAAGCGGACGCGGCTAATGGATTACCGATCACGGGTCTTGGATCGGCGCGAGCCCTCCCAGGCCCATACCAAATCGCGGCGGGAGTATTCTTCGACGATAAGAGTCGATCGCTTTCGACCTTCAGTGTGGTCGTGGTGGCATGTGCAAATTGTGCATGCATTTGGAGTCGCCACCGGTCTTTCTTGGAGGGTAGACCGGAAACCTTACCGATCGATTGGGAGAGATCGATCAGTTCTACGGAACCAGAGATTTTGGGTTCGGGGACTTGGTTACGCTGGTGTCGTTACCAACGCCCTTTCGGTACCTAATGCGAGTGATTTTCCTAACTAGGATTTCATGCAGGCACAATTTTGGGTGAGGTAAGTCTGACTTTGCACATTAACCAGTTTAACATGCTCACGTAATCATAATAAATAAATAGATGTCAATCACATAAATATCTATCCTACGTGGTGATCATGGAATTATGATTTAATGGGTCTCGAGCCAATGAGACCACATATAATCATTTTAATATTTTAATAACGGAGAGCCGCTCTTCGCTTCTTCTTGGTTTCTTGAACTCTTCAAGAATTGGGCCCCAAAGAGCTCGCCGACTTAAAAGGCTCCTCCACGTAATCCTCGTAGCATTTACATCAACAATTGACTATGCTAAAAATAAAGATTACATGAAAAATAAAAGGAGTACGCAGCCTCCATTTAATAATTACAATCCCAAATATATAAATAATCATCATACATTCATATATACATCAATCACATTGATTAGGGATTTTTCCATGATCACCACCCTTTCACGTAAGTAATAAATTCACAATTTAAAACTTAGGAAGGCACAATAAAAATTCTACGTTGAATCATATTCAGAATTTTTACGTAAAATAAGATAGCCATAAATTTTCGATTCAAAATTGATTTAGTCTCAATTTTTGCTACGTTGATTAATTTATCATATAAAATAATCAATCTCCATTAGCCATGTAAGACGAACAATTCGTTAATACATATTGGCCATAGTATTGCAAAAATTGCAAAAAATCAATTAAATGCACGAAAACACCTAAGGATTGGCTCTGATACCACTGTTGGGATCCACGTAACACGTAGCGGAAATAAATAACAACCCACACATGTATCTCCAGAGGCGTACTTCGTGCATTTCAATCGAAAAAAATCACAAAGTCTCAAAGGGAGTAAATAGATTACCTCTCGTAGCGTGCTTGAACGGAGGTGTCGGTTCGATGTTCTTCGATCTCAGCCTCCACAAGTGTTAGGCATCTAGTTCGGACGCACCACCAATTGACGAACGGGGAGACGACTAATAACTCCACAACAATTGTGCTAGCAATATGCGGAATCAATATTCCGAACTTAGTATATTTTGCTCGCTCAAGATTATGAGAATATAGAGAGTGTTTGTGTTCTTCTCTCTAAGCTCTCAAAAATTTGCACACTCTACAAAATGTCTCTCCCCTTCCAACCTCAAAACTCTTGCCATCCTTTTATAGCCAAAAATACCTTCCAATAAATTGTATTTAAAAATAGCACTAACAATTATAAATTCTATCTAAAAATAGCACTCACAAATAAATGACATTTAAAAATAGCACTAACAATAGCACTCACAATTTATAATACAAAAATGCTATTTAAAAATAGCACTAACAATAGCACTCACAATTTATAATACAAAAATGCTATTTAAAAATAGCACTAACAATTATAAATTCTATCTAATAATAGCACTCACAAATAAATGACATTTAAAAATAGCACTAACAATAGCACTCACAATTTATAATACAAAAATGCTATTTAAAAATAGCACTAACAATAGCACTCACAATTTATAATACAAAAATGCTATTTAAAAATAGCACTAACAATTATAAATTCTATCTAATAATAGCACTCACAATTTATGATAAATAAATGTCATTTAAAAATAGCACTAACAATAGCACTCACAATTTATGATAAATAAATGTCATTTAAAAATAGCACTCACAATTTATAATACAAAAATGCTATTTAAAAATAACACTAACAATAGCACTCACAATACAAAAATGCTAAAAAAAAAGCACTAACAAAGGTGTTAAAAATAATAACCATTATTATTATTACAAGAGTTAAAGAGGTTACCAAACAGTACAAATATGCATAACATATAAATACGTATGACGTATAAATACATAGAGCATACATATACATCCGTGAAACCGGGGACTAATTGAAAGAAAAATGTGCAATTAAGCCCTTTTGGTAAAAATTGATTAAATTGGAGGGCAAATTGACCTAATTGCACTTTAAGACTTTAGAATCCAATGTCATAGCTTATAAAAAGTGAGAATTGAAAACTAAAAGACTCGCAAAGGAATTTTTTGCTCGGTTCGAGTTTATGTTTGTGAAGAAACATAGTGACCCGAGCCGAATTTTCAATATTTAAGGTGACACACTTGAAGATGAAATTAAAACAAAATTATTGAATATTTTTGTGTATTTTTCTGACCACGAATGGTATTTTTCTGATTTTTTTGGGTATTTTTATAATTAAATAAATTCGAAAAATATTATAAAATACCAAAAAATATTTTTTGTTCAAAATTGGTCCCCGAGGCTAGGCCAAGGCTTCCAAAGTTGATTTTGTGATTTTATGACCTTTTTTGATATTTTTAATTAATTTTAAAGAATAAAAATCACAATAATAAATGGTCAAAAATCAGGTGTCAACAGCTGCCCCTCTTTGAGAGGAATCTCGTTAAAGGTTTCTCTCAAAGATAAGGTGGCACCTGATTTCTAACCGACTCAACTGGGAAAATGAGAGAAGAAATGCTACGACATTGGATCGCTTAAGGCCCTTTGATGAAAGCTCAAATTAATCCCCGGTTTGCTTTAACAATTTGAACATGGGCCGGAGTGAGAGAGGCTTACCTGAAGCTCACCTGTCTGATGCTGCCGGTTGCGACAACTTTCAAGCAGATACCTAGGACTCGTCATTCAGAATATCCTAGGGAGATTAAGCTCTGACCTGTATGGTAGGTCATACCATTATGGGATTCCTAACTGGTAGGAACCTAAGGAAGGCGCGTCCCACACTTTGGGATTTGCCAAGGATTTTGATCCGTATGGTGGATCGAATCAGAAATGGTTCACCTACTGTAAGGTTTACCTAGGGAAACGACTCTTTCCGTGTTTGGAATTTGTCAAGGTTTTGATCTGTATGGTGGATCGGACCATTAGGCTGATCCTTCAGGCGGTTTCTACCATATTTGACCCTTCAGGCGGTATCTACCGTGGTTTGACCCTTCAGGCGGTTTCTACCTTGAGTTGACCCTTCAGGCGGTTTCTACCTTGGTTTGACCCTTCAGGCGGTTTCTACCTTGTGCTGACCCTTCAGGCGGTATCTACCATGAGTTTGACCCTTCAGGCGGTTTCTACCTTGTGCTGACCCTTCAGGCGGTATCTACCATGAGTTTGACCCTTCAGGCGGTTTCTACCTTGAGTTTGACCCTTCAGGCGGTATCTACCTTGTGTTGACCCTTCAGGCGGTATCTACCTTGTGTTGACCCTTCAGGCGGTTTCTACCTTGAGTTGACCCTTCAGGCGGTATCTACCTTGAGTTGACCCTTCAGGCGGTTTCTACCATGAGTTTGACCCTTCAGGCGGTTTCTACCTTGAGTTTGACCCTTCAGGCGGTATCTACCTTGTGTTGACCCTTCAGGCGGTATCTACCTTGTGTTGACCCTTCAGGCGGTTTCTACCTTGAGTTGACCCTTCAGGCGGTATCTACCTTGAGTTGACCCTTCAGGCGGTTTCTACCATGTGTTGACCCTTCAGGCGGTATCTACCTTGGTTTGACCATTCAGGCGGTATCTACCATGAGTTGACCCTTCAGGCGGTTTCTACCTTGTGTTGACCCTTCAGGCGGTATCTACCATGTTTGAAAAGGGGTCTCATGACGAGGGTTCTCCACGTCCGATGAGACTGTTTGATATTTTGAAAATGGGTCCTGGGACGAGGGTTCTCCACGTCTGATAGGACTTTTTCTTTTAAAAGGATTTTTCTTCCCCTTTTTTTGAGACCCCGAAGTTTGTCGGGAATTCAGTTTTTTGAAGCAGTGAAAGATTTTATTTTGACAAAACTTCACTTGAGTCTGTTGAGGCGACATTCTGGGAGTTGGGTTCTCCAAGTATCCTGCATAAGTTTGAGCCTGAAAGATTTTTCTTCACCAAGAAAACGTTAGTAATCTTTGGGAAGACCACGGCTGTCCATTTTGACAAAACCGTATGATTTAAGTTTTAATCATGAAATGTGCATTTTGATGCTGGGGGTTATCCAAAGCATTCTTGCAACATGCAAATGTGATCACAAATCCCTTGCACGGAAAATCTGGATCAACAGTTTGAAAATTCCAAAAAGAGTTTGTTCAAAACATCAATTGGAATATTTCTCGACAATGAGGTCTTCTCACCTGTTTTGCGATCGTGTTTTTTTATAGGGGATACACTCGATTCCCTACTAACCCGTGCCTAGGTTTTAGGCTCATTCGCAGCGCATACATTTTGATCGGTCGGGAGGTCTTCCACGGGACCGTAATGTTGGGCTTGGATATTGGTCTTCAAGGGGGACTCACTTTTGAGTCAAGGTCATTGAATGAAAGTTTTCACCATCTGTTCCGGGTTTACAAGTCAAGAACCCTGCAAAATGAGAAAGAAATAGTCTTGCTCGTACTTCTTCGAGCTGAGCTGTATGTTAACCCAAGTGTCTTAGTCAGAGAAGACTGTTTCAGGGTTATGATGTTGGTAGGATTGGGGACCGAAAAAGGCTTGTTTTTGGCCCAGAATTCAAGACGAGTTTGACATTGGTGATCATTGCTGATTTACCTCCTGTCTTTTCCTTTCTGCATCTTTAGTTTTTGAGGTGTACAACCGATTTTGAGGTGTGCACCAGCTCTTTAGAGAGCGTCCCTTGTTGCATTCAGAGACCGACTCTCTCCATGTCTTTGTTCTGTGCTTGGCAGCATTTGGGGAGCAGCTTTTTTTATTTGACTCCTTTAAGAATTTTTTTTTTTTTTCATCCAAGTTTCACTGGGGATCAAGCAAACAGCTTTCATGAGCATCGGCCTTGCTTTTACCAGGCACTTTGCTTTTTCTCGATGCCGTGGATTTTTCTCATTCATTTTTGAAATCCCACTTTTTCTCATCTTCATAGGATCGCGTTAGACCTATGATCAAAGGTCTAACAAGGTTAAACATTAACTTAGGAATTCTTTTGCAAACCCTAAGTCTTGAACTTCTTCGTTTCTGAAGTGATGCTGCATCCGTCTTGGAATGTGCAATGATCACCAACAGGTTTATGAAATGATTCTGCAGGCTCAACTTGGCTATGCAAAGGATTCGGTGTGTGGGATAGAGAAATGAATGCTTCTCATCATCCTATGGCACTTGGATTACCATATAAACAACACACAAAGATTAATGTTAGTCCGAGCAAGAAAATTTCTAACCATTTTCTCCTGATGCTGCTGGACTCACCTCCATTTTGCCCCGATGTGGGGTGGTTCTTGACAGGGTTAAGAATGAAAACCGCCGTTCAAAGGGGTTATCAACGGTCACCTGTAGTGTTTGGGGGATATGAAACGAATGCCTCCGTCGTCCCAACCCATGTAATCGCTGCGAATGGTCCCTACTTCCGTAGGTCCAGATTCTGATGTCTTATCCGCTCCATTTCTCTCTTAAGTGTGTATAGGACGTGTTTGGACTAGGCTTTGCCTCTCGTCTTTTGAGAAAACGTCCTTTTGAAAGTTTTGAACAACTTTTGATTGGAAAAATCTCTTTCGTTTTCTCCAAAAATTTTACCCGTCAATGGGATTTTATGATGCCCAATGCATGTTCAGATAACCTCATGTTTCAAAACATGAATGCCAATGAAGTTAGAATCCTATGTCTTTTCTAGACATCAGATTCTAAAAGCTTTTCTTTTCTTCTCTATTTTTTTATTCAACATTTTCAATGGATTGGGGAAAGGGATACTTACCTGTCCCCCGCGGCTGGAGATCCCTGAAAATGCGGAAGAAACATGTTATTGTTCGTTCATGAATTTTTCAAAAAATTAGAACGATACATCTTACCCTCGGTCGTGTGCCCCTGCGAGTGCACACAGGTTGTCAAAATTTGTCCTCCTTGATGGTGAGTCCCTATCAAGGATAAATAGCAAGTGTTAACTCATATTCCCAAATTGAAGACAAATTGGAACAATACAACTTTACTCTTGGTTCTCATCCCGTTCTGACGTCGCGTATTGATATGAACCACGTCTATCAAATCCGCTTATCCATGCTTGGAATATTTGCAATATCAATGGTTCAGCTGCCCCCGGTTGGGCAACGTCTGTTTTGTTATTTGAACAGATGGCTCCTTGGGTGATTTATCCACGTTTAACACCTGAGAAGGGAAAGAAATGAGACATTACTTTGGTATTCGGTTGAAGATCGTTTAGGAACGATACATCGTTTTACCAAATGGGAGGCTTCGTGACCAAACGTATTTCGTGCTGAATGGGGGTAGATCCCATTATGCTCCGCGGGTGATAGTCATCGTTCATGGAATTTGCTCCACGGATTAAGTGATTAATCCATGGCCCTTGGCTCGAAGACGTTCAAAGGGTAATGTTGACACTCAGAGCGGTTAGTTTTCAGCGTTAATTACAATGTTCCCGCGGGAACTTTACAACGAAATCCGTAACACATTCATTCGATGTATTCACCTCTCACTCTCCTGAGCCTTCTAATGATTTAGCACACGAGCTTCGAACCAGATGTCCGGTCGCCGGTACCGGTCACGACTGCGAAGATGCACTTGTTCCAAAATGCTTGACCCATAGGCTGAGTTGCTCATTCAGGAGATCGTCCGACCGCTCGAGTCGTCCAAGTTGAGCATCCTTAATTGCTGGTGACGGACTTCTCCCATTTTCGGCATGAACAACCTGGTTTCTCGGTTTATGCGTGATCCACACGCCGAGTTGCTCACTGAGGGACTCGCTTGAAATTTCAAGCCATTGACGCCCCAGTCGGGCATCCTCAACCGTTGGCGATGGGTTCCTCACACTACTTTCGACATGAACAACCTCACTTCTCGAGTTGGTATTTTCATCGTTGTCCAGTAGGTTTGTACCCGATGCTGGATTCGCCGTAGGAATAACACTAACGATCGGTTGGTGCTCAAATTGGGGAGTCCATACCTGCTGAAATTGTTGTACATACTCTTGGGGAGTACCAGGGTAACTCAGGGGGGAATTCAGCCGATCGAACCAAGAATAGATGTTTTCAAGGAGATCGTCTGAACCATCGAGCGACTGACACTCAGGTTGAGTATTGTCGACTACTGGAGAAGGAATCTTTTTGCCATTTTCGTCATGGACCACCTGATTCTTCGAGCCGGAATCTCCGTAATCGTCTCGCAAGATTGTATGTGCATCTCCTGCCAGTGTTAGATCCGCTGTAGGACTAGTATTAACGGCCAGTCGGTGCTCAGACTGGGGAGTCCCGATTTGCTGAAATTGCGGTACATACTCCTGAGGAGTACTGGGATAACCCATGGGAGTACTCTGATTGATGCCTGAACAATCGACCGTGTAATTGTCAGTCCCATCGGTGTTAAGAGGTGATTGGATGCTTCCTGCTTCATGAGGATTGCGATCACAGCCATGCTCATCGTTTAAACTTGAACTGCCTCTCTCTTGGTCTAGCGCCACTCGTCCATCTCTCAGTAGTCTTTTGTAGCACCAAAGGTGGTTCCTGACTTTATTTCTATCCAATTCCGGCATGTTCATGATCTTGAGTATGCGCGATGGGCGAGCCAAACTGATCCCTAACTGTTGAACTGCATCAACAAATTTGCTATGAAGCTCCGAGGTCCAATAAAACCTTGTTTTCTTGCTAGCCGAAGTAGGGTTGGCAACTCGGCGGCTACTCTTCGTGGAATCTGGTCGTGTTGAACCGCCTCTATCTTGGTCTAGCGACGCTCGTCCATCTCTCAGTAGTTTCTTGTAGCGCCAAAGGTGATTCTTGACCATATTTTTAGTCAGTCCCGGCACGTTCATGATTTCGAGTATGCGCAATGGGCAAGCAAAACTGATCCCCAACTGTTGAACTGCATCAACAAATTTGCTATGAAACTCCGGGGTCCAACGAAATCTTATTTTCTTGCTAGCCGAAGTGGTGTCAGCAACTTGGCGGTTACTCTTCTCGGAATCTGGTCGTGTTGGAGGTTGCTCTGGAGGGGATTTAGTGGTCTCAGATCGGCTGGTCATGATGGTGAGTTCATCATCGAGCGGACCCGACTTGTCATGACGCATGTTCCCTTCCACAATGGGCGTCGACTTTGACCTTATAGCACTAGTTTCCTCTTGTAGATCCTCGGCGGTACCCGCCTGTTCCGAAAGATGTTGCGAAGGGCATTGCAACAAATGAGCATTATAAACCCCCAGATCTGGCTCTTCAGTGAATACTCCGTCCGTGGGAACAGGGTTACCGCACTCCAGGCAAATAGCGATGCTTAGAGCTTTTTTGTACTGAGTGTTTTTTATTCGAAGCTTTTCATTTTCCTCCCTTACAACCGCTAACTCGTGCCGATCGCGTTGCTGCTTCAGCCGGGTTCGTTTGTTTTCAAACCAGCACTTGACCTTCCGAGGCTCCCACCCTATCTCCTGGCCCATTTTGATTTTCTGTTCCATGTCCGGATAGGGGTATTCCCTGAAAAACAATTCGAGTTTATGGACTTGACCTGAAGTGTTGCGTTTGAGATATTCCCCTTTCTGACGCTGATAACCGTCGCGGGTACTGTTCTCGTTAACCAAGCCGCGGGTTTCATCATTAGAAGGATCGGTCTCCATGGCCCTCGTGTCAGGTTCGGTCCTGAGATCTTCAAACTCTTCCAGCAGCTCAAGCTCGGAGACCTCCAAGTCTGGCGCTTCCAGTAAATGACAGAATCCCTTGAACATTTTGACCGGGATATCACTGTTTGATTTTCCGTTAACTCAGCTTTCTTTGTTCCTCCTTGGATCTTCACTTTCTCTGCAAATTCTGAGAGGTTAAAGGAGCCGGATCACCGTTCTTCGATCAAATGTGATGGCTACCCGACGAGCGCTCTTCTCAATGTTTCGAGATTCCCACTTCGTCCTTTTGTGATGGCTACTTGACGAGCGTTTTTCTCAAGGCTTCGTAATTCCCACTTTGTCCTTTTTTGCTCTTTTCTACGTGAACGGAGCCTGAAGATCTCTTGCGTTGATTTCGCTTTGTCGAGCACTACGCTTGTCCCCCTGGCCCAGTCTCTAGAGTAACAAGCCTGCCCACCTTTCGGCGCCATTATGTTTCGTAAAACCCGAGATCACAGGACGGTGGTGGATTCGTGACTCATCGGGGATGCATTAACGAAACCCGCTTGGCTCTACTGCACATAAAATATTATTACCACTTCTCCCTGTACTCGAGCATTTATAAGGTGATAGATTGATGTCAAGAAGATTAACACTTTAGCCTTATCAGACTCAGCCTCTCAAACACTCTTCACATTCTCACTCTCTTCTCCGTCATTCCATCGCATATGGATTCCTCCTCTATGCCTGTTGCCTTACCTGAAGCTTCGACCCAATGGGAGAGATTTTACCACCTCTTGGGTAGGGGTTATGGCTACATAAACAATCATCCTGAAGCTGAGGTTGAAGTTCGTACTCTGATTCCGGCCCTGGATACTGCGTGTATTGAAGGTACGAAACTGCAAAGGGAGTTTGTGATCTTCCCAACTCTCTTTAACAATTTCATGCAGGCTTACGAAGTTGCTAGCCGGGAGGTCACTTTGGCTGGTATCGTGCGAGCCCGTTATCAGGACCGAACTGAGTCCTTGATGTTGGCCATGCTGACGGCCGATAACCATAAAAGGGCTGTTGAATACGCCCACGCCCAGGTTTCGATGCTGGTCCGTGAGAGGGATAACTTGGTGGAGCGTCTGGCTCTTTTTGACACCGCCTTTGAGCAAGACCAGCACAACTTCGTGCTGAGGTTCCAGTGTGCCTGGTTGGAGGAAAGGCTTGAAGACCTGAGCATGGATATAGCTCGCGGGAGGGTGCTGGCTCATGACTTAGAGCTTGAGTTCGAGTACTATGACACCAAGGTGAACGAACTTAAGGAGAAATGTCGTCTCCTTTTCTTCAAGCTTGTAGACCTCGATTCCCGGAGTGTGGGTTGTAAGCAAGGCATGGATAGCATGGAGAGTCAGTTAAGCTTTTTTGTGATGCTTGTCAGAACTCATTTTGGGTTTACTGCTCCCCCTCAGTGATCCACTTGTAAACTTTCCTGCTGAATGAAATAAATGCGAGTTTGTTTATATATGCTCTTTCATTCTGCATTGTTGACTAGCCAAGAAAGGTTTTTGCTTTCGGATCTACGCGACTCCTTTTTCGCCTGTGTCAACAGATTGACTACGCATCATTCTCACAGCCCGACGCTTTATATTTGATTGACCTGAATGCCTCGTGAGAAATAGATTTGTAGTTGCTCGAAACTTAAAGATTGCCCCTGATTTTGCGGTCATTGCGTTTGGGGCCGCTAGTAATCTTTCACTTTCGAGCTCGATCACATTCTGCTAGTAACTCATGCTATCAATTCTGCCTTCACGCGTCGGGGCTGATTTTACCTTGAACTTAATAACAAGGAATTACCGTATACACACGAGATGACGTTTGCGAACAACATTATGCAGAATCAACTCTAGCTATTGAAGAAACAAACGCATGCACCGATGAGAACTTTACAATAGGAGATACATCCTTCTCGCGTACATCCCCTTCTTTCTTGGGGCATGTCCAATGACTAACCAGTCTGGCCTCAGCTTAGGTGTGCCATTACCAAGTGCAGATCATGGTTGCCAACCTTTAATAGCTTCCAACTGATCGAACCAGGTATCAAGTCCTTCATCGAAGAAATCACCCGACCCCTCGAACGATTGATGTGTAGGTTGAGCTGCATCGCCCGACGGGTTCTTCGAACTGGAACCTCCATCTTTGTCTGGGATTATAAGAGGAGATTTGATCGATTGACTACCACAAGCATCTCCCACTTGGGGATTAGGGAAATAAGAGTGCTCCAAGCTTTCTCCCATTAGATCATCTGAAGCCATATGCTCTAATTGGGCAAACCCTTGAGCACTGGGCGTGGTGGGCTGATCTGCGACAGGATGAACACTGACTAGCTGCTGCTCGGACGGAGGAGTGCTTACTCGTTGCACTTGTGATGCGTGTTCTTGAGGAATATTGAAATGACTCGCGAGGATATCCTGATCAAATCCCCAATAGTCGTCCAGATTCGACCGGGCCTCATTTGTCATAAGGGTGCTGGGTTCGCAGCCGAGTCTATTGCTCGGATTCAGTTCTGCATAACGCTGTCCTAACGCCCTTCTGTAGCAACCAAGGTGATTCGCGACTAATTGCTTGGTAAGTCCCGGTACGTTCATGACCCTAAGTATGCTTGTCGGACCTATGAAGTCGAGTCCTATCTGTCGAACTGCGTCCAAGAACTTGAGATGAAGCTCCGGGGGCCAAGTGAATTTCTTCTTCTCGTCGTCCAGAGTGGCGTAGATAGCCTGCCGACTAACCTCTAACTCCTCTTGAACCGTATCTGATCTTACCGGAAGCTGTTGTGGAGGAGATTCATGGGCTTCGATGAGGTGACTCCGATCATAACGACACGTATCTTCTTCCTCCGAAGACACTGGTATAATTTCTGTAGGATCGATCTGCTCATGCGCGCCATTAGCAGGATCTGATTGTACCGGAGATGGCTCAAGGGAGCAGGGGGATAAATGAGCACCTTCCATCTTCGTAGAAGGCTTACTGGGGAACAATTTACTGAGGGTGGTAGGGCCACCGCAGTCAGGGCAGGTAATAGTACTGAGAATTTTCTCATACCACATGTTTTCCATTTGAAGGTTTTGGTTCTGTTCTTTTAGGGCCGTGATCTCCTTACGCCTGTGTTGGACACCTAGTCTGAAACGTCTATTCTGAAACCAAAAATGGATTCTCATAGGATTCATTCCCAGCTTCTGGCCCAATTCAATCTTTTGTTCCTCGTTTGGGCAAGGGCATTCATCGAAGAAAGCTTCAAGCTCCTGGATTTCTTTCCGAGCGTAGCGCTGGCGACTTTTTCTTTTCCGGGGTTGAGCGTCGTGGCCACTGCCGTCGTCACCACTGCGATCTTGATGTTCGTCACCGGCGATGTTGAGTTCCATGGCTTCGATGTCGAATCTGATTCTAGAGAATTTGAGGTCTTTCAACGAACTCGTCACTCGGGGTTCTCTGTTCTCTTTTGTATACTCGCTCTTTCGATTTGTTGCCTCCTTTTCCTCGAAAGCTAGGTCTGTTCAGCGTTCTGTTTTTGAAACGACGGAACTGTTTACCTCCTGCTCAGCTTTCCGACACGAAGGGGTAACCAAATCCTTCCGCGGCTTCTTCGATAGTAGCGCTCGCCTTTCACTTTTCCTCGATAGTCATGCCTGTTCAGCACTGTCTTCTCTTTTTAAGTGGCAGAGCTGTTCACTCGCCGCCCAGCTTTATGCGTGATGGAACAACACAATCCTTTCGCGGCTTCTTCGATAGTTGCGCTCGCCTTTCACTTTTCCTCAATAGTCATGCCTGTTCAGCACTGTCTTCTCTTTTTAAGTGGCAGAGCTGTTCACTCGCCGCCCAGCTTCATGCGTGATGGAACAACACAATCCTTTCGCGGCTTCTTCGATAGTTGCGCTCGCCTTTCACTTTTCCTCAATAGTCATGCCTGTTCAGCACTGTCTTCTCTTTTTAAGTGGCAGAGCTGTTCACTCGCCGCCCAGCTTCATGCGTGATGGAACAACACAATCCTTTCGCGGCTTCTTCGATAGTTGCGCTCGCCTCCCTCCCAGCTTTAATAATGGCGAGACCGAATTTGTCAGGCCTGAAATTGTGGATCAGGACATGTCTGATGATTCACGGGAGGAGCAGCCCTCGCTTTACATTAATTAACCCGGCTCCACAAGCATTATTGCTGCAACTTTTCTCCACTCTCGAGACGCTATAAAATGCGGAGTTGGTGTTTGGGAGATTAACGCTCTCATATAATTTGCTTCCATCCTCTAATCGCTCCACTACACACATCTCCGTCGAAAATGGCTTCTTCCCAAGTTCACACTTTCTCAGCCGAAGCTTTGACTCGATGGAAAGAGTTCTATAACCTCTTGGGTCGAGGCTACGCTCACATAGCCGATCATCCCGAAACCGAGGATGAGATCAGAGTCATGTTCGGGGACCTGGACATCACCTCCCTCGAGGGTACCGCGTTGGGGAGGGAATACAATATTTTTCCAACGCTCTTTACGAACTCCTTGGAGGTCTACCGCGCTGCTCATCGGGGAGTTACCGTGGCTCGTGTCTTGCGAGCCCGTTATGAGGATCAGTCCGACCGCCTAGCGTTGGCTGACTACCTGGCCGATAGTCACAAAAAGGCTGTTGAGTTCGCCAAAGAGCGGGTTTCGACATTGCTACGCGAGAGGAGGAATCTGGTGGAGGACTTAGCTCTATCTCTGGCTACCTATGAGCGCGATCGACGTAATGCCCTGCTAAGGAATCGGAGCGAGTGGCTGGAAGAAAGGCTCAACGGCATAAACGAGGATATAACTCGTGAGAATGGACTTGTTCGGGACTTGGAAGCAGTCGCCGAAGATCACGAGACTCAGGTTGTTGCAGTCAATGATGAACGCAAACGCCTCCACCTCAGGCTTGCGGACCATGATACGCGGAGTGGTGCGTATAAACAAAGCATCCATAACCTGGAGGGCCAGCTGGGCTCCTTTGTGTCGTTGATTAGGGCTCACTTCTGCTTTACTTTTCCACCCCAATGAATTGTATGATCTGGTTTGGGCAAGAATGAATGAAAGCCCCTGTGTTTGTTTTAGCTTTTATATGATCCATTTCTTCGAGCATCCGGACATCTTAGACTTGGATGAGCCGATCCATAATAAGTCGAGTAGATGTGTTCTGATTTTCTAACTCACTCATGGTCAGATGAAAGAATAGCCTCAGACTTATCCAAGAAAAGATTTCTTTATGCTACTTGTTTTTCACCTGCAAATGAAAAGACCGAGTCAAAAGGAATAATCTGAAAAAGAAAGCATAGACCCCTTTCAATCTTATGCTTGCTCGTAATTAATAATGACAAGAACTTTTACAAGGGTTTTAATCTTGTGCGAAAAGTTTTTATCAATATTCCTCGAAAGAAAGCATACTATTGAAAGGAATGTAATTCACGATAATTGCTTTTGACCAATATTCAGAAGAGTGAATTAGTCAAAAATGCAAGGCATAACGACGTGTTTTTAAATTTAATTGAAGATACGGCATCCAAATCAATGCCGTTTTGTTAAGAACGAGAGCAATTTGGACATCTATCTCGTCATTAAATTCGAAATAACGTCAATACTCTTGATCAATTATCGTGGATTACTTAGTGACGTATGACATGCATGGACCAATTCAAGTGTATAATTCCTTCTAGCGAAATTGGGGTTGGATTACCCTGTACGACCAAAAAGGTCGTGTAAGATTTTCAACTTTAGTTTCCTCTAAAGGAATTATAAACTTGACTTGGGAGTATTCGGATGATTAGAGAAAATGCCACTATCACATTCCCATGACCCGTAAAAAAAAATACAACCGAGTTCCATATGAATGTATACACCAATAGATCCCTAATACAATCACTCTAAGGGGTGAGATAGAGAAAGCCTCGATAAAAATAAACCCTATACAAGAGGACTAGTAATGAAACCAAGGAATGTGATCCTAACGTTTAAGGATGCCCCAAGTTCGATCTGTGACTTCCGGATCACTTGCCCCAACTCGTCATCTTCATTGGACGATATCTCAATAATGTTCATAGTAGGCTCCTTTGTTGCTCACTCGGTGTTCGCCATGGGATATCATCATCCTCGTCTTCTATCAAGGACGTTTGGGAAAAACACATGCATCTATCCTTGAAATGGCATTTAATCTAATCACCAGAATGCAATGAATGAAATGCCTATATTTATATGAACTGTAATAGTTTTGAGGGATAGAGAGTCTTACCAACCCAACTCGTCGACTTATGTGCGATTTTAGGTGTACCAACCGCCCAAAGACATGCGCATGAGACAAGTGATGGTGAACTTCTAAAAATCAGAGGGTTTGGCACCTAAGGTTAAGGTTCCCACCTCGAGTTCTAGAAAGAGCCGATTCCATTGCACAACTATCGTTGCATTGGGACTCAATCCATAGTTCGAAGCGAGCGGAATTGAGAAGTGGATTACCCCGTGTTTTTCCTCACGGAGATTCCATTTTCAATTCCTTCTATTGTGTTCCTAAAGGCGGCGCCTGGGGTTTTAGGCGCGGTTGTGTGTGTCCATGTGTCGTGATCATCACAATGCAAGTCATGCACAACAATTTATCAATCAGCACTTCAAATCATCCACACAACATACATTCCTACGCCACACCTGCGTAAAATAAAGTTAATCACAGACTACACCCCTTATTACTCCAATCTGCAAAAACATATAACACCTATCGTGAGCGGACTTACCTCACCTTCAAGAGCGCCTGTAGGGTTAGAAAAATCACTCAATTTTTATTACGGCCTAAGTCCACTTGAGGTCTAGAACCATAGTTTCTAGAACAAGTCCCCAGTGGAGTCGCCAGCTGTCGCGACCCGTCCGGAAGCGGACGCGGCTAATGGATTACCGATCACGGGTCTTGGATCGGCGCGAGCCCTCCCAGGCCCATACCAAATCGCGGCGGGAGTATTCTTCGACGATAAGAGTCGATCGCTTTCGACCTTCAGTGTGGTCGTGGTGGCATGTGCAAATTGTGCATGCATTTGGAGTCGCCACCGGTCTTTCTTGGAGGGTAGACCGGAAACCTTACCGATCGATTGGGAGAGATCGATCAGTTCTACGGAACCAGAGATTTTGGGTTCGGGGACTTGGTTACGCTGGTGTCGTTACCAACGCCCTTTCGGTACCTAATGCGAGTGATTTTCCTAACTAGGATTTCATGCATGCACAATTTTGGGTGAGGTAAGTCTGACTTTGCACATTAACCAGTTTAACATGCTCACGTAATCATAATAAATAAATAGATGTCAATCACATAAATATCTATCCTACGTGGTGATCATGGAATTATGATTTAATGGGTCTCGAGCCAATGAGACCACATATAATCATTTTAATATTTTAATAACGGAGAGCCGCTCTTCGCTTCTTCTTGGTTTCTTGAACTCTTCAAGAATTGGGCCCCAAAGAGCTCGCCGACTTAAAAGGCTCCTCCACGTAATCCTCGTAGCATTTACATCAACAATTGACTATGCTAAAAATAAAGATTACATGAAAAATAAAAGGAGTACGCAGCCTCCATTTAATAATTACAATCCCAAATATATAAATAATCATCATACATTCATATATACATCAATCACATTGATTAGGGATTTTTCCATGATCACCACCCTTTCACGTAAGTAATAAATTCACAATTTAAAACTTAGGAAGGCACAATAAAAATTCTACGTTGAATCATATTCAGAATTTTTACGTAAAATAAGATAGCCATAAATTTTCGATTCAAAATTGATTTAGTCTCAATTTTTGCTACGTTGATTAATTTATCATATAAAATAATCAATCTCCATTAGCCATGTAAGACGAACAATTCGTTAATACATATTGGCCATAGTATTGCAAAAATTGCAAAAAATCAATTAAATGCACGAAAACACCTAAGGATTGGCTCTGATACCACTGTTGGGATCCACGTAACACGTAGCGGAAATAAATAACAACCCACACATGTATCTCCAGAGGCGTACTTCGTGCATTTCAATCGAAAAAAATCACAAAGTCTCAAAGGGAGTAAATAGATTACCTCTCGTAGCGTGCTTGAACGGAGGTGTCGGTTCGATGTTCTTCGATCTCAGCCTCCACAAGTGTTAGGCATCTAGTTCGGACGCACCACCAATTGACGAACGGGGAGACGACTAATAACTCCACAACAATTGTGCTAGCAATATGCGGAATCAATATTCCGAACTTAGTATATTTTGCTCGCTCAAGATTATGAGAATATAGAGAGTGTTTGTGTTCTTCTCTCTAAGCTCTCAAAAATTTGCACACTCTACAAAATGTCTCTCCCCTTCCAACCTCAAAACTCTTGCCATCCTTTTATAGCCAAAAATACCTTCCAATAAATTGTATTTAAAAATAGCACTAACAATTATAAATTCTATCTAAAAATAGCACTCACAAATAAATGACATTTAAAAATAGCACTAACAATAGCACTCACAATTTATAATACAAAAATGCTATTTAAAAATAGCACTAACAATAGCACTCACAATTTATAATACAAAAATGCTATTTAAAAATAGCACTAACAATTATAAATTCTATCTAATAATAGCACTCACAAATAAATGACATTTAAAAATAGCACTAACAATAGCACTCACAATTTATAATACAAAAATGCTATTTAAAAATAGCACTAACAATAGCACTCACAATTTATAATACAAAAATGCTATTTAAAAATAGCACTAACAATTATAAATTCTATCTAATAATAGCACTCACAATTTATGATAAATAAATGTCATTTAAAAATAGCACTAACAATAGCACTCACAATTTATGATAAATAAATGTCATTTAAAAATAGCACTCACAATTTATAATACAAAAATGCTATTTAAAAATAACACTAACAATAGCACTCACAATACAAAAATGCTAAAAAAAAAGCACTAACAAAGGTGTTAAAAATAATAACCATTATTATTATTACAAGAGTTAAAGAGGTTACCAAACAGTACAAATATGCATAACATATAAATACGTATGACGTATAAATACATAGAGCATACATATACATCCGTGAAACCGGGGACTAATTGAAAGAAAAATGTGCAATTAAGCCCTTTTGGTAAAAATTGATTAAATTGGAGGGCAAATTGACCTAATTGCACTTTAAGACTTTAGAATCCAATGTCATAGCTTATAAAAAGTGAGAATTGAAAACTAAAAGACTCGCAAAGGAATTTTTTTGCTCGGTTCGAGTTTATGTTTGTGAAGAAACATAGTGACCCGAGCCGAATTTTCAATATTTAAGGTGACACACTTGAAGATGAAATTAAAACAAAATTATTGAATATTTTTGTGTATTTTTCTGACCACGAATGGTATTTTTCTGATTTTTTTGGGTATTTTTATAATTAAATAAATTCGAAAAATATTATAAAATACCAAAAAATATTTTTTGTTCAAAATTGGTCCCCGAGGCTAGGCCAAGGCTTCCAAGAAGGGCGTCTAAAAGGCATAAAGCTAAATCGGTACTGCCCTACTCTATCACATCTTATGTTTGCGGATGACTCTATTTTCTTTCTTGATGCCAAGACAGCTGAATGCCAAAGTTTAAGTGAGATTTTGAACCAGTATTGCTATGCTTCGGGACAGGCCATAAACTTGAATAAGTCTGGGATGTTTTTTAGCCGGGGATGTCAAGAATGGCTAAGGAACTCTCTAGCTTATGAGTGCGGGTTCCGGAGATAGCTCATACAGGGAAGTATTTATGCCTTCCTTCTGACTGGGGTAGGACAAAAAAGGAAATTTTTTCCTGGATTTTGGCACGAGTTCAGAATAAATTGGCAGGCTGAAAGGAAAAACTTTTTTCATTTGCAGGGAAGGAAGTCTTAATTAAGGCAATTGTTCAGGCTATACCTCAGTATGCCATGTCAGTTTTCAAGGTACCTCTCTCAATTTCCCGAGCCATCGAAAGAAGGATTGCATCTTTTTGGTGGTCTAATAAGGAGGCGTGTTCCGGGTTGCATTGGCGTTACTGGGACCTCCTTAAAAGTAGCAAACAAGATGGGGGACTTGGGTTTCGTGACCTTATTTGCTTTAACCATGCAATGCTTGGAAAAACTGCATGGAGACTCCATTCAGACCCAACTAGCCTTTGGGCTACCTTATTGAAGGGTCTTTATTTCCCACGTAGTTCATTTTGGGAAGCTACTAAGGGGACAAGACCATCATGGGGATGGCAAAGTCTATTAACCGGCCACGACTCTATTGCTCCCTTTGTACGTTGGCACGTTGGTAATGGAAACAGAATCAGAGTTCGTTATGATAATTGGCTCCTAACTGGACCTATCGGTGGTGAATCAGCTCCTTTCGAGCCTAAGATGTTAGCTGGATTCATGACCCCATCTTTTCAATGGGATCAACATCTTCTCTGTCATTATTTCTCATCAGAAAGAGTTCAAGAGATAATGACAATCCCTCTCACAGACCAAGACTCCCAAGATCGATTGTTGTGGGCTCACACTACTTCAGGTCAATCCACTGTCAAAACTGCATATCGTGTGCTTCACAGTTCCAGCCCTATAAAACCTATGCAGGTGCGTCCATCTACTTCTTATCAGCCCCCCCCTCAGTTATGGAGGCAAATATGGAAGTTACAGGTGCCTCCTAAGATCCAACATTTCTTATGGTGGGTGTGTCATAATATTATATCAACTGCAGCTAATCTTTTTCATCGAGATATCATACCTGATTCGAGCTGTAGTTTATGCCACCAAGCCCCCGAGACTGTTGAGCACCTGTTATTATTGTGCCCCTGGACAACACAAGTATGGTCGCATCCATTAGTTAACATGCCGATTGATCCGCAAACCATAACGAGGATTGAAGCATGGTTGGTATACTTGCTGCAGAATTCTATACCAAACCAATCGTCTGTGCCTTTCATTGCCCATCTTTTGTGGCAAATATGGAAAGCAAGAAATGCGTTTGTCTTTTGCCAACAATCTCTGGACCCAGAACATACTGTTTACATTGCGCATGCCAATAATGCTAGTTTCTACAGGCGGCATCCAAATAGAAAGGTAGCAGGGGAAAACCTACCGAAGCAATGGCGGCTTCCTCCAATTGGGACACGAAAATTGAATGTTGATGCATCGTTCGTTCCAGGCGAGACCTTGGGTGTAGTCGCTGGCATTCTACGCGATGACCAAGGTAGATGCGTTGATGGCTTCGTTAAGAATGTTTTCGCTGCTGACTCAGAGCAAGCTGAAGCACTAGCCTGCAAGGAAGGGGAAAAATTCTTGGTTAATCATCAACTCTCTCGAGCCGAACAGCAATCTAGCTTGCAATCACTAATCATGGAATCGGATTGTGCTAATGTGGTGGACGACTTCACCTTCTTGCTTTCCCTTCCGGCGGATCGACGATTTTCTCAGCTGGAACAGCGATCCTTTCTCACCTCATGGCAGACGACTCATGTCCTCAATGAATGTCTTCAAACCCTAAGAAGTGCTGGACTTGGCGTGGATATTAGGCACTGCTATAGAGAGGCTAACATAGTGGCCCATTGGGTTTGTCAAGCTTATAGAAGGAAAAAATTGCCTTGTAACTGGTCTTCCTCTCCCCCTGTTGTGCTTCGGGCCCTTCTTGAATCAGAGGCCCATCTATCATGTAATTTTCGCCCTCCATGATTGTCGCGACCCGTCCGAAAGAGGACGCGGGCTTAATGGATTACCGATCGCGGGTCTTGGATCGGCGCGGGCCCTCACAGGCCCATACCAAATCGCGGCGGGAGTATTTTTCAAAGGGTTCGACGATAAGAGTCGATCGCTTTCGACCTTTGGTGTGGTCGTGGTGGCATGTGCAACTTGTGCATGCATTTGGAGTCGCCACCGGTCTTTCTTGGAGGGTAGACCGGAAACCTTACTGACCGATTGGGAGAGGTCAATCAGTTCTGCGGAACCAGAGATTTTGGGTTCGGGGATCTTGGTTACGCCGGTGTCATTACCAACGCCCTTTCGGTACCTAACGCGAGTGATTTTCCTAATTAAGACTTCATGCAGGCGCAATTTTAGGTGAGGTAGGCTTGATTCAGGGTTTCATGCAGATTGGAAGACTGTTACTATCAATCACAATCAATTTAAATGAAAGCGCAAACAAGTGCATAAATAAATCTCATCGATGCACATCAATTCGAGTCAATGGCTTCCCAACATAGCCATAAAGGCTTAGGAAAGGTGTGACTTCAGACCAGGGGTAAAATGGGAAGATTTGGGGACGATTAGCCCGAAGGGCAAAATCGTCATTTTTGGAAGGTTTGGATACCGAATTACCCAAAATACCCCATGGCCAGTTGATTGTGGCCATTTCCCATTTTTGAGAATATTTTTGGAATTTCTTGATTTTTCTTCGATTTTTGGGAGACAATTCGCCCAAAGGGAGAAATCGTCATTTTTAGAAGGGTCGGGGTTCAAAACACCCGGAATGAGTCCTGGCCAGTTGTTTGTGGCCATTTCCTATTTTTTAGGATTTTCCTGAATTGTTTTAGAATTTTTTTGGAAGACGGTTTGCCAGAAGGGCAAAACCGTCATTTTTGGAAAGATCGGGAGGTCAAAAGACCCGAAACAGGTCGTGGCCAGTTGAATGTGGCCATTTCCTATTTTCTGGAAGTTTTTAGAATTTTTCTGAATTTTTCGAATTTTTTTTGAGTTTTTTATGATTTTCTATTTTTTTATTGATTTTTGAATTTTTTTATTATTTTTTATTAAAAATAATAATATATATATATATATATAATTATCCGGACCGGGACGGATGACCCGGCCCATGCCCAGATCCGCGACCCAGACCCGGCCCGTACCTGAAACGACGCCGTTTCGATACATTTTTTGGGTTTTTTCAATTTTTTATAATTTCCGAAAATTAAACCTCCGACGGACCAGATCGTGCCACATGGTCGATTCTGGTAGCATACCGATCGTTGGGCATGATCAGACGACTCTCAGAGCGCCACGTGGCGAAATATCGACCATCAGATCTAATTTTTTTATTTATCCGAAATCCATTATTTAATCCGAAAATCATTTTTTTTTATTTTTTAAAAAATCCAGGATCGTGACACGTGGCGGAACCACGGCCATCCGATCCTGGCTTTGATTTCACCGGCCCGGACCCACCTCGCTGACGTGGCTGCTGACGTGGCATGCCACGTCAGGGTTGACCGTTGACCAACCCCCCCTCGCCGGGGAAGACTACCGGAGTTGCGAAATTCCGGCGAAATCGCCGGAATTCTCGCCGAAATTTGAGACCAAGGCCAAACCTTAGTATTTTTCATTCTTTCCTTCGGCATTAGACTCCTCAACGACCCAGTATCATATTCAACAAAAACATGGTACGTTTAACGTCAAGAAGCGGCCGAACCGGACGTCCACAGAACCAGCGCCGGCGAGGGGATTCACGAAATTTTTTTTTTATCCAAGCTCGATTTTAAACATTCAGATAGCATCATTGGGAGGTTTAGGGACTTACCTGAAGCTCCTTGAAGGTTGGAAGCCGCCCGAAGTACCTCGTTAAGCCCCCGATCCGAACCGGGCCGGCGAGACTCCGAGCCATGGTTTCCGCCGCGGTTAATGCAAAACGAAGGGCAAGTCGAGTTTAGGGGGGATTCTAACGGGGGTTTAAGGCAAGAACCGCACCGAATATGGCTCGGGACGGCACGGCCGAGGCTCGAAAATTATAAAGCCCATTCGGGCATTTCATCAAACATCTAGTATGCATAAAGGAAAACGAAAGTCAGTGGAGAAAACGACCTGGTTCGGCGTCGCCGGCGACCGTGGTTGCTTCGGCGATGTGGCTTCAAGCTCCCCGCGACTTGGAGAATACTCCTCCTGCTCTGACTTTCTCTAAAAATCCTCTCCCTTTCTCGGCTCCCCCCGCTCTCTCTCTCTCTCGGCTCTCCCCTATTTTCATGGCCGACCAACCATTTTCCGGGTCCCTCAACTCGCAAAACGATCGTCGACCACTCGGTCATGTCCCCCGCATTCGTTCTTCGCCGTTCTTTTCTCAAGAATCTGGCCCCCGAGCTCATTTTTTTAATGCTCTGCCCTGCTCTGCTTTCGGCCGGTGGGTCTGCAAGTGCAGACCCGGTCGGACCGGGTCGGGTCGGGCCTGACCCGACCGGCCCGGTTCGACTTGAATTTGTCAAATCGGGCCCCAAATCGTACTCTTTTCATGAAATTGATGTCAAAATCGGACTCCTTGACATGTTTTCTATCAAATAGGGCTATTTTCGTGAATCAATTGATTGAAATTTAGTGAAAACCCCAAATTGTCCCTAGGATCCGAAATTGATTTTTGTTAAATTGAGGGCCCAAACGATTGAATTATTCACAATTGAGGCCACCCATGCATTCATCATGATGAAAAATATAGGGTAGATGTGTTTAATTTTAATGGGTGTGCCCGTGTGAAATTTAATTTCACAAATTGTAAAACCGGGGACTAAATTGAAAGATTTTTATGCAATTAAGCCCTTTTTTGGCTAAAATTGATCAAATTGGAGGGCAAATTGACCCAATTGCATTTCAAAACTTTAGAATCCGATGTCATTAGCTTATAAAAACCAAGAATTGAAAATTAAAAGACTCAAAAAGGATTTTTTAGGCTCGGTTCGGGATTAGGTTTGTGAAGGAACCCCATGAACCAAGCCAAATTTCCCTAATAAAAGATAGAATTAAAATAAAATTTATGAATATTTTTTTGTATTTTTCTGACCACGAATGGTATTTTTCTGATTTTTTGGTTATTTTTAATAATTAAATAATAACAAAAAATATTAAAAAAATACAAAAAATATTTTTTGTTCAAAATTGGTTTCCCAAGGCTAGGCTAAGGCTTCCAAAGTTGATTTTGCAATTTTGACCTTTTTTTGCTATTTTTAATTAATTTTAGAAATAAAAACTAAAATAAAAGATGGTCAAAAATCAGGTGTCAACAGCTGCCCCTCTTTGAGAGTGAGCTCGTCAGAGGTTGCTTTCAAAGACAAAATGACACCTGAATCTTAACCGACTCGACTGGGGAAAAGAAATGCTATGACATCGGATCCTTAAGCCTTTTTTATGAACGCCCAAATTAATCACCGGTTTACTCTTGCAATTCGAACATGGGTCGGATTGAGAGAGGTTTACCTGAAGCTCACCTGTCGGATGCTGCCGGTTGCGATAACTTTCAAGAAGATACCTAGGACTCATCATTTTATCCTAGGGAGATTAAGCTCTGACATGTATGGTAAGTCATACCATTATGGGATTCCTAACTGGTAGGAACCTAAGGAAGGCGTATCCCACGCTTTGGGATTTGCCAAGGATTTTAATCCGTATGGTGGATCGGACCATGGGATTGATCCTTATGGTGGTATCTACCTTTGGATTGACCCTTCAGGCGGTTTCTACCTTTGGTTGACCCTTTAGCGGTTTCTACCTTGGTTTGACCCTTTAGGCGGTTTCTACCGTGAGTTGACCCTTCAGGCGGTTTCTACCGTGAGTTGACCCTCCAGGCGGTTTCTACCTTGAGCTGACCCTTCAGGCGGTTTCTACCTTGTGCTGACCCTTCAGGCGGTTTCTACCTTGTGCTGACCCTTCAGGCGGTATCTACCTTGAGTTGACCCTTTAGGCGGTTTCTACCTTTGTTTTGACCCTTTAGGCGGTTTCTACCTTTGTTTTGACCCTTCAGGCGGTATCTACCTTCATTTGACCCTTCAGGCGGTATCTACCTTCATTTGACCCTTCAGGCGGTATCTACCTTGATTTGAAAAGGGGTCTCATGACGAGGGTTCTCCACGTCCGATGAGACTGCCTAAATTTTGAGAATGGGTCTCATGACGAAGGTTCTCCACGTCCGATGAGACTGCCTGAATTTTGAAAAGGGGTCTCATGACGAGGGTTCTCCACGTCCGATGAGACTTCCTGAATTTTGAAAAGGTGTCTCATGACGAGGGTTCTCCACGTCCGATGAGACTGCCTAAGTTTTGGAAAGGGGTCTCATGACGAGGGTTCTCCACGTCCGATGAGACTGCCTAAATTTTGAAAATGGGGTCTCATGACGAGGGTTCTCCACGTCCGATGAGACTGCCTAAATTTTGAAAAGGGGGTCTCATGACGAGGGTTCTCCACGTCCGATGAGACTGCTTGATTTTTGAAAAAGGGTCCCGGGACGAGGGTTCTCCACGTCTGCTGGGATTGCTTGATTTTTTGGAAAGGGGTCCCGGGACGAGGGTTCTCCACGTCTGCTGGGACTTTTTCTTTTAAAAGGGTTTTTCTTCCCCTCTTTTTTAGAGATCCCGAAGTTTGTCGGGAATTCAGTTCTTGAAGCTGTGAAAGATTTCATTTTGACAAAGCTTCACTTGAGTCTGTTGAGGCGACATTCTGGGAGCTGGGTTCTCCAGGTATCCGGCAGAAGTTTGAGCCTGAAAGATTTTTTTCTTCACCGAGAAAACGTTAGTAATCTATGGGAAGACCACGGCTGTCCATTTTGACAAACCCGTATGATTTAAGTTTTAATCATGAGATGAGCATTTTGATGCTGGAGGTTATCCAAAGCATTCTTGCAACATGCAAATGTGATCACAAATCCCTTGTGCGGCAAATCTGGATCAAACAATTTGAAATTTCCAAAAAGAGTTTGTTCAAAACATCTATTGGAATATTTCCCGGCGAGGAGGTCTTTTCACCTGTTTTGAGATAGTGGTTTTTATAGGGGATGCACTCAATTCCCTACTAACCTGTGCCTAGGTTTTAGGCTCATTCGCAGCGCGTACATTTTGATCGGTCGGGAGGTCTTCCACGGGACCGTAATTTTGGGCTTGGATATTGGTTTTCAAGGGGGACCCGCTTTGGAGTCGAGGCCATTGAATGAAATTCTTCACCATCTGCTCCGGGTTTACAAGTCAAGAACCCTGCAAAATGAGAAAGAAATAGTCTTGCTCGTACTTCTTCGAGCTAAGCAATATGTTAACCCAAGTGTCTTAGTCAGAGAAGACTGTTTCAGGGTTATGATGTTGGTAGGATTGGGGACCGAAAAAGGCTTGTTTTTGGCCCAGAATTTATGAGGGGATGGACATTGGTGATCATTGCAAACTTGTCACATGTCTTTTCCATTTTGCATCTTCAATTTTTTAGGCATGCAACCGCTTTTGACAACTCTGTCTGCGTCTTCCACGCCTGACATCATTTGGAGGAGTAGTCTTTTTGATCTGACTCCATTAGGGATTTCCTCTTTTCCCATCCGGCTTCATTGCGGATCAATCAAACAACTTACACGAGCATCGGCCTTGCTTTTACCAGACACTTTGCTTTTTCTCGATGCCGTGGATTTTTTTTTCATTTATTTTTGAAATCCCACTTTTCTCATCTTCATGGGATCGTGTTTGACATATGTCTGAAAGTCTAAACATCTTTAAATATCAGCCCGGGAATTTTCTTCGTAATCCCTGAGTCTTGAACTCTTCCATTTTTGAAGTGGTGCTGCATCCGTCTTGGAATGATCACCAATGGGTTCATGAAATGAATTTGCAGGCTCAAGTTGGATGTGCAAAGGATTCAGTGTGTGGGATAGAGAAATGAATGCTTCTCGTCATCCTATGGCACTTGGATTACCATATAAACAACACACAAAGATTAATGTTAGTCCGAGCAAGAAAATTTCTAACCATTTTCTCCTGATGCTGCTGGACTCACCTCCATTTTGCCCCGATGTGGGGTGGTTCTTGACATGGTTAAGAATGAAAACCGCCGTTCAAAGGGGTTATCAACGGTCACCTGTAGTGTTTGGGGGATATGAAACGAATGCCTCCGTCGTCCCAACCCATGTAATCGCTGCGACTGGTCCCTACTTCCGTAGGTCCAGATTTTGCTGTCTTATCCGCTCCACTTCTCTCCAGTGTGTGTGGGACGTGTTTGGACTAGGCTTTGCCTCTCGTCTTTTGAGAAAAAGTCCTTTTGAAAGTTTTGAACAATTTTTGATTGGAAAAATCTCTTTCCTTTTTCTAAAAATTTTACCCGTCAAGGGGATTTTATGATGCACCATGCATGTTCTTATTCATGTTCAGACAACCTCCTGTTTCAAAACATGAATGCCAATGAAGTTAGAATTCTATGTCTTTTCTAGACATCAGATTCTGAAGGCTTTTCTTTTCTTCTCTGTTTTTTTATTCAACATCTTTAGTGGATTGGGGAAAGGGATACTTACCTGTCCCCAGAGGCTGGAGACCCCTGAAAATGCGGAAGAAACATGTTATTGTACGTTCACGAATTTTTCAAAAAATTAGAACGATACAATTTACCCTTGGTCATGTATTTCCAATGGGTAATACATGGGATGTGAAAACCCGTTTTGCCCTGATGGCAAGCCCCTGTCAAAAACAAACAATAAGTGTCAGTTTGTGTTCCAAAATTCAAGACAAATTGGAACGATACCGCCTTGTCCTTGTTTTCTGTTTCCATTTGAACACAGACGCGCGGCTTGTAGAATATGGCCCTCTATCTTGTGGCCTTGGTCCATTCGTTTGGTTGGCGATGAATCATTCTCAAGGATTTGCCCCAGAGGAGATCCATTTGTGTTTTTGGGCGCACTCCAGCGCCATTCTTCAAGGTTCCTTTTATTCAAGGAAAAAAGAAGATTTTATCCAAATGCATGTCAAAGCATGTGACGTAGGAGCGATACTTTTTACCATCCGCCAGGTCTTATAATCAAAGACCATCTCTTGGAATCCTGACTACTAAGGCCGATGATTCTATTCACCTCCCTGTTAGCGCGCTCTTTTCATTTGAGGCTTTCAGCGCCAACTACTTCCTATAAAATGAGTAAAAACTCATGTTAGGCATGTGGTCCTCGAAGACCAAATTGGAACGATACAAGGTTACCATTCACCCAAATTCGTATCTTGGGGTTTGATTCTGATGCGGACGACTCTGTTATTGCATCCATTGACTTTGCCAGAGGAGAAACGTCTGGCGTACAAATGATTCACTTGCCCCAGTTAGGCATGGTTTTGCTGTTTGTCATCTCTGGATTCGATGACCTTGGTCTGATGCGCTTTCATGGGAGATCATGAGAGTTTGCCCTCGGTTTGGCTCCTCAAAGCAAATGGGGGCGACCTCCTCCCATTGATTTTTGCGGATTCTGACTATCCAACTCGATTGTCGGAGTCCTTAATCAATTTTATCTGTCTCCAGACAGCTTGATATTCTTGGGATTCGTCATGTGGCGGTTTGGTGATTCTCTCGATCACAGTCGCCATTTGAGGTATTTGATATTCCCTGTTTGTTATTTGAAAGCATTACATCATGTGTCCTCTGCTCTTGATCATCATCTGAGAGGAAAAAGAAAGGAAGCATTATTCCCATATCAAGAAAATAATCATTTTGGAACGATACGTCTTTTTACACTTGATTTGCACTCCGTTTTGATGTTGCATATTGATATGAACAACATCTACAAATTCCTCCATCCGTGCTCGAAGGTATTTGCAACGCCTACGGTTCATTTGCCCCAGCTGGGCGACGTCTGTTTTGTCATTTGAATGCATGAGCTTTTGGGTGCATTGTCTCTTTTATCACCTGAGATAAGAAATGGAGAAAAACTTATTCCCAGATCTGATTAAAAATCAATTAGGAACGATACGTCCTTTCACCAAACGAGTGGCTCTGCAGCCAAATGTATTTTGCACTGAAGGGACGAATTCCACTATGCTCCACGGGTTTGGGGAATTTGCCCCCATTTTCGATAGAAATGAGCCTTATCAAGATGTATACAATACAAATAGATCCCTAATACAATCAATCTAAGGGACGAGATATAGAGGATCTCAGCAAAATTAATCTTATACAAGAGAACTAAGAATGTCAAATCAATCAAAGGAATGTGGTCCGAACACTTGGAGATGCCCCAGTTCCAGTCTTCGAGATGTGACTCCCGGATCACCGATTTTTTTTTAGGTGGTTTTAGATATATCAGCCATCTAAAGACATGCACATGAGACAAGTGAGGATAAAACTTCTGAAAATCAAAGGATTTGGCACCTAAGGTCAAGGTTCCCACCTCGAGTTCTAGAAAGAGCAGATTCCATTGCACAACTTTCGTTGCATTGGGGCTCGATCCATAGCTCAAAATGAGCAGAATTGAAAAGTGGATTACCCCGTGTTTTTCCTCATGGAGATTCCATTTTCAATCCCTTCTATTGTTTTCCTATAGACGGCGCCCGGGGTTTTAGGCACGGTTGTGTGTGTTTTCGGTGTCATGCTAAAGCGATAAACATGCATCTTATTTAACAATCACTGCTTCAATATAAAACATACACACAATCATTCATTCCTACGCCAACCTGCATAAGACAATGTTAATCACAGACTACCCCCCCTTATCGCTCCAATCTGCAAAAACATATAACACCTATCATAAGCGGACTTACCTCACCTTCAAGAGCGCCTGCAGGGTTAGAAAAATCACTCGGCGTTTTAATTACGGCCTAAGTCCACTTGGGGTCTAGAACCATAGGTTCTAGAACAAAGTCCCCAGCGGAGTCGCCAGCTGTCGCGACCCGTCCTAAAGAGGACGCAGCTAATGGATTACCGATCGCGGGTCTTGGATCGGCGCGGGCCCTCCCAAGCCCATACCAAATCGCGGCGGGAGAATTTTTCAAAGGGTTCGACGATAAGAGTCGATCGCTTTCGACCTTTGGTGTGGTCGTGGTGGCATGTGCAACTTGTGCATGCATTTGGAGTCGCCACCGGTCTTTCTTGGAGGGTAGACCGGAAACCTTACTGACCGATTGGGAGAGGTCGATCAGTTCTGTGGAACCAGAGATTTTGGGTTCGGGGACTTGGTTACGCCGGTGTCATTACCAACGCCCTTTCGGTACCTAACGCGAGTGATTTTCCTAATTAAGACTTCATGCAGGCGCAATTTTAGGTGAGGTAGGCTTGATTCAGGGTTTCATGCAGATTGGAAGACTGTTACTATCAATCACAATCAATTTAAATGAAAGCGCAAACAAGTGCATAAATAAATCTCATCGATGCACATCAATTCAAGTCAATGGCTTCCCAGCATAGCCATAAAGGCTTAGGAAAGGTGTGACTTCGACCAGGGGTAAAATGGGAAGATTTGGGGACGATTAGCGCGAAGGGCAAAATCATCATTTTTGGAAGGTTTGGATACCGAATAACCCAAAATACCCCATGGCCAGTTGATTGTGGCCATTTCCCATTTTTGAGAATTTTTTTGGAATTTCTTGATTTTTCTTCGATTTTTGGGAGACAATTCGCCCAAAGGGCGAAATCGTCATTTTTAGAAGGGTCGGGGTTCAAAACACCCGGAATGAGTCCTGGCCAGTTGTTTGTGGCCATTTCCTATTTTTTAGGATTTTCCTGAATTGTTTTTAGAATTTTTTTGGAAGACGGTTTGCCGGAAGGGCAAAACCGTCATTTTTGGAAAGATCGGGGGGTCAAAAGACCCGAAACAGGTCGTGGCCAGTTGAATGAGGCCATTTCCTATTTTCTTGAATTTTTTAGAATTTTTCTGAATTTTTCGAATTTTTTTTGAGTTTTTTATGATTTTCTATTTTTTTATTGATTTTTGAATTTTTTATTATTCTTTATTATTTTTTATTAAAAAGAATATATATATATATATATATATATATATATATATATAATTATCCGGACAGGGTCGGATGACCCGGCCCATGCCCAGATCCGCGACCCAGACCCGGCCCGTACCTGAAACGACGCCGTTTCGATACATTTTTGGGTTTTTTCAATTTTTTATAATTTCCGAAAATTAAACCCTCCGACGGACCAGATCGTGCCACATGGTCGATTCTGGAGCATCCGATCGTTGGGCATGATCAGACGACTCTCAGAGCGCCACGTGGCGAAATATCGACCATCAGATCTAATTTTTTTATTTATCCGAAATCCATTTATTTAATCCGAAAATCATTTTTTTTTATTTTTTAAAAAATCCAGGATCGTGACACGTGGCGGAACCACGGACGTCCGATCCTGGCTTTGATTTCACCGGCCCGGACCCACCTCGCTGACGTGGCTGCTGACGTGGCATGCCACGTCAGCGTTGACCGTTGACCAACCCCCCCTCGCCGGGGAAGACTACCGGAGTTGCGAAATTCCGGCGAAATCGCCGGAATTCTCGCCGGAAATTTGAGACCGAGGCCAAACCTTAGTATTTTTCATTCTTTCCTTCGGCATTAGACTCCTCAACGACCCAGTATCAATATTCAACAAAAACATGGTACGTTTAACGTCAAGAAGCGGCCGAACCGGACGTCCACAGAACCGGCGCCGGCGAGGGGATTCACGAAAAAAAAAATTATCCAAGCTCGATTTTAAACATTCAGATGGCATCATTGGAAGGTTTAGGGACTTACCTGAAGCTCCTTGAAGGTTGGAAGCCGCCCGAAGTACCTCGTTAAGCCCCCGATCCGAACCGGGCCGGCGAGACTCCGAGCCATGGTTTCCGCCGCGGTTTAATGCAAAACGAAGGGCAAGTCGAGTTTAGGGGGGATTCTAACGGGGGTTTAAGGCAAGAACCGCACCGAATATGGCTCTGGATGGCAAGGCCGAGGCTCGAAAATTATAAAGCCCATTCGGGCATTTCATCAAACATCTAGTATGCATAAAGGAAAACGAAAGTCAGTGGAGAAAACGACCTGGTTCGGCGTCGCCGGCGACCGTGGTTGCTTCGGCGATGTGGCTTCAAGCTCCCCGCGACTTGGAGAATACTCCTCCTGCTCTGACTTTCTCTGAAAATCCTCTCCCTTTCTCGGCTCCCCCCGCTCTCTCTCTCTCTCGGCTCTCCCCTATTTTCATGGCCGACCAACCATTTTTCCGGGTCCCTCAACTCGCAAAACGATCGTCGACCACTCGGTCATGTCCCCCGCATTCGTTCTTCGCCGTTCTTTTCTCAAGAATCTGACCCCCGAGCTTGTTTTTTTAATGCTCTGCCCTGCTCTGCTTTCGGCCGGTGGGTCTGCAAGTGCAGACCCGGTCGGACCGGGTCGGGTCGGGCCTGACCCGACCGGCCCGGTTCGACTTGAATTTGTCAAATCGGGCCCCAAATCGTACTCTTTTCATGAAATTGATGTCAAAATCGGACTCCTTGACATGTTTTCTATCAAATAGGGCTATTTTCGTGAATCAATTAATTGAAATTTAGTGAAAACCCCAAATTGTCCCTACGATCCGAAATTGATTTTTGTTAAATTGAGGGCCCAAACGATTGAATTAGTCACAATTGAGGCCACCCATGCATTCATCATGATGAAAAATATAGGGTAGATGTGTTTAATTTTAATGGGTGTGCCCGTGTGAAATTTAATTTCACAAATTGTAAAACCGGGGACTAAATTGAAAGATTTTTATGCAATTAAGCCCTTTTGGCTCAAATTGATCAAATTGGAGGGCAAATTGACCCAATTGCAGTTCAAAACTTTAGAATCCGATGTCATAGCTTATAAAAACCAAGAATTGAAAATTAAAAGACTCGAAAAGGATTTTTTAGGCCCGGTTCGGGATTAGGTTTGTGAAGGAACCCCATGAATCAAGCCAAATTTCCCTAATAAAAAGTGAAAATATTAAAGATAGAATTAAAATAAAATTTATGAATAATTGTTTGTATTTTTCTGACCACGAATGGTATTTTTCTGATTTTTTGGTTATTTTTAATAATTAAATAATTAACAAAAAATATTAAAAAAATACAAAAAATATTTTTTGTTCAAAATTGGTTCCCAAGGCTAGGCTAAGGCTTCCAAAGTTGATTTTGCAATTTTTGACCTTTTGTTTTTATTTTTAATTAATTTTAGAAATAAAAACTAAAATAAAAGATGGTCAAAAATCAGGTGTCAACAATGATAAGTAAATATCGTGCTGCTTTAGACCAAAAAAAAAATCATACTTTTATTATGCGATCAACAACGATTGTTGACCAGGTGAGTGTACCCCTCTTTTTATATATTATTGTTGTTGTTGTTGTAAAAACAAAAGAGTACGCAACCAGAATGTGTGCAACTTGTCCGCACTCTTGATATTTCGGTCACGACACCCACAAAGAAGAGAGAAATTTTGTTTGCTCTCACGCACGCATATTGCACGCTCGCAATTGCTGCACATTGTCTGTGCACATGTGCATGTATCCCTCTTTTATTATTACTATTACTACTACTACGGAGTATACAACCAAAAGTGTACAGTTTGGGCAGATTAATATGTGTCCACTTTGGGGTGCGTTTGCTTCGGCTTTGATAATGGATTTGACGTTTTAAAGAACTTCGGGCAAATGCGATACTTGGATATGGTTCGCAGTTATCTCCTTGGCAAGATTCCTAGCAAACCCATTTTCATTCACTCAAAATCCTCGATTTTGTTCTTCAAGAATATTTTTAATGGGTTGTCAATTCATATAAACTTCTTGAAGAAAGGCGTAGCATTATCAAAAAGTCATTCTCAGTCTATAAGGTTTGAAAGCGAAAGAAAACCAAGCCCCGGTGTAGTTAAACTAGTAAGTTGACATTGCGTTGATGAATTGGTTCTTTCTTCTTTTTGGCCAAGTTTTGATGCCGGGACTGCGTACTGATGTAGCTATTTTCAAGCCTGTACAAATATTTAGCAATCTAAGGTCCTAAGCTATGCTTTTCGATGAATAGAAATGCCCAAAAATACACTCTGAGTAGCTAGGGCCGATGAGCTGTCGGGTACTCGATTTGGTCAGATCCATCTGTCCACGAAGTTTCTTGCCCTTCTTTATCAAGCATATCATCTATTTAAGAAGCAATTGCCTCATCTCTATCTTTCTTGCTCAGACATTTTTTACTCGGATCACACGTACTGAACCGATATAATTCCATATATGGTATGGTATCTATTGGTAGTTTGTTTATAAAACAAACTAAGAGTTGTCTTGTCCCACATTGAAAAGATGTGAGCGGGCGCGTGGACTAGATTTGACACTAATCAACAATTGTCATTGTTTTGTAGTGAAACAGTGTGACTGTTCATTATAACCTTTGAAGAGGTGTGCTCGAATTGTGTCTGTTCGGGCATAACTTCTTACTTTCTGAAAGGTTATGTCTATTCAAACATAACTCTCAGCCTTTGAGATGTCGTGTCTGTTTAAATACTTTCTCTACATATTCTTAAATGTGTTTGTTCAAATTCAGAACTTCATCTTCCAATTTTCGCTTTTCTTTCAAGAGAAATACAGTCACTTGTTGGAGTTGGCAAATACTTTGGGAACCCTTGTTTCTCACACCGGGTACGCCCACGTGAGCTTAGGGAAACCAAAGTGTTATCCGACGACATGTGATATATGCACGCGAGATGCGGGGTTCGGGGGCAGCGCCCCCAACATGGGTGTCCCGTTGCCCGGTCAGCGGGCGGGGCTTCCGCTACCTGGTCAGCAGACGACTGCCCCGCTCGCCGGTGAGCGGGCGGGGGTTCGGGGGCAGCGTCCCCGAAACCTCAATGGGTTTTGGCTTTTATTTAAGTCAACCCGTATGTTGTGGTCTTAATAGAGGTTTCGCTAGGTTTTGATTTTGGGCCCGTTTAGGGCATATATATTTTGCTCGTTTATGCTGATCATTGTAACGAGTTGAGTGGCTGTAAACCGAATATCATAGTGAAATCTCTTTGCAGGACGTAGCCCTATTCTGGGGTGAACCTAGGTAAACTGTGCGTCGTCTAATTTTTCTTGATTCTCTGTTTGATCGTTCTGATCCGGTTGCAATAAATCCATCATCACTCTTTCCAATTGTTTTCTAGAGAGATCCTGGAGAATTATCAGAATTATTATCTCATATTCTCATCAAGACTTTGTTATATCCTAGAGGATATTTGCCGAAAACCGTTAGCAATATTGTGGGGCAAATAGATCATTAAAAAGAGTGTAATCACGCCTCAAAGTCTGATTCTATTGTTCATCTCATTCATTGATATTTACCAATAGTATCTCTTCTCTTCTTCACATGTAGCCTCCTAGAAAACCGCATTGCCGCACCCGCTTGAGGCGTGGAAGTAGAGATGAATTAAGGATGCGATGAAAACAGTAGATGTCATGTTGCTTTGGAGCATTTTGCTCTTTTTTCGGCCATTTGTGCCGATGGTAATATAGAATTGGTTGTGAAGGGTCGGACCTCGCAGCTCACTCTTCGTATGTGTTCGCTATGATGATATATGGGTTAAGCCACGGTGAGAAGATTATGTTGGTGTAGGTAAAAAATAATAAACGCCACGGAAACAAAAGTAAAAAATTAAACCATACATGCCTCTAAATTACCACATCGGATCTCTAGTTCAAACACCTCACCAATCGCATGTCGAACAGAAGAAGGAACTCATGGCTAATCACCACCTTCATTGTGCTAGCAATCTCGTGGAGACAATTCTCCGCACCCTTGATGTTTCGGTCATGATGTCCACAAAAAGGACAGAATTTTTTTCCTCTCACGTACACATATTGCACGCTGGTCACGTGCGACTGTTGTTGATTCTAGCCGTTAAAGGCGCGCATGGCAACACTCTGCTATGAAAATCAACTTCTAGCCAAAAGTTCATTTTTTTATTTCTGCTTCTGAGTATAAGTTGATTTTTCTACTTCTATTTCTGAGTATAAGTTGATTTTTCTATTTCTGAGAAGTAAATTTTTTTTACTTCTTCAAGTGGCTCTAAAACTACTTCTGGAGCAAAAAAAAAATGCTCTAGAAATAGAAAAATGAAGTTGCGTAGCCAAATAGATTTATGCTCCAGAAGTACTTCTGAAGCAGAAATTCTACTTCATGCGCGCCTTTTAAGTATCGGTTGGGTCCTTTTTTCTTATTCAGTTCAGCAGAAATTAAAAAAGGAAAATAGATAACAATAAAAAGAACAAACAAATCTCTTTTTAAAATAGGGAAGTACCAAAACCATACCTACTTATCGCCACTTACCCTCCTCCCTCTAGTTGTAAACACCAAAAGGATATGATTTTGGCTACTTTTCCAAAGAAAAAAAATTAAGGGATTGCTCGATGTCGTCGGCATAAATTTTAGTAATGGTGGTGCCTAGTGCTATGAGGTTGGTTTGAAATTGACTGTTCTGATGGCAACCATCAACAATATACAAGCACGAAGAAAGCGTGTTTCGTTTGAGATCTCATATCCAAGCTCTCGTTAGTCGGACTCACATTCACTCAAAAGCTTAAACCAACGAGTTAGATACTAATTTGGCTATATTAACTGTTTCAAATAGCGCTAATTCTCTTATGTGAGGCTTTTTCTAATACAACTCACGCATGCGTCTCAACATATGATTATCGAGTCCATTGCATACACGAAGCTGGATTGATATCCCGCAGCAACAGGACGTCTAAACATTAACTTTCAATTTGTGGATAAAGCTGAAATGCACACTTTGTCGGCACACTTAGAAAAATACTGTAATAAACAAAAATTAAAAAGAATAATTTCTTAGATTTCATTTATTTCTGCGTTATGGTCATCGCAGATTTGTATTTTCGTAATCATTTCTACATTTTCTTTCTTTGAAGATCTATTTCCTGTATTATTCTCATTCCAATTCTCCACCTACTGTGAGTTCCGTGATTTCGTATAAGAACCATCTAACCAAGCAACGACAGAAGCTGAACCAGAAGAATGAGCAAATTTTTTTTCCTGAGTGGTTCTTACTTGCGCTAAAGGTGTCGCCACATCCGAAGGTGCCTACCGAGAAATGTAAAAGAATTTCTTGAATCGTCAATGTGAGCACGAGAACCAAAAGTGCAAAAGTCAGTAAGATTTGGACAGAATTATCGAAAGATGTCCTTAATTCGCAATTAGGAAAATAATATGAGGGATAGGGTTTGCCGCGAAACATAATAGAGGGACGAAAATCAAACATGTGCAAAAGAAAGGGCACCAAGAATGTGACTTTTTTCCTAGATATAATTCTATAGAATGGTACACAAGAATCAAAATCAGCCGATCGATTACTAATCTTCCACCGGGCATTGCACGGGTTACAAACTTGTATAGTCAAAAGCAGCGGCAATAATGCTGTAAGTACTTGAACCTTCTTCTTTTTTGTCCATTTTGCAATCAAAGTACCTAAACTTATTTTTTTGTTCGATCAAGCACTTCAACTTTTTAAATTTGGCTCAAATACGTGGCCTCGTTCAAGTAAGTAATCATGTTGTGTGATTTTGCTAATGTGGCTCACTTACATAGGAAAAGCTAAGCCCAATTACTAAGGTGGTTCGCTTGCCATTTTGACCGCCTAATATTTTTCTCTGTTCGCGTGGCATCGTTTAAAAGCTTTATCATCTGCCAATGTTGACGGTTGATTTTGACAGATGCTTTGCGTGGACGAAATTTGAGAATTTGATGTATTTGATTGAACCCAAAAAAAAAAAAAAGTTTGGATACTCGAACATAAAGTGAACAAGCGTCCCAGCAATTGAATTGTCATTAGAATGTGCAATGTTCTGTTGAAAATTAGACAATTTTTCACAACTAGACTCAAGGCAAGAATGGGCATTATTGTCTGTTCAATATTCTGAATATGATAGTATGAAATAAAAGACTTATTTGGTACAACTGCAGCTACTATATCCACTCCCGGAGAGAGAATATCTTATTTCACTATGCTTGGATTGATCGGATCTGGCTAGGGGTGAGCAAACTGGATCGGACCGGCCCAGACAGGTGGGGTTGGTCCGATCCTTGATAGGGGTGGTCCGGTCCTTGGTCCCAATAAATGGGATCGGCGATCGGGCAATCCAGTCCTCAGCTCCATGGTGGATGGGACCGGATCGGACCACCAGGACCGAACTGCCTAAACTATATATATTACATATATAATTAGAAAAAATAGAAATTTTTGAAGGACTAGTTAACTTAATTTTCGCATCTTTTACTCGACACTCACTCCCCTCCTCTAGTTCGATGCTCGCGTCTTGCCTTCACAATACAGCCTCTAATCGTGTTTGTTGATATGCAATCTCCGATTGTGTTTTGTCTTGACTCAATCTGTGTTTTTTCTTTTCTATTATACAAACCTATCATTTTGTTCGCACTTAAATTCAGTGAAGTACAAGTATAATCTCACTTTAAGATTGATTCTTTCCAACTCGAGGAGAACGATGTAGAAGCATAATCCTTTTTCAATTGTTTTAAGTGTATTTCTTCCTAATTTAGTATTTTCTCATTATTTTAGGATTATAAGTACTCATGTGATGGTTGTACGATAGTCATGTGTATGCGGATGATTGAGATCGAAAGTTGTTAGTTTAGATCCAAGGGTTAGATAGGGTTAGATTTTTATAAGTAGCTAATGTTAGCGGTCTAGAGACCGGACTAGGACCGAACTGTACCCCCCATCCTAGGCCGCTCTGGTCCCGGTCCGATCTTGGGTCCCGAAAATTTAGGGACTGGGACTTCTGATCCGATCTTCGGTTCCATACCAGGACCATGCACACTATTAGATCTGGCCCTCTCGAAGAGAAATAGGCAACTGAGTCGTTAAGCTTGTGCCCAATTTGATATGCTATAACCTCATGCTCAAAGTTGCACTATTTTGGGAAAAATTACCAAGTTTAGGTACTTTGATTACAATAGTTCTAAACATATTGTATTGTATTAATTTAGTCCTAAACATTTCAATTTGGCTAATTTAATCTTTAACCTTCAAACAATTTGTCAATTGATTCCTTCTAGCCAAATTTTGGTCAAAAATCGACGATGTGGATATCAGCCGTCCTACATGGCACAACTATTGCTAAAGTTGACTATTTTTCACATTTTTTTAACTTGTAGTCTTTAGTCAAATTTTTCTTTCTTCTTTCATTTTAGCTAGAGAGGGCTAGCAAGCCCTTGCCGACTGTTGGCAAGACTTGCGGCCCTTGCCAGCCACTATTAAAGACTTGAGGATCGCCTTACCTACCTTCTGCGAGTTCGCGAAGGCCTTGGGCAAGGGCTCAAAGGGGCCATTGCGGTCTCATCGACCGCGGGTGAGGGCACGAAGGCTCTCATCCAAAGCCATCTCAGCCCTTGTGGCAAGAGCCTCGCTTAGATCTGGCGAGAGCCTTCGTGCCTTCATGCCTGGCCCGCAAGGTCGCGTTTTCCATGGGCGAGGCCATCACGACTGGCAAGGACCTCACCAAGATTAGGCGAAGGCCTTCACGCCTTCATTGGCCACCCGCGGGCAAGCTCTTTACGACCAAAGAGGGCCCTCGCCTAGTGGTTGGCGACCTGACAAAAAACAAAGAAAAATTTCAAAAATATAAAAGACACTCAAGTTTTTAAAAATAATAAATTATTCACTTCAGCGTCAGTTATGCCACGTAAAATAGCCGATGTACATATCAGTAATTTCCACGTTGAAATTAGATCAGAAGAACTCAATTGGCGAATTATCAAAAGTTTTGGAACCGGATAAAATTGAAAGATTTATGACTGAATTAGTACAAGTACCGCATATCATGTGTCGAAGATTCCGATGATAACACCTTCTCTCACTTGTAGTTGTCCTTTGTGGTGGTTGTTTTGCTGGTGTTGAAGCTCTCCCGATCATAACAGGCCTCAGAGTTTGGATCGGTGTTTTAGGAGTGCAACTCTGAAACGTTACACAGAATTTACCCAATCCTAAAGGAAAATTAAATAACAATAATAATAAACTTTGGTCCGCAGAATTTACCCAATCGTAAAAGAAAATTAAATGATAGACTTTACTAGTTATTACCATACCTTGAATAGTGAGAATTATTTGGAAGGTTTTGACAATAAATTTGTTGAAGTTTCAATTTCCATCGACTATATTATCCAATAACCACTTAAGTAAGCTCTTCTTTTACTTATCTCAGTAAGCGATCTTAAACTTAAAATGAGCAATTTTGTTTAGAAAATAAATATAAAAATCTTCATAAAATGAGAGAGTTTTATAGTTTTGGAAGGGAAGTATTTATAGAATCAATGGAAAATTTATTGACCATTTTAGATCATGCATGATCTTCGTCAGTTTTGTTATACCGTCTCACTACATCAAAAATAGACGTGGGCATTTCATGAAAGTGTAAAGACAATGGCTAATACCGTCAAAAACCTTTAACTAGCAAGTATGTGTCATATCTACTCCAAACTTATTTTCGTGTGACAAAAAGCCTTGAATTGCTACATTCATGCCACATTTATCCCAAACTAATTCTTATTTCTCAAAAAAATCTCAAATTTGTACACTCGTACCACATTTACCACAATTTGGTGAACCCGTGCCACTTTTACCCCTAAAATTTTCCATACTGTAATTTAGGATAAATATGGCACAGGTAGGATAGTTTAGGGTAAATGTGGGATGGGTCTGTCAATTTGATATTTTTTGTGAAATAAAAATTAGCGTAGGGTAGATGTGACGCACATGTTCTACTTTGGGTTTTTTTTTTTTTTTTTTATAGAATTTGCTCTGAAAGAATATGTAGAGATGTTGATTTGCTTTTTTCAATATAATTTTGCGTGTTGCAAAAGTAATGACAAGTGGTTTATGGAATCTTGACACTTGCTTTAAATTCGAATTAGCAGATGAGAACTTCGTAGATCACTTGTCAGTCACCTTGATTATGATCAAATGAGATGGTAATCAAATGAATCTATCCCACTGGTAAGTAATACAACCATCCTAAGGGCTTGAGGGTGATTGTATAGATTTTGAATATTTGTTAGTGTGGCCGCATCGCATAGAATCTTAGACACTAACTCATTTATTAATGCTCGTCCTTCAATGAGACCAAAATTTACCAACTACGTAATTAAGATAGTAGGGGCAACTTTTTTAATGTTAGCAATTGTCCATTTTCGCTACAGGTATACAAAGTAGAGTTAATACCACCAAAAATTCCAAACTGATACATTTATGACAAATTTACCCTAATTTTTTTTTTACCATCAAAAACCCCAAACTAGTACATTTATGACAAATTTATCCCAAACTGATATAGTTGTGACAAATTTATCCTCTATTAGTTTTTATTAAATTTTACCGTCAAATTGCTAAGTTGGATGACATGTGGCACTTGTCGGGTGTATATTTTATCCTTTATTTGTTATGGGTGTATCAATTTGAGATTTTTTGTGATATTAACTCAATCTAATATAAACTAACAAAGGATAAATTTATCACTTGTGTGCCAGTTTGGGATTTTTTATGATAAAAATCAATTAGTTTGGGGTAAATTTATCGCAGTTGTACCAGTTTCAGGTTTTTTATGGTTCAAAAAATAGTTTAGAGTAAATTTGTCACAAATGTACTAGTTTGGAATTTTTTATGGTCAAAAAATAGTTTGAGGTAAATTTGTCACAGGTGTATCAGTTTGGGTTCTCTCGTGGTATTACCCCTTACAAAATAAAATACATCATATTGAATTGTTTACATGTGAAAGACTTCATTACAAAATTAACGCCAAATGCACATGTTACTCATCCAACGGCTATATATATAACCACCAAAAATCCCAAACTGGTATGGTCGTGCTATATTTGTCCAAAACCATAGTTTGTGTCATAAAAACTCTGAGAATGGTACATCCGTCGTATATCTAGCTCAAAATGGTACATCTGTGTCGCATTTACCCTAAACTAATTTTGATGTATAGAAAAATCCTCAAACTAGAACTTCCGTGCCAAATTTACCCCCCACCCCCCAAAAAAACAAAAATCCTAGATTTACCACAATTTGGATAAATATGGCACAATATAGCAACTTAGGATGAATGTGGCACATGTAAACCATTTTGGAGATTATTATAACAAAAAAAATTAAGATGGGGTGAATGTGGCACGGATGTACCAATTTGAGGGTTTTGTGACACAAAAAAATTAGTTTGGGAGAGTTGGTGATGCGTTGGCTGGGTTGATGAGATCCATGGGTCTTAAACAGTTAAACTTATGAGGTCCTAGGTTCGAATCTCCCCGACCGCATCTTGAGGGACTTACCGATCGCATCTTGGGAGACTTAACCAGTGGCATTGGTGCTCATATCCCCACCACCCTGAGAAATAGTTCATTATACGCGGGAAACCTCGGTTATAAAAAAAAATTAGTTTGGGATAAATGTGGCACGCGCACGCACTGTGTAAATTTTTTATACTGACTATTGATCTAATAATTATCCAACTTTAAAATATAACGATTCACTTGGAATAATCATTTTATCAATTATGCAATATATAATTTTTTAAAAAAAAAATACTAATAAGGCTTAGGCATCACTAGTTTTGGGGAAAAAAGAAACTTAGGCTCCTCCTCTAGGACGACGATTCTCCTCAATATGCGACCTACTTTAGACAACATAAGTATGATGGATTTATTCTATGAGTTTAGACTTTGTTAAAGGGTCATTAATATTGGATCGAACTTTGTCCATTTATTTATATAACGTTCTTCTAAAAAAGGGTCAGTTGCACTTTCAAGAAATTGACAATATTTTTAGTGGGAAGGATTGTTACCCATCTTGAATAGTGAGTATTCTTCGAAGGTTTCGATCGGCAATATAATCGGTAAGATTTTGATTTTCTATTAGTATTTTATCACATAATCAACTAAGTAAACCCTTCTTTGCTTATCTCCTTAATTGATGGCAAACCTAAAAGGATAAATTTTTCAGAAAGAAATTTAAACAATTATATAAAATGAGAGAGTAATTCGATTTTGGGAAGTAAAATATTTGTAGAACTAGTTGGAAATCATAGTGATCATTTTAAAGCATGATGCTTGTCAATTTTGTGATATCATCTCATTCAATGCATCTCAATAAGAGAAAGGGAAATCTAATCAAGTGCAAAGAGATGGTGAAGAGGATAAATCAGAAATATAATAAAAGAATATGTAGAGATTTTGATCTACTTTTTCCAATATAATTTTACTTGCTGTAAAAGTAAATATAAGACATTTATGGACTACTCGACAATTATTTAGAATTCACATTTATTGAATAGGAGATCCATCGACTACATGTCAATTTATTATGAATTACAATTTGGTCCATCTATAGAATGTGTGGTCATATGACATAGGTTGTTTTAAAACTATTCATGGATTTTTTGTTAAAGTGGCCCCTGAGTTTCCCAAAATTAATGGAATTGAATTTGAACATTTCTTAGGGCGGTTGTCACGGGATAGAATATATAAAAATTACATTCTTAATTAAGACTTTCAACCCAAAATGGGAGAGGAAAATTTACCAAACTCTGTTTACTTTGAGAAAAATGAACCATTTAGAAAAATAATTCTTCTTAAAATTAATCTGTGAAAATAATCCATCAATGAAAAAAATTTCATTACCTGCAATAATTTAATTCTAAATATTTTTATTGACGATGAGAATATTATTCATTTATTAATTTCTGTTAGTCATACTCGCGATCATTTTCAATAAATTATTTTTTCTATCCTTTATTATTCGTGAAACAAACCGAGCTTACTCAATTAGAACTACGAATTCAACAAAAAAAATTAGAACTACGAACAATTCCTATTAATGGTAACAATAAATCTATTTTTCCAATTAGAAAGGGAGGGGAAAGTACCTTACAAATTTTGAAATGGGATTTTATTGAATTTATTGCCGATATAAGAAATAAAATTTTAGGTTTTGGGGGGAAAAAGAAACTTTGGCGCCACTATGCAAGAAGGTCCTAGAAGGTGACTACTGCCTATATATACTCCCCTTAGGACGACGATTCTCCTCACTGCAAATCCATGGCCTAACCTCAACGTGTGAGCCGTTTTGCCCTCAACAAAGAACCCATCCATCGGAAGCGGTCGAGAGCACCCCGTCGATCTCAAGCCTCGTCATTTTGCTTAAAACGGAGAATCCCGTATCTACTTTCTTCCCCGCAAACGGCGGACGTTCAGCGCAGAAGAAGATGCCAAGAGACGGCAGAAATCTTTCCGGGCCAGTGTGCCATGTCTCGCTTTTGTGCCGAGCGTTCTGCGGTCCGGTCGGGAGTAGATTGGGGATTCCCGTTTTGGGCAAAATGTCGGAGCTTTTCTCCCGTCTCGGGATCCTGAGATCGATGGGGTGATCTTCGAACGTTTCGATGGGGTGGGTCCTTTCTTGGGGGCGAAACTGCTCGAGCGTCGAGGTTAGTCCATGGGTTGCAGCGAAAAGCCTTGGCGACCCACGTTAGAAATTTCAGCAGAAAGGGTTTTCGGCGATGAATCTGGGAGTGGGGAAGCCATTGATTCTTCAGTTTAGTTTATCTTGCTATTTGAAGTGACTTGTACAGTCGCCATTGTGTTAGTGCTTTTCCTGTTCGCCATTTTGCCTCTGGTTCAACCAAAGTTGCCGGGTCAGATGTTGTTGGTGTTCGATGGAATCGGTGTTTGTTTCGGCGGCGACAGCTCCGCTGTCAGGATGATTTGTAAATGAAATATGAGGGAATAAGATGAGGAGCAGTTTCTCTCGGTTTCCGTTTTGCTTTGTTGTTATGCTGAACCTTTCTTGCACATCCATAGAAATCCCCTTCTCGCCTTTCATGAATGTGTTTCCCCGGTGCTTACGTGAGTTTGACCCGCCTTTGACTGCTTTCTTCCGACTCCTATGAGCCGTTTTACGACGTGACTTTTTCGGAGGGTCGGCGAGACATGGGAGCCTTGGCTCATGCATCGGTTTACGGCCTTCTCATGTTCAAATTTTCACTTTTAAATTTTTATAAGATTGATTGTCGGTGTAAAAGAACTGATTTTTATGTTTAATGCTGGATTGGCATGTGAAGAATTCGGATTAAATTATTTGAAGGGCCCATGTCAATGTGAAAGTTTTGCTACACCTTTAGCATGCCTAACAAATGACCCTTTTTTTTTTATTTTTTGGGTAAAACCCAATTCATATTAAGCCCAACAATTGAAAAGTAGATTGAAATTGGTGTTTAAGGAGAGGGAATAGTTATCTTAACAATTCCCAAATGAAGCCGTCTATATTCGTTCCAGGATGTAAGGGAACTTGACATGATTTTCATTCCACTTGGAAATTCAGAACTACATAACAACAAAACGCTAAAGATTATTTCCAAGAAGTTTCTACAAGGAAATTTAATCTATATCAAAAGGCAACATGAGCGATGGGATAACCAAACCAGTGCCCCTCGCGAGATACATCTGCAGAGCAAAATCCACTATAAAAGCAGTATGCTCATGCTATAACTACGCGTCTTAGGCCATATTTTCCCAACTCATGCTTCCTCACAACATTTAAGCACTCTCTGATCTCGGCAAAGAAAAGAGCGGCGCAAAAGGGCAGCCAAATTGAGAGCACTATACATGTGCCCGTAGGGGTAACTGAATTGAGAGCGCTATTTGTAGACCTCGGAAAGTCGCAGTTAGAAAGAAATTCTTGCGCATACAAAAGGGATCTCAAGCCCACAAGGAACCGAAGAACGCTGAGAAAGATCATTATGGTAACTAAAATCTGTACAAGATACCGCATAATGCTATTACCAGACAAGGTGCTATATATCCAGCCAATCATAACATGTGGCATGTGTAGAAATTCCAAGGCGAGTCCCTGATTTTAATATCTATAGAAAATGAAAAATCTATGACTCGTCTCAAGCAGGAGGTGAATTGAAGAGAATAATGTGGCTTAAGAGGGGAACTTCAGAATCTCAGATTAGCTCATGAATCCCGCACCGGGAATGTTGGGTAGCCCTTGCGATGAAACGGGGCCCTGAGGCATCAACTGTGAACGGCCTGGACCTTGAACATACCCTTGCCCCATTCCCGTTCCCATCAACTGCTGCGGCGCATGTTGTTGCAACTGCTGAAGTTGCTGCTGCTGTGGGTGTTGAGGCTGCAGCTGTTGGAGGTGTTGCTGTGGTGGCTGCTGCTGCTGCTGCTGCATTTGTGGCATCTGCGGCTGGAGTTGCTGCATCTGCTGCTGTTGTTGGGGCAGCATCTGCATCTGTTGGTGCTGGGGCTGCAGCTGTTGAGACATCTGCTGCTGCTGCATCTGGGAAAGCTGTTGCTGCTGCATCTGCGGATGCGGTGGGGCCTGCAATTGCTGCTGCATCTGTTGCTGTTGCTGCATTTGTTGCTGTTGTTGCTGGCTTGGTATTTGCGGCTTGAACACAACCATATCCTGAACACATCCGGAATATATGGTTCGGACACTTCGGAATATTTTAGCAGGGAAAAGGAGTAGTAGTTGCTTAAAAGAAGAACCCCCCCTTCTTGAATTTTGAAACGTTCCTTAAAATTGGGTAGGTAGTTTTGTTTTTTGTTTTTTTTTTTTTTTTGTATACTTGGCACAAATCTAATATATCATACAAGATATATAGTTACGGATTCTTCTGTAAGAACAAAAGAGAATGCTTGCTTAAAGTAGGAGCCCCAGTCTCTTTGATATATTAGTACAGCATAGATTATTATTAGTTAATTGTAGGAGCCTTGATATTTGCTATGCCATCAGAGACTCTTGGTGCAAGCACGATTTCACTGATATAGATTATGCAAGACCTGTTTATGGGAGTGTTTGAAGATGAAATCATTTAGTTCTAACAAGTATATACGTTGCTTTTAGTCATGGTACTTTTTCATTGCACAAGAAACGCTTATATCTATCTTAAACGTAATGATGATAGATCTCTATCTCTTCCTATCCACTTCTTGAAGACTTCTAATGCCTAGACGTAAATCCTCTATCCATTTTTTTATGATGTGTATATATTTGTAGCTCCAATCCTCGCCCTTCTCCAGCCACTGTATGATTCAACAACTAAATCAAATCTGTATATTTGTCCCACATCTGACCCCTGTATTTTGCGGTAAGTTGTCAAAAGGCTTTGCTTTGAACAATATTCGCGAGTTATTTCTTTTAAGCACTTCAGCGCATTAACTTAGATTCTTTGTTTTCGTCCTCTTCTTTCAATTACATGGGTAGGGCAGAGACTTTGCATATTTATTATGGTAATGACATGTCCAATACATATTAGTCTGACAAATTTGTCTACACAAATCAAAAATCACACTTGAACCACTCACTTCTCTGTCTATACAACAGCTTAATTCTACTCTGTTGTAGTAAGTCAATAATATGATTCTATAAGTATTCATCTAGATGCATATATATTCAACAAACATGACTCCACAGACGCAACTATTCTAAGCCAACTGTTCTCTTCAACTCTTTGCTTTCGCTCTTTACAAAGTAAAGTCAAATGGCATTCTAGAATAACCGGAAGTGAATTGTTATTTTGTGACAGATATGTAACTTTCATTCTCCTGTTGCAAATAACACTCTAATCGGTAAGTAAAATCTAATTATAGGAATATTCTTAATTATTGCAATGTCCTCTTGTTATGGAATTTTGTCATAACTCCTGAGAATGAACATTTAGCATTAGAAAAAAGAGTGTTACCTATAATTTTTTCTTTTAGTAACCATATAGTAGAACAAGTACAAAAATATCAAAACATAGGATGGCAAAGAAAATGTAAACTATATAAGGAACTACTACCCTTTTTCTTCCTATAAATTTTACACAGATGAATTCATTTAAAAGTCATTCCTTGATGGTCCTTGCATTATGCAGGCAATAAAACTAGTGTAGAACAAAAAAGTTTTTGTCTGGACCCATTGATTTGAACCTGTTGGCAGAAGATGGATTCAAGTTCAGACATGACTCACCCCAGGGAAAAGCATTCCAATCAAGCGGCATGCCTTGTCTGACACAGAGAGCAACAGCGTCTGAGACGGTAATTGAATGACTGCACACTACAGAGAGAGAGAGCCAGAAGCTCAAAGTCAGAATATTCTATCAGATTAACATTGGAGAACCTGGTAGTAATTCTGCATTACACAACCAAACAGTAGTCAAGCAATATCTTTTGGGCATGTGCGTGTGTTGGAACTGCGAAGCCTGACCCATTTTTACTTGTTTCTTAGAACCACCACCTCTTTAAGATGTTGCTTTAGATTTACGTATCTAAAGTAATGGCCCAAAATAACATAATTACACAGGAGCACCCTAAGACTATAAGTATTTGCAACAGATGAGGAATCTGAGACTGTCCATGTTCATGTAATTATACCACTTAGTATTTGTAGCTATCAACTTTATGCATCTCTCAAAACTATCACATTGAAATAATAAAATAAAGTCTCCTAAATTACTATTTCAATCGGGCTCGAATTAGTTGCCGTCCGGGCTGCTGACCGCTAGCTGTCACTTGCTTATTTGTTTGTCCCATTGTGTATTTTGACCTACAGCCACATACTAATATTTTCCACATGTAAATAGCCTGGAACGAGTCACTCTCATCCCATCTCACTTCTCAGGGTTAATGACTTAATCTTAGCAAGCCCGGCACCTCCTCACCAACACCTCAGTCCCAGTCACCACCACTCGCGGCCAGCCTTGCTCACGGCCACTCCCACTTGCTGCCATCCTCGACCTCCCTCTATCTAACAGTCGTGTCACTAACAAACGTGACCAGTGCAGATTCATCGCCAACGCGATGCCCTCAGCATGCAGCCATCCTTGTGGCCTCAAATTGCCACAACTCGCCCACCATCAACGTCTCACATCTCTACAGTCTCCGAAGGTCCACGACCTCAGATCAGGCGCTATCTGAGGTTATGGAGCTCAAATTACTCGATTATAGGACTCAAAGAGGCAACCGCGGGCATGGCGAGGACGAGAGAAGGGGGTGCGTGTTGGTTGGGTGGGGGGCTAAGAGCGATCATCGTGGTGGTGAGGTGGCTGTGACGCTTTCCATAGTGGCCATGTCAAGCCGTCTGCAGAGAAAAAGAGAGATTGCGGCGGCTCTGCTCCTGCATGGGGGCAAGGGAGAGGTAGGGGAGGAAGAAGGAAGAGAGTAGGGTTTCTTGGTCTTTGTAAGTTAAATCACATGTATGCAGGTATAAGATAGTTCATTCCACCAATGACAAAATGGGCAGCAGTCATGTCTGCAGCTAATTAGTGCCCAAATCCTTTGCAGTTTTCCGCTATTTTACTCTCCTTATCTAGCTTCACCCTCCTTTATCATTTTCTTTGTTAGCACCAGGTGAAGTGGGAATGGTGTTGGGACTAAGCATGGAAGTAAACATGTAACAAATTGGAGCATTACACACTCCAATTATAACCATATACTCCAATCACGGAGCAGGACAAGCAAAACTACCTTATGCATCGCTCCCTAGCATAGCAATGCTCCATGAATATAAGCATATTTAAAGTTGCAGCGAAGAGCATCATACAGGACTTATAATCTGTATAAATATACTTCTGCCTATGCTTTCCATCCAAGACCAATGTGTGACACAGTAGAAAAAATAACATTTGCGCTCTAATACCGACATAGTGGAAAGACAGAAAATAGAAAGGACAAAGGGAATCAGTCGACTTACAAGTTTTTTCTCTTGGAGCTGCCCAAGAAAACCATGTTGAGTCATTGCCCGAAAAACCAGGAAATCTGCCTTCCCAACATATTGCCTGCATAAAGTTCTAATTGAGCAAAGTGCAGCAGTAACCTGCTCGATCTAGTACAAACAGAAGCAATGAAAATTCCAGACAAGGTTGGATTTCCATAAGCAGAAATACTTGTTATTCATGTGGTCCTGAGATATTAGACGAACTATCTGCATGGTAGGAGGCCAGTTTGCTGCAAGCCTGAAAAAAGCAAAAGAATGCTCATGCAGTGAAAGATTAATCTCGAGACAAACTTAGTGAGATTCAAGATGCAACTGACAAGAATGAATAAATATCCAGATTCCATCAAAATGACTGAAAATTGACAGGCAGATGTAATACAAAAGCAATTTCACAATTCTAGCATTTTCAAGAAATGAGAATATAAAAACAAGCTTTCTGAAAGTGACAATAAGAGCATGATCAGCATTTCAGTAACTGATTTGACACTATATAAGAGAATTTTATAAATACTATCAAATAAACAGCCATCGGGAGAAACAATGTCACAGCTAATCCTTCATTTGCATTGCTCCGATCAGTAACTAAGACATGGTAGATTAAACGAGAAGAAAATGAGGCCAGAAAACTTAATGAAGGGCATCAAACAGACAATGCAAGAAAAGGTATGCACGAAAATTGTGCTATGTTTGGGAGGCAAAGGGAAAAGAGAATGGAAAGAAAAACACCTATAACCATAAATTATCCCTCATTTTCCCGCCCACAAAAATTTTAAATTTTCAAAACTTTCCACTCAAATTTTATCCTCCCCACTTTCCCCACTTCCACAAACATAGCCTTGGTGATCTTTCCCGAACCACAAGCCCCAATTGCTAGTGCATCCACAATTTTTTTTAGGCATAATGGCACTGCCCCTAATACGCATGTCATCCTTCACCACTGCCCCTAATGCACATGTCAACGTGAGGGGGAAAAAAAAAGGGAGCCACAATAGCATATCCACATTTTTCAGTGGAGAACTCCAGAGGGCAGAAGAAATGTACATAATCTTAAAATGTTATATAGCACAAGGAACATGAAATTGCTCTTCTATCTCTCCCTGGCTAATGAGCATTTTCAGAGGTGGTAATCCGTGTTGGATAGAAGTGGTGATTTACTAGCAATGCACAGGGCACAGAATGGCAGGAGTAAGGCTTCTGGAGGAACATTATTCAATGTACTTTTCTAACCTCCAGTATCTATCGTCATAATCTATCTTCTTTTATAATATCCACTCTGTGATCTTGTCTTGATTTATCATGAAACCAATCTGGTGAAAGACACCAGTTAAGTATTCAAGCCCCCCCTCTACATGGAGTTCATAACATCGTCTTAAGTTAGACAAGGGAGCTTCAGGATATCTAGGTTTCAACACAGAATTTCTTCTTTCTTAAACTACCACATAATCAACCTTTAGATAAGTTCTATGCATAATTTAAGATACTTCTCCCCTCCAAATGACGGAAAAAATGTCTACTCTTTTGAACAAAGAAAGAGCAAAAGATTAATTCCATTCAAGGGGTTAATCTTGACATAGAAAGAATGCCATCCATGTCTAATTCTCACTGAGACCCTTTACGTAATTGATTTGGACCAACTAAGAAAGTTAATGTTAGATATCTGTGCTTTGCAGGGAGATAGTGCTTTAATTGAAACAATGGAAAAAAAAAATCATCTATCCAGTCTCTGTCATTGTCATAAGTAAACTCATAGACTCAATGGAGCATAATTATAGCAGATACATTTGTGGAAAAAAGGAACACAAAAGCCGAAAAATCATCAAATAGAGCAGTATTCTTTAGTTGTTAAAAAACGAAGTGCCATATCAAAACGGATACTGTCTATAATTCCACTCTAAAGGCAAAATGGTTTGAGCTTACGTCTCAGAAGCTGATGCACTCCTATAACCCTGCCACAAAACAAGTACAGCATCAAGGATTGTAAAAGATAAATAAATAAATAAACAAACTTTGTAACGAGCAGGGAAAACCATAACATGGGCGCTCATTTTACACAACCTCATCAGAGATTGAATACATACCTCCAATGTGGTGATTAAGACAGGTTGTCCTTGTCTTTGCCCAGATAAATTACCCTGCTCACATATTTTCAAAGAAGATAAATCTCAGTCAGTGATCTTTGGCTTTATGACAGTCAGCATTTTGCAGGCTAGAGAAATTATTATGGACAACCAGGTAAATAATCAAACAAACAAAAAAGCAATCGATGATGACATTCTCTATTCGTAAACGCTTGTGACAAAGTATTAGTTTCATTGCAATGTTCATTGTTTTGGCACATTCTTGATTGGCTATTGAGTTTTCTTTTGATTATGTGCCACACTTATAAGAGAGAATGCTCGAAAAGTTCTGTAAATCTTACTCCACTTAGTTAGACCTTTTCATGCACCCAAATGCCAGTAACCCAATCATTTTGGGATACAAGACTTGGAAAAGATTTATTTAAGAGCCTCCGATAGAACAGTAATCTAGGCTGAGGCCAGATGATTTGCTAGGCTAGAGTCGGCCACCTTTCTAGACCTTGTCAGCAGCAACTATTAAGCTCAAAGCTCATCTTCTGGAGAGAGTAATATCTATCTCACTTATGAAGAGAGCCCGCGTAGAACTTATATTCGTTCAATCTTAAAAGAAACCATTAACAGATGATTCCGCCAGATCGAGGAGCAAATCATCATACCTACATATTAGACAACAAATGCAGAGCCAGACTTTGAATGATTCTTCCATCTACGTTAAAGCGCACGCTCTGTGAAAAAACACCATCATTTGAAACTACCAAAGAAGAGCCATTGTTGATTTGCAGTATGAAAGTTCCAAAAGAGTCAGAATCATGGCAGACAAAAGAAAAGGTTAGGATCCTAACTGAATCACAGTTGTTTTCTTTTCTAGAGGACAATTTTTAGGAGAAAGGCTTTTGGATTATATCTGGAGAGGAACAGCGAACCATGTTATAAGCTCCAACCACATGTATTGGACATTTACATGTGAACCATGGTGTAAGCTCCAACCACATCGAACAGCAGAACACTGAAGTAGAACTGGGAACAAAAATAGAACAGCCAAGAAAGAGGACCATTGCCAAACCAAGACCCAATGCCTTATCGTGTTGTAAGCAGATAGAAGACAAATTAAGAATTACAGAGAAGGAATGACATAAAATTGCAGATAAATGATCTTAGTGAAATCGCTAACAAGACATACTCCATATAGAAAAAAAAAAGAGAAATCTCAGCAACATGCAATGGAAGTAGAGCACATGAAATCCAAAAACTTGTTGTGAACCAAACAAAATTAATCAAGAACCTGAGATCCTCCAGCAACACTCAATGAAGAATGCAAAATGCAAATGGTTCGTATTTCAACTGTCCATATGTTTTTTCCTAGAAAGAACATACTCGAGTTCATACCTCCCAAACTTTCACATATTTGGATTGCGCACTTTGCAAAGCACTTGACGATTGCTGCGACAATGGCATACTTGCTCCTGGGTTGTTACCATTAATTGATGGCATGCCAGATTGTCCTTGTGAAGGCATTCCTGGAGTAGGTATCATTGTGCCAGTTCCAGAAGAGGGAGCTGTTGGACCCAGGGCACTCATCATATTAGGATTCATGCCAACTCCATTCTGCACCATTTGCGATCCTGATAGGCTTCCTTGGCTCATGCCTGGAGTAGTTTGACCCATACCAGGACCAACTTGAAGATTGCCAGTTGGTTGGGATATTCCAATGTTTGAACTTCCAGTAATGTTGCTAGTTGCTGGAGCAAATGAACCAAGACCTTGGTTTTGTCCAGTTGGTATGGTCCCTGTAAGAGAGCCAGGACCTGTCACTGAGGTCATTCCTGATTGGGCTGAAGAATAACCTGTTTGAGCTGCAGGCACAGTAGACTGCATCCCACTAGAAATCATATTTGACATATGCATGGCCATTGGATTTTGACCCATAGATTGAAGCCCTATTGAAGTCCCTCCAGTCAATGTTGCAGAATTGACCACTTGTCTTACTTGAGAGAGGTTGTTCAGTATGTTTGAATTTGCAGGACCTCCAGGTCGCAATGGTTGTGGAATGCCACCACTCACCACTGGCTTCAAATCCTGTACACTTTCATTGTTTGTTACCATGTCTTGAGATGCAGAAGAAGGTGAGGAAGTCTGCATGGCAGAGACTCCTTGAGTAGTAGGACGTGGTACGGGTGGAATGAGAGGAAACGTGGGGCCAGCTACCATAGAAGTCACTGTAGTTGGTTCCTGGAAAAGCAATATCTAAGTCCATGCGCAAAAGAGAAAAAGTATCCTTCATTTTTTAAAGGCATTAGCCCCTAACATTTAACTGGAAAGAGATAGAAGACTCACAACTTTGACAATGGCAGGAGGGCCATTTCCTGCAGAAACTGCTTGTCTGTTCAGTAAGGGTCCATTTACTACAAAAAGATTGTAACGAAAAATAAAATTACCATTGTGAACTAATTGTACTGCGCTTATAATGCAAAACACAAGCTCATGCAGGATAAACTGCATTCCTAACATAAAGATATACTACAGACATTGCCCCGGGTGACATTGAGCTCCTTTCATCAGCTAAAAATCCAGAGCTTCAGACTCACTCACCGACAGCGGCTCCTTCCTCAAATATCACCAGAATTACAGTCTAATTACTGAATAATATGACTGAACAAACCTACAATCTCTGTGTGTGTGTGTGAGAGAGAGAGAGGGGGGGGGGGGGAATGGGAATATATGTAATATATGTATAGCATTCCGGCCTCCAGAAACATAGGAATATTTTCAAGATATTCAGGCTCCTTTACAGACCATTAGTATATTTACTAGAGTTGCCATGATTCAGGAGTTTGTCCCAAAACATGCAAGCTTTACAAGTGGCTAGATGACGCCTCGATTAGGACAGATGGTAATAACAAGCTACAGCAAGAATAACATGCAAAATAACTAAATCTTTGGCTAATCCAGCAACAAGGCCTCCTAGATGCAAGATAGTATATTTATTCACAATTTACCATCTACTGAACAAACAGCAGTGAATTGTACTAAACTTTCATTCTGCAACAAACCCAGTTAAATACTGTCCAAAGAAAGATAAACAGTTCGAAGAAGGATACTGGGATGGCAACTAAGGTGCATAAGATTATATCACAAACAAGGGAAAAACTAATTAAGTAGTGCTAGTCCATAAAAAAACCTGGTGGAACAGAAGTAGGAGGTTGTGCCGTGACTGAATTAACTGGCGGTGGAGCTGTGTCCATCTTGACAGGACTCTGATTTGAAGGCAAACTAGATGTTCCAGGACGACTCAAAGCTGCCCGTGCCTCAAGGAAATTCTCCGCAATTAATACAAGAAAATGGGGATTCTTTACATTATCAACCGGTGGATCTACAGCACGTGGATTGTGTTTTCCCTACATTTTTTAATAGCTCGTGAGCACCATGAACAAATTCAAATGGGTGGTACAAGCTATAAAATCAGTAAATCTTCTCAACTTCCATAGAGAATGCATCACTGTAGTAAACATACATTTGTAACCTGTAAGACATCACAATTTTCATTGTTGTATGTTTTTGTGTATCTAACTTAGTCACTGTTCATTTCATGGCTAAAGGTGACTTAATTCGAAGTCTATAGACTACACTAAAGTCCAGGGTCCTTGTCTGAAATCCCATTTTAGCAGCAAACCATATCCTCCCTAGAACTCAAGAGAGCACCAGTTGAACAAGAAAGAGACCGGTTGAGATGCTAAACAAACAACTATAGCAAATCAAATAATAGAAGCAAAGGAACTTCCTTACAGCATTGTAGATTGCCCGAAGTTTTGGAAGCTGCTTTGGACAAATAACTGAGAGAGAAACGCAGCACTGCATCACAGTAAAAGGCCAGTCATATGGGAGTGTAAAGTTCTCGGAAGGCAACACAAACCCAAGCACCAATTACTGAACTACAAAAATACCTGAGGGAAAAATTTTGCAACACCCTCAGCATCACATAAAGGTCCTCCATTGTAAGTTTCAACATGCTCCTCTTCCAGCTGAAAAGTTGGTCGATAAACTGGAGTTGGCAAGGGATAAGGATTGGTTGCAGCAACAAGAACACAGTGCCTTTTTCCATCTAGACTTTGCGGAGGTAGGTTTCCGTTCAGAGGAAGGGGGAACATCTGAAGAAGAAGAAGAAGACCAGAGTCAACATGAGTCCTATGGAACCAAAGTTAATTTACTCATTGCTCCAAGTATAGCAGATTATATGAGTTGTCACTTGAAGTAAACCACAATTACCACATATATAACTAAACATTTGTGGCAAAAGTAATTACAGATGAACTAATTCATTTCAGGGTCAAATGGACAACAATGGAACAAAAGTTCGCTAACTATGTCTGCCCCCATGTTTGTGGCCCCGTTAAAAAGAGATAGAGTGAGTTAATAATTATAATGATAATTATAATAATAATAATAATAATAATAATAATAATAATTATTATTATTATTATTATTATTATTATTATTATTATTATGACGAAGACGATAATAATACGAATATGAGAGCACATAGAGCTGAATGAGCAAAAGCTAAAAAATATAATAGCTTCGATCAAATGTACATCGACACGGATAAAGTCGAGATGAGGCATTCTATCCAAACTATATTGCTGCATAACGCTCAAAAACCCTTTTTGTTTCCAAGAACACAATGGGGGTAGAAGAAGAAGAGCACCAACTACTGAAGGTATAGGTGATAAACAGGAGATAAAGAACTAACTCTATGGACATATCTTACGGAGAAAAAGCTGTATACAAATTGTACCAGCAGTGTCATTTAGCAGCCAAATATAAATCAATAGATTGCCATAGGCTTTCTAAAGAATCAATGGCCAGTAAAATGAGGCCTAAAAAGTTGTTAGTCAGTGCAAAACTAGACCACTCACAAGCTCTCCGAACACACTATAATATATCAGCTACATAGCCAGCTTGGGCTCACATATCCAATGAGGTAGTGTGCTGAATAATTCAAATTAGGTGTACACAAGTAGCGCAATATACCATCAAAGCTTCAGAAAGACCTTCTGCAATAGCAGCATCATTAAAACCACCACCACTAAAAGACATTGCTGAGAGCCAATCCAGGAAACGGCTGACATCTTTTGTCCAGGCACTTCGCTGAACCATGCAAGCTGGAAAAGGATAACAGACAGAAAACCTCATTTATTTAACTGTACCGAAGGAAAATGAAAAACCATCATAAATAACAATAGAAAAATCACTGAAGTTACTACAAGGAATTTCTAGCATCTCCAAAACTACATTTTACCTTGACTTCATAGCCACAATCTACACTCTCTAAAGACAAACATATTTTTTGTTGACAAGCCAACTGTTGTCACAAGAATGCAACGCAATGGTAAAACAAGCCATTTGAAATTATTGCTTTAACTCCTGCTTATTTTCTTCAATTTTTTACAGACAATCTGCCGCAGCTTTGACAATAAACATAATAGCTACTGCAGGTCCACCAAGCATATCTTTTCAGGGGAAGGCAATGCTATTTGGTCAACGTAGCATGCGAAAGAACATACCAGACAAATTTCCATGAGAATTAAACATGACCAGAGAGAGATCACATGATTTCTGCAGGGAAACAAAGCCGAGAAAACTGTTCAGACATCCAGAAAAATTATGCGGCTGTGAGTTGCAAGCAAAACAGAAGGACTCAGCAAAAGTCACATACCTGTGCAGTCACCTCATTCCCCACGAAAGCCCTGCGCAAATAACCATCTTGTCAAATTAAGCACCCACAATATTGCAATTGATACAACATTTCTCTCCGTCACAAAACAAATGGCGCATTTCTTTCAAGTAATGTGGACTCCATTCGTTATATAACAAGAAGGATAGAGAGACTGTCATTGTTAGTGCAAAAAGAAGGCGCAAATGGACCTGACAATCTTCTCGAGGTAATCGGAAACAATGGTTTTCCAGTAGGACCCCATGGCTGCGGTGCCGTCGACAGCCACGATCAGCGATCTCTCCGTAGACATCGGAACGCTCGATCCCTTCGCGATATCGCCGAGCGCCATATCAGGGCTCAATGATTGCACAACCATTTCTCGGGAGGAGGGAAAAGGCTAAAGCGAACTACCCAGGGACCAGATGCGACGATCGAGAGGTGCGAGTCAACAGGTGAAGCGTTCGAATTCGACTGGACAGGAGCGAAGAGATTGCGCGATTCGTTCAACCGGGAATCAAGAGAAGAGTGCACGACCCTTCAGAATCGAGCCCGTTTCGCCGTGTCGGAATCGGAGAGAGGGGACTTGTGCCGCCGCGGCTGAGTCGCCGTGTGCGGACGACGGGGCCAACGAGTGAGTCGCCGAACTCGCGTTCGAACTCGAGCCCGAGCTGATGGTGCGACCGAGCAACGGTTTACAGGGGTTTCCGAGTTGGGATTCCTTCTGCCATTGAGCATACGTCCGTCCGTGATTTGGCCTGTGCAGCTGACTCTCACGCAGGGGTGAGGAAAAAAAAAAAACACGTCGGATGAGCCGTACCCAATCGGCTGATTTTGGATAGAGCCGTCGAGTATCGATCCGGTTCAATTTTCTATTTTAATTTTTTTTGGAATCAGTGGGTACTAATTCGATTCTTGATTTCGGACAAAAACCATTCAACCGGATTGGTACTTTTATATAATGCAAATGAATAATTTTTTAATTGATGAAAATAAAGTAGAGAGAGAGAGAGAGAGCGCATCAATTTTCAAATGAAGAAAAGGCCCACACATACACATGCCTTACATAAGCACTTCGTTTCAGCCCTTTCCTCCTCACTTCTAGTCATTTTCCTTTGCATAGATCAAGGGGTTTTTTTTCCAAAAACTTAAAATGGCTTTCTTGTTCAGAGCCATCCTCCTCTATTTCTTCCTATATCATACGAAAGCAGGAAAATTTCCAAGTCTAACTAACCAGCGTCTCATCACTACCAACTTTAGCGCAAGAAAATTACTTGCCGGAGGCTGCAATTTGTTCAGAGTAGACATGCACGGTTCGACGGAACCGCCGGTTCCGGTTCAGGAACCGGTGGTTCCGGTTCCTAAAAAAGCTGGAACCGGAACCGGCCCTTAAAGAGGCGGTTCCGGTTCCTGTTCGGAACCGGCGGTTCCGGGCCCGGTTCAAGGAACCGCCGGTTCCCGTCGGTTCAATTTGTCCATATATATTTTTTATAATTTATTTGCAATATGAACAATCAAATTGAAGGTAGTTGAGTGGTTTAGGGTGCTTATTTCAACTAAAAGATCAAAGGTTCGAATCCCACTCCAAGCAATTATCATTTTCTCTATTTTTTTATTTTATTTTTTATTAAAAATAACGGGTCGGAACCGGAACCGGCCCGTGAAGGTCCGGTTCCGGTTTGGAACCGCGGACCCGGTCAACGGGCCGGTTCCGGGCCGATTCCGGGTCCGGGTCCAATTTGGCCATGTCTAGTTCAGAGCCACCTTCCTCTATTTGTTCCCTTTTCTTTTTTAATTGATATTGATGCTCATAGGACCGTAACCGGAATCCAACTTAGAACTGGACCAGACTGATGATTCGGTTCTCGGGTGGATCCATTAGACGAGCGGGTGGCTGACGATTCGCATTTTGCGGAACCCGTCCCTTGTGGGAGGTTCTCGGTTCTAGGTTGGGAACCATCCGTCCTGGAATCGATCACCCTTACTATCACGTGTAAAAACACTCGTTACCGAAGCCAAGTTTTGAAATGAGAAACAAGATACAAGAAAAACTGAAACCTGCAGCCAACTTGGTGCCACCTACGGTTGAGCATGAATTTCGAAATATTGGAATCGGAAATCACCCGTTGATTTAGGCTATGCATGGTAACCATTATATTCCGAAAAACTGATTCTTATTAAATATGACTTTTTCTGATTCTGCTCCTGAATGTGTTTTAGAGAACCAAAACGGGTTTGATAACTGCCCAAAATATATGTTCCTAGAATAAAAACGCATTTGATAACTACACAAAATTTCTATTTCGAAAAACTATTATTTTTCCTAATTTTTTTCAATTAAGTCAAATAACTATGTAGTTGATTTGTAAAATCTCATCCTAAATTGAAGACTAATTTTCAATGCAACACTAAAATAATTTAAAATACATTATTTTTTAGCATGTCATAAATAAAACATAAATTTTAATACATGATGTTTTAAGTTCGATTGAAGCATGAGACAATTCCCATGTTAAGAACTCATTTTTTATTTAAATGTTGCGTTGTCCAAAATACATACAAACAAAGCAGGCGAATAACCAAATTATCCACTAACAAAAAAAATTATCCTCCTTGATACGAAGTACAAGTCCTTCATTATCTTTTTGCAGCTTCTATTCTGTGTTTGGCTCCAGCTCCACATGCAGATTGTCACATTTTGTGACGCAGAGTTACGAGTATATATATGTCAAACTTTGACTCATTTTACGGAGACCATTCGCATTTGAAAATTTTGGTCGGCGCATTCAGCCGAATACTTCCCCTAGTGACGTCACCTTTGCTTAAGCCGGCCCCACTTCCCCTTTGCGTCGACTCAAGTCCATGCTCTCCAAGTTTATTATTTTGTTGTTTTCTCTCTTGCCTCCCTCTATCCACTTTTTCAGCCGAAAGTCCCCCTCCGCCAATTACCTTACCTGCTGACATCATCCCAAAGCCTCTTGCCCAAGTTTGCTACTCACCCGTAGCGGTATCAAATGGATGAGTCGAGTTAGATTTGGGTCGGGTTGAATATACTCCGATCCATATTGATTAGTCTAACCTGACCCAATATTATCAAATCACAATAATATTTTAAAAAATTAAATTTACTAAAATACTTTATACAATAAAAAATATAGTGAAATTTTTTAAGCGATTGGGACCGGGACTCAGGCCGAGGCCGGCGATCGGGAACGGGACCGGAATCGGGGACAGGAACCAGCCATGATTGCGGCCCTGGTACCGTTGCCGCCCCTATTCCGGCCTCGGCCCCTGTCGCCACCGGCCATAGCCCCGGCCCTTTGGTACCATCGCCACCCGATACCGGCCGCGGCCATGGCTCCGGCCCTAGTCGCCAATTTTGACCCCAGTCTCAATCGCAAGCCCCGATCCCTGTAGTAAGCCCATGTCTTGGTGGCTGGTCCCGGACCGACCTCGACCCCCGGTCTCAGCCCCGGTCCCGGTCGCCGTCCTCGGTCCCGGATCGGCCCAGACCCTCAGCCCCGGTCCCAGATCCCCAGTCCCGAATTGACCTAGACCCTTGGCCCCAACCCCGGTCGTCGGCCGCGACTCGGGCCCAGACCCCGGCCCCGGCCTCTACCCCTATCGCAGCCCCCGGCCCCGGTCCCGGGCGCTAGTCCCAACCATCGGTGTTGACACCTGATTTTTTATCAATCTTTTCTAGTTTATTTTTAAAATTTATGAAAAATTTGTAAAAAAATTGAAAAATCATCTTCGGTAGCCTTGGCTGAGCTAAAGGGACCATTTTGGACAAATATATATATTTTTATATTTTTTGTATTTTTTAATATTTTTGAAAAATAGAAAAATATATGAAAAATCATAGAAAATAGCATTCGAGGTCACAAAAATATAGAAAAATAATTAATATTTTTATTTTAATTCCTTTTTATTTTGACCTCATAAAAATTCAAAAATCAAGTTCAATTACGTGTGTTCTTTCATAACATATAGAGTTGAATTTGGCTAAAAAAATGTCATTTGAGTCTTCTAGTTTGCAATTTGTGCATTTTTGGAACCTAGACATTCTATTTGATTGCCCGGTATTGAAATTTGAATCAATTGTCCACAGAATTCGCTCAATTGCATGGATAGGACAAATTGCCAAAGATTTTTGCGATTTAGTCCTTTGTTTTGGATCTAAATGAAATTAATTTGAAATCAAGGATCACCAAGACAAATTGAGGCCACTAACCTATGTTTTTCACCCCTTCGAATCGATCGGTGGGGGTGGTTTGATATGATTTTGCCAAATTTGGCTTCAATTTGAAGAATTTATAAATCGGATCTTAAGTAAATTTGGGGTTCTTGATCAATTTCAAAACAATTGATCACGAAAACTACATTTTCAAAAGTAATTTATTATGGGGAATCCAATTCTGGAATCAATTTTGTTATCGGTATTCATTTGGACGTCCAATTTGAAGAAAGGATTGCGAACCGGGTCAACCGAGTCAGGTTGACTGACCTAGTCAACCCGTTGACCATACACATGAGTAGAACGTTTTCTGCTCGTCCTCTTCTCTTCTCTTCTATGTATGGTGCAACGAACATGGGGGACCGACCGAACAAGAAAAAAAGGGTGGTGGACAAGCCATCATGAAAAAAAAGGAAGGGGAGAAGGGAGCATCTGAGAGCTCTCGGGTACAGACCGAGAGAGAGACAGAGAGGAGGAGATCTCGCAAGCCCTTTCGCCACCGGCCGCCGAGCTCAGCCAAAGCTTCCAAGCCTTCGTCGCCACGTCCAGAGAAAAATCGAAGCTGGCGAGCCATCCCCCGAGCTTGGCGACGTCGCGAGGAAGTTCGTGTACCCATCAGATTCGCTTGAGACCGCCTAGAAACGTAAGGATCATCATCGAGCTCTCACTCGGCCTCACATGGCAGATTAGGCTAGCGTTAGTCGTTTTGAGCGTGTTTAACCATTCTGGAGGACCCTCAAGTCTCATCCTGTAGGTCAAGTCGTCCCTTACACCATCGAGTATCATACGACATATTTTGATGAAGGATTCGACCTGTGATCCACTCTATACGTTCTGATGATTCATTTCGCATTACTCTTGTGCATTTTCATGGCTTAAACTGACGAGTCGGCCTCTAACTCTCTCCGATCGGTTGCGAGCTCCATGGCCCGTTTCAGACCAAACCGAAGCTCCGCGAGGGTCAGGTAAGTCCTCTAGAACTCTTGGGATGCTTCCCGATAGTTTAGATTAGCCATGTTACGTGTAGAACGGCTAGGATGATATTCTCGCCGGAGATTAGCATCGGTCGGAGTTGCAGGTATGGAAAATTTTGATCTGTTGTATAGAGATTCTAGTATGTTGTAGAGGAGGTCCGTGCGAGTCTAATGGCATTGATTTCGTGCAATTTGGACGTCGGAAGGCCGAGATATAGCCCTTTGACGAGGTGCCGACGAGAGAATGCCGGCACCAATCGTTTCCCCCGACGAGGCGTTGACTCGTCAATGCCTGTTGACTTGGTCAACGCCTACGTGGTGATGACGTGGCAGCCACGTAGCGCCCGCTTCAGCGCGTATTAATAAAGAAAAAAAAGAAATTGATCTAACGGTCCAAGAAGTGCCACGTTTTTTAATATGAGGCGTCCATTCGAGCTTGGTGAGAGCAGGCAGAACGACGTCGTTTGGTCTTTGGGTGAATGGGGCCGGTTCCGGGTTTGGGTCGGGGAGCCCTATTCTCACAAATCGGGTCAACCCGATTCAAATTTTATTTCATTTCATTTTATTTTATTTTTAAATAGAATAATGATAAAAAAATCAGAAAGTTCTAAAAAAAATGGAAAATTTTAAAAAAATTGAAAAATTTCAGAAAATTCCTAAAAAAATTCTAGAAAATTTCCAGGTTTGAAAATGACCAAGAACAATCGATTTATTATCATTTTTGGGACTTTTCCCCCACTTAATCCAAAATGACGCTTTTACCCCTCAAAGGGTAAATCGTCTTTGTTATTTTGATGACATGTGAAAATTGCTTAGTGTTTGGCAATGGGTCAAGTGAGTGTTGACACCTAAATTTTGAATTTTAGAAATTCATTCATTTAAGCACAAAATGAGAGCTAGTCATAATTCTCGCAAAAAATAATTTCCTCATGCATGGCATATTTAATTTTCTGTCAGTCATCTTCATGGAAAATCAGAGCTAATTTTTTTAGTTCTAACAAAAAAATCAAGCAATTTTTCATATTCAATTTTTGGAATCCATTGCATTGCACCTTCAATTTTGTCGGACTAGTGGCGAATGATCTCAAAGTGATGGTTCTAAACTCAATTTAATCAATTGGACTAAGCCTGCGGTGAATGGAAATTTGGCCAAAACCCATGGATATTAATAGTGTCGAAAATTGTGGGCCAAGGTGGAAAATTGGTTTGATTAGTGATAGTCTTCATTGAATATTTACGTGCAAGATATCTTCAAGGTGGATAAAAGAAGAAAAGAAATTATAAAATATGCACGTGGTTAGCAAAAGAAACAAATATTTTGAGCAAATATATTCTTTTGATATCTTCGTGGCTTGAGCAGAAAGAAAGAATCTTCTTTTGTTCCTGAACTTGGTCGCCTATAAAAGAGACCCATGAGTGACTGAGAAAGGGAGGCCACATAATTCACATACGGCAGATAAAGGTGTGGTGCGCAAGCCAAGAGAGAAAAAAAAAAGTCTGAAGGAGGAGGAGAATTCTTGGTCTTCCACACGCAGAAAAGGCCAAAGAATTCTTCTTGGGCGGATATGAAAGAGACAGGGCAACAATCTCATGAATTGGTTCGACTCCTGTGGCTCTCATGCGGCAACTCTTGGCATCTGGCAACTAGTTAAATTTGCACGCTGAGTCAAACTGAGACAAATTCCAGTCCGCAATCTACCCGACGAGAAGCTGCTGCACCGACGCCTCTTTATATCAATCGGCCAAGCCTGTTGGTCTTAATGTTTCCGGCGAGCCACCGACTTGCCAATACCCTTTTGTTATCACGTTTTGGTTCTAAATTGCATCTAAATTGCAGATCACTTGGACCATGGCTGTATCGAGCACAATCGAAACGGAGTGCCTCAGTTCATGACTTTCTTTTCTGATTGGTTTATGTTCATGACTGCTAGATCCTCTCTACTTGCCACAGTTTTGTTGCTCATCTTTACAGGTTCATTGAGAATGCACAGCCACAATAGAAAGTGAGAGGGATGGTTACAAATTCACAAAAGACAAAAAGCCCTTTCCTTTCTTATCTTCTTTGCAGGTCACCGTAGGATATGCACAAGGAAGGGACACAGTGACTCGCTTGAAGATTTATATATTGGGTAATTTTTTTTATCAAAATCTTTTCTTTATACCCTCCTGATATGTTATTTTTCTCGCAGGGATCATGCCGGAAAAAGGCCACTTCTTGCACTAGCATGCCTTCTGGATAATACCCCATGTTTATGAATTCCTCTCAATGAACGTTCAAGCCAATCCCGACGAACTTAGCATCGACAATTAGCTGCAAATCGCCACTATCCAACACTGTTTTGAGGTTTCCCTCGAGCTCTCGACATTGTCGCAAGCATCTTGGACCATCGTGACGCTAATGTTCCATCCACTAGTTACCGAGACGAGCGAATGTCTCCATCAATCCTTGATCTTCCCTGCAAGCCCGATCACAATCCGGACAAATTTTGGTGTCTGCAAAGCATCCCATTGTCATAGTGCCTGACAACTCCATTATGTGTGAATTTTTCTCTTGCAGGACTTTTAGCGGATCTTTTGCAATCAATCAACGAATTCCTCATGCAAGCTGTGGTTGCTACAAATGTTGCTAGTAAACTATCAGATTTCCTTTTGCCTACCGCCCATGATGCCTTTGTGAATTTATCTTTTGCAGGTCACGGGATAATCATTCTCGGTTTGGCCATCGAGTTCTCACTATTGTGACTTTTTCCCATTGCCGACCATCATCTTTCTTAAACCCCATCGTCCGAGCCAATCCGTGAGGTTCTTGTTCAAATTTGGATGACATTCAAATTAGGTTACTCTTGGGGAACTTGCTTGCCACTTTTGTGATTGGTTCGAACAAGAGTCGCAGAGCATCTTCATCCACGTTCAGAAGCCGCAGTACAAGAGAGAGGGATAGCCGATTTATCAGAAGCTGCTCGTTCAAATTCCCATTCGAGCCGATACGAATACTCGAAGCTGGTCGTCAAGCTTGGCCCAAAATTCGAATTTGGGAAGGCAATATCGCAATCTAGGTATTTTCCTAATTTAAAACTCGATATATTTGATTGTATAATTTGATTGATTGAAATTTGATTGATTGAAATTGCATATTCTGAATATTGTCCAGGGAGATTAGAATGTTCACTTGCCTAATTTGGAAGATTGCATGTCAAGAATTAAATCTTGTATTTAGTCGATCTGACCTATCGTCACTTAGGTCCGATTTGCTATCTTCAAAAGGCCAATTTTCTAATTTGGAATGTGGAAATTTTCAGAAAAATTGAAAATGGGATGACGGTCGTGATTCTTTCCTTATCTTGCTGAGAATATTGGTGATGGATTGCTATCTTGATTTGGCTTGCCATATTCTGAAAATTCTTGAAGATTTTATTAAATTTTAAGCTTGCAAATCGAGATAATAAAATCTTCGGAATATCTTTATTGGCTGAAAATTTAAAAGAAAATACAAAAAATATCATTCGCATATCATATAATTTAGCTTGCATTACTGTGTTTTTATTATACCATGTCATGCATTTTTACCACGTCATTATGCCATGTCACGCATCCTTGCCACGTCATTATGTCATGTCATTTGGCTATGTCATTTTACATGTCATTAGTCTCATGTTTAGGGTATTCATGTTAGGTGAGTCTAATTGCTTGGTTGATTTTCTTGAATTACAAGTCGCATGTCACTTAGTCTAATAATAATTGTTCACATGTTATATGTGGTCCTTGCATGATTAGTTTAGTTAATTGCATTTTTGTCCCATCGAATTGCCTTGTGTTGTCATTCTTTCTGCATGCTTTAATTAATTAGTTAAATTTTGCATATAGGAAAACATGGCCATAACTTTGCGTGTCTGGCACTGCATCCCTTTATTTGGTCATCTATTCATGTCATTGCATTCGTGTTTGTTCGTTCATTACATCCATGTCACTCATGTTACCATCGCATTCATCCCCGTCATTTAGATAATTTCACGTCATTGTATCCATGTCATTCATGCATTGCATTATAAAAAGTGAAAACCCCAAAAAGAGAAACAACTCATTTGAGCTTACAAGACAAATTCAATATGCATTGTCAAATTAGGGCATCTCATGGAATTAAGGTACCGAAAGGGCATTAGTTTTAATTAACTAGTGTAACCAAGTCCCCGAATCCACAATCTTTGGTTCGTAGAAGTAGAATGGTTCTCCCGCTGCTTTACTTAGGTTTCTAATCAATCTACCCAAAATGATTAGTGGCGACTCCGTTTCTAAATCATTCTAATTAATTTAAGTTGCGATTTTGTAGGGCTTGGGAGAGTTCGTATTAGGTTAGTCATTAAATCAACCTGATAATCCATTAGCCTAAATAAATTTTTAGGTCGCGACAGTGAGTGGCCAAACCTTATGTCTAAGATTTCCACATTTCATTTCCATTTTTAGAAAATGACGATTTTACCCTTCAAATGGTAAATTACTTTCTAAAATTCCAGAAAATTTTGAAAATTGTAAAAAAAAAAAAAAGGAAATGGATCAATTGAATGGCCAAACCTATTTTCAACATCTTTTTACTCCAGATTCACTCCGAAATGACGATTTTCCCTTTTAGGGCAAATCGTCCCGTATCATCTCAAAATTACGATTTTACCCTTGATGGGTAAAATCTTGTATAAATCGTTCTTAAGCTATAATTGATACTTCTCTAGGCTAATATGGCCTTACTAGGAGTGCCATGTGATTTATTTGCATATTCCTTGAGTTACGCACTTTATTACTGATTGTGATTGTTAGGATAATTACTCCTATCTACATGAACTTTTAGATTTAGGATTCGTACCTTACTCATCTGCATGCAATCTCAGGTTAGAAAATTCAGTCAACTTAGGTATCGAAAGGGCGTCAACTCTGGTAATTGGTGTAACTAAGTCCATGAACTCATTTCTCTGGTTCTCGCAGAATTGAATAGAAACTCCCAACTATTCGATAGGGTGGTCCAATCATACCCTCCAAAAAATGATTGGTGGCGACTCCATGGCATGCACACTTAGCACATGTCACTAGACCACACCAAAGGTCGACCACGCACACATCCGTTGTGATTTGGGTAATGGGCCTTGGGAGAGGCCCGCGTCCGACCAATCAGGACGACACATTAGCCCTCGAGAGCCTCGCAACCTCGAGAGGGTCGTGACAATCGGTCTCGGTCCCAGCCCCCGACTCCAGCCTCATCCCCGATCACCGACCCCGATCTCGATCGCTGGCCCCGGTCTCGGTCCCGACCTCTATCGCTGACCCCGGTCCTTCAAGGGTCGGCGATCGAGGCAGGCGACCGGGATAGGGGCCCTCGATAGGGACCGGGGCTAAGGCCGAGGTTGAGGTCGAGATCGCGGCCTGCAACTGGACCTGTGACTGGCGAATGGGACTGGCAATCGGGACCATTTGCAACTTGTGGAAAGAAGCTGTCCTAATGGATCGAAAATGGGTTTAAGTGTGTGACCCATTATTGACCCATTTAATTTTACTTCAACATTTTTGACCCATTTTTAGTTAGACATTTAAAGTGAATGACCCATTTTATACAAAATATGGGACAAATATGGGTCTATGACCCATATTGACAGCTCTACCCGTGCGACGCTTCCCCCTCTTTTATTCTGCTTCGTTCTTCTTTATCTTTCTTGTTTTCTTTTCGGCTGCAACAACCCCCCAACCGAACCCATATTCTGTCGCACGATCACCTCCAGTCGCCACTTTCTCTATCATTCGAAGCCGCTCGCCAAACTTAAATCCGCCACGAGCCGCGAAGACCCAGCAGCCCCGAGATCTAGCCCCGTCGTTGCCGAGACGCCCTGGACCGAGAGCCAATGCAGTTCGTATTGCTGTGCTCATCCCCAACGGTGAACCCAGCCACCACCTGAGCCCCGTCTTGTCGTTGGACCGCCACGCCACTAACTCGTTGTACCACCGTTGCCACCTCGAGCAGCGAGATCCGAGAACCCGAGCCACTGCGAGGTCAAGAGACCCGCGAGCCAACACGGCTTGACGTCGCCGTGCTCTGCCCTCCTCTGTCTCGTCATCATCTACCCAACGCCAGCCATTGGCCAACCATCTCCTGCCAAGTCGCTTCGCTAAGCTTCGCCATCTGAACTCACAAACTCCATCGGCCTCTACTTCGTTCGTGGAGCCCGAGCCAGGCAAGATCCAAGCCACCTACGGCCCTTCCTCGCCGTGTCTCTGCCACCAACCAGGTTGTCGTTCCATAGCTTCTGACTTACGGCCACCCTAGCTCGTCGGTCCCGCGCGTCCAACCACCTCAACCTCTTACCAAGCCCTAACGCCCCTTTTTTCCTACTCGTGCCCTATTTCGCCTTGGGCCGTGTCTTGTTTTGCTGGGCCATGAGCCTAGCATGTGTGTCCGGGCCCGTGTGCCAGTTTACTTGGGCCTTGGCCTAACCCGTGTGCTTGAGTGGCTGAGAATTTAGCTGTGTGACTGGGTCGTGTCCCTTGCCGTGCCTAAGTTCGAGATTCACGTGGGCCAGCGCCGTACTCACCTAGTCGCCTTAAGTCGACTCTAACCCCCAAAATCGAGCCTTGTCTTTGTCTAGTCACCGTACAGTCGCCTCGTCACCGCCGCGGTCCCAACTCGAGATCGTGCTAATCTAGAGCCGCATGGGGACTTGACCCGATGCAAGAGCTCGTAACTCGAACCGAGAACCCTTGCCGTAAGCTGTCCCGAGAACCCAACCCCGACCATCGGAGTTTGTAAGTTTAAACCATAAAGTCTTAATAGGGCGTTAACTATGTTTAAGGATAGATTTTTTTTTATCATGAATTGCTGATTAGAATAATTAGCTGAGGCCGTATAATTTAATTGGCTATGATGGAGTTATTTATCTGAAATCGGGTTGGCTAAATATTTTGGTAACACTAACTGTAACCTGGATTAATTAATCGAGTCGGATTAATTAAATATGATCAGGATAATTTATTAATTAATATTGGATGAGTATTAGTGGGTGATTGCCTGGTGACTGTTGAGTTATATGTTTGATGTAAATTTGATGATTGATCATCATGTTTATAGATGCAAAATCTGGTGGACAATATATGTGCATATGTGACCGTGTGAGTTGAAGTTTTGAGCACGATTGTGTATGTATTGGAATATAATGCAAAAATATAATTTGGCATGCTTGTGTGATCACTTGGTTATTATCGTCGGCCCGGGGGTACAAGGAGGCGATACCTAATATGCCTACTATATTCGTCCCTAGGGTACCAAGGGATTATTATCGTCAGCCCGATGGTACCAAAGGACGACACCTAATATGCCTAATATATCAATCCCAGGGGTACTAGGGGGATTGTTATCGTCGGCCCGGGGTACCAGGGGACGATACATGATATGTCTGTCCAGGGGGTACCCATGGGGACTATCGGCCATCATTGTTGAAGGAATAGAACGATGCCCGATCCTGTATGTGCAATGCTTTGTGCATGCCAATTGTGATTAGTGTTGCAGTTGTGTGCCTTGATTGCATGTTTATATAAATTATTCATGTGTAAACCAAGGCGAGGTAAGCTTTCATGTGATTGATGATTCATTGTGGTATTATGCATGATCATGTGGTTGCTAGAGTGTGGCGTTAGTTGCACACTATTGATCTGTTATTGATGTTTCATGCATGTTTAGGTTGCCTTAAGCGAGTCAATGTCTTGCTCGGACTTAGGTGTTGGCTCACAGAGATTTTATATCTCACCGTTATTGTTAACTATTTTTCAGGACCTTAGCTATGGAATAGCAGTATATTGGACCTGAGTAGATGACGTTGGCATTGGTCTCTTTGGAGCAGTGTTAATCTCTAAACCTGATTTGGTATTTTTAAGGGTTGTAGATAGTGACCCTGAGGTAGGGCTTGTATATACATACTTCTTATGGTTAACAGTAAATAATTAAAAATGGTCTTTGCTGATGTTGATTGATGTGACTGCTATATTATTATCCTGCTTTCTTATCCTTGTAGATTTTATAACTGTCTGTGAGTAGTACGTTTTGTATGCGCTAATTAATCAAATAAAAATAATGGGTTGATGACGTGTTTGGGACGTCGTCCTTTATGACCTGAGCCGATTTGGTAGGGTTGTTGCGGGCCCAGAGATTGGGGTGTGACAGGCAGCATATTAATGTTTGTTCTACTTTGAGGACCTCTAGATGCGAGTAGAACCGTAAGATTAATGGCTAAAAGTAGGCAAGAAAGATTCACTTTCATTGAAAGTATGCGCGCGCGTGTGTGTACTAGTCCGGGTGGGCGGTTCCATTCATAGAATCGAGAATTGTTCTGGGTGGGCGGCGAGTGATTTCAAGCATGGAATCGGGTTCCATGCATATGAAAGTGTAATTTTTTTGTTTTGTTTTTGTAGCTGGACTCTAGGCGTACACACAACGGAGATCCCCACGCATACTTTGACACATATGGGCTACCAACTTGACTGATTGACATCCGAAGATGTAAGTAATGATGGCAACGAATGAGTTTAATAATTTGTTTAATTTTATATGTTTTAATATGATGTTAGCTTTTAAATTAATTATTCGTTTAATGTTAGATGTTTTATTACGATGATAGATTACTTGGGAGCCCTACACTGATGTCATTTGGGGTCTACCAGAGTACTGCCGGCAAGGACATCGTTATTGGAAGGCGAATGTCCCACTCATCTGCCACTGGATAGTTGAGTGGCACTACCCAAACCGAGTACTTCGGCAGTTTGGTTTGCAATAGAAAATTCCTATAGGTCTCAAGGATCATACTGCCTTCCATGATATTGATAATACGCCGCCCATGATGGATTGTGTGGATAGGCATAGAGAATGCATCAATTTGTGGGGTAGACGGCGGGCACGTATCATCGATGGTGATCCTATAATGGAGGATCTCCACTTTCATTCAGGATATTTGGAGTGGTTCCGTAGACATACACGGAAATAAATTTCTGTTACGGGAGCTGCAATGGGTTTAACGGTTTGTGCAAACACTCTCAATTTAATTCATTAATTATTTTTTTGTGATATAAGTTATTGGCATTTGATAGCTTTTGTTAAATTTTTAATATCATTACCAGACTGATGGCATCGAACACGCGCTCATTATAATGAAGGGGCCTCGATCTCATGAGGACTTGGATTACGTGGAGAGTCTACTTGAGGCATTGCTATATGCCCAGAAGGAGGAGAGGCGGCTAGTCACAGCCGTGCCACCACCCTAACCACCGATTGCAGCGGGACACGATGATTTGGATGAGGATGACCCATCTGAGCCTGTTTAACCATTCTGGAGGACCCCTCAAGTCTCATCCTGTAGGTCATGTCGTCCCTTACACCATCGAGTATCATACGACATATTTTGATGAAGGATTCGAGCAATTTGCCGCCCCATTTGCCGAGGGATCTGCTTTTGCGTCTCCTGACTATCCACATTAGCAGACTCCACATACTCATCTGGCTTCATATGAGGATTTCCCTCCTTACACTCCAGGCCCTCCTACAGTTGGACATGCACAGTCTGGCCGTGGCATATTTCCACAAGATATGCCTTCATCATCTACTCATCCTCCTCGTCGACGATATCACCTTCAAGCTCTCGAGCACCAGAGACAACCTATTGTGGAACATGAGGTCATGTTGGAGGACGACATCGTCACTAGATGTAATTGTGGTTGTTAACGAAATTCCAAGTTTTCCATGTCTCAGCACATTTATTTTATTATTACGTAATTCCAATATAATTTATTATTTAATTGATACTTTTATAAAAAAAAATATAAATTAAAAGTCAATTTTAATGGTGGAATATGAATTTTGTAGTGGTTGTCTTTTTTTTCCTCAAATTTTACGTAATTCCAATATAATTTATTAATTAATTGATACTTTTATAAAAAAATATATAAATTAAAAGTCAATTTTAATGGTGGAATATGAATTTGTAGTGCTTGTCTTTTTTTCCTCAAAGTTTAAGTAATTCCAATATAATTTATTATTTAATTGATACTTTTATAAAAAATATAAATTAAAAGTCAATTTTAATGGTGAAATATGAATTATGTAGTGCTTGTCTTTTTTTTTCTCAAAGTTTACATAATTCCAATATAATTTATTATTTAATTGATACTTTTATAAAAATTATAAATTAAAAGTCAATTTTAATGGTGGAATATGAATTATGTAGTGCTTGTCTTTTTTTCCTCAAAGTTTACGTAATTCCAATATAATTTATTATTTAATTGATACTTTATAAAAATTATAAATTAAAAGTCAATTTTAATGGTAGAATATGAATTATGTAGTATTCATTTTTTTCCCTCAAAGTTTACGTAATTCCAATATAATTTATTATTTAATTGATAATTTATAAAAATTATAAATTAAATAAATATTATTAAAAAATAGGTCTTGGGGACCCGCTGTGACATTCTGAATTTTCGACCCTTCGGGGCTAATGATATGGATTGGAAGCTCGAAATTGGCAACTGAAAATGAAGAATTTCAAAATTAGAATGGAATTTGATGTCGCGTCGCCATTGGTCATTTAACAAGAGAAAAACGAAATTTCGGACGAAAAGTGCCAAATGACCATTTTACCCCTCAACCTTTGGCCTTGTCTTAAGAAGTTTATAAGGTCATTTTGGTCATTTTAAACCCCCAGGGGCTGCTGAAAATTTGATGTGGATATGGTCAAAGGAAGTCAAAGTCAATGGATCAACCAATGGAAGCTTGCCATGTGTCAACCTTTGGTGAATCCAAGCATTAAATGTCATTAAATTCCATCTTGACAAATTGGCACCAATAATGTGATGGACATCTCCCCTAGCTGCTGCAAATTCGTGCTCTCTCTCCCTCTCCTCCATTTCCCTCCATTTTTTTCTTCTCCTTCCTCCTTTCCTCTCTCGGCCAAGCAGTTTTCTCGCGGACAGAGAAACACTGCTTCACTGTTCCGGCCATAACTTTGTCGTCCGACATTGAATTGAGGTAAAACTATCGACATCTGAAAGCTTATCGTCTTGTCGTTCCAACAAGGTATTATGAGCTTAATTTGGCCCAGTATTTCTTCCCGTAGGTCTGTTTGAATGTGAAAAGGTCAGAATCTGATCCGCTTTTGGAGAGGCTGCGTTTTTTGGAGCTTCCAGACTCCAAATGACCTCAAATTTTCGGTGAGATCTTCATAACATCTAGTAATTGAGTTGGCTAAGAAAGTATGGTTATTTTCTTGAAAATTTAGGAGTGTTTCATGGCTGAGATTGAGTGGACAGAATTGATCAAAAATATGATCGGTGGATAATCTGTGGAGGCCGAGCCATTTGGACATCCTAGGGATGTTATTTTGCTTCCAAATCATTAGGGGATGTCCTAGACATGTAAATCTAGGTCTTGGCAAGAGGATTGGACAATAAATTGGTGATTTGAGGTGAATTATGGGCTGTTGAAATAGGGCAAATGTAGAACAGAATGCTGTCCAATTCTGTTCCAGCCTTGGCTGAGCCCTTTGATGGTTCTAGGATGTGTTTTCATAGTCCAAAATGATTATTGGGATGTCCTAAGATGTCAATTGATGTCTCGGCAAGAAATTGATTCGATTGGATCGGAATTGGCGGAGTTTATTGGCGGGTGTTGACACCTAAATTTTGATCAACTTTTTTTTTATTTTATTTTGAAAATTCATAGAAAATCCATAAAAAGTTGAAAAAATTGAAAAATCAATTTTGGTGACCTTAGCCAAGCTAAATGAACCATTTTGACCAAAAAAATAATTTTCATAATTTTCATTTTTTTATATATATTTTCGAAAAATACAAAAAAAAAGAAAAAAAGAAAAAGAAAATCAAGAAAATCAAGAAAAATAATATTTGAGGTCACAAAGATATATAAAAATAGTCGGTATTTTTATTTTTACTTTATCTATTTTCTAACATCATAAATAGTAAAATTCAGGTTTGATTTTAGGTGTTTTCTGATCACCATAAAATTGAATCTGGCAAAAATATTAGTAATGATTAAAAGGAAAAGGAGTGAAAACATCATCATTCAAAAGGAAAAGGAAACTAATCATTTTGTCTTTTCTTTTGATTATTTTATTATTATTCTTACTTTTTAATATTTTATTTTATTATTATTTTATTTTTTATTCACTCACCTTTTCCCTCATCCGTCGCTGGCTTCTTCTCCCCCCGCGACTTCATCTTCTTCTCCTCCTTCTTCTTCTTCTCTTCTTCTCTTCTTTCTTTTTTTCTCATTTTTTCATCCTCCCCTAGATTACGGCGACCACCCTCACCGCCACCTTGCTCCGCCACCCTCCGACGCCGTGCCGAGATCCCGTCCGTCTTGCTGTTTATCACGACCTCGTGGAGCTCCTAGATACCGCAATCCCCCTCAATCTTCCTCCTCTGTTTCGCCCCCTGCCACGTCGTCGCTCTTCGTCGTCGCCGCTTGGCCACGAATCCATCGTGTTCGGGCCGATCCCGGCCGTGGGCCGATCCCGTGGGCCGGTGGCCGTGCGCCTCGGCCATGGCCGGTGGCCGTGCGCCTCGGCCATGGCCGAGCCTATGGCCGAGGCCGTGGGCCGAGGACGTCGGCCGAGTGGCCGTGCGTCTCAGCCATGGCCGAGCCCGTGGGCCAAGGCCGTGGGCCGAGGCCGTGGGCCAAGGCCGAGCCCATGGCCGAGGCCGTGGGCCAAAGCCGTGGGCCAAAGCCGTGGGCCGAGGCCGTGATCTTGGGCCGAGGCCGTGAGCCCATAGCCGGTCCATGGCTGAGTGAATTGGCCCGTTTCCGAGCCGGGATTTATTTATTTTTTAAATTATTATTATTTATTACCGGTCTTAAAACTTGTAAAATTGATTGTTGACATTTTGATGTGGTGATCGACAGGTGATGTGCATGGAGATGGTCGCAGGCTGGGGCTGGGCGATTGAAGGCCGGTGTCCAATCCGGTATGTTTTACGTACCCGATCCGTGTATTAGGGTTATTTTTCTAAAATGTCGCCATTATAGATTTGGTTTGCATGTATTTATCTCAGTTCAGTAGTTAGCTTATTTATCTGGTTGAGTGTTGTCTATTGCCAATGATATGCTTTTTGTTAAAATATTTTCTGAAAATATAAAAAAATATTAATAAATCAGAAAATGCCAAAAAAATGGAAAAATTAAAGAAAAACAAAAAAATTGAGAAGAATTGCAGAAAATTACTAAAAAAATTCTAGAAAATTCCCAAGGCTGAAAATGATCAAAAGAAATTGATTGGTTGTCGTTTTTCAGGATTTTCTCCCGTTTAATCCAAAACGACGATTTTACCCCTCAAAGGGTAAATCGTCTTTGATATTCCGATGAATTGTGGAAATTGCTTAGAATTTGGCGATGAGCCAGATAGGTGGTTAAACCTTATGTCTAGGATTTCCACATTTCATTCTCATTTTTAGAAAATGACGATTTTACCCTTCGAATGGTAAATCGGTTTCTAAAATTCCAAAAAATCATGAAAATTGCAAAAAAAAAATAGGAAATGGGTCAATTGAGTGACCAAACCTATTTTTGACATTGTTTTACTCCGAATTCATTCTGAAATGATGATTTTGCCTTTTTTGGGCAAATCGTCCCTTTTGTCTCAAAATTACGACTTTACCCCTTATGGGTAAAATCATGTCTAAATCATTCCTAAGCTTGATTGATACTTATTTAAGTTAATAGAGCCTTCTTATGAGTGTCATGTTGATTTGATGTGTCTATTTTGCATATTTGGATTCATTGATTTGCGCCTTTTATTATTGATTGTGATTGCCAGGATAGTCATTCCTATTTGCATGAATTCCTAGATTTAGGATTCGTACTCCACTCATCTGCATGAAATCTTAGGTCAGAAAATTCAGTCAACTTAGGTACCGAAAGGGCGTCAACTCTGACAGTTGGCGTAACTAAGTCCCCGAACCCATTTCTCTGGTTATCGCAGAATTGAATAGAAACTCCCGACTATTCAATAGGGTGGTCCAATCATACCCTCCAAAAAATGATTGGTGGCGACTCAATGGCATGCACACTTAGTACATATCACTAGACCACACTGAAGGTCGACTACGCATACCTCCGTTGCGATTTGGGTAACGGGCCTTGGGAGAGGCCCGCGTCCGACCATACTGGACGGCCCATTAGCCCTCGAGAGCCCATGGCGAATCTCGAGAGGGTCGCGACAGACTGGCGACTCCGCTGGGGACTTAGAGAACTTGAGCCGATTAAAAAGTTGATTGATTTTTCTAACCCTGCAGGCGCTCTTGAAGGTGAGGTAAGTCCGCTCATGGTAGATGTTATATGTTTTTGCAGATTGGAGAGATAAGGGGTGTAGTCCGTGATTAACATTGTCTTATGCAGGTTGGCGTAGGAATGTATGTTGTATGGATGATTTGAAGTGCTGATTGATAAACTGTTGTGCATGATTGGCATCGTGATGATCACGACACATGGACACACACAACCGCGCCTAAAACCCCGGGCGCCGCCTTTAGGAACACAATAGAAGGAATTGAAAATGGAATCTCCGTGAGGAAAAACACGGGGTAATCCACTTTTCAATTCCGCTCGCTTCGAACTATGGATCGAGTCCCAATGCAACGATAGTTGTGCAATGGAATCGGCTCTTTCTAGAACTCGAGGTGGGAACCTTGACCTTAGGTGCCAAACCATTCGATTTTTAGAAGTTCACCATCACTTGTCTCATGCGCATGTCTTTGGACGGTTGGTACACCTAAAACCGCACATAAGTCGATGAGTTTGGTTGGTAAGACTCTCTATCCCTCAAATTTATTTCAGTTTAGATAAATATAGGCATTTCATTCATTGCATTCTGGTGATTAGATTAAATGCCATTTCAAGGATAGATGCGTGTTTTTTTTTTCCAAACGTCCTTGATAGAAGACGAGGAGGGCGATATCCCGTCACGAACACCGAGTGTGCAACAAAGGAGCCTACTATGGACATTATTGAGATATCGTCCAATTAAGATGAAGAGTTGGGGCAAGTGATCCGGAAGTCACAGATCGAACTTGGGGCATCCTTAAACGTTAGGATCACTTTCTTTGGTTTCATTTTCCATTACTAGTCCTCTTGTATAGGGTTTATTTTTATCGAGGCTTTCTCTATCTCACCCCTTAGAATGATTGTATTAGGGATCTATTGGTGTATACATTCAGATGGAACTTGGTTGTATTTCTTTTTGACGGGTCATGGGAATGTGATAGTGGCATTTTCTCTAATCATCTGAATACTCCCAAGTCAAGTTTATAATTCCTTTAGAGGAAACTATTTCGCTAGAATGAATTATACACTTGAATTGGTCCATGCATGTCATACGTCACTAGTAATCCACGATAATTGATCAAGATTATTGGTGTTATTTCGAATTTAATGACAAGATAGATGTCCAAATTGCTCTCGTTCTTAACAAAACGGCCTTGATTTGGATGCCGTATCTTCAATTAAATTTAAAACACGTCGTTATGCCTTGCACTTTTGACTAATTCGCTCTTCTGAAAATTGGTCAAAAGCTATTATCGTGAATTACATTCCTTTCAATAGTATGCTTTCTTTCGAGGAATATTGATAAAAACTTTTCGCACAAGATTAAAACCCTTGTAAAAAGTTTGTCCTTATTAATCACGAGCAAGCATAAGATTGAAAGGGGTTTATGCTTTCTTTTTCAAATTATTTCTTCTGATTCTGTCGTTTCATTTGCAGGTAAAAAATAGGTAATAGAGAGAAATCTTTTCCCGGATAAGTCTGAGGCTATTCTTTCATCTGACCATGAGCGAGTTAGAAAATCAGAGCACATATACTCGACTTATTATGGATCGGCTCATCTAAGTCTAAGATGTCCGGATGCTTGAAGAAATGGACCATATAAAAGCTAAAACACACACACAGGAGCTTTCATTCACTTTCGCTCAATCGAAAGACTTTCAAAGCAGATTAATACAGATTAGCGAGGCGGAAAAATAAAGCCGAACTGAGCCCTAATCAGCAGCACGAAGGAGCTCAATTGGCCCTCCATATGGTTGATTCCCTGCCTACGCTCACCGCTCCGTATATCATGATCCGCGAGCTGGAGAAGAAGGCGCTTGCACTCATTCTTAAGGTCAGCAACCTTGGCCCTGTGATCTTCAGCAGCAAGTTCCAAGTCCCGGACCAATTCCCTCCCACGGGATACATCCGCCGTAACAGTATCGAGTCGCTCTTCCAGCCAATCGCTCTGAAACTTCAACATGATGTTACGACGATCGTGCTCATAGGTGATCAGGCACAAGGCCAAACGCTCCACCAAATTTCCACGTTCACGAAGCATCGTCGAGACCCGCTCGTTGGCAGTTTCCATAACCTTGTTGTGGCTGTCAGCCACGAAGTTAGTCAACGTCAGGCAGTCACAGCGGTCTTCGTAGCGGGCTCGCAAGACACGAGCCACGAGAACTTCCCGGTGAGCAACGCGGTAAGCCTCTAGAAAGTTTGCAAAGAGGGCTGGGAATGTTTTATACTCCTTCTCCAACTCAGTACCCTCGATGGAAGTAGTGTCAGTGGCCGCAAATAGAACGCGGATCTCAGCCTCGATCTCCGGATGATCGGCTATGTAAGCATAGCCCCGACCCAAGAGATTATAGAGTTTTTCCCATCGGGTCGGGACTGCGATTGAAAAGACGCAAGCATGGGAAGAGTCAGAGGAAGAAGCAGAAGATGAAGCCATTTCTTGTTGGAAGGATGGAAAGGAAGACGAGTGCGATGGAATGAATGAAAGTGAAAGCTGGGCAAATGAGAGCACTAACCTTCTCCTCGTTTCATAGTAGCTCAAAAATGGAGAAAAGTTACGGCAATAATGCTTGTGGAGCCGGGGTAGTTAATGTAAAGCAGGGGCTGCTCCTCCCGTGAAGCATCAGACATGTCTCGATCCGCGATTTCAGGCCTGACGAGTTTGAAAAGTTGTAAAAGAGTTGTCTATTTCACCATTATTGAGATGGAGCGGGAGTCGAGCGCAAATATCGAAGGAGCCGCGGTAGGGTTGATAGTTTTGTCATGATGAAAAGCTGAGCGGGTGGTGGACGTAATTTAGTCTTTTGAGAGATAGTGGGGGACAGGTTCGGCTATCGAGGAAAGAAAAGCGATCCGTGATCTCTCCACCATGAAAAGGAAGGAAGACGACAAGACGAGAAACTCAAAATCTCTAGAAGAGCGCTCGCCTGGTGATCGTCTTCCATGCTCGAAGAGCGACTCCTGAGTACGCAAAATCACTCAAAAGAAAGTTTAGAGAGAGTAAACATAGGAAGAGGATTACAAGACCTTGAGTGATTAAAAAAGGACGAACAAACCTTTTCTTGATCCAGTATGTTTAACAGTCATAGTCATTTGTTGGAGATGACTGACCCAAATGTCCTAGGTAATGTGCAATTGGGAGACCTCGAAGTCTTTGGGATCGAGCCAGATGTCGAAACCATACTACCCAACCCTGCTGGCAACGAGGTTCAGGATCAGGGCAGCGACGATGACAGTGGTGGCGACGACGACAGTAGCAGCAACGACGACGGCAGCGGCGATGTCCCATCTCGTGGAAGAAGACGTCGCCGGCTCTATACTGAGAAGGAAATCCAGATACTCGAAGCCGCCTTCAATAAGTGCCGTTACCCGGATACGAGACGAAGAAGAAAATTAGCCCGGAAATTAGAGATGGAACCCTTAAGGGTCAAGCACTGGTTTCAAAACAGACGGGCCAGATCAGTGGTTCGGGGAAAGTGTCAAGAGCTCGAAACTCTAAAAGAAGAATACGCCAAGCTTCGAGCAGAAAACATGTGGTGTAAGGAAGTCCTCATCAACGCCGCTTGCCTTAACTGCGGTGGTTCTATCGACACTCGCGAAATGTTCTGTGATAAGTTTTCTATGAGAATCGCAGGTGGTCGTCCGCCACCCCACTCCCTCAAACCATCTTTGGAAAGAGGGGAGGCGCGTTACTACAATTTCCCTGACAATGGGCTTACTATCACCACAGACCAGTTCGAAGTCAACCAGCTTCCCCTGCAACAACCTCTGGCACAACCAGACCCCGCCGAGAGTGAATCGAGGAATGATCGCCGAGTCACGGATGCTATCCTGAGTCGCCAAAAGAAGTTCATATGGTCTCCAGAGCTTCACAGAAAATTCCTTGATGCGGTTCACCAAATAGGGAATGACTCATTATGTCCAACACGCGTACATGAGGTCATGAATGAACCGGGGCTCGCTAGAAGGTTAGTCGCAAACCACCTTAATGGTTACCGCAGGAAGCTACGACGGCGTCATGCCGCACGGCGCCTAGAAGAGCCCGACTCGAACTTGAACATTAGGTACGGCTACGAATGCAACAGCCATGCCTCAAGAAGAGCCCTGCCGAGTCTCGATACCAACCAAGCCGGTAGCTCTACCACCAACTGTTGGAGAATTGGTCAATATAGCCCTATCAGTCATCTTAATGTTCCTCAAGAATACGTGCCACCGGTGCAACAAATATACACTTCCCCGCTCGAGCAGCGGCCGTCCACCGGCGCTCTTCCTGCTGCTGATCCACCCACGACGTCTAATGTTCAGGAGTTCGCCCAACTAGGGCATATGATCTCAGATGATCTAGTGGGGGAACACTTCGAACAATTTTGCTTCCCTGATCTCTGAGTGAGACACGCTTTTGATAGGAAAGAGGTCGACCCTCCTCTTTTCTTCTCAAACAAAGATGGTGGTCACAGTTCGAAGAATCCATCAGGAGGAGGCTAGCAAACCTTCACGGCCATGATCTGGAGTCGATGACCGCGCACCTGAACCCAGACATGATGGGGTGGTGATCGAACATACCCAGAGAAAAGGGGGGGCTTGTACACAAGTAGAACTTATTTCTTATTTGCGCATTGTAAAGTTTCAATCGGAGCAGTTCCTTTCTTCTTTAAGGCCTAGGGTTGATTTCACACAATGATGCTTGCTAACATCATCATGTTTAGCTACAACAATCTTTTGTCACGATGGGTTCGAGGTAAATCGACCAAGCGCACGAAGGCAAACGTGACAGCATAGGTTACAAACATAACGTGAGCGGGCTCGAAAGCGGAAAGATCGTCAGTTGCCTCAAACACTATGATTGCGAAACCAAGGGCAATATTGAATCTTGCGAAGGATAAGCGGAAATGTACATACACTCTCATTTATAGCACTTAACAGGAGACTTTACAAACAGACTACTGAGGAGGAACCGTAAATCCAAAGTGAGTTCTAATGAGCATCACAAATGAGCTCAATTGATTCTCCATGCTATCCATGCCTTGCTTACAACCCACACTCTGGGAATCGAGGTCTACAAGCTTGAAGAAAAGGAGGCGACATTTCTCCTTAAGGTCGTTCACCTTGGTCTCATAGTACTCGAACTCAAGCTCTAAGTCCTGAGCCAGCACCCTCACGCGAGCTATATCCATGCTCAGGTCTTCAAGCCTTTCCTCTAACCAGGCACACTGGAACCTCAGCACGAGGTTGTGCTGATCTTGCTCAAAGGCGGTGTCAAAAAGAGCCAGACGCTCCACCAAGTTGTCCCTCTCACGGACCAACATCGAAACCTGGGCGTGGGCGTATTCAACAGCCCTTTTATGGTTATCGGCCGTCAGCATGGCCAACATCAGGGACTCAGTTCGGTCCTGATAGCGGGCTCGCACGATACCAGCCAAAGTGACCTCCCGGCTAGCAACTTCATAAGCCTGCAGGAAATTGTTGAAGAGAGTTGGGAAGATCACAAACTCCCTTTGAAGTTTCGTACCTTCAATACACACAGTATCCAGGGCCGGAATCAGAGTACGAACTTCAACCTCAGCTTCAGGATGACTGTTTATGTAGCCATAACCTCTACCCAAGAGGTGATAAAACCTCTCCCATTGGGTTGAAGCTTCGGCTGAGGCAGCGGGTACAGGAGAGGAAGCCATCTGCGATTCAACGACAGAGAAAAGAAGGAATGATGGAGGAGTGTTTGAGAGGTTAGATCGAAATGTTAATCTCCTCGATGTCAACCTCTCGCCCTTTAACGCTCGAACGAGAAAGGGAAAGCTGCAATAATTTTTCTATACGCAGCAGGGCTAATCAAGCCTCATTAATACATCCCTGGTGAGTCACAGATCCACCTCTGTCCCGTGATTTCGGGCTTAGAAAAGGTAACAACATCTAAAGGCCGGCGGACCTATTACTTTGGAGACCGAGCTAGGGGGACAGGCGTAATGCTCGATAAAGCAAAAGTCGACACGGGAAATCTGCACGCTCCACTCAGGCAAGAGAGAGTAAGAACGGATGGGGGGAATCACGAAGTCTCGAAAGGAACGCCCGTCAGACGCTCGTTACTCGATTTCAAAGCGACGCTTCTTGGAACACGCCTAATCTCTGATAATTACAGAGAGGGCGAACATCTGAGAAAGGGTGGAGAAGATCAAGCGAACGAAGATCAGGAAAAGACATTTCAACCCAAAATGTTCAAGGGGTACCATCATCTGTTGGAAACGCCTGACCTGAATGTTTCCGAACTTGAACGGCTGGAGGAATTTGAAGACCTCGGAAATGAATTCGTCACGAAGGATATGGAAATCGACTCGACCATCCAGGAGACTCAAGCCCTCAGCGACCAAGACGCCAGCGACGATGATCCGCGCCAGAAAAGAAAGCGTCGCCAGCTCTACACTCCGGATGAGGTCCAGATACTTGAAGCTATCTTCAAGGGATGCCCTTTCCCGGACACAGAACAGAGGAAGAAGTTGGGTCAAAAACTAGGGACGAACCCTTTGAGGATCTTGAATTGGTTTCAAAATAAACGAACCAAGCTGAGTAAGCAGTACAAACGACGGGAGACCGCATTTCTAAAGGAACAGAACGAGAAGCTTCGAACAAAGAACGTGAGGTATGAAGAAGTTCTTAGCACTATTGTCTGCCCTAACTGCGGTGGCCCTACCACTCTCAGTAGATTGTTTCCCGTTAAGCCTTCTGCTATGATCGAAAATACTGGTGATGTGCATGAACAAATCAATCCCACAAAGATAGTGCCAGTGCCTTCTGAAGGAGGGAATATATGCCACTATGATGAGAGTCACCACGTCAGAGCCCAAGAGTCTTCTCCACAACGGCTTCGGGCAGGATCAGATCCTGCTCGAGAAGGGTTAAAGATCAGCCGTCAAGCTGTCAACGCTATTCTGAACCAAGAGAAGAAGATTTTCGCGTGGCCCCTTGAGCTTCACCGCAAGTTCTTAGACGTGGTTCGGCGAATAGGGCTCGACTATGCACGCCCGAAGAAAGTAATGGAGGCCCTGAATGCACCAGAACTTACCAAGGCTATGGTCTCAAATCACCTCGGTTGTTACAGAAGAGCGCTAAGACAGCGTCATGCTAACCTCGGTTACAAATTCAACACTTATTGGGAAATTGATCAGAATATTCATCTGAGTCATCCCAATTTTCTTCAAGAGTGTGTGCCACAGATGCAGCAGGTGCAGCACCCATCCGTCGCTGTTTTTCCGCTTACTAATGAGCTTTCTGCGCTTAGTTCCCAAGGACTTGCCGAACTAGGGCATGTGGTTTCAAAGGATCTAACAAGGGAATGCGTTGAGCATTTTTGTTTCCCTAATTCCCAAGTAGGAGATGCTTATGGGGGTCAATCGATCAACTCCCCTCTCATGTTCTCGAGAAGAAATGGAGGTTCCAGCTCGAAGAACCAGTCGGGCGATACTACCCAACCCATGCATCAATATTTCGAAGGATCAGATGACTTCTGCGACGATCAGTCAGTGATACTTCGATCCAAAATGTTTCAAGGATACCGTCATTTGTTGGAAACGCCCGACTTGGAAGTCTCCGAGCTTAAACTGCTGGAAGAATTTGAAGATCACGGGACCGAATCCGGCACGATGGTCATGGAGATTGACACTTCCAACGATGAAACTCAAGGTTGTGGTAATGAAAACAATACCCATAGCAGTGATCAGCGTCAGAAAGGAAAACATCCCCTTCACCATACTTCAAGTCAAGACCGGGAGCTTGATTTTTTCTTCGAGGAATGCCCCCATCCAGATGAGAAGCAGAGGGCTGAGCTAGGTCGAGAGTTAGGGTGGGAGCCTGGGAAGGTCAATAAGTGGTTTCGTAACAAACGAGCCCGGCTGGGGAATCTACATAGACAGCAAGAGCTAGCGATTCTGAAAGAAGAAAATGAAAAGCTTCGAACAGAAAGCGCTAGATATGAGGAAGCACTGAGCAGCGCCACTTGCCTTGATTGCAATAACCATATTCTCATCAGTGAAATATTCTCCGAAGAGCCACTTCTAGAGATTGGTAGTGCTCATATGTTACAATGCCTTTCGCAATGTCTTCCGGTGCAGTCAGATACCGTCGAAGGCTTACAAGAGCAGTTTCCAACACAATCAGATCTCATAGAGATTAGTCGGCGAGCTGTTCTTGTTGACAAGAAAACGCGATTTTCTTGGACTGCTGAACTCCATCAGAAATTTGTTGATACAGTTCGACAGTTGGGGATCGACACGGCACGATCAACGCGCATACACGAAATCCTGAACGTGCCGGGACTCTCTAAAGTTAACGTCGCGAGCCACCTTGGATATTTCAAGAGGTTGCTAAAAGAGGGACGGGTGACACTAAGCTCGGATGGAGCTGGTTCGAACTTAAATGTTGGTCATAACTGCAACCACGATGATTGTAGAGCCGGGAACACCCAACCATGTTTCGGTGTTGACGAGACCAGCAACCATGTCACCGACTCCTCTAACCCAAATCAGAACGCTCCACCAAGCAGTCTCAATACCCCTCAAGTGTATATACCGCAGTTCCCGCAAATAGGAACTCCCCAATTTGAGTACCAACCTGTTGCTAGTGCTCTTCCCATGGCAAATCCAACATTTACATGGGACATGTCTACATATTTGCCGGTCAACAAGGGAGGTTCCAGCTCGAAGAATCAAATCATCCAAGGCGAGAGTGATCTATCGCCAGCGGTCGGTGACACTCGACTTGAGCATCAATGGCTCGGAGATTCGAGCGATTTCCTTGGAGATGAACTCAATTTCTGGCTCGATCAGCCTGAAGCTGGCGGACTCTTGCAATAGTGATACAGAGCCGACGATCAGGTGTTTGATTCAAGGCGCGATTTGTAAAAAAATGTTCGGAGAAAAGAGGATGAATAGCCTGAATGAATGTATTGGCAATCCCATTGTAAGGCTCCCATGGGGGCATTTCTCATTTACGCTTAAAACTAGTCGTACGAAGATCCGCCTTACCTTTTGAGCATCTTTAAGCTCAGGGGCGAGCTCCCCAAGCAATGATCATCGTTCGCAGAGCATAATGGAATCCACCCCTTCAATGCAAAATGCATCTGGCCGCGAAGCCACCCATTTGGTAAAACGATGTATCGTTCCTAAACGATCTCCAATCGGATACCGAAATAATGTCTTCTTTCTTTTCCTTCTCAGATGATAAACATGGATAAATCACTTAAGGAGTCATGCGTTCAAATAGCAGAACAAACGCTGCCCAGCTGGGGGCAGATGAACCAGTGATGTTACAAACACTCCAAGCATGGATAGGCGGATTTGATAGATGTTGTTCATATCAACACGCCACATCAGAATGGGATGAAAATCAAGAGTAAAGTTGTATCGTCCCAATTTGTCTTGAATTCGAGGATATGAATTGATACTTGTTGTCTATACTTGGCAGGGGAGTCGCCTTGCAGAGGAACAAGTTCTTACATCCCATGTACTACTCGTCAGAGTACATGACCGAGGGTAGGATGTATCGTTTTGATTTTTGAAAAATTTGTGAACCTACAATGATATGCTTTCTTTACATTTGCAGGGGTCTGCAGCCGCGACAGGTAGGTAAGTATCCCTTTCCCAGTTAGCTGGAGATAAAGAATGTTAAAATCCCTTTAGCCGTCATGGAAATTATCCAATGCATCGATGTTCATGATTTAAATCGGGAGGTTGCCCAAAGCATGAATAAAACATGCACGATACATCACAAAATCCCCTCGATGGATAAATTTTGGGAAAGAAAGAAATGAATTTTTCCAAATATGATTATTTGTCAAATCATTCAAAAGGAAGTTTACTCAAAAGAGAGGCGAACCCAGTCCAAACACATCCTACATACACTTGAGAGATGAGGGAAGTGAATCGGATGGCAAAATCTGTACCTACGGAGGTAGGGACCATTCGCAGCGATTACATGGATTGGGACGACGGAGGCGTTCGTTTCATATCCCCTAAACACTACAGGTAACCGTTGATAACCCCTTGAACGACGATTTTCATTCTTAACCCTGTCAAGAACCACCCCACATCGGGGCAAAATGGAGGTGAGTCCAGCAGCATCAGGAGGAAATGGTTAGAAATTTTCTTGCTCGGACTAACATTAATCTTTGTGTGTTGTTTATATGGTAATCCAAGTGCCATAGGATGATGAGGAGCATTCATTTCTCTATCCCACACACCGAATCCTTTGCATAGCCAAGTTGAGCCTGCAAAATCATTTCATAAACCCGTTGGTGATCATTGCACTTTCCAAGACGGATGCGACATCACTTCAGAAACGAGGGAGTTCAAGACCTAGGGTTTACGAAAAAGCTACTAAGTCGATACTCAAGCGTGCTAAGAGCCAAGTCATATATCTAGCACAATTGCCAAGCATCCCGCTTGCGACAAGGGATTAAAGAAATCCCCAGCATCAGATAAGAAAAAGCAAAGTGCCTGGTAAAAGCAAGGCCGATGCTCGCATAAGCTGTTTGATTGATCCCCAGTAAAGTCTGGTCGGGAAAAGAGGAAATTCCTAAAAGAGTAGTATCAAAAGGGCTACTCCCCAAATGGCGTCAAGCGCGGAGCAAAGATATAGAGAGAATTATCGGTCTCTGAATGCAACAAGAGACGCTCTCTAAAGGACTTGTGCACACCTCAAAAGCGGTTGCACACCTCAAAAACTGAATATGCAGAATGGAAAAGACAGGTGACGAATTTGCAATGATCACCAATGTCAATCCCCTCATAAATTCTGGGCCAAAAACAAGCCTTTTTCGGTCCCCAATCCTACCTATGTCATAACCCTGAAACAGTCTTCTCTGACTAAGACATTTGGGTTAACATATAGCTTAGCTCGAAGAAGTACGAGCAAGACTATTTCTTTCTCATTTTGCAGGGTTCTCGACTTGTAAACCCGGAGCAGATGGTGAAGAATTTCATTCAAATGACCTTGACTCAAAAGTGAGTCCCTCTTGAAGATCAATAACCAAGCCCAACATTACGGTCCCATGGAAGACCTCCCGACCGATCAAAATGTATGCGCTGCGAATGATCCTAAAACCTAGGCACAGGTTAATAGGAAGTTGGCGCATTCCTTAAGACCATTATCACAGAGCGGTGAGGAGCCCTCTTGGATGAGAAATTCTCCAATAGATGTTTTGAACAAACTCTTTTTGGAAATTTCAAATTGTTTGATCCAGATTTTCCGTGCAAGGGATTTGTGATCACATTTGCATGTTGCAAGAATGCTTTGGACAACCTCCAGCATCAAAATGCACATTTCACAATTAAAACTTAAGTCATACGGTTTTTGTCAAGTGGACAGCCGTGGTCTTCCCAAAAATTACTAACGTTTTCTTGGTGAAGAAAAATCTTTCAAGCTCAAACTTATGCAGGATACCTGGAGAACCCAGCTCCCAGAATGTCGCCTCAACAGACTCAAGTGAAGCTTTGTCAAAATAAAATCTTTCACTGCTTCAAAAAACTGAATTCCCGACAAACTTCGGGATCTCTAAAAAAAGAGGGGAAGAAAAACTCTTTTAAAAGAAAAAGTCCTATCAGACGTGGAGAACCCTCGTCATGAGACCCCTTTTAAAAAAAAAAAAAATCTAGGCAGTCTCATCGGACGTGGAGAACCCTCGTCATGAGATCCCTTTTCAAAATTCAAACAGTCTCATCGGACGTGGAGAACCCTCGTCATGAGACCCCTTTTTAAAAATTAGGCAGTCTCATCGGACGTGGAGAACCCTCGTCATGAGACCCATTTTCAAAGCAAACTGAAGGTAGAAACCGCCTGAAGGGTCAAACTCAAGGTAGAAACCGCCTGAAGGGTCAAACTCAAGGTAGATACCGCCTGAAGGGTCATCTTAAGGTAGAAACCGCCTGAAGGGTCAACTTAAGGTAGAAACCGCCTGAAGGGTCAACTCATGGTAGAAACCGCATGAAGGGTCAAATCAAGGTAGATACCGCCTGAAGGGTCAACTCAAGGTAGAAACCGCCTGAAGGGTCAACCAATGGTAGAAACCGCCTGAAGGGTCAATCAAAGGTAGAAACCGCCTGAAGGGTCAATCCAATAGTGAAAATCACTTAAATGGTCAACTCAATGGTCCAATCCACCATACGGATCAAAATCATTGGCAAATCTCAAATGGGACGCGTCTTCCTTAGATTCCTATCAGTTAGGAATCCCATTATGGTTTGACCTACCATACGGGTCAGAGCTTAACCTCTCTAGGATACTCTAGTAACGAGTTCCTAGAAATTCTCTTGAATCCATCAAACACCGCGAAAATCGCACAAACATCGAACAGGTAAGTGGCAGGTATGTCTCTCTATTATCTCACTCTCTCATGTCGAAATGTTTCCCCCTTCAAGAAAGAGCATACATGGACAAGCATGAAAATTGGATGTCATGACTCCTTTTCCTTTAGTTTCCCGAGTCGAGTCGATCAGGACTCAAGTGTCACCTTATCTTTGAGAGAAACCTCTAACGAGATTCCTCTCAAAGAGGGGCAGCTGTTGACACCTAAATTTTGATCAACTTTTTTTTTTATTTTATTTTGAAAATTCATAGAAAATCCATAAAAAGTTGAAAAAATTGAAAAATCAATTTTGGTGACCTTAGCCAAGCTAAATGAACCATTTTGACCAAAAAAATAATTTTCATAATTTTCATTTTTTTATATATATTTTCGAAAAATACAAAAAAAAAAAAGAAAAAAAGAAAAATAAAATCAAGAAAATCAAGAAAAATAATATTTGAGGTCACAAAGATATATAAAAATAGTCGGTATTTTTATTTTTACTTTATCTATTTTCTAACATCATAAATAGTAAAATTCAGGTTTGATTTTAGGTGTTTTCTGATCACCATAAAATTGAATCTGACAAAAATATTAGTAATGATTAAAAGGAAAAGGAGTGAAAACATCATCATTCAAAAGGAAAAGGAAACTAATCATTTTGTCTTTTCTTTTGATTATTTTATTATTATTCTTACTTTTTAATATTTTATTTTATTATTATTTTATTTTTTATTCACTCACCTTTTCCCTCATCCGTCGCTGGCTTCTTCTCCCCCCGCGACTTCATCTTCTTCTCCTCCTTCTTCTTCTTCTCTTCTTCTCTTCTTTCTTTTTTTCTCATTTTTTCATCCTCCCCTAGATTACGGCGACCACCCTCACCGCCACCTTGCTCCGCCACCCTCCGACGCCGTGCCGAGATCCCGTCCGTCTTGCTGTTTATCACGACCTCGTGGAGCTCCTAGATACCGCAATCCCCCTCCATCTTCCTCCTCTGTTTCGCCCCCTGCCACGTCGTCGCCGCTTGGCCACGAATCCATCGTGTTCGGGCCGATCCCGGCCGTGGGCCGATCCCGTGGGCCGGTGGCCGTGCGCCTCGGCCATGGCCGGTGGCCGTGCGCCTCGGCCATGGCCGAGCCTATGGCCGAGGCCGTGGGCCGAGGACGTCGGCCGAGTGGCCGTGCGTCTCGGCCATGGCCGAGCCCGTGGGCCAAGGCCGAGCCCATGGCCGAGGCCGTGGGCCAAGGCCGAGCCCATGGCCGAGGCCGTGGGCCAAAGCCGTGGGCCAAAGCCGTGGGCCGAGGCCGTGATCTTGGGCCGAGGCCGTGAGCCCATAGCCGGTCCATGGCTGAGTGAATTGGCCCGTTTCCGAGCCGGGATTTATTTATTTTTTAAATTATTATTATTTATTACCGGTCTTAAAACTTGTAAAATTGATTGTTGACATTTTGATGTGGTGATCGACAGGTGATGTGCATGGAGATGGTCGCAGGCTGGGGCTGGGCGATTGAAGGCCGGTGTCCAATCCGGTATGTTTTACGTACCCGATCCGTGTATTAGGGTTATTTTTCTAAAATGTCGCCATTATAGATTTGGTTTGCATGTATTTATCTCAGTTCAGTAGTTAGCTTATTTATCTGGTTGAGTGTTGTCTATTGCCAATGATATGCTTTTTGTTAAAATATTTTCTGAAAATATAAAAAAATATTAATAAATCAGAAAATGCCAAAAAAATGGAAAAATTAAAGAAAAACAAAAAAATTGAGAAGAATTACAGAAAATTACTAAAAAAATTCTAGAAAATTCCCAAGGCTGAAAATGATCAAAAGAAATTGATTGGTTGTCGTTTTTCAGGATTTTCTCCCGTTTAATCCAAAACGACGATTTTACCCCTCAAAGGGTAAATCGTCTTTGATATTCCGATGAATTGTGGAAATTGCTTAGAATTTGGCGATGAGCCAGATAGGTGGTTAAACCTTATGTCTAGGATTTCCACATTTCATTCTCATTTTTAGAAAATGACGATTTTACCCTTCGAATGGTAAATCGGTTTCTAAAATTCCAAAAAATCATGAAAATTGCAAAAAAAAATAGGAAATGGGTCAATTGAGTGACCAAACCTATTTTTGACATTGTTTTACTCCGAATTCATTCTAAAATGATGATTTTGCCTTTTTTGGGCAAATCGTCCCTTTTGTCTCAAAATTACGACTTTACCCCTTATGGGTAAAATCATGTCTAAATCATTCCTAAGCTTGATTGATACTTATTTAAGTTAATAGAGCCTTCTTATGAGTGTCATGTTGATTTGATGTGTCTATTTTGCATATTTGGATTCATTGATTTGCGCCTTTTATTATTGATTGTGATTGCCAGGATAGTCATTCCTATTTGCATGAATTCCTAGATTTAGGATTCGTACTCCACTCATCTGCATGAAATCTTAGGTCAGAAAATTCAGTCAACTTAGGTACCGAAAGGGCGTCAACTCTGACAGTTGGCGTAACTAAGTCCCCGAACCCATTTCTCTGGTTATCGCAGAATTGAATAGAAACTCCCGACTATTCAATAGGGTGGTCCAATCATACCCTCCAAAAAATGATTGGTGGCGACTCAATGGCATGCACACTTAGTACATATCACTAGACCACACTGAAGGTCGACTACGCATACCTCCGTTGCGATTTGGGTAACGGGCCTTGGGAGAGGCCCGCGTCCGACCATACTGGACGGCCCATTAGCCCTCGAGAGCCCATGGCGAATCTCGAGAGGGTCGCGACAGTGGGAATTGTAATTTATTCGTAGGACGACGTGAGACGTGATTTGGCTATGCATTTGTGGGCCTTGGAAGTGAATTGCACGTGGTATTGGCTAGCTTGGCTAATTGGTCGTGCATTTTTCCTACTCTGGCCGGTTGAAGACCGTGCATGGTGGTGGATTCTGAGTGGAATTTTGCTAATTGCTTGAGGTAAGTGGTTCCTAAACCCTTACTTGAACCCTAGGATTCTACTGGATAGTTGTTTGGTGTAGCGTGATTGTTCGTTAAAAGCATGGTGATTGATAGTGTGTTATTAAATTGGCCGTGGGCCCTATTATTGTTATTGAGATTGGCTATGGGCCCTGTTATTGCTAGTAAATTGGCCGTGGGCCCTGAGAATTACATCGCGGCCGTGGACCCTAGCGATGCTTGAATAAATTGAAACTACATCGCGGCCGTGGGCCCTGGCGATGGTGTGGCTGTGAGCCCATGAAATCATATCGTGGCTTGGAGCCCTGGCGATACATCGCGGCCGTGGGCCCTGGCGATGATTTGGCTAGATGCTTTTGTGAACTACATCGTGGCCGTGGGCCCTAGCGATGATTTGGCTTAGAGCCCTGATGATATCGATTGGCCTGTGGCCCTAGTGATATCAATTGATTATGAGTTCCAGTGATATCAGTTGGCAAGAGTGCTAGAGAAGTGCATCGCGGCTGAGAGCCCGGGCGATGAGTGGTTGTGAAACTTATAATGACTATGAGTATTGGTTGATGTGCTAAGTGTTGTGAGCTTGATCCCATGATGTTAAGTACGCATGGCTGTGACATTTGGTTATACCTATCTTGTTGAGATAGTTGATTGGTGGATGCCTTGTGCCATTTGCTTGGATAATGTTCTTCATCTAGTGTTAGTTTCATGGTCTGGGGGGACTAGTGTTCAGGTCTAGGTTTAGGTTTCACTTGCTAAGATTTATATCTTACCCTAGTGGGGGCTTAACTTTTTCAGGTCCCAGGCAAAGAAAGCCCGAACTTGTAAAGGAGTGGCGTTCGAGGAAGTAGGTGATCAAATGTATTTAAGACATTGGGTGACCTTAGAGATTGTATACTGTTTGGTGGATGTAGAAATTAAATCTTTAGTTTTGACCATTCTTAAGAATTGAGGTGTATTATATAGATACGAGAAGTGTACTATTTTTTAAACTAAGTCATCTTGATTTTATTTGTGTACGGAGTAGTTTCTTGCTTCTGCATGTATACGATTACGAACATGAGGGCCGAAGGATCCTGGATGGTACAGCTTGATTATGGCCAGTGGGATGTTCGCGAACTAGTCGGGTTCGGGGCGTGACACCCGCTCGGCGGCCAATTTGCCAATTGGGCTGGCCGGGGCCCCGCGCGACAATTGGGCCGTCGAGTAGGGCCCAATTGCCGAGCGGTATAGGTGTCAAATGGGTGGGTCGGGTCGGGTCGGGTTTGGGTCTGGTCGAATACGGTCCAACCCATATTGACATATTTAGCCAGTTTTGACCCATTTTTATGCACTACAAATTTCTATACCCATACCTGACCCGACCCATACCCAACTCGTATTTCTTAAACATTTCTATATCTAGTCAAATAATCATACAATACATATTTCTTATAACTTAATAAACAAAATAATATCAATAAAAACTTTTAATGCATTATAAGTTTAATGAATGTTTTAATTTTTTAAAAGGTATTTTTTTTTTCTATTTTCTTTTAAAACATATAAAATTGCCAAACGATTCTTTAATAATAAATGTAGAAAAAAAAGAATGTCTGCAAAATAAAATGGAAACCCTAGCTCTTTAAAATGCTTGGGTTTTGGGACCCCGACGGCGGCTACCTCAGCCCCGACGGCGGTGGCGACCTCGGCGAAATCCTCCTTCTCCTCCCTCTCTCTAGACGACTCGCGTCGCCATCTCCCTCCTCTCCTGCGTCACCGACTACTGCCGCCTCCCCAACGGCACCATCAACCGACGCCTCCTCGGCTTGCTCGACTTCAAGTCGCCTCTCAACCCCGTCAACGGCGTCTCCTCCTCCGACTTCCACGTCGACTCCTCCCGCGAGCTCTGGTTCCGTCTCTATACCATCGTCGCCTAAGACAATGCACCCGAATCTCAACTCGCAGCGACAGACAACCATAGTTATCAAGGCGTCGCCTAGGCGACGCATAGGTGACAAGGCGGCCTCAGATGCCCAAGGCATCCTGTCGTCTTGCTAGTTCTCCTCAAGGCGGGCGCCTTAGTTGTCAAGGCATCGCCTTGTGGATGCCTAGACGACGCCTTGGACGCGTTGGGCTGAGCAGACAAGCTACAAGGTTGGATAGCAGCCAGATCTGGATCGGATGGTGTCGGACGGTCGCACGGCTGCTGGTCGAGGCTCCGGGGTGGCGTTGGGGCTGTAGGTCGATGGCGGAGGAAGTGTAAAGCTGGCGTCGGGTTTCTGAGCTCGCAAATCTGGGGTCGCGACAGCAGGACAAAGGCTCGGGTGGTGGCTGGGTTTTTCTTCGGGCCTGAGCACGGCGGCGCGGGCGAGCAAGGACGTCGGTGGGGGCTGTCGTGGCGGCTTAGGATCGCGGAACTCAACTGGGCAGTGGTGGAGGAGGTCTCAGTGGCTGAGACATGGCGTAGATGGAAGGGGTTCTCGGGTCTGGGTCTCGACCGGCGTCGGATTTGAGGTGAACGGAGACGGAAGGGCTCGGATCGGCAAGAAGAAGCCGATGAGGAAGACGATGACTAGAGAGGACAAAGAGAGAGGAGAAAGTGGGGAGCACGTGAGAAAGTGAATAGGCGAGAGAGAGGGGAGAGGAAAAAGAAAGTGAACAGGAGAGAGAGAGAGAGAGAGAGAGAGAGAGAGAGAGAGAGAGAGAGAGAGAGAGAGAGAGAGAGAGAGAGAGAGAGAGAGAGAGAGAGAGTGGGGAGCACGTGTTGTGGGGGTTGTTTGGGTTTTTTTTTTTTCTTCCAAAACTGACAATGTGGAGGGAACAATGAATTACCATTTTTATATGTTTGAGATGTTTATTTATATTTGAAACTTATTTAGTATAGCATATTAAACTATTTTGAAATTATTGAACTTATAGTTACTTAATCTCGATTATCTACTCCATTTTATGATTATTATATATCTTAAATATATTTGATAATTGTTTATTTTTAATAATATTTCATGCATATATTTACTCTATTAAATCATGAATGTAAGTTTTGAAGTACAAATGTAAAATATACAATTATACATATATATTTAAAATTTTAGCTATATTGTCGCCTTATCGCTTTGCGGACAACTAGGGGGGCACCTAATCGCCTAGGCATTTTAGAGGCCTCTACTCGCCTTAATAACTATGCAGACAACCACATCGAAAGCACACGAAATGAACACCGCTTAGCTGCGATCTGTCACATCAATTCGAAACCCGATAAGAGATGAATCCAGAGATCCAAGCGACCAGAAGATCAAACCAGTAAAAGGCGAAGAAATCAGAGATGCAACATTCAACGGAACAATAGAAACAGTAGAGGAAAAAACGAAAGAGACTGGAAAGAAGAGCGACGGATCAACGAGCAGACGACGGGGAGGTGACGAGACGAAGCAGAGAAATCGCAGAGGAGGTCCGGGAGGCGTGTCTCTACTGTAGGAGAGAGAAAGGAGGGTTAAAATGTAGGTCATTTTAGTGACCCATTTATGACATGTTTTGTGGGCTTTGAAATAGCGGGTTACATTGTGGGCCCTTTAGATAAAAACGAGTTGGCCATATATGACCCATATTTCCTGTATATGGGTTAAAATGTGGGTTTGTGACCCATTTAACAGCTCTACCGAGCAGCACCCAATTTGGTATATATATTTTTTCTTAATATTAATTTGGTAAATATTTTTTAAAAAAATGCTATTTTGGAAAATTGCCCGGTGATGTGCTGGTCAAATTGAAATTAGTCATAGAATTGATGCAATAAGAGGCTTGGGTATCTTACTGTTTGTTATATCAAGGAAGGTTTTCGAGTTAGAATCGCCAAACGGGTGGGATGAGTCGGGTCGGGTCGAAAATAATTCTACCTAAATCCATCAATTTAACCCATTTTGACATGCTTACAAGCAATATAAATTTGACAACTCATCTTCGACCCCACCCGAAATCCATTATAAATATTTTTTCTTCTTATTAAATTGTTATCTTCGAAGAATAGGCAGCTCCATGGACTAGCTTATTAAGTTAGTGACGGAGCTCGAGGGTCAATTGTGGACAGAAGCGTGAAAGTGGTGATGAAAGTTCGGCCCGGTCAATGCATAAATCATGAAACGGGTTCGGGTTTTAGACTCATTTGCAGTTATCTGTAAAATTTTAAGTCACCCATGTGCAAACTGACTAGTAGAAAGTGATTTGAGAAGAAAAAAAAAGGTTTGTGACTTTTATTGGCACGACAGTGAGCAACACATGAACGCCCAAAGCTTGTCCTTGTTTGGACAAATTGCGAATTAGACCATTATGTCTTGCTCCAATGTAACTCGCCACCTTCCAGCAGTTTTGATCAGTAAGATTTCCTCCAAGTTGCGAAGAATGAATTACGCATCTCAATGGTCGATGATCATCTCAAGCTTTTCTCTTCCTCACATCACGTATAAGCTAATCCGAATAAACCCGCCGTCCCAATGCCAGCCGTGATTCAATTAGCCGAACCGATCACACTAGTCACCCTTGCTGAAGATTCCCGTGCAACTAGTACGAAAATTTAGATCCGGAAACTCACTTAGATATTTGATCAAGCATCTGGGAGACAACGTGCTTATTTCCAATACAAAAGAACCCTTCACTCGTTTGGTCGAACCATTTCGTCGTAATGATAGGAGATCGGGCAGCAAAAGTCAACTGTCCGAATTGAATTAATCAGGCATAGAATCAGGAGATGTTGCGTGTCATCGGCGATTTATGTTTGAGCAAATTGGCCTCGGCAACCTCGCGGACGCCAAGTTAAATAATGTAAAGCGGAAGAAGAAATGAGGAATTTTAATATATCTTGATATCTTGAAAAAGAACTTTTATATATCTGGGATCAATATTGCAAAAGGAGGAAGAGATTGATGAGGATGTAAGCCATAGAATCAGAGCATGTTGGATAAAATGACGCAATGCATCATGATTTTTGTGTGATCGCAAGATTCCTCTTAGGTTAAAAGAAAAATTTTATAGAATAGTAGTAATACCTACCATTCTATATAAAGCTGAATGCTGGTCAGGCTAGAGGCAACATGAGCATAAAATAGGAGTAGCGAAAATGAGGATGTTAAGGTGGATGTGTGGTCATACAAGGATGGATAAGATAATGAATGAAGATATTCCACGAAAAGTTGAAGTATAACCGATGATAGAAAAGATGAGAGAATAGATTGAGATGGTTTGGACATATTTTTCGAACATCCCTAGATGCTCCGGTAAGAACTGAAGTTTGCTACCGAGAGCATAACATGAAGAAAGAAAGAGGTCGGCCGAAACTTACTTGGGGGAAAGTAGTAAAATAAGATTTAATGAAGTGAGAAATAGATTGGCATATGGTTTGTCTTAGTACGGAGTGGAGGAAGACTATTAGTATTGTGGAGGGACAGAATTTTCAGGTTTCTGACTGTCCATTTTAGTCATTTCCCCTATGTGTATATATACACACATATACATATATATACACACATACATACATATTTATCTTTTTTCTTTCGATCGGTCTTGCTTTTATTTTATATGTATTTTGGGGTACATCGACCGTCGACCCCGACTAGTTTGGAATAAAGGTTGTTGATGTTGATGTTTATGTTGATATCTATCGCGACCCTCTCTCGCGGTGGAGCCTGTTGGAGGGGGCTAATGGGCCGCCCGATCGTCGCCTGATCGGACGCGGGCCTCTACCAAGGTCCATTACCTAAATCGCAACGGCTGGATATACGTAGTCGACCTTCGGTGTGTCTGGTGACATGTGATATGTGTACATACCAAGGAGTTCCACCAATCGTGTCGTGGAGGGTACGATCGGAAACCCTATCGAATAGTTGGAAGCGGTCTATTCGATTCTGCGGAAATCAGAGAAGTGTGATCGGGGATTTTGTTACGCCAACTGTCAGAGTTGACGCCCTTTCGGCACCTAAGTTGAATGATTTATCTAGTCCTAAGATTTCATGCAGACGAGTGAGGCACGGATCCTAAATCTAGGATTTCATGCAGATAGGAATGGCTACCCTATCACTCACAGTCAGTGAAAATAAGTGCGCAAATCAAGGATCCAAAACATGCGGATAAAACACATGAAAGCAGCATGTCATCCCTAATGAGGCCCTATTAGCCTAGAGAAGCATCAATCAAGGCTTATGAGTGATTTTGACATGATTTGCCCATGAGGGGCAAAATCGTAATTTTGAGAAATTTTGGGACAATTTGCCTCAGAAGGGCAAAATTGTCATTTCAGATGAAATGTAAAGTCAAAAGACGGTAGAAATGGGGTTGGCGATCAAATCTTTCCATTTCTTATTTTTCGCGAATTTTTAGAACTTTTCTGGAATTTAAAAGTGATTTTACCATTGGAGGGGTAAAGTTGTCATTTTGGACAAAGATGAGAACTGAAAATCTTAAATATTAGGGTTGGTCACCTACGTGACCCAAACCCTAATTTTAAGCCATTCTCAGGACTCGATTAGAATAAGAAAGACGATTTTCCCATTGAGGGGCAAAATCGTCATTTTGAGAAAATGGACGAGACTCGAAAACCCAAGCGTAAGAATTGGTCGCCTAACCGACCCTAATTCTTACCTTGGCGTTATCGACTTTATCTCGCGTGCACAGCAGAGGCGACTTACCCCTAAAGGGTAATATATTCAATTCTCGGAAGAACGGATAAGAAACCCCAAAATAGGGTTGACCAGTTGTCTGTGGTCAATCCATGATTTTTGGGGATTTCTGGAGTGTCTAGGATTTTTCCACAATTTTCCTACATTTTTTGCGATTTTATGGGATTTTCTAGTATTTTTTAGGATTTTCTAAAATTTTCTGATTTTTTTTTTTTAAAAATCATTTTCAAAATTTTTTTATTAAGAAAAATGCTTCGGACCGGGTCGACCCGACCCACTCGGGTCGGAACCAGGCTCAGACCCAGATTCGTGCGACCCACGCTCAAAACGACACCGTATCGACCATTTTTTATTTTCGGATTATTCAGACTTGATCCAATGGTTCCTATTGAACAGAGTGGCTAACCCACAGCCGCCGGATCAGATTACTAAAACCTACGGTTTAGATGGAACGGAGACTCAACCAGGGCCGTCTGATCCACTTACTAAAACCTACGGTTAGGATTAGAACGCAAGACTTGATCTAGACCGTCCACCATCACTAACCTAAACGACGTCGCACTACCACTAATCCAAACGGCGCTGTTTCAACCCATTTTGATTTTCTGATTTTAAAACATTTACGAATAAACCTAATTACTAATCGGACGGCCTTTAGAATTTAGACTCGATTAATCTGAGCCGTCCGATCTATTTATTCGAATAACGGACCCCCAACAGCCGTGCTGACTAGACTGACACGTGGACTAATGGCCAACTGCCACCTAGGAACGCTGACTCGTTGACCCGCCACATAAGCTCGTCTTCAACCCCGCAACTACCTCTGAACGGACGGCCGTGACTCTCCGGCGATGATCCGACGGTGGGATCTTAACGGAATCGCCCGAAACCAACGCCAATCGACTCGCGATCGTCTCTAGTCTAACATATCTAAGAATCAGAGTATCCAATTCATAGAATCGCGAACATCATGCAGATTACCGAGTACGGCCATGAGAGTTCGATCGCTCGATTCACATCAAATCATGGCAATTCAGTCACGGAATAACATCAATGGAGGTTTAGAAGACTTACCTCGAGCTCCGATCGAGCTCGCACGGCCTAGATTTGGCTAGGTAAGAACGAACAGGGACTGGCCATGGAAGCTAATTTTGAAGACTCAATTCGAGGTATTCGAGCGAAATCGATGCAAAATGAAGATGCAATGATGGTCAGTAATGTCTAAGGAACAAAACGCACACTCTAGATGTAAGAATGAGCAAGGAAAGCACGAATCCCCATTGATGCACAGTGAGAAGCTCAGAAGCGCATCTCACCTGTTCCGGCGGTTTCTGGCAGCGCAGTTGACGGCGATCGACTCCCAGCTACTTGGGCGTTCTCCTGACTAGCCCAGAAAGGCCTGATCGACACTCTGCCAATTCGAGCTCTGCCCTCGACAATGGCGATGGAGGGCAAGCTCTCTCTCGTTCGTTCTCTCTCTCTTTCGATTCTCTTGAACTCTCTCTAACCAATGAACCAACCTTCTCAACAGAAAGCCTCCATAGACTTTTATACCTGTTTCGAAATTTGGCGCCGAGCGGGGAACTGTGTAACGGCTTCAATTGCACGTGAGGCCACGTGCCTTTAGGTCCAATCGGCGTTGGGGACGATGGTGTTTCGTCCAGGCCCGTTTAGTCCTCCGACATGTCTAATTTCACACGAATTTGGCATGGCTTTGTGCTGAGTCTAACGTCGTTGGCTTTTGCAGGTCCCGCGAGATTGACTGGTCAATTACTCTCCGTTCCGGCGACCATTGGTCAAGACTTTAGCATCAATCGATAGGGAATGGCCTGTAGTATTAAACCCCTACCAATGCTTCTTCAATCGTCGTCGATTGGTCGGTCAATTTGGCTATCGAAACTCGACATTACACTGTTCATCTGCACGGGGGTCAGGGGAAGAAGACGACACTGTTCTAGACCGGTTTGACCGGTCTGACTGGTCTGAACCGGTCCCGAATCACAATTTTTCAAATTAAACCCAAATTAATGGGTAATTTTTGCAATTGGACCTCATAATCGAATTTAGGGCATGAAGTTTATCAAAAAAATGTGGTTTTGCCCAAAAGTTCATTTCAATTTCAACAAAACGCCCAAATTTTCATTTAATTGGAATTGGGTAAATCGTGAAATTGAAGGTTCAAATGATCAAATTGGACCAAATTATCTATGCCAATTGATTCAAAATGATGAAAAGAATTGGGCAGTGACTTCAATTTGCAATGATAGTCCCTGAATTGAAAGTAATTTCAATTATACCCAAATTCAAGGAGTAAAATGCAATTAAATTTGCAATTTTACCCAATTTATGCAATTAAACATTCTGTGCGGACAATTGGGTTAAATTGAAATAAGAGACAATTAGATTAAATGTCAAAATCCTAAAAAATGTCAAAATTGCAAATTAAAAGACTCATTTGACATTTTTTACCAAATTCAATCATGTGTTACAAAGGAACATGTAAAATTGAATCTGATTTTGGACTTTTTGTGAGGTCAAAAAGATAAGGGATTTAAATAAAAATATTGACTAATTTTCCATATTTTTGTGACCTCAAATGCTATTTTTCTTGATTTTTCTAGTATTTTCTTAATTTTCGAAAATATTAAAAAATACGAAAAATATGAAAAATTATTATTTTTTTTTGTCAAAAATGGTTCCTTAGGCTTGGCCATGGCCCCCATAGTTGATTTTGTAATTTTTTGATTTTTTATAAATTTTTTATGAATTTTCTAAAAAATAAATAGAAAAGGCTGATCCAAAATTAGGTGTCAACAGCTGCCCCTCTTTGAGAGGAATCTCGTGAGAGATTTCTCTCAAAGACAGGTGACACCTTAGTCTAGATCGACTCTACTGGAAAATAGAAAAATGAATCTTGACATCTAATCTTTCTTATCCCGTTGATAAATGCTTTGCCCTATCTTTACCGATGTGAGAGGGAGAGAGGCGAGATAGAGATGCTCACTTGTTACTTACCTGCCTGATGCTCGTGCGGCATGCGCGGTGTATAGCGGGTTCAAGTGGATACCTAGGGGCTCGTCTCTTGAGCATCCTAGGGCGGTTAAACTCTAGCCTGTATGGTAGGCCAAACCAGAGTGGGATTCCTATATTTGACAAGAACCTATGAATGACGCACCCATTCTTTTAGGGATTGTCAGAAGTTTTGATCCTATGGTGGATCAAACCATGAATAGGACTCCTCTCTGCTAGAAACCTATGGATGACGCACCCATTCTGTAGGGATTGTCGAACACTTTGATCCCTCAAGGGGATTAGACCGTGAATAGGACTCCTTTCTGCTATGAACCTATGGATGACGCACCCGTTCTGTAGGGATTGTCGAACACTTTGATCCATCAGGGGGATCAAGCCGTGAATATGACTCCTTTCTGCTAAGAACCTATAGATGACGCACCCGTTCTGTAGGGATTGTTGAACATTAAGTTGATCCTATACTCTGAGGAATCAACTAGGGTCTATACAAGTGAGGTGTACCTAACTCTTAGGTTTACCAAATGAGCTATTCTGGTTTTAGGGATTACCTAGAATCTTACAGACAGCTAGTTCTGAAAATTTGTCCTTTTGACATGCAAGGTGTTATTCTGGGATTTGGAGACTCCAAGTATCCTGCAGAAAACTCAAACCTGCAAAAACTTTGATAAGATTTTTCTAGGATCTAGGGGTTACCTCAAATCTCGCAGAAAGACGATCTTGAATTTTGTACTTTTGTCCTTTCGACATTGGGGGTGACATTCTGGGATCTGGGAACTCTAGGCATCCTGCAGAAAGCTCAAACCTATAAAATTGAAATCTCATAGAGAGATGATTCCGAAGATTGTCTTTTCGACATTGGAGGTGACATTCTGGGATCTGGGGACTCCAGGCATCCTGTAGAAAGCTTAAACCTGTAAAACTGAAATCTCACGAAGAGAAGATTCTGAAGGTTGTCCTTTTGGAGCAAAGTCTACTTCTTGGACCTAGGGCTGTCATGAGTCTCATAGAAGCTTAGACTTAAGAGTTTAGATATTAGTCCTTTTGAGGTAATGATAATCATAATGCAGGTAAAGGTTCATTTTAACTTATCCAATTATGTAAAATGACTTAGGATGTTGGAGGTTATCCAAAACATCTTCAAGCATGTGAAGATGATCGAGAATCCTTGTAAGGAAAATCCTTGGATCGAACAATTTGAAGTTTCCAACCAAAGCTTGCTTTCGAGCATTCTATTGGAATATCTCTGTTAGAAAGGTCTTCTTATCAATTTTTCTGACATGGTCTTTTCATAACAAGAGCACTCGAATTTCCTAATACCCTGTACCCGAATTTTTGGGACCGTTCGCAGCGCATACATTTAGATCAATCGGGAGGTCTTTACGGGACCGTAATGCTGGGCTCGGTCAACGGTTTTCAAAGAGGGACTTGCAAGCAAGTCAAGGCTATTGAAGAGAAGTCTTCAATGTTTGCTCCAGGTTTACAAGTCAAGAAACCTGCAAAATGAGAAAGAAATAATCTTGCTCGAACTTCTTCGAGCTAAGCTTAGACATTAAACCTTACATTAACCCAAATGCTTTAATCAGAAAAGACTTCTCAAGGTTGTAACATAGGTAGGATTGGGGACCGAAAAAAGGTTAATTTTTGGCTCAGAATATGTGAAGGGTTTAACATTGGTGATCACTATAGGTTTTGCTGCCGATCTAGTCCCTTTCGGTTCAGAGAGCGCTTTCAGTCTTCGAAGTGCATTGGTGGTATTTGGGAGAACTTCTCTCTCGCGTTAGTGCGGCGTCAACATCTGACTGTGACATAATCTGGGAGTATCTTTCGCAGTCCAGTTCCCTTGGGATTTTCTTTTACAATCAGATCTCAGTAGTGACCTATACAAAGGTATCATGCCATCTTTTGGCATTCACAAGATCAAACACATGATTCACAAGTGCACAGGTACTTGGATGGGCATTGATCTTGCTTTTACCAGGCACTTTGCTTTTTCTTGATGCCTAGGATCGGATTTTTCTTTCTTCTTCTCCCATCTTTTTTGTTGAAATCCCACCTTTTCCTTTCTTTTGTGAATCGGGATTTTCAAATAAGTATGCTAGATATGCAACATGAGTCTCAGCACTCGAACATTAACCTAGGAATTTTTCATAATTCCTATTTTTTTTAACTCTCCCAATTTTGAAGTGACGTCGCTTCCGCCTTGGGATATGCAATGATCACCAACGGGTTTGTGAAACGAACGTATAGGCTCAACTGGGCTGTACAAAGGGTAAAAGTGTATAGGATATAAAAATGAATGCTTTTCGTCATCTTAAAGCACTTGAATTACCATAGAAGTTAAAATGACAAGCAACACACGAAGATTGATGCAAGTCTGAGCAAGAGAATTTCTAACCATTTATCTTTTGATATTGCTGGACTTACTTCCAGTTGGCCCCAATGTGGGGTCGTTTTTGACAGGGGTAAAGAATGCAACCGTCGTTCAAAGGGTTATCAATGGTCGCATGTAGTGTTTAGGATAGAGAAATGAATGCCTCAGTTATCTCAATCCATGTAATCGATGCGAAGGGCCTTTATACTCTCGGATCCAGGCTTCCTATTCTCACACTTCTCTTATCTCTCGAGTGTATGTAGGACGTGTTTGGGTTAGGTTTTCCTTCCATATGGAGGAACATCCGTGTTAGGCAGTCTAAGCAAGCTATGTTTTTTTTGGAAAAATCACTTTGTTTTTCTCCAGGCATTTTACTCTACCGGAGATTTCAAAGATGCATCATGCATACTTGGATCATGCTTGGACAACCTCCGGTTTTGATAGATGTGCAATAAATGTCAACGATTCATTTTTTCAAAAATAATGTTTATTCCTAAATTTGGGCATGTGAATGTTCATTCTCTTGCTCTTTTCATCTTACAAGAAGTGAAAGAGGCTTTACTGCGTTCTTCTTTTGTTGCCTTCCGTCTTCATCAGACATTCCTGCATGTAGGATAGAATAGACATTCTTGTGAGTGAAAGATGATTTAACCCTTGATGGAACAGAAACATTTCACCTGGTTCTCGATGTTGGGGACTCTTCCGTCTACGGTTCCCTTAGGATGAATCTGATTTTGAGTCCGCTTCTCGAAATCCTACAAAACTAAACACATGCTAGTGTATGCATGATGTGCTTATGAAATGGTTATATGGCGATTCGGATCAATTCGGGACAAGCCACATAACCAACATCTGATTTTATTTCAAGGATAATATTTATTCACAGCATCTGAATTTACAGGGTACCCCAATTCTTCTCCTTCAGAATTTACGAGAATCAATGCTCCTCATGTGAGAATCTTCTTGACAATATAGCGGCCCTCGTAATTCGGGGTAAACTTGCCTCCCGGGTGGACATCATTTGGCAGAGTCTTCTTTACCACCAGGTCATTTACCTCAAAATTTCTAGTTCTAACCTTTCGATTAAATGACTTGGCCATCCTTTTCTAGTAACCTTGACCATGACAAACCGCTGTAAGACGTTTCTCGTTATCAGATTCTGCTGTTCATATATGTGTTTGGAGTATTCTGTCTCGGAAAGTTTACCCTCAGATAAGATTCTTAAAGAGGGAACTTTAACTTCCATGGGCAGGATCGCTTCTATCTCATTTACCAGAGCGTAAGGAGCTGCACCTGTAGAAGTCCTGATCGAAGTTCGATATGCCAATAAAGCAAAGGGTAGCCCTTCATGCCAATCCCTATAATTTTCTGCAGTCTTAGCCAAGATCTTTGTGATATTCTTGTTAGCCGCTTCCACTGCTCCGTTCATTTGTGGGCGGTAAGGGGAGGAGTTAAGATGTCAAATACCAAAGCGGTCTAGTAGATCATCAACAATCTTGTTGTTCAGGTTGGACCCATTATCTGTAATGATCGCTTGAGGGGTACCATATCGAGAGATTATGTCTCTCTTAATAAACATTGCCACACTTCTTGCGGTGACGTTCTTGTAAGAATTGGCCTCTATCCACTTTGTGAAGTAATCGATTGCCACTAGGATAAATCGATGACCATTTGAAGCCGTTGGATTGATGGGTCCTATCATGTCTATCCCCCACATAGAAAAAGGCCAGGCTTCGAACATTTGATGCAGTTCATTCGGAGGTGCATTAATCTTATCGCTGTATATTTGGCATTGGTGGCATGACCGAACATGCTGGCAGCAGTCTGATTCGATGGTCATCCAATAATATCCGAGCGGCATGATTTTCTTGGCGAGGAAGTGGCCGTTCATATGGGGCCCACATATACCTTCGTGGATCTCCTTCATAAGAACATTTGCTTCTTTGGCATCTACGCACCTTAACAGAGTGGAGTCAAATGACCTTTTGTACGGAACTTGTCCATTGAGGAAGAACTTGCTGGCCATCCTGGTTATGTATCTCCGATCTCCCGCCCAACATCATTCAGGAAACTCTCATTTTAAGAGATAATTCTTGATGTCATAGTACCATGGCTCTCCGTCGAATTCTTCTTCTATCACCATACAATAGGTTGGTTTTTCGACTATGCCGATCCTTAGTGGTTCTATTTCTAACCCACCAATTATTTGTAACATTGAGGCCAGTGTGGCTAGTGCATCTGCAAATTGATTATGAGATCTTGGTAGGTATTCAAACAACACCTCTTCGAACTTAAGTGTCAACTCTTCAAGGTATTCATGATAATGGATGAGCTTTGTATCCTTCGTCTTCTACTCTCCTTGAGTCTGTAAAATGATGAGTATGGAATTTCCATAAACTTGCAGCCTAGGTATTCCCATGGAAATGGCTAACCGTAAGCCTAGAATACACACCTCGTATTCTGAGATATTGTTAGTGCAAGGGAAAGTCATCTTTACCGCAACAGGATAATGTTGATCGTTAGGGGATATCAATACTGCCCCAGTGCCGGCTCTTGATAGGTTAACAACGCCATCGAAATACATGACTCACTTATCCTTTGCCAGGTTCAAAACTTGATCTTCTATCTTTGTCTTTCCAGAAGACTTGCAATTTTGTGAGTTCTCTGCCAACATATCAGCTATGACTCTCCCTTTTTCTGATTTTTGTGGAGAGCACCTGATGTCAAATTCAGATAACATCACCTGCCATTTTGCTAATTTCCCAATCAGAGTGGGCTTCTTCAGGAGGTACTTGACAAGGTCATTTTTTGTTACCAGCTGAATATGGTGATGTAGGGTATACTGCCTTAACTTGCGAAATACCCATACAGTTGCTACGCAAACCTTTTCAACATGTATGTATCTTGCTTCAGACGAGGTGAATTTATTGCTCAAGTAAAAGATGGCTCTTTCTTTTCCATCCATCGGGCTTGTTTGGGCAAGTAAGGCTCCCAAAGATTCCTGCTGTATAGTCAAATATAAGGTCAAGGGATGACTTGGGATGGGCGGCATAAGTACTGGTGGAGTGACTAGATAGTTCTTGATCTTTTGGAACGCCTGGCTGCATTCTGCGTCCCATGTCACCTTTGCGCCCTTCTTGAGTAGTCTGAAGATCGGTTTAGCTACATCTGATAACTGATTGATGAATCTGGTAATATAGTTCAGTCTCTCCAGAAGGCTTCTTACTTCTTTTACTGTGGAGGGAGTTGCTACATCATGGATAGCTTGAATTTTTGAAGGATCAATCTTAATACCCCTGTTACTGAATCCGAGAAGTTTCCCAAATTTTGCCCCAAACACACATTTGTTAGGGTTCAACCTCAATTTGTATTTGCGCAGTCGCTCAAATAATTTTCTTAACACCTGAATGTGATCTTGTCCCTTCCTGGACTTGGTGATCATGTCATCGACATATACTTCGATTTCTTTATGGATCATGTCGTGGAATAATGTGATGTATCTAGCAATATCTCCTAGAGGGGGGTGAATAGGAGATTCTGAACAAAATTGAGATTTCTTGCGGAATGAATGAAGTTCAGTGTACAATTAGGAACAATAACCGTATAACAGTGTGCAGAAAATCTAAACGCAAGGGTAAGAGTTTAGAGAAGAAAATATTGCACACGATATTTATAGTGGTTCGGCTTAGTTCAAGCCTACGTCCACTCTTCCACGATGACAGCCGATTGGCTGGATTTCACTATGAAGAATCAAGAGGATTACAACCACTCAAGTATTTTGTTTCTCTATCTCACAGATTTTCACAGTGAAGGATTTTGGGTACACAGAATACTCTTTGGATGAAACTCAAATTATGCATGCACTTTAGATTGTTGTTCGCTCTTTACCCTTTAGTCCATCATGATTCCTCTTTTATACTCCCCTGCCTCCGAACTAGCCGTTGGATTCCAGCCAAGGGATCGCTCTTCAATCCTTGATTGGACGTCATCAATCGTGATTGAATGAGACTGTATATTCAGAAGATATGTAGACCGTTGGGTAAGACATTGAACCCTTCTGATTCAATCGCCCATACAACTGAATCTCCAGCTTCCATAAGTGTGATAAGTTTGAGTTGATTCCCAAGGATATATTCCTTAGAAGATAATATCCCATTATAGAAAGTCCCTTAATTGATTAGAGGGAATATCAGAATAATCGAATATCACTTGCCTTGATCGGAAACCTGCCATACGTGGGTTAGATTAGTTGGCACTGAATGGTAATACGGAGATTTGAAGTGATCCATCCGTCACTGTTTAGATCGTCAGGGGCACCTCCATCTGACCCTTGAACAGAAGTACTTCCATCTGACCCTTCATCAGAGGCGCTTCCATCTGACCCTTCGTCAAGAGCGCTTCCATCTGACCCTTCGTCAAGAGCGCTTCCATCTGACCATTCGTCAAGAGTGCTTCCATCTGACCCTTCGTCAAAAGCGCTTCCATCTGACCCTTTGTCAGAAACACTTCCATCTGACCCTTGGTCAGTGCGACAGTATTGGAATCACTCAACCTGCTGCTTACACATTCTTCCTGCATTACGTTTCATTAAACAATTTCTATTTGAAGGTTTTGTCAGAATCAAAATATAGGAGAATTTCCACAACAATCTCCCCCTTTTTGATGGTGACAAAACTTCTCCAGTTGCAAATTACAAATGAGTGATTGAATAAAAATTTACCAGTGATAAAATAAGAATGAGTAACCACCACACTTACTCCCGCAGGTAATTAACATTAGAGATGCTGTAATGAAAGTGTTCTCTCATAAGAGAGTATGATCAGAGTAAGATTGTCCTGCAAAAAGTAAGTTAGGTCTTCTCCCCCTTTACTCTAAATTGAAATATAATTAGGGGTAATAATATAATTAGGGGTAATCTAATGAGACTGCATAAAAGTACTGCATAAAGGTAAATTCAACTTCTCCCCCTTTTTGTCAACATCAGAAAGAAGTTTGTATAAGAAGGTCCTTAAAAAATACCGCGTCCTATATGAATAGAAAATGAAATAAGAGTTTTTAAGAAGATGGATGTTCTTCAGGCTCATTATCAGCCTCCACTCGGGAAGGTCCTTCATAGCTTCTTCCCACCATCTGAGCATGATCTCTCACAGCTTGAGAAAAGGGCAGGTTTGAAGATGTTCTATCTGTTCTGACCAGTGTGTATGTAGGCATGTTTGCTATTTCAGCACAAAACATTCTCCCATAGAGATCAAGTGACTTTTCCAGCTTAGTCACCTGACTAGTCAAACCCTACAGCTTCCTATCTGTCTTCTGTTCAAAAGCCTTTATTTTCTGATCAAATCTTGTTTCCATTGCAGCCATTGTCTGAAGAAGAGTATTTTGAAGATTTTCAAAATGCACTTGAAGGTCCATTTGTGGTTTGGAGGGTGCAGGTTCTTGAGTCTCCCCCTCAGTTTGTGCCTTGGTGAAAGCTTGAGAAGCTAGGACTTCAGTGAGAAATACATCTGATGTAACAGGCACAGACTCTTTCTCCCCCTGAATTATAGCTCTTTTCCCTTTTTCCTTTGAGCTTGGCACGAAGATTATTTCCTCATCAATATCCATTGGAATGGACTGTGCACTGGACAATTGATCTTCTCGGGCAATTGCTGAAGCTAGACTTGCAGCATCTTTGGGAATTGTAGCCCTGGTGGAAGAGACAGAGTAAGCTCCAACGTTGCTAGAACTTGTGCTAGCAATTCCTCATGATCACAGTTGACAATTTGGATGTCATACTCTGTGTCATCTTCAAATCGTGCAGCTTGCTCCTCATCCCACATTGTGAGGAATTCTTCCTCAATCAGATCACAGGGATACACAACTTTTTCTTGTGGTTGTATTCCTGTTTCATCTCTTTCTTCCTCATCTCCCTCAGCACTACGATTTTCAGACTTACCATCTTCATCTGATCCACCTCGAGATTGAGTAGCTTCAGAATCATATTCTCCTGTTTCTTCCTCACTTGCGTCTGAGTCCTTATCAGCAGGACTTTCTGTTTGTTGCCCCTTAACTGTGACATCCTGAATTCCGACCCTATCTCGAAACTTATTAGTGAATGAATGTCTATCGATGTATTCCAGTTAATCTCGCTCAGAACTGATCACTCTCGAGTCGACTAACCAATGGGGAATGGCCGTATAGGATTTAAAGTACGTGGACCAAAGAACTTAACCACGAGTCGGTGCTTTGGCCATAAGGATCGTCGAGGGAATATTCTGAACCGCTATAGGTCGATCTAAGATTGGTTTTAGAACAATTTGCTAGTGTCATGCGATTGGTACACGGGTGAATCCGTATGACCATGGTGTGATTTGCGAATTAACCTAACTCAATCTCTGACGATCGTAACCTGCGGAACTAGTAATTGACCCTCGCGATTACATGACAACCAAAGTCGCCGTGACTCGAGTAACTCTTAAACGTGACGTAAGTCGCGGGTCGATACGCGTAACTCCTAAGAGCCTCCCGTTAGTCAGAGGCGCACTGGAATGACAATTGACTGAATTTAGCCATAGATTGGACTTCGAGATTGGAGGCCGGACATTCGGAGATCGCTTTGGAGCAAATTTGGACGTCGCCTCATCGGAGAGTTAATAAGATTAGAAATGGTCCCGTACAGACTAGAATAGCGAAATTCGAACCGACGAACGAAATCGACCTTTTTACCCATAGGATTAGCATACTTTCCAAGGACAAAGCAAGGGCAAAATGGTCATTGCCAACCCTAAGCCTTCAGCCGAAAATCCAAGGGCAATTAGGTCTTTTAGTCTTTGATTTATTGTAATGCAATCCACCAAGCTTGATTTGACAATTTCCCCAAACCTACCCCACTAAAACTAGTCATTCCTAGGCACTATTCATTGTCACATACCCCATGAACCACCCCACCATCTCTTTTCCCTCCAAAATCCCCTTTACTCTTATTTCTTCTCTCTCTCTTCCTCTTCCCATTCGGCCGAACCCCCTCACTCACTCTCCCTCTCGTTCGCTTGCTCTCTCCCTCTCTCGCCGTCGCTCGCTCTCCTCCCGTCCAAGCCGCGGCCGACCGCCGCCTCGCCACCACTCTGCCACCTCACGCCACCACCATAGAGACCCCACCTTCCTCTTGGACCCTTGGCGAACCGCCTCTCGAGCTCGGAGCCGCCCGTGTCGCCGCCGATCAGATTCGGACCGAAGAGAAAGCAAAGGAGTTCTTAGGGAAATCTTGATCTTTCTTGAGGTAAGTGATTCTAGGGTCTTAGACACATATGGTAGGGAGTTGATAGCTTGTATTATAAGTGTTTCTAATTGTTTTAGCTTGGCATTGGGGGATTTCTCTTAGGGATCAGACCTGGTCGCCTTTGGACGCCGGCCTTGCCTTGCTTTTGGACTTGGTAAGCTCCCCTAACCTTTTGCTAGGACCTTGAGTGCATGGAAGGACCAAATGGGGTTGATTGGTAGCTTTTAAGGGGCTGTTTCGGTAGGGCTCTATGGAAATCCGAATTGGTGATGTTTAGGGTAGATTGGGTTTAATAAGTTTGACGCTTGAAATGTTGAGAACCATGGACGAAATGAATTGGTGAGTGTCCTTAGGTGTGGGCCGAATGCCCTATGGTACCTTAGGATGAGCTAGAGCTTGCTTTATACCCGATCAAATAGATGGAATCCTAAACGTAGCTTAGGAGTATTCGGTTTTGGGACAATCGAGCGAGCACGTTGGGTAATCGACTTTAACCTATGGATCGAACTCTAATCGAGGGAATAACAAGATGTTCAATTGAGTTAAACGGCCTTATGTTAGCAATTTTGGGTCTAGTATGATTAATTGGTGAGTTATAAGCTTTAATTGATTTATGTGTCCTTGATGGTGTGACATGACCGAATGGCTATCTTTGAAAGCATGGAATTGTCTCAATTGATGTGTTATCGACCGCATGATATTGCCATGGACTTGATTTGTTGAATTTTACGGTGTATTGCCATGATATGGGATGGTAGCTTGAGGGGTCGAATCGAGCCAATTTGATGGGAGTGCGCATGATTGAGTTAATTGTGTCAATGGAAAGAAATTATAAGTATACGTATGTGAGGCATCCTGATGCGTTAAACGCGGGATGGACCTGAGGCGTTAAACACGGGTCATGAGAAATGGCATCGGAAACCTGAGGCGTTAAACGTGGGTTCCTTGATCTCTTAAGCCTGATGCGTTATTACGCGGGCTAAGCCATGAGAGTTTCGGTTGTATCGTACATACGCATTATGTGCTAAATGATGAAATGTTAAGTGCCCAAGTACAAGTCCTGCCTAGCCTAACTTGTGAATTGCATGACTAAATACGTTTCCAATTGAGCTATTATATATGCCATTGCCTGCTGCTGATTGTTTAGCCACTGCATGTGTTTGGGAAGTGTCTGGAAGTCCCAAGAGTCTAGCTTAGGGTTAGGCTAGCTTACTGAGTATATCTCACCCCGTCGTGGGACCCCCATTTTCAGACCCCAAACCCTGACCATGCCGCCGCCGCCGATTTTTGGGGTGCCCGTCTGGATAGAGCAGTATTCCACGGAGTACCCGGTGGGAGAGGGAAAGTCTTACATTAGGAAGTATGGCACCATCTGGATGGACATAGGCTTAGCAGATTGGAGGGTGGACAAGTTTGCAGCATGGTTCTACCGCGATGGAGACCTTGAGGTTGGGCCGCTGAGGACTTTCGACGTGCCGGGGGGTGTCATTGGCGAGCAGGATCCTTCGATTGTACACCCTGCTGATGGGGAGCTCACCGATTCCGAGACCGCACCCGATCCAGACCTTCCGTCGGCACCATCCCAGAACCCCGAGATTGATGGCGACATCGTGGGGCCCTCCGACGCCGAAGATCCCATGGAGACGGACGAGTCCGAGCCCAAGGAGGATGAAGCAGAGCTAGACGATCCCGAGGACAAGCCTTTGGAGGAGGAGTACAACCCTGACGGAGAGGCCATCTACCATGATCAGCCCGAGCCCGAGGATGAGGCAGATCCAGAGCCAGAGTTCGAAGAAGAAGAAGAAGAAGAGGAAGTGGAAGACGAGGAAGACCTGGAGGAGTACGACCCAGTACACCGCGAGGATCCCGATGATGACCGCGAGCTCGACCCTTAGATAGTCTAGGCATCCACGATTTTTTTTGGAGTTCCGCTTTTGAGTAGTGCCTGACCTTAGCCCGTCGCCTCTTTTGATTAGGCTAACCAGCTCCCCTGATCCCAAGTGTTGTATCCTCGTTTATGTTTATGTTGTAAAGTGAATCGTATGCTATGCTATGACTTGATTAAGTGTCTTACTTCCCTCAAACCGTCTCATGTTTAATTGCATAGGAGTTTGCATGACGCTGCTGCATGTTCATTTAAGTTACATTGCCTACCATGCATACCAAAGATCCTGGGTATACTTTAAAACAAGCAACTGGTTGTAAGGCGATGATGTGCGCCCATAAGGACTCGAGGCGTTACATCCTCGTTTAATTGGTATCAGAGCAAGGTCAGCTCGATCAAGCTGATTGAGGATTGGAGTAATAAGGTGCAATGATTCGGGGAGTTTGGGTAGCAAGACCTTAGGAAATTCGCTAGAGTTAGGCATAGAATGCATGGCATGTGAAATGGCGCTTGTGATTGGCATATTGACTGGCGTCGTCTTTGGTTGGCTTAAGGCTATAAGGCTTCGTACTTGGCACTGAGTGTTGACTGTTGATTGCTGGATTGGTTAGCTGATTGCGATTGGGTAAAGTTGCTGGTGCAACTGATTGTGTGATACAATTGTGAATTCCCGCTTATGATGCTTCGTATGGTTGCTTGGGTAGTGATTGGCTTAAATTGTGATTGCTACTGTGAGAGTAGCTTAGCCTTGTTCGACTTAAGTAGATGACTTAGGTCTCTAATTCCTGAATGGAATTATAGTGGCTCAGGTGTTGTGAAACTTAGCGAGATGAGCAACCGAACCAGAGGTACTGGAGGAGCGTCTAGCTCCAGGCCGCAAGCAGTAGAAGATCCTAGGTATGACGGAGTCATGAGGATCCTAGAAGAGATTGGGAACTTGATGGGCAGGCAAGCCCAGGAGAGGGCTGCTGCCGTTGCCCAGGCTGCTGAAGCTGCAGTCGCTGCCGCCAACTTAGCCAACGGGAATAACGGGAACAACGGTTATGGTAATGATGGTGGCAACGCCCATGGACAAGGAAATCGAGGGATGGGCCAGCTGATGGAACACTTTATGAAGCTGAAGCCGCCGAAGTTCGATGGTACAGGGGACCCTGGAACTGCCCCTACTTGGATTGAAGAATTGGAAAAGGCCTTTGAGGCGCTGGGTTGTACTGAGGCTGAAAAGGTAGTCCTGGCTGTGTACCAGCTACGAGGAACGGCGAATGATTGGTGGAAGGCCACCAAGGGAAGAATTTTCCCAGAAGGCACAGAACCCAACTAGACTGTCTTCTCTGAGGTGTTTACTGCCAAGTATTTCTCCAGAGTGGCTCGAGAACAGAAGATGATCGAATTTCAGAATCTTCGGCAGAACCAGATGACCATCGATCAGTACGAGGCCGAATTCGCAAGACTGTCTAAGTATGCCCCTAGAATGGTCGAAAACCCTGAGGATAGGGCGAGAAGGTTCAGAGATGGATTGAGACCTGACCTTCGCAGCTAGTTGGTGCTGCTGGACTTACAGGGCTATGACGCCATTTATGAAAGAGGTCAGTTAGTGGAAAGGGACATGAGAGAAAGAGGAGTAGCATCTGGATCGCGGTTCACTCCCGTGAGGGATAACCGCCAGTTCGGCAAAAGGCCGATGGTGAACAACCGGCGTTTCGTCCCTCCAATCAGAAGGAACATTAGCAAGCCTGCTCCTCGGCCGAGTTGGAACTGCCGTTTGTGCGGACGGAAGCATGGGAACGGACCTTGCCCGAGCAGGACGGGCACTTGCTTCAAGTGCGGCCAGTTGGGCCATCAGATAAGGAACTGCCCGAGTCAGGCACCAGGAGCTCAGACTCAAGGGAACCGGCCGCCAACGGGACCGCAGGCGGGAGCTCCGCAGAACAATGCCAATAGGCCGCCAGCTCAAGGAAGGGTTTATGCTGTGGCGCGTAGGGAGGTGGAGAACGCGCCTGGCGTGGTCACATGTACGATTACTTTATGTGATCATGCTGCCTATGCCTTGTTTGACCCTGGAGCATCGCATTCGTTTATATCTGCTCAGTTTGCTGATTTGGTCGAAATTGAATTGAAACCACTGGAAGTGATATTGCATGTTACTACACCTTTAAAGGATAAAGTGCTGGTTTCTTTAGGTTGTTCAGATTGTAAGATAGTCATTGGGGGTAGTGAGGAACGAATAGACTTAGCTGTGCTGCCTATGTTTGACTTCGACGTGATTATCGGAATGGATTGGTTAAGTAGGCAAAGAGCTGTCGTTGATTGTGGTAGCAGGGTGATTCATTTCCATCCCAATGATCGCCCTAGATTCGAGTTTGCGGGAAGTCGAGGAGGAACCTCAATCCCTTTGATTTCGTCACTTGAGGTGACTAGGCTATTGGACGAAGGATGCCAAGCTTACCTAGCTTCCGTAGTGGATCCGACCGTAGAGGAGCCAAAGCTAGAGGACATAGCTGTAGTACGTGACTACCCTGATGTCTTTCCTCAAGAGTTACCAGGGTTGCCTCCAGAAAGGGAAATAGAGTTCGTAATTGAATTAGCACCTGGAACAGAGCCGATCTCGAAGGCACCCTATAGGATGTCCTTGTCAGAGTTGAAGGAATTGAAGGTTCAAATGCAAGAATTGCTGGACAAAGGATTTATTCGTCCAAGCGCTTCGCCTTGGGGAGCGCCAGTCTTGTTTGTAAGGAAGAAGGATGGGTCACTGCGCTTATGCATTGATTACCAGCAGTTGAACCAGGTGACCATCAAGAATAAGTACCCGTTGCCAAGAATTGACGACTTGTTTGACCAGCTGCAAGGAGCTTCTGTGTTCTCCAAGATAGACCTAAGGACGGGTTATCACCAGTTGAGGATTAAGAAGGAAGATATACCGAAGAGCGCCTTTCGGACGAGATATGGGCATTACGAGTTCACAGTCATGCCGTTTGGATTGACTAATGCCCCAGCTTCTTTCATGGATCTGATGCATAGAGTGTTTAAGGAGTACTTGGATCAGTTCGTCATTATTTTCATCGACGACATTTTGATTTACTCGAAGAGCCCTGAGGAGCACGAGGAGCAGTTGAGTATAGTTCTACGGACGTTAAGGGAACACTCGCTGTACGCCAAGTTCAGTAAGTGCGAGTTTTGGCTTAACAGAGTTGCGTTCCTTGGACATGTCATCTCTGGAAATGGAATTTCTGTGGACCCAGCAAAGATTGAAGCAGTAACGAATTGGCCTAGACCTACGTCCGTGACGGAGGTTCGAAGCTTCCTAGGATTGGCAGGATATTACCGCAGGTTCGTAGAAAAGTTTTCCTCGATATCTACTCCTTTGACAAGGCTGACTAAGAAGGATACGAGGTTTGAATGGACGGATAAGTGTGAGAGGAGTTTTCAGGAACTGAAGCATCGTTTGACGACTGCACCAGTGTTGACCATCCCTTCTGGACCTGGAGGTTATGAGATTTATAGCGATGCGTCGCTGAAGGGATTAGGATGCGTCTTGATGCAACATGGAAGAGTTGTAGCGTATGCATCGAGACAGTTAAGACCTCATGAGATGAACTACCCAACGCATGATTTGGAACTAGCAGCTATCATCTTCGCCTTGAAGATTTGGAGGCACTACTTGTGCGGAGAAAGGTTTCAGATTTACACGGACCACCAGAGTTTGAAGTACCTGTTTTCCCAAAAGGAGTTAAACATGAGACAACGTCACTGGATGGAACTGCTCAAGGACTATGATTGTGATATCCTTTATCACCCCGGAAAGGCAAATAAGGTTGCGGATGCGCTGAGTCGGAAGTCAAGCATCGCGCATTTGTTGGTTAAGGAATGGACCTTGTTGGAAAGGATAAGGGATTCGGAGTTTAGGCTCGAAGTTTGCCAGCTGTCTTGTCTTCTAGCGACATTGAGAATTGAGCCAGAGATTCATGAGAAGGTGAAAGCGTTGCAATCTACGGACCCCGACATCCAAAAGATCTTGGAAACGGATGCCGGAAAAAGGAAACCCGACTTTCAAGTGTCCGAAGATGGGATTCTGAAGTTTCGTGGACGCTTGTGCGTACCCAGTGACGAGGAGCTAAGAGAAAGGATCTTGTCGGAAGCGCATAGGAGCAACTATAGTATTCACCCGGGTAGCACGAAGATGTACCAGAACTTGCGTCAACACTACTGGTGGAATGGAATGAAAGTAGATGTAGCTAAGCATGTGGCGAAGTGTTTGACGTGCCAGCAAGTTAAGGCTCAGCATTGTAAGCCTGGTGGGATGTTACAGCCTTTGGAAATCCCCGAGTGGAAGTGGGAACACATCACCATGGACTTCGTCATGGGTTTGCCGAGGAGTCAGAGAGGACATGATTCGATTTGGGTGATCGTGGATAGGCTGACTAAGTCCGCACACTTCTTGGCAGTAAGGAAAGATTTCGCGATGGATAGATATGCAGAGTTGTACATGAGGTACGTAGTTCGCCTTCATGGAGTTCCAGTGACGATTACTTCAGACAGAGACCCCAAGTTTACCGCTTCATTTTGGAAAAGACTACAAGAGGCCTTAGGAACGAAACTACAGTACAGCACCGCTTATCACCCCCAGACGGACGGACAATCAGAAAGGACAATTCAGACGCTTGAGGACATGTTGAGAGCTTGCGTTTTGGACTTTAAAGGAGGTTGGGAAGATCAGTTACACTTGGTGGAGTTTGCCTATAACAACAGTTACCAACAGAGCATCGGAATGGCACCGTTCGAAGCACTATACGGCAGAGCCTGCAGGACACCTTTATGCTGGGACGAGGTTGGTGAACGAAGCATAACAGGCCCAGAGTTAGTAGAACAGTCAGTGGAGGCAGTGAAAATCATAAGAGAAAGATTGAAAACCGCGCAGAGCCGCCAGAAGAGTTACGCCGACAAGCGGCGCAGACCTTTGGAGTTTCAAGTAGGAGACCACGTTTTCTTGAAAGTATCACCGATGCGAGGTCTATCTCGGTTTGGGAAGAAAGGAAAGTTGAGCCCGAGGTATGTAGGCCCTTTTGAAATTCTGGAACGAATTGGGACTCTGGCCTACAGACTCGCCTTGCCGCCAAGCCTATCACAAGTTCACAACGTATTCCACGTGTCGATGCTGAGGAAGTATGAACCGGACGCAACTCATGTGCTGGACCACGAAGTGATAGAAGTGGACGATCGGGTAACATATGTGGAGAGACCAATCAGGATCGAGGACAGGAAGGAGCAAGTCCTAAGGAACAAGACGATCCCACTAGTAAAGGTGATCTGGGAGCACCATGGAACTGAAGGAGCCACATGGGAAAGTGAGGAAGCGATGAGGCGTCAGCACCCCCAATTGTTTGAGTAGATGATTGTAATGTAAATTTCGAGGACGAAATTTTTGTAAGGGGGGAAGAATTGTGACATCCTGAATTCCGACCCTATCTCGAAACTTATCAGTGAATGAATGTCTATCGATGTATTCCAGTTAATCTCGCTCAGAACTGATCACTCTCGAGTCGACTAACCAATGGGGAATGGCCGTATAGGATTTAAAGTACGTGGACCAAAGAACTTAACCACGAGTCGGTGCTTTGGCCATAAGGATCGTTGAGGGAATATTCTGAACCGCCATAGGTCGATCTAAGATTGGTTTTAGAACAATTTGCTAGTGTCATGCGATTGGTACACGGGTGAATCCGTATGACCATGGCGTGATTTGCGAATTAACCTAACTCAATCTCTGACGATCGTAACCTGCGGAACTAGTAATTGAACCTCGCGATTACATGACAACCAAAGCCGCCGTGACTAGAGTAACTCTTAAACGTGACGTAAGTCGCGGGTCGATACGCGTAACTCCTAAGAGCCGCTCGTTAGTCAGAGGCGCACTGGAATGACAATCGACTGAATTTAGCCATAGATTGGACTTCGAGATTGGAGGCCGGACATTCGGAGATCGCTTTGGAGCAAATTTGGACGTCGCCTCGTCGGAGAGTTAATAAGATTAGAAATGGTCCCGTACAGACTAGAATAGCGAAATTCGAACCGACGAACGAAATCGACCTTTTTACCCATAGGATTAGCATACTTTCCAAGGACAAAGCAAGGGCAAAATGGTCATTGCCAACCCTAAGCCTTCAGCCGAAAATCCAAGGGCAATTAGGTCTTTTAGTCTTTGATTTATTGTAATGCAATCCACCAAGCTTGATTTGACAATTTCCCCAAACCTACCCCACTAAAACTAGTCATTCCTAGGCACTATTCATTGTCACATACCCCATGAACCACCCCACCATCTCTTTTCCCTCCAAAATCCCCTTTACTCTTATTTCTTCTCTCTCTCTTCCTCTTCCCATTCGGCCGAACCCCCTCACTCACTCTCCCTCTCGTTCGCTTGCTCTCTCCCTCTCTCGCCGTCGCTCGCTCTCCTCCCGTCCAAGCCGCGGCCGACCGCCGCCTCGCCACCACTCCGCCACCTCACGCCACCACCATAGAGACCCCACCTTCCTCTTGGACCCTTGGCGAACCGCCTCTCGAGCTCGGAGCCGCCCGTGTCGCCGCCGATCAGATTCGGACCGAAGAGAAAGCAAAGGAGTTCTTAGGGAAATCTTGATCTTTCTTGAGGTAAGTGATTCTAGGGTCTTAGACACACATGTTAGGGAGTTGACAGCTTGTGTTAGGAGTGTTTCTAATTGTGTTAGCTTGGCATTGGGGGATTTCTCTTAGGTATCAGACCTGGTCGCCTTTGGACCGCCGTGCGCCGCGCCTCCAACCGCCACTTGCCGCCGGCCTTGCCTTGCTTTTGGACTTGGTAAGCTCCCCTAACCTTTTGCTAGGACCTTGAGTGCATGGAAGGACCAAATGGGGTTGATTGGTAGCTTTTAAGGGGCTGTTTCGGTAGGGCTCTATGGAAATCCGAATTGGTGATGTTTAGGGTAGATTGGGTTTAATAAGTTTGACGCTTGAAATGTTGAGAACCATGGACGAAATGAATTGGTGAGTGTCCTTAGGTGTGGGCCGAATGCCCTATGGTACCTTAGGATGAGCTAGAGCTTGCTTTATACCCGATCAAATTGATGGAATCCTAAACGTAGCTTAGGAGTATTCGGTTTTGGGACAATCGAGCGAGCACGTTGGGTAATCGACTTTAACATATGGATCGAACTCTAATCGAGGGAATAACAAGATGTTCAATTGAGTTAAACGGCCTTATGTTAGCAATTTTGGGTCTAGTATGATTAATTGGTGAGTTATAAGCTTTAATTGATTTATGTGTCCTTGATGGTGTGACATGACCGAATGGCTATCTTTGAAAGCATGGAATTGTCTCAATTGATGTGTTATCGACCGCATGATATTGCCATGGACTTGATTTGTTGAATTTTACGGTGTATTGCCATGATATGGGATGGTAGCTTGAGGGGTCGAATCGAGCCAATTTGATGGGAGTGCGCATGATTGAGTTAATTGTGTCAATGGAAAGAAATTATAAGTATACGTATGTGAGGCATCCTGATGCGTTAAACGCGGGATGGACCTGAGGCGTTAAACGCGGGTCATGAGAAATGGCATCGGAAACCTGAGGCGTTAAACGCGGGTTCCTTGATCTCTTAAGCCTGATGCGTTATTACGCGGGCTAAGCCATGAGAGTTTCGGTTGTATCGTACATACGCATTATCTGCTAAATGATGAAATGTTAAGTGCCCAAGTACAAGTCCTGCCTAGCCTAACTTGTGAATTGCATGACTAAATACGTTTCCAATTGAGCTATTATATATGCCATTGCCTGCTGTTGATTGTTTAGCCACTGCATGTGTTTGGGAAGTGTCTGGAAGTCCCAAGAGTCTAGCTTAGGGTTAGGCTAGCTTACTGAGTATATCTCACCCCGTCGTGGGACCCCCATTTTCAGACCCCAAACCCTGACCATGCCGCCGCCGCCGATTTTTGGGGTGCCCGTCTGGATAGAGCAGTATTCCACGGAGTACCCGGTGGGAGAGGGGAAGGCTTACATTAGGAAGTATGGCACCATCTGGATGGATATAGGCTTAGTAGATTGGAGGGCGGACAAGTTTGCAGCATGGTTCTACCGCGATGGAGACCTCGAGGTTGGGTCGCTGAGGACTTTCAACGTGCCGGGGGATGTCATTGGCGAGCAGGATCCTTCGATTGTACACCCTGCTGATGGGGAGCTCATCGATTCCGAGACTGCACCCGATCCAGACCTTCCGTCGGCACCATCCCAGAACCCCGAGATTGATGGCGACATCGTGGGGCCCTCCGACGCCGAAGATCCCATGGAGACGGACGAGTCCGTGCCCGAGGAGGATGAAGCAGAGCTAGACGATCCCGAGGACGAGCCTTTGGAGGAGGAGTACAACCCTGACGGAGAGGCTATCTACCATGATCAGCCCGAGCCCGAGGATGAGGCAGATCCAGAGCCAGAGTTCGAAGAAGAAGAAGAAAAAGAAGAGGAAGTGGAAGACGAGGAAGACCTGGAGGAGTACGACCCAGTACACCGCGAGGATCCCGATGATGACCGCGAGCTCGACCCTTAGATAGTCTAGGCATCCACGATTTTTTTTGGAGTTCCGCTTTTGAGTAGTGCCTGACCTTAGCCCGTCGCCTCTTTTGATTAGGCTAACCAGCTCCCCTGATCCCAAGTGTTGTATCCCCGTTTATGTTTATGTTGTAAAGTGAATCGTATGCTATGCTATGACTTGATTAAGTGTCTTACTTCCCTCAAACCCTCTCATGTTTAATTGCATAGGAGTTTGCATGACGCTGCTGCACGTTCTTTTAAGTTATATTGCCTACCATGCATACCAAAGATCCTGGGTATACTTTAAAACAAGCAACTGGTTGTAAGGCGATGATGTGCGCCCATAAGGACTCGGGGCGTTACATTAACAGCCATGACTTTTCTCTTCTTTGGAGATTTCTGTTTTGACTCTTCCTCGAAGTCCACAATGACTGGTTCATTGTTCTTTGTTCTCCATCCAGCAGGAGTCATTTTGTACCCCATCTTTGTGACCATAGTCTCTCCAGCAGTCATCAGAGGAGTTTCATGTGCAATAGGACTGTATGAGCAAGGGAAATCCTCTATCCTGTCAAGATTCCCCATAACAGCTTTGCCTCGTACTTTGATATATCTGTTTTTGATGCTGCCTTGGGTCTGAGACATTCGATGATCACTTTGTACATCATGACATGTTTCAGGGGAAAGTCTGTGTAGGCAATATGTGACTTTGATTCCCTTGAGAAACTCGATTTTCCAGTCAGGAAGCAGAAAGCTTCACTTGCAGTGACATCTAAGGGTTTGAAATCTCCCTTTCTGGTTCCCATGATTGCAGCCAATTCATCAACGGTCAGGAAATACTGCTGTCTTTTGATTGTGAAAGCCAGAGAGTTGAAGTTGACAAACTGAAGATTTGAATAGAAGTAAGATACCAAATCAGGAAAAGTGTAGCCTCTCTTAGTTACAAACTGATCTATCTTCACCTTTTCTAGATGCTTCCTCAGATAGATGCCATTGCTGTCAAAGTACTTTAACTCAAATACCCTTTGAGGTATAATACCTCTCTATTTCATTGCTTCAAACCTTTCTTTGTGAGCTTGATTCTGGAATAAAGGATCAGGAAAGCTTTTATCCAAAATAAAGCCTATATTTTTCACAAAGTCATTGAACAGAATGTCATCATCATCTTCCACCTTCGCCTTCGTGCCGCCAGGTCTAATTGGGGATGGTTTTTGTTTCGAGCTTGTCTCTGCCACTTTCTCATTTCCTTTTCTAGAGATTGATGCATGTTTTTCTACAGCAATTGGTTCAACGATTTTCCCAGGCAAGCTAAGAAACTCCAATAGGTCTTTCTCACTATCGAAATAATGAGTCTTCAGCAGTTTTCTAAGTTCGTTACCAAAATCTCCTGCAGCCTTAATCCTATCATACATTGGCTTAATAGAATGAGCCATAGATTCTTTTCCTTCAAAGGCAGACAGAGACAGACCTTTTGACAGACGAAGAGCTTCGCGCTGTTCGTTGATTTGGGTTTCTGTGAGTTCCGCGTCACTTGCAGTTGAGGCGGAGAACTTTCTCTTCGACTGAAGCATCTTCTTCGAGTCAGAGACTGATTTTGGAGCCATTGATGCGTAGAAAGTTTAAAACTTTGAGTGAAAGAGTGTTGTTTTGAGGAGGAAATCGAGAGCGAGAGACTTCGAACACGGTTTTAGGGTTTTGATTTGAGAGAAATTTTGAAAGTGAGATAACAGAGGCGACGGTTCAGCGTTTTTATAAACAAGGCGGTTATTTTTGGAAACAAAAGAGAGAATTTAGATTTTCTAAAGAAGAAGAAAAAGAAATTCTTTTAATAGAACAAATATTCACCGTCAATCAGATATTCAGAGATGTCTATTTATATAAGGAACTTACCCAAATTTTTTTTTTAGTGATAACTGACCTTTTTTTTTATAAAAGAAAGTGTGAATTTCTTCTTACGCGCCTTTTTGACGTTCCTTCTGATGCTTCTTCTGATGCTCCTTCTGACGTTCCTTCTGATGCTCCTTTTGACTTTCCTTCTGACGTTCCTTTTGATGCTCCTTCTGACGTTCCTTCTGATGCTCCTTCTGACGTTCCTTCTGATGCTCTTTCTGACGCTCCTTTTGTCGTTCCTTCTGATGCTCCTAGTTTTAAGATATACTTAAGAAGGAAGGTTAATGATAGATAATTCATTTCTAATAAAATTAAAACTCTGTTTATCAAGAGGTTTTGTAAAAATATCTGCAAGTTGATTTTTCGTATCAATGTATTGAATGTTAACATCACCGTTCTGAACATGATCACGTATGAAGTGATGCTTGATCTCAATATGCTTTGTTCTTGAGTGAAGTACAGGATTCTTTGTGAGATTTATGGCACTTGTGTTGTCACATAGAATTTCCACAGTTGATTCTTCAACACCATAATCTTTGAGCTGCTGTTTTAGCCAAACTATTTGAGTGCAGCAACTTCCAAGAGATACGTATTCTGCTTCAGCTGTACTGAGTGCCACTGTATTTTGCTTCTTTGAATACCATGAGACAAGCATGTTTCCCATGAGCTGACAAGTTCCAGATGTACTTTTTCTATCAACTTTGCAACCTGCAAGATCTGCATCTGAATATCCCTTTAGTATAAAATCAGAAGATTTAGAATACCACAAACCATAATTGGGATAAGTCCCTATGTATTTGATTATTCTCTTGACTGCTGATAGGTGTGATTCTCTTGGGCTTGACTGAAATCTTGCACATAATCAGACACTATATAGAATGTCTGGTCTTGAAGCTGTGAGATACAGTAATGATCCAATCATACTTCGATATAGTTTGGGATCAACTTCCTTTCCATCTTCATTTTTATCTAATTTAGAGGAGTGAGACATATGAGTTTCTGTCTTCTTGCCATTTGTCGCGACCCGTCCGGAAGCGGACGCGGCTAATGGATTACCGATCGCGGGCCTTCCCCTGCACAAGGGTGCGGATCGCGGGCTTTGGATCGGCGCGGGCCCTCCCAGGCCCATACCAAATCGCGGCGGGAGTATTTTTCAAAGGGATTCGACGATAACAGTCGATCGCTTTCGACCTTAGTGTGGTCGTGGTGGCATGTGCAACTTGTGCATGCATTTGGAGTCGCCACCGGTCTTTCTTGGAGGGTAGACCAGAAACCTTATTGACCGATTGGGAGAGATCGATCAATTCTGCGGAACCAGAGATTTTGGGTTCGGGGACTTGGTTACGTTGATGTCATTACCAACGCCCTTTCGGTACCTAACGCGAGTGATTTTCCCTAACTAGGATTTCATGCAGGCGCAATTTTGGGTGAGGTAAGTCTGACTTTGCACATTAACCAGTTTAACATGCTCACGTAATCATAATAAATAAATAGATGCCAATCACATAAACATCTATCCTACGTGGTGATCATGGAATTATGATTTAATGGGTCTCGAGCCAATGAGACCACATTTAATCATTTTAATATTTTAATAACGGAGAGCCGCTCTTCGCTTCTTCTTGGTTTCTTGAACTCTTCAAGAATTGGGCCCCAAAGAGCTCGCCGACTTAAAAGGCTCCTCCACGTAATCCTCGTAGCATTTACATCAACAATTGAATATGCTAAAAATAAAGATTACATGAAAAATAAAAGGAGTACGCAGTCTCCATTTAATAATTACAACCCCAAATATATAAATAATCATCATACATTCATATATACATCAATCACATTGATTAGGGATTTTTCCATGATCACCACCCTTTCACGTAAGTAATAAATTCACAATTTAAAACTTAGGAATGCACAATAAAAATTCTACGTTGAATCATATTAAGAATTTTTACGTAAAATAAGATAGCCATAAATTTTCGATTCAAAATTGATTTAGTCTCAATTTTTGCTACGTTGATTAATTTATCATATAAAATAATCAATCTCCATTAGCCATGTAAGACGAACAATTCGTTAATACATATTGACCATAGTATTGCAAAAAAATCAATTAAATGCACGAAAACACCTAAGGATTGGCTCTGATACCACTGTTGGGATCCACGTAACACGTAGCGGAAATAAATAACAACCCATACATGTATCTCCAAAGGCGTACTTCGTGCATTTCAATCGAAAAAAATCACAAAGTCTCAAAGGGAGTAAATAGATTACCTCTCGTAGCGTGCTTGAACGGAGGTGTCGGTTCGATGTTCTTCGATCTCAGCCTCCACAAGTGTTAGGCATCTAATTCGGACGCACCACCAATTGACGAACGGGGAGACGACTAATAACTCCACAACAATTGTGCTAGCAATATGCGGAATCAATATTCCGAACTTAGTATATTTTGCTCTCTCAAGATTATGAGAATATAGAGAGTGTTTGTGTTCTTCTCTCTAAGCTCTCAAAAATTTGCACACTCTACAAAATGTCTCCCCCCTTCAACCTCAAAACTCTTGCCATCCTTTTATAGCCAAAAATACCTTCCAATAAATTGTATTTAAAAATAGCACTAACAATTATAAATTCTATCTAAAAATAGCACTCACAAATAAATGACATTTAAAAATAGCACTAACAATAGCACTCACAATTTATAATACAAAAATGCTATTTAAAAATAGCACTAACAATAGCACTCACAATTTATAATACAAAAATTCTATTTAAAAATAGCACTAACAATTATAAATTCTATCTAATAATAGCACTAACAATTTATGATAAATAAATGCCATTTAAAAATAGCACTAACAATAGCACTCACAATTTATGATAAATAAATGTCATTTAAAAATAGCACTAACAATAGCACTCACAATTTATAATACAAAAAATGCTATTTAAAAATAGCACTAGCAATAGCACTCACAATACAAAAATGCTAAAAAAGGCACTAACAAAGGTGTTAAAAATAATAATCATTATTATTATTACAAGAGTTAAAGAGGTTACCAAACAATACAAATATGCATAACATATAAATACGTATGACGTATAAATACGTAGAGCATACGTATACATCCGTGAAACCGGGGACTAATTGAAAGAAAAATGTGCAATTAAGCCCTTTTGGTAAAAATTGATTAAATTGGAGGGCAAATTGACCTAATTGCACTTTAAGACTTTAGAATCCAATGTCATAGCTTATAAAAAGTGAGAATTGAAAACTAAAAGACTCGAAAATGATATTTTTTAGGCTCGGTTCGGGTTTATGTTTGTGAAGGAACATAGTGACCCGAGCCGAATTTTTGAGATTTAAAGTGACACACTTGAAGAGGAAATTAAAACAAAATTATCGAATATTTTTGGGTATTTTTCTGACCACGAATGGTATTTTTCTGATTTTTTGGGTATTTTTATAATTAAATAAACTCGAAAAATATTAAAAATACCGAAAAATATTTTTTGTTCAAAATTGGTTCCTAAGGTTAAACCAAGGCTTCCAAAGTTGATTTTGTGATTTTATGACATTTTTTGATATTTTTAATTAATTTTAAAGAATAAAAATCACAATAATAAATGGTAAAAAAAATCAGGTGTCAACAGCTGCCCCTCTTTGAGAGGAATCTCGTTAGAGGTTTCTCTCAAAGATAAGGTGGCACCTGATTCCTAACCGACTCAACTGGGAAAATAAGAGAAGAAATGTTATGACATCGGACCCTTAAGCCTATTGATAAAAGCTCAAATCAATCCCCGGTTTGCTCTAACAATTTGAACATGGGCCGGAGTGAGAGAGGCTTACCTGAAGCTCACCTGTCGGATGCTGCCGGTTGCGACGACTTTCAAGAAGATGCCTAGGACTCGTCATTCAGAATATCCCAGGGAGATTAAGCTCTGACCTGTATGGTAGGTCATACCATGATGGGATTCCTAACTTGTAGGAACCTAAGGAAGGCGCATCCCACGCTTTGGGATTTGCCAAGAATTTTGATCCGTATGGTGGATCAGACCTTTGTGTTGATCCTTACTGCGATATTTATCAATGAGTTGACCCTTATGCGATTTCTACCAATGAATTGACCCTTATGGCGGTTTCTACCATATGTGATCCCTCAGGCGGTTTCTACCTTGGTTTGACCCTTCAGGCGGTTTCTACCTTGAGTTGACCCTTCAGGCGGTTTCTACCTTTGATTTGACCTTTCAGGCGGTTTCTACCTTGTGTTGACCCTTCAGGCGGTATCTACCATGTGTTGACCCTTCAGGCGGTATCTACCTTGTGTTGACCCTTCAAGCGGTATCTACCTTTGAGTTGACCCTTCAGGCGGTATCTACCTTTGAGTTGACCCTTCAGGCGGTATCTACCTTCATTTGACCCTTCAGGCGGTATCTACCTTTGATTTGACCCTTCAGGCGGTTTCTACCTTTGTTTTGACCCTTCAGGCGGTTTCTACCATTGTTTGACCCTTCAGGCGGTATCTACCTTTGTTTTTATTTGAAAAGGGGTCTCATGACGAGGGTTCTCCACGTCCGTTGAGATTTCCTTGATATTTTTGAAAAGGGTGTCCTAGGACGAGGGTTCTCCACGTCTGTTGGGACAGTTTGTTGACTTCTTTTGAAAAAGGGTTCTATCCTCACACCTTTTTTTGAAAGATCCCGAAATTTGCCGGGAATTCAGTTTTGAAGCAGAGAAAGATTTTATTTTGACAAAGCTTCATTTGATTCTGTTGAGGCGACATTCTGGGAGCTGTGTTCTCCAGGTATCCTGCAGAAAGTTCAAACCTGAAAGATTTTTCTTCACCCAGAAAACGTTAGTAATCTTTGGGAAGACCACGGCTGTCCATTTGACAAAAACCGTATGACTTAAGTTTTAATCGTGAAATGTGCATTTTGATGCTGGAGGTTATCCAAAGCATTCTTGCAACATGCAAATGTGATCACAAATCCCTTGCACGGAAAATCTGGACCAACAGTTTGAAAATTCCAAAAAGAGTTTGTTCAAAACACCAACTGGAATATTTCTCGACAATGAGGTCTTCTCACCTATTTTGAGATAGTGGTTTTTATAGGGGATGCACTCAATTCCCTACTAACCTGTGCCTAGGTTTTAGGCTCATTCGCAGCGCATACATTTTGATCGGTCGGGAGGTCTTCCACGGGACCGTAATGTTGGGCTTGGATATTGGTCTTCAAGGGGGACTCACTTTTGAGTCAAGGTCATTGAATGAAAGTTTTCACCATCTGCTCCGGGTTTACAAGTCAAGAACCCTGCAAAATGAGAAAGAAATATTCTTGCTCGTACTTCTTCGAGCTAAGCTATATGTTAACCCAAGTGTCTTAGTCAGAGAAGACTGTTTCAGGGTTATGATGTTGGTAGGATTGGGGACCGAAAAAAGGCTTGTTTTTGGCCCAGAATTTATGAGGGGATTGACATTGGTGATCATTGCAAACTTGTCACATGTCTTTTCCATTCTGCATCTTCATTTTTGAGGTGTGCAACCGCTTTTGAGGTGTGCACAAGTCCTTTAGAGAACGTCTCTTGTGGTATTAAGAGATTGACAATTATGTCCGTGTTTTTGCACCACGGCTGACATCATTTGGGGAGCAGTCTTCTTGATCTGACTTCTTTATGGGTTTTTCTCTCTTCCCAACTAGGCTTTATTGGGGATCAATCAAACAGTTTTCACGAGCATCGGCCTTGCTTTTACCAGGCACTTTGCTTTTTCTTGATGCTGGGGATTTTTTTCTTTGTTGAAATCCCGCCTTTTCTTTTCCTTTGGAACTACGATGTTCAGAAAATTGTGCTAGATATACAACTTGAATCATAGCACATTTAAACGCCGATATGAGATTTTTCTATAAATCCCATCTCTTGATTTCTTCCGTTCTTGGAGTGATGCAGTTTCCATCTTGAAACATCCCATGATCACCAACAGGGGTTTATGAAATGAATTTGCAGGCTCAACTTGGCTGTGCAAAGGATATGGTATGTGGGATAGAGAAATGAATGCTTCTCGTCATCCTCTGGCACTTGGATTACCATATAAACAACACACAAAGATTAATGTTAGTCCGAGCAAGAAAATTTCTGACCATTTTCTCCTGATGCCGCTGGACTCACCTCCATTTTGCCCCGATGTGGGGTGGTTCTTGACAGGGTTAAGAATGAAAACCGTCGTTCAAAGGGTTTATCAACGGTCACCTGTAGTGTTTGAGGGATATGAAACGAATGCCTCCGTCATCCCAACCCATGTAATCGTTGCGAATAATCCCTACTTCCGTAGGTCCAGATTTTGCTATCTGATCCGCTCCACTTCTCTCCAGTGTGTGTAGGACGTGTTTGGACTAGGCTTTGCCTCTTTTCTTTTGAGAAAACGTCCTTTTAAAAGTCTTGAACTTTTGATTGGAAAAAATCTCTTTCATTTTCTCCAAAAATTTTACCCGTCAAGGGGATTTTATGATGCACCATGCATGTTCTTATTCATGTTCAGATAACCTCCTGTTTTAAGACATGAATGCCAATGAAGTTTGAATTCTATGTCTTTTCTAGACATTAGATTCTGAAAGCTTTTCTTTTTATTTAACACCTTCAATGGATTGGGGAAAAGGATACTTACCTGTCCTCCGTGGCCGAAAATCCCTGAAAATGCAGAAGAAACATGTTATTGTATGTTCGTGAATTTTTGAAAAAATTAGAACGATACATCTTACCCTTGGTCGTGTGCCCCTGCGAGTGCACACAGGTTGTGACAATCTGTCCTCCTTGATGGTGAGTCCCTATCAAGGATAAATAACAAGTGTTAACTCATATTCCCAAATTGAAGACAAATTGGAACGATACAACTTGACTCTTGGTTCTCATCCCGTTCTGACGTCGCGTATTGATATGAACCACGTCTATCAAATCCGCTTATACATGCTTGGAATATTTGCAATATCAATGGTTCAGCTGCCCCCGGTTGGGCAACGTCTGTTTTGTTATTTGAACAGATGGCTCCTTGAGTGATTTATCCACGTTTATCACCTGAGAAGGGAAAGAAATGAGACATTACTTTGGTATGCGATAGAAGATCGTTTAGGAACGATACATCGTTTTACCAAATAGGTGGCTTCGCGGCCAAACGTATTTCGTGTTGAAGGGGTAGATCCCATTATGCTCAGCGGGTGATAATTATGGTTCATGAAACTTGCTCCACGGATTAAGTGATTAATCCACGGCCTTCGGCTTGAAGATGCTCAAAGGGTGATGTTGACACTCACGCGCAATTAGTTCTAGATATTAATGAAAGATGTTCCCGTGGGAACCTTACAGTGCGATCAACAACATATGCAATAGGAGTATTCAACCCCTTTTCTCGAAGCATTTTTCATCGAGTAGCCATGCCTTGCATCAGACGTTTGATCACCGGCCTCGCGTCACCACTGCGATGGTCCTCCGGCTCCAAATTGATCGAGCCAAAGATTGAACTCATCGCCAAGGAAATTGCTCGGGTCTTCGAGCCATTGATGTTCAAGTTGGGTATCAACGATTGTTGGGGGCAGATTTCTTTCATTGCCTTCGTTGTGAGGGATTGGAGTTTTTGAGCTGGAACCTTCATCATTGCCCTGTTGGGGTTGAGACATACATTCCTGAAAAGTATTGATCCAAGTGTCCAGCTCCTCATCAAGGAGATCACCTGTTCTTTCTAACCCTTGGTGCCCAGATTGGGTGTCGTCGACTGCAGGCGAGGGATTCCTCTCTTTGCTCTCGCCGTGAGCAATTTGACCCCTCGAATTGGAACTTCCTCCAATGACCGGCAGGTTCATATGTGCACTCTCTACCAATGCCAGATCCACTTCAAGGACAGCATTAATGACTGATTCGCGCTCAAACTGAGGAATCTCTATGTGCTGGAACTGTGGCATATACTCCTGAGGAGTATTGAGATAGCTCGGCGGAGCATTCTGATTTGGGTTAGAGGAGTCGCTGACACGACTGCTAATCCCGTCATTGCTGAAACACGGTTGGGTGCTCTTGGCTCTCCAATCATCATGGTTGTAACTCTGCCCAGCACTTGAGCTCCAACTGGCTTTATGATGGTTTAACGCTATCCTTCCATCCCTTAGCAATCTCCTATAGTACTTGAGGTGAGACTCAACGTTAATTCTAGAGAGCCCCGGCACATTCATAATCTCGAGTATGCGTAGTGGGCTAGCCGAATCAACTCCCAGCTCTCGAATTGCATCAACAAATTTGGTGTGAAGCTCATAGGTCCAGTAAAACCTTGTTCTCTTATCACCCAAAATATCGTCAATACTTCGGTAGCTATTCTCTACGGGATCTAGTCGTTTCAAAAGTTGTCCAGGGAGGGACTCACCGACTTTGGATTGGCTGGCTGCGACAGCGAGTTCGTCATTAAGAGAATTCCCCCTGTGATGATTCATATCCCATTTCTCAGAGGATGTTGGTGTTGATCCTATGGTGTTGACTTGCTCATGCAGATCTCCGGCGGTATCTGGCTGTGTCGGAAAATGCTGTGGAGAATACGGTAACAGCTGAGCGTTATTCGTCAACAGGGATGGTTCATCGAGGAACACCTCGCCGAGGACAACAGGATTACCACAATTAAGGCAGGTGGCCTTGGTCAGAGCTTCCTTATATCTCGCGCTTTCAGCTTGAAGCTTCTCATTCTCCTCCTTCAGGACCAGTAACTCATGGTCTGCGTATTGCTGTTTCACCCGGGTTCGTTTGTTAGCGAACCAAAACTTGACCTTCGAAAGCTCCAATCCTATCTTTCGGCTCAACTCCATTTTCTGTTGTCTGCTTGGAGTGGGGCATTCATTGAAGAAAGCTTCGAGCTCTCGGATTTGGCCTGGAGTGTGGCGTTGTAGTTGCTTCCTTTTCCGACTCCGGTCATCATTGTATACTCCTTCTTCGTAGCTGAAACCTAGAATTTCATCGCTGGAGGAGTCAGTCTCTATGGCCTTCGGGCAGGATTCAGCTCCAGGATCTTCAAAGTCTCCCAGCAGTTCGTGCTCAGAAATGTCCAGGTCGGGCGTTTCTAGCAGATGGGAATAACTTTTAAACATGATGGATCGGGGTATCTCGGGCTGATCTAGTTCACTCAGCTTTCTCAATTCGCTCTTACGTGTTTGCTCACTCTAGAAATTTTCTCAAGTGATTGTGCGTGTCCTGGAACCATCCTTCAGGCTGCATATGAAGACCAGCAAGCAAGTGCTCCTCCCGAGATCCTGCAATTACTCATCGTCTGTATTCCCCTTTCTTTTTCCTCGTGATAGGATCACAAACTCACTTGCATTGATTCGATTTCATCGAGTAATGCGCTCGTCCCCTAGTTCAGTCTTCAAAGTGGTGGGTCTACAATCTTTCGGCGCCTTTTATGATTTGCTAGGCCCGAGAACGTGGGGAGCAGCGGTGGACCCGCAATTAATGACTCTGTTTAATTCATTTAGCTCCATGGGAATTAACGTCATGATCTTCTCTCAACCCCTTTTCATCGTTCAAACGAAAGTGGCATTTTCCCTGTGCATGCTGTTACTCTTCATTTCAGCATCCCGGGCGCTTGGTGAGGAATGAGTTCGTAGCCACTCAAAATTTTAAAGACCGTCTCTGGTTTCAGACTTAATCTAACAAGGGATCATCACAACTGAGCATGACGATGTTCGTCGATAGCGTTGGTTTTCATACATAATTAACTATAGCCATTAAAGAAAAATGTTCCCATAGGAACTTTACAATGGATAAAAAGAGTGATCCACTCGTGAACATGCTCTTCTTCCTATGGGTGTTCGTAGTGACCGACCCATCGTGCCCTGAGCTAGGTGCTAGATCATGGCTGTCCAAGCATGCCAGCTTCCCACTGATTGAACAAGGCATCGAGCCCCTCATCGAAGAAATCGTCTGTCGTGGGTTGACCAGCGGCAGGCAGAGCACCAGCCGACTGTTGCTCGAATGGAGGAGTGCGCACTCGCTGTACTTGTGACACGCGCTCTTGAGAAGTGTTGAAATGGCCTGGGAGGACATTCTGATCAGCTTTCAGTTTGCCGGTGGTCGGGTTGCTAGCTTGATTGATGCTTAGATTTGGCCGGGTATCTCTTGATGCCTGAGCATTACAATGGCGGTCGCCTCTAGCTTTTGGGCTCGAGACGGATTCCTCCCGGTTTAGCTCCGCTCGACGTTGTTTTAATAGCTTTCTGTAGGCAGCAAGGTGATTCCTGACCAGCTCCTTACTAAGCCCCGGTACATTCATGGCCTTAAATATGCGCGTCGGAGTTGCTGAGTCGATCCCCATTTGGTGAACCACGTCTAGGAATCTGGAATGCAGTTCAGGGGGCCAAGCGAACCTCCTCTTATCGTGGCCCAAAATCGCATCGATGGCTTGACGACTGATTAACTCATCTCCAGCAGGACCCGACCCTATCGAAAATTGTTGTGCATGAGGCTGATATGCTTTGAGCTGGTCGGCGGTAACATCCAGCTCCTTGAAACTATAACTCCAATCAAAGCGATGCAAATCCCATCCCCCAGGAGGCATTTGTATCACCTTCGTAGGATCATCCTGCTCATGCGTGACTCCGGCAAAATCTGGTTGAGCAGGAGATGCCCCGAGGGAGTAAGGTGGTAAATGAACGTCTTCAATCATCGCGTGAGGCTTATCGGGGAACATCTTACCGAGGGCGACGAGGTTATCGCAATGAGGGCAAACGGTAATATTGAGAGCTTTTTCATACCTCATGTTTTCTGTTCGCAGCTTTTGGTTTTCTTCCTTTAAAATCTCGACCACCTGACGTTTGCGTTGAGCCCTCGATTTGGATCTCCTATTTTGAAACCAAAACTGGATCCTCGACTGATTAATCCCCAACTCCCGGCTCAATTCAATTCTCCACTTCTTTTTCATGTAATGGCTTTTACTGAAAAGGGTTTCCAGCATTTGGGTTTCCTCCTGAGAGTATTGGTGAGGACGTCTTCTTTTCCCGAGTTGAGCATTGTGGATGTCGTTGTCGTCGTCGCCGTGATCTTGATTTCCGTTGCCAGAAGTGTTGGGATCCATGGTTTTGGCGTTAGACTTGATCTTGGAATCTTCGAGATCCCTCTGTGGTTCAATTTCTGAGATTTTTGAGTCAGTCGCCTCTAGCAGCTGACAGTAACCTCTTAAATATGTTGGATTGAGAAATGTTTGATTGGTTCTTGCCCACTCAGAGTTCTCCACTCTCTCATGTATGCTTACTCCCTATAAAGTTTTCTTCGAGTGACTCTGCATGTTCAGGAGACGCTCTTCAAGCATCATTAGGCAAACGTTCCCCCTCAAGACCTTGAATTTCTCGCTTAGCTTTTCAACGTGATGGGACTGCCAAACCCTGTTAGGGCTCTCTTCGATAGTTGCGCTTTCCTCCCACCTAACTCTAATAATGGTGATCCCGACAAATCTTTTACATCTTTTAATTGATGAGCCGGAAATCGCGGACCGAAACGAATCCAATGGTTCTCGTGAGGGGACCTCCTGCTTTACCCCCTAACTGGGCTCCACCAGCATTATTACTGAGACCCTTCATCATCCTCGAGTTGCTATAAAATGAGGAATTAATGTATGGAAGGTTAACGTTCTCGCATAATCAGCTTCTTCCTTCTAATCTCTCTGTTAAACTCGTCTTATTCTCAAGCCAACCCAACGCAAATGGCCTCCTCTCCCGTACGCACTTTTTCAACTGATGTCTTGGCCCAGTGGGAAAAGCTTTATAACCTACTGGGTCGCGGTTACGCGCACATAACCGATCATTCTGCAACCGAGGATGCAATCTGTGTCCTGCTCGAGGACCTTGATACCACTTCTCTCGAAGGTACTACACTGGGGAGGGAATATAGAACTTTCCCGACTCTCTTTGCACACTCCTTAGAGGCCTATCGTGTTGCTAGCCGGGAGGTTCTGGTGGCTCGCGTCTTGCGGGCTCGTTATGAGGATCGATCTGATCATTTGGTGCTGACCAACTATCTGGTTGATAGTTACAAAAAGGCCGTCGAGTTTGCTAATGAGCGGGTCGCGACGTTGCTTCGCGAGAGGAGAAATCTGGTGGATCAATTGGCCATATCCCTGACCACCGGCGAGCATGACCGCCGCAACGTCCTGTTGAGGCTTCAGAGCGACTGGCAGGAAGAACGGCTCGACAAGATAACCGAGGACATAGCTCGCGGGAATGGACTGGTTCGGGACCTGGAAGTAGTCACCGAAGAACACGAGGCCAAGGTCGCCGAAGTTAAGGGAGAATGCAGAAGTCTTCTCCTCAGGCTTGCCGACCACAACATGCGGAGCTGGGAGTATGAGCAGAGCATTAACAACATGGAGGGTCAGTTGGGCTCCTTTGTGTCGTTAATTAGGGCTCACTTTGGCTTTACTTTTCCACCCCGAATTGTATGACCTGCTTCTGAAAACCCTCCGCTGAGCAAAATAAATGAAAGTTCTCGTGTGTGTTTTAACTTCTGCATGGTTCCTTTCTTCGAGCGTTCGAACATCTTCAACTTAGGTGAGCCGAACCATAATATCAATAAGTCGAGCAAATATGGATTTTATAACTCGCTCATGATCAGATGAAAGAATAGCCTCAGACTTATCCAGGAAAAGATTTCTCTCTATTACCTATTTTTTACCTGCAAATAGAAAGACAGAATCAGAAGGAATAATCTGAAAAAGAAAGCATAGACCCCTTTCAATCTTATGCTTGCTCGTGATTAATAAGGACAAGAACTTTTACAAGGGTTTTAATCTTGCGCGAAAAGTTTTTATCAATATTCCTCGAAATAAAGCATACTATTGAAAGGAATGTAATTCACAATAATCGCCTTTGATCAATTTCGAGAGGAACGAATTACTCAAAAGTACGAGGCATAATAACGTGTTTTAAATTTAATTGAAGATACGGCATCCAAATCAAGGCCGTTTTGTTAAGAACGAGAGTAATTTGGACATCTATCTCGTCATTAAATTCAAAACAACATCGATATTCTCGATCAATTATCGTGGATTACCAGCGACGTAAAACATGCACGAAACAATTCAAGTGTATAATTCCTTCTAGAGAAATTGAGATTGGACTACTCTATACGACCAAAAGGTCGTGTAAGACTTCCAATTTTAATTTCCTCTAAAGGAATTATAAACTTGACTTGGGAGTATTCGGATGATTAGAGAAAATGCCACTATCACATTCCCATGACCCGTCAAAAGAAATACAACCAAGTTCCATCTGAATGTATACACCAATAGATCCCTAATACAATCACTCTAAGGGGTGGGATAGAAAAAGCCTCGATAAAAATAAACCCTATACAAGAGGACTAGTAATGGAAAATGAAACAAAGGAATGTGATCCTAACGTTTAAGGATGCCCCAAGTTCGATCCGTGGCTTCCGGATCACTTGCCCCAACTCGTCATCTTCTTTGGACGATATCTCAATAAGGTCCATAGTAGGCTCTTTTGTTGCTCACTCGGTGTTCGCCATGGGATATCATCCTCCTCGTCTTCTATCAAGGACGTTTGGGAAAAACACACACATCTATCCTTGAAATGGCATTTAATCTAATCACCAGAATGCAATGAATGAAATGCCTATATTTATATGAACTGTAATAGATTTGAGGGATAGAGAGTCTTACCAACCAAACTCGTCGACTTATGTGCGGTTTTAGGTGTACCAACCGCCCAAAGACATGCGCATGAGACAAGTGATGGTGAACTTCTAAAAATCAGAGGGTTTGGCACCTAAGGTTAAGGTTCCCACTTCGAGTTCTAGAAAGAGCCGATTCCATTGCACAGCTATCGTTGCATTGTGACTCGATCCATAGTTCGAAGCGAGCGGAATTGAAAAGTGGATTACCCCGCGTTTTTCCTCACGGAGATTCCATTCTCAATTCCTTCTATTGTGTTCCTAAAGGCGGCGCCCGGGGTTTTAGGCGCGGTTGTGTGTGTCCACGTGTTGTGATCATCATAATGCAATTCATGCACAGCAGTTTATCAATCAGCACTTCAAATCATCCACACAACATACATTCCTACGCCCAACCTGCATAAGACAATGTTAATCACGGACTACACCCCTTATTTCTCCAATCTGCCAAAAACATATAACACCTACCATAAGCGGACTTACCTCACCTTCGAGAGCGCCTGCAAAGTTAGAAAAATCACTCAGCGTTTTAATTACGGCCTAAGTCCACTTGAGGTCTAGAATCATATGTTCTAGAGCAAGAGTCCCCAGTGGAGTCGCCAGCTGTCGCGACCCGTCCGGAAGCGGACGCGGCTAATGGATTACCGATCGCGGGCCTTCCCCTGCACAAGGGTGCGGATCGCGGGCTTTGGATCGGCGCGGGCCCTCCCAGGCCCATACCAAATCGCGGCGGGAGTATTTTTCAAAGGGATTCGACGATAACAGTCGATCGCTTTCGACCTTAGTGTGGTCGTGGTGGCATGTGCAACTTGTGCATGCATTTGGAGTCGCCACCGGTCTTTCTTGGAGGGTAGACCAGAAACCTTATTGACCGATTGGGAGAGATCGATCAATTCTGCGGAACCAGAGATTTTGGGTTCGGGGACTTGGTTACGTTGATGTCATTACCAACGCCCTTTCGGTACCTAACGCGAGTGATTTTCCCTAACTAGGATTTCATGCAGGCGCAATTTTGGGTGAGGTAAGTCTGACTTTGCACATTAACCAGTTTAACATGCTCACGTAATCATAATAAATAAATAGATGCCAATCACATAAACATCTATCCTACGTGGTGATCATGGAATTATGATTTAATGGGTCTCGAGCCAATGAGACCACATTTAATCATTTTAATATTTTAATAACGGAGAGCCGCTCTTCGCTTCTTCTTGGTTTCTTGAACTCTTCAAGAATTGGGCCCCAAAGAGCTCGCCGACTTAAAAGGCTCCTCCACGTAATCCTCGTAGCATTTACATCAACAATTGAATATGCTAAAAATAAAGATTACATGAAAAATAAAAGGAGTACGCAGTCTCCATTTAATAATTACAACCCCAAATATATAAATAATCATCATACATTCATATATACATCAATCACATTGATTAGGGATTTTTCCATGATCACCACCCTTTCACGTAAGTAATAAATTCACAATTTAAAACTTAGGAATGCACAATAAAAATTCTACGTTGAATCATATTAAGAATTTTTACGTAAAATAAGATAGCCATAAATTTTCGATTCAAAATTGATTTAGTCTCAATTTTTGCTACGTTGATTAATTTATCATATAAAATAATCAATCTCCATTAGCCATGTAAGACGAACAATTCGTTAATACATATTGACCATAGTATTGCAAAAAAATCAATTAAATGCACGAAAACACCTAAGGATTGGCTCTGATACCACTGTTGGGATCCACGTAACACGTAGCGGAAATAAATAACAACCCATACATGTATCTCCAAAGGCGTACTTCGTGCATTTCAATCGAAAAAAATCACAAAGTCTCAAAGGGAGTAAATAGATTACCTCTCGTAGCGTGCTTGAACGGAGGTGTCGGTTCGATGTTCTTCGATCTCAGCCTCCACAAGTGTTAGGCATCTAATTCGGACGCACCACCAATTGACGAACGGGGAGACGACTAATAACTCCACAACAATTGTGCTAGCAATATGCGGAATCAATATTCCGAACTTAGTATATTTTGCTCTCTCAAGATTATGAGAATATAGAGAGTGTTTGTGTTCTTCTCTCTAAGCTCTCAAAAATTTGCACACTCTACAAAATGTCTCCCCCCTTCAACCTCAAAACTCTTGCCATCCTTTTATAGCCAAAAATACCTTCCAATAAATTGTATTTAAAAATAGCACTAACAATTATAAATTCTATCTAAAAATAGCACTCACAAATAAATGACATTTAAAAATAGCACTAACAATAGCACTCACAATTTATAATACAAAAATGCTATTTAAAAATAGCACTAACAATAGCACTCACAATTTATAATACAAAAATTCTATTTAAAAATAGCACTAACAATTATAAATTCTATCTAATAATAGCACTAACAATTTATGATAAATAAATGCCATTTAAAAATAGCACTAACAATAGCACTCACAATTTATGATAAATAAATGTCATTTAAAAATAGCACTAACAATAGCACTCACAATTTATAATACAAAAAATGCTATTTAAAAATAGCACTAGCAATAGCACTCACAATACAAAAATGCTAAAAAAGGCACTAACAAATGTGTTAAAAATAATAACCATTATTATTATTACAAGAGTTAAAGAGGTTACCAAACAATACAAATATGCATAACATATAAATACGTATGACATATAAATACGTAGAGCATACGTATACATCCGTGAAACCGGGGACTAATTGAAAGAAAAATGTGCAATTAAGCCCTTTTGGTAAAAATTGATTAAATTGGAGGGCAAATTGACCTAATTGCACTTTAAGACTTTAGAATCCAATGTCATAGCTTATAAAAAGTGAGAATTGAAAACTAAAAGACTCGAAAATGATATTTTTTAGGCTCGGTTCGGGTTTATGTTTGTGAAGGAACATAGTGACCCGAGCCGAATTTTTGAGATTTAAAGTGACACACTTGAAGAGGAAATTAAAACAAAATTATCGAATATTTTTGGGTATTTTTCTGACCACGAATGGTATTTTTCTGATTTTTTGGGTATTTTTATAATTAAATAAACTCGAAAAATATTAAAAATACCGAAAAATATTTTTTGTTCAAAATTGGTTCCTAAGGTTAAACCAAGGCTTCCAAAGTTGATTTTGTGATTTTATGACATTTTTTGATATTTTTAATTAATTTTAAAGAATAAAAATCACAATAATAAATGGTAAAAAAAATCAGGTGTCAACACCATTCTCCAGACCAAACTTCTTCATTATTTCCAATGTATACTTCTCTTGAAATATGAATGTTCCTTTTTGAGATTGATGAATTTGAAGACCAAGAAAAAACCGTAATTCTCCCATCATACTCATCTCAAACTCATCCTGCATTGCTTTAGAAAATTTCTTGCAGAGACGTTCATTAGAGGAGCCGAATATAATATCATCAACATAAATTTGAACTAAAAGGATATCTTTACCTTTTCTTTGAATGAAAAAGTGGTGTCTACATTACCTTTAGTGAAGCTGTGTTGAGATAAAAAGTTACTTAACCTTTCATACCAGGCGCGGGGTGCTTGTTTCAATCCATAGAGTGCCTTTTTTAAGACATATACTAGATCCTTTTCTTTAGGTTCTTCGAAGCCAGGAGGTTGTTCAACATATACCTCTTCTTTGATGTAGCCGTTTAGGAAGGCACTTTTCACGTCCATCTGAAAAAGTTTGAAGTCATTGTAACATGCATAAGCAAGAAGTAGCCTAATGGCTTCTAACCTGGCAACCGGTGCGTAGGTTTCATCGTAATCTATTCCTTCTTCTTGAGAGTATCCTTTTGCTACAAGTCTTGCTTTGTTTCTTACAACTTTTCCTTTGTCATCAAGTTTGTTTCTGAATACCCATTTTGTTCCAATTACTGGACGATTTTTGGGACGATTGACCAGTTCCCAAACATTGTTGACCTTGAACTGATGTAGTTCTTCCTGCATTGCATTTATCAAGTTTTCATCTGCTAATGCATCTTCAATCCTTTTTGGCTCCAATTCAGATACTAAGGCGATGTTGCTCATTGCTTGCTTGAATTTGGATCTTGTCTTTACGCCATCACTTATGCTGCCTATGATAAGTTCCTTTGGATGACTTGACTTATGCTTCCAGTTTTTGTCAAGGCCATCATTTGAGGATATTGTGGATTCATTCTGTTCATCTTCTGGTCTTTCTTCAACTGAGGAAGTTTCCTTCTGAATATTCTCCGAACCCGTATTCACATCTGAGTCTGCTCGTGAGTTCATGACTTGATGAAGTGTATGCATTTGAGTGAATTCAGTTTCATCATCCTGGTGGCTTTCATCGAACTTGATGTTCACTGATTCCTCAACAGCACGAGTGTATTGTTGTAGACTCTGTAGGCTTCGCTATTTGTTGAATATCCCAAGAAGATTCCTTCATCTGATCTCTCATCAAACTTTCCAACTCGATCATTAGCATTCTTTAGAATAAAGCATTTGCAACCGAATACATGAAAGTATGCAACATCAGGCTTTTTTTCTTTGAAAAATTCATAGGGAGTTTTCTCAGAAAAAGGTCTGAGTGAAATTCGATTTAAGATATAACACGCTGTTGAAACGGCCTCAGCCCAAAAGTTAGAGGCAATTTTACTCTCAATGAGAAGAGTTCTGGCCATTTCTTGCAAAGATCTGTTTTTCCTTTCTACTACCCCATTTTGTTGAGGAGTATAAGGTGTAGAGAAGTTATGCTGAATTCCGAACTTAGTGCAAAAATATGAGAAACTTTGATTTTCAAACTCTCCCCCATGATCCGTTCTCAAACTGGAAATAGTGTAACCTTTTTTATTTTGAATTCTTTTAGCAAATTTTGAGAAGGATATGAAAGCTTCACTTTTGTGAGCAAGAAATGAAACCCATGTAAATCTAGAGAAGTCATCAACTATGACAAGGTAATATCTCTTACCTCCAATGCTTAGAGTTCTATTTGGCCCGAAGATGTCCATATGAAGTAGCTGCAGACAATGCTTAGTGGAAACTTGATTTAAGGACTTAAAGGAACTTCTTACCTGCTTACCCAGTGTGCATGCATGACATAGTCTACTTTTCTCAAATTTAGTTTGAGGTAGTCCTCGAACAAGTCCCTTCTTGGAAAGCTTTGAAATATGTTTTACACTAATATGACCTATCTTTCTGTGCCAAAGTTCGGATTCATCCTTAAAAGAAATAAGACATTTAGCAAGTTCACAGTCAGCATTAATATCTAAAAGATAAATGTTCCCATGCCTTCGTCCCGTAAAGGATTGCTTCTTATCCTTGCTCATACCAGTGCATTTTAGATCTTGGAACCAAATATCATAACCAGAGTTACAGAGTTGACTTACAGAAATCAAGTTGTAGTTCAATCCTTTGACTAGAGAGACATCTTTAACGATCAGATTCCCAATCTTTACATTTCCTTTCCCGATGACCTTTCCCTTGTTCTTTCCTCCAAACGATACGCTTCTTCCATCACAATCTGAGAAAGATATAAATACATCTGGATTTCCAGTCATATGACTTGAACAACCACTATCCAGAAACCACTTGTTCTTCTTTCTCTTTGGTACCTGCAATAAATAACCAACTTACTGTTTCTTTGGTACCCATGTTTTCTTGGGTCCTTCTGTGTTAGTATATTTTGACCTTTTAATAGGTCTCCAAATTTTCTTGCAGTAATCCTTAGTATGGTTAGGATCACCACAATTCACACAAGGTTGTCGAATGTAGAATCTAGTAAAATGCTTATGAAAAAGATGCTTGTAATCGGAAAACGTTGGTTTTCGAAATTCAGTTTTAAAGATATTTCTTTGGCTATTTTCCCTTTTAAAACCTAACCCAGATCGATCATTGAAGGGTATTTGTTTTGAAATAATGCTATTCAGAGTTGCTGAGCTTTGTGAAAACCTTTTTGATATATCAGAATCTTTTTCTTTCAAGGTAGCATTTTCTTTTGAAACTAAATCATGATTTTTTTTCATTTGGTGAAACTCTTGTTGTAAAAAATCAATTTTTTCTTTTTGGGACAAATTCTGTTGTTTTAATGAAGCATTTTCCTTTTTCAAACAAGAAACTTTCTCAAGAGCTTCTTTGTAGTTTCTACACAATTCATCAATATATTCAATAACTTCATCAGGGAGTTCAGATGAACATACCTCAGTTTCTGAATCTGAATTTGAATCTGATTCGGCCATGAGACAGATGTTTGCATAATCATTTTCGCTTTCATCAGAATCACTTAAAGTTTCTGCCTTTAGAGCCTTCTTGTACTTCTCATACTTGAGTTTGTCCTTCTTCAAAGTTGGGCAGTTTGGTTTGATATGTCCTGCCTTCTTACAGTGGAAGCAGATCACGTCTTTGCTATCTTGTGAGTCGTTGCTTGGTATTTTTACATCACTCTTCTTCCAAGGTTTCTTTCCTTTGATGTTTCGGCCTTTCCGAGCCATCTTCCTGAATTTCTTAACCATGAGAGCTAATTCTTCATCATCCTCATCTTCATCATCTGTATCAGAAAGACATTGATTAATTTCAGTTTTTAAGGCAATAGATTTTTTACCTTTCTGTTCTCCCTTTTTGTTTGCTCTTTCTGTTTCATAGGATTGCAAAGTTCCGACTAGTTCATCCACCGAGAGTGGTCTGATTGTTTGGCATTCTTGAATTGACGGCTTGATGTAATTCCAATCATCTGTGAGTCCACGTAGTATCTTCCTGACTTGCATTGGTTCAGCGATAGGTGCGCCTTGTCTTGCAAGTCCACTTGCCAGAGTCTGAAACCTGTCTATCATATCTGCAATAGATTCATCAGGTTTCATTTTGAATGCTTCATAGTCACTTAGTAAAATATTGAGCTTTGTTTCTTTCACACGATTTGTTCCTTGAAAGGTAACATGAAGTCTATCCCATATTGCCTTAGATGATTCTTCCTCTGAGACACGATTATAAAGAGGAGTAGATAAGGCACAAAAGAGAACATTGACAGCTTTAGAATCAAGGCCTTTTCTTTTAGCCTTTTCAGCATCAGTCATTGTTGTGATAGTATTTACTCCGTCAGCAGATGTTGGATTTGTAGCATTTGCAGGAACTATTCCATTTGTAACGACATCCCACATCAGATCATCATAGGCTTTGAAGAACCACTTCATCTTGTTGCTCCACATATTGTAATCCTTTCCATCAAAGTATGGTGGCTTGTTGGCAAAGTGCGAATCGCTTGTTCCTGAAGAGTGATTGCTAGACATAGTAGATCGTTAACTCTGAAGTCAATAAACACTTCGTAAAATGAGCAACCTGCTCTGATACCAATTGATGTATCTAGCAATATCTCCTAGAGGGGGGTGAATAGGAGATTCTGAACAAAATTGAGATTTCTTGCGGAATGAATGAAGTTCAGTGTACAATTAGGAACAAGAACCGTATAACAGTGTGCAGAAAATCTAAACGCAAGGGTAAGAGTTTAGAGAAAAAAATATTGCACACGATATTTATAGTGGTTCGGCTTAGTTCAAGCCTACGTCCACTCTTCCACGATGACAGCCGATTGGCTGGATTTCACTATGAAGAATCAAGATGATTACAACCACTCAAGTATTTTGTTTCTCTATCTCACATATTTTCACAATGAAGGATTTTGGGTACACAGAATACTCTTTGGATGAAACTCAAATTATGCTTGCACTTTGGATTGTTGTTCGCTCTTTACCCTTTAGTCCATCATGATTCCTCTTTTATACTCCCCTGCCTCCGAACTAGCCGTTGGATTCCAGCCAAGGGATCGCTCTTCAATCCTTGATTGGACGTCATCAATCGTGATTGAACGAGACTGTATATTCAGAAGATATGTAGACCGTTGGGTAAGACATTGAACCCTTCTGATTCAATCGCCCATACAACTGAATCTCCAGCTTCCATAAGTGTGATAAGTTTGAGTTGATTCCCAAGGATATATTCCTTAGAAGATGATATCCCATTATAGAAAGTCCCTTAATTGATTAGAGGGAATATCAGGATAATCGAATATCACTTGCCTTGATCGGAAACCTGCCATACGTGGGTTAGATTAGTTGGCACTGAATGGTAATACGGAGATTTGATGTGATCCATCCGTCACTGTTTAGATCGTCAGAGGCACCTCCATCTGACCCTTGAACAGAAGCACTTCCATTTGACCCTACGTCAGAAGCACTTCCATCTGACCCTTCATCAGAGGCGCTTCCATCCGACCCTTCGTCAAGAGCGCTTCCATCTGACCCTTCGTTAAGAGCGCTTCCATCTGACCCTTTGTCAGAAACACTTCCATCTGACCCTTGGTCAGTGCGACAGTATTGGAATCACTCAACCTGCTGCTTACACATTCTTCCTGCATTACGTTTCATTAAACAATTTCTATTTGAAGGTTTTGTCAGAATCAAAATATAGGAGAATTTCCACAACATAATGTGATCATAACCTTCTGGTAGGTGGCCCCAGCGTTCTTCAGTCCGAAGGGCAAAACCTTATAGCAAAAGTTTCCCCAAGGGATGGTAAATGCAGTCTTTGGTTTGTCCTCCTTCTTCATGAGGATTTGGTTATATCCGGAGAATCCATCCATGAATGAGAATATTTCGTATCATGCGGTACTATCAACCAGCACGTCAATGTGAGGTAGTGAGAAATCATCTTTCGGGCTTGCTCTATTCAAATCTCGATAATCTACACAGATCCGAACTTTGCCGTCCTTCTTCATGACGGGACTATATTTGCAATCCAGTCCGAGTATGGGATAGCTTCTATAAAGCCCACCCTGAGAAGCTTCATCACCTCTTCTTTAATTTTGTTTTCCAGCTCGGCTTTCATCCGTCTACTGCCTTGTTTGACAGGTTTAACGCTGGGATTCGTGGGTAATGCATGTTCCACAATTCTGGGATCCAAACCCAACATGTCAACGTAAGACCATGCGAAGACATCCTGATACTCCCTTAGTAATTCTGTAAACCTGAGCCTTTCATCTCGGGATAAATGTCCACCGATCTTGATTTCCTTGATATCCAGATTGTCACCCAAGTTAATAACAACCGATTCTTCTGAAATATGAGGCATTGACTCCTCGAAGGCACTCCATTCTCTACGGATAGACTCATACCCTTCATCCTCATCCTCTTCTTCAATATTGTAGGAACAGTCAATGAGGTGATTCGAATCGCATAACAACCTGGTATGTATGTTTGAGATGATATGCCTGAAATGTCATGAGTATGGTTAGTCTATATTCCATATAAAAATGTCATGCATGAGTGTGGAAAACCTTTTCAAAAGATATTTCAGAATAAATGCAGGTATAAATGGGACTAGTCCTCATATCATAGGACATCATTGTCCCTCAGAAATCCTTTAGAAATTAGGAATCATATGGAAAATCAGGCCTCAAGCTTATGCGTGGAAGACTAGTATCATCTTCGGGTTGATTTGTGGTTCCATATGTCCTTAACAAAATTTGTGTGATTTTATTGAATGTAAAATGTGCCGCATTACAAGCTATGCTGTTTGGACCAACGGCCTGAGATCCAAAAGCGTTTTCCTACTTTTATTTCAAACAACGGGAATTGAAAGTGCGATGAAATGCGTGAAATTTGAATGCAGTATCAAGAGTAGGGAAGATATTTCTTTACTCAGAAGCAGTGGCTTCATCACCCAGCCACTCTATGATGACATTCACGAAGTCATCTCCCAGGGAAGGATTCGCCAGATCTGGTTCTACTGTTGGAGTTATGTCTTCTTCTGACAACCATCTAGAGCTCTTGCTGAAGTACTTGTTCAAAGGGTTGTCAAACATCTTAGATCTGCCTTTCCAAGATGGAGAACCAATGAACAAATCTCTCTGGCTTTTCTGGCCTCCATGGCGTCCCAAGCTTTTGCCTCGGCCTCGACTTGTTGTCTTAGGGGCAGACTCGCCTAGGCGGCTTTTTTGATACCCCAAGCCCATACTACGCTGGTTAGATTTTAACTGTAGAGGAGTATTCATTCCCTGGCCATGTTTGCCCAAACCATTTTCAGGGTTATATCCATATGCCAATAGCATCTTTGCTGGTAAAAGGTTGGCTTCAGAAATATAGGGAGTTCTCAATCTTGCCCTTACGGGGGTGTGTACTGTTGCTACCAACTCCAGGGAATGATAGCTTGCTTCCACCCTAATTTTGGGTTCGATGTAGGAAATGGCACTGCTCTGATATGTTTGGAGGTCAACTTCTCCATGCACGATAATTACCTTCCCATCTACTACAAATCGTACTTTCTGATGTAGGCTTGAAGGTACGGCTCCTGCTACATGAATCCAAGGTCTTCCCAACAGGAATCCGAATGTACTAGGCAAATCCATCACTTGGAAGTTTATAGAGAATTTTGTTGGGCCGATGAGCACATCGAGCTCAATTTCTCCTATCATCGTCTTCTTCATTCCATCGAAATCCTCTCACAGCTGTTTTGGAAGTTTTAATCATTTCTTCTTTGATGCCTAAACTCCTCAAGGTAGATAAAGGGCATATGTTGAAAGCGGATCCGTTGTCAATCAGTACGTGTGCTATTCTTTTTCCATTGCACTGTGTGGTAATGTATAGGGCCTTGTTGTGTCATCTCCCTTCCATGGGGAAGTCTTCATCTGAGAAGCTCAATTGATCTTTCAAGAGGATCGCCCCTACAAAGTTCGCTAACTGCACATCATTAATTGTTTCAGGGACATGCACCTCATTCAGTATCTTCAGCAGTGCATTTTTGTGCTTCTCTGAATTGATGAACAAATCCAGTAAAGATATTTGGGCTGGCTTCTTCCTCAACTGCTCTATTACTTCAAACTCACTGGTTTTGATAATGGACATGAGCTTTTTTGCGTTTTCCTTTGAGACTTCCTTCTTTTCGGACTTGCCTTCCCTAGGGGCGTAGAATCGTCCAGACCTCATTACCGCATCTACTTCCTCCGTCCCGTAGTCCCAGTGGATTGCCTTAGGATCGTACTCTTCTACCGGAGGGACTTTTATGGTTATCGTCGTCGGGCAAGATACCTCTGGTTTAGCTGTATCGTCCGCTTCCTCTCTTTGTAATCGAATCACAACAGGTTTGATCAGACAATCTTCTACTTCATTCAAGCTGTCAAGCTCTTCCAATTTGATTACCATAGTCGTAGCGGCTTCAATCATTGACACAATGTTGTCAAAGTGTTTCGAGAAAATTTCATTTTCTAGTTGACGATGTCGGTCGTTGTTTCTTAGCTTTGCTGTTGTCACAAATCTCGGGTACTTTCTCTTTCCCTTGAATAGTTTAACTGAGTCTGGTCACTGATCCTCCGATCTCTTTGTTTCGACATACTGCTCTGCATTAAGTTTGGTATCTATCGTTGGGTCAGGCGACGGTTCAAGCTCTTTCGTAAAAGGTTTTTCCACCCCATTTGGGATTTCTGGTTGAACGGGATCATCCATGCCTCCTCATCCGTCTGGTATGATATCCTCCATTCTCTGATAGAAACTAGGAGGAGCAGAATATTTCACCTTAAAGTTATATCCTCCAGAATCTTCACCCAGGTTGTCTATGATTTCTCTCATTTCAAGTGCATTAGCCATGAATCTGTGATCTGATAAACTTCGCCTCTTAGCTTCCAGTTCGTCCTCGTCGGTTTCTTCTTTCAGCTGGACAATTGGCCTGAGATCGCTTACCAAACTCTCGTACGGGATACTCCACGCGCTTCCCTGCTCGGTTTTAATCACAAAGTGGCTTCCTTCTAAGCTTAGAGAGGCCTTGACTCCCTCGAATCTTTCATCGGTAACTTTTGATATTATCCCCAAGCTTATCATCTTAGCGATACATAATTTCTTCATGTCAGCAGAGACCTCCCCTTCTTTCGGGTATAGTGAAGCGATTGCCAGAATGTTAGTCAGTTTAGGTATGTCTACCTTCAGCTTAAGGTGATTCTCCTCCTCGTCAGTAAATATTGCCCCTACAGCTTGGTGGTCAGGGAGCGGATTTTTTTGTATATTCTGAGCCATGTTATCAAACTTCAGAATTTGATTGTCAATCAAAACTTGTACCTTCAGCTTAAGGATATAGTAATTATCGACGTTGTGCCCTCTTTCGCCCATGTGGTAGACACAGGTCTGACTTTCATTAAAGCCAGGATATTTAACAGGATTTGCCCTAGGTGGTTCCTTCGCCACCAAGCGTTGTTCTAGCAGCATTGGGAGTAACTTGGATAAAGGCATTGGGAGTTGAGAAAACTGCTTTTGGGGTTGCCTCCTTATAGGTTCTTGCCCTTTTGGTGCTGACCACGACGATCCTCCCTTGGTCTGATTAGAATTGTTAAATACCTTGGGCTTATGGGCGTCTGGTATGAAAGTTATGTCGAGCCCAGCCTCTCTTTCCTTTTTCAGGGGATATTATTTTCTGGTAGAAGTTTCATGATGCATCCTTTCTCTTAAGGCCCACTCAAGCCTTTTGGCCACCTTTATCAAATGTGTAAAGGTTTGACATCTAGAGGTGTTCAACCTGTCGAAGTATTCATAGGGGAGTGCTTTCAAGAATAGGTTAACCAGCTCCTCTTTTGGAATTGACGGCTTTACTTGGGTCGCCAAAGCTCGCCACCTCTAGGCTTATGTTCTGATCAATTCACCCCTTGCTTTTGAGGTTCGTAGGAAGTCTTCTCTCGTCGGGGCTGTAGCCGTATTGAACTTATACTGCCTGAGGAAGTCTTCTGCAAGATCTTCCCACCCATCATAGTCATCGAGGTCCAGCTCGATGAACCAAGCTAGAGCGGCGCCAGCCAGACTCTCTTGAAACATGTTCATTAGTAGTGGAACATAATTTGAATATTACGCCATCTTGCACAGGTAATATTTGAGGTGAGCACGGGGACAACCTGTCCCATTATACTTTCTCATGAAATCTAATTCCTTGTAATCAAGAGGGGTCTCCACCTTGGCAAAAGCAGATATCTCATCGAAATGGGCCAACTCATAACCCTGGCTGCTTAAACATTCCTCGATCTTGGCTATTCTCTTAGCCTCTACTTCAGTTTTCACGGTCTGCTTCCCCTTTTCCTCTTTCTCCAGGTTGATGACAATAGGGGGTGCCTTTTGCTGCGACTGGATGTTCGGCATATGGACATTTCCTCTGTACGTTGGGTATCTTCTGCCGTCTCTTTATCCGCCATATCGGGCGCGAATGATGGACATGAGTTGTTCTGGTTAGGGGCTAATGCCTGTCTGGCGTGGGAGGCTTCCAGTATTGCCTTAATATCAGCCATCATAGTCGCCATAGCAGTCATCTGAGTCTCCAGCATGCCTACTCGCGGGGTCAACTCCTGTTGTTCCATTCTCGTCTTAAGCAGAGTGCGAAAACGATGTGTTGGTAATTCCGTGGTGAGAGTGTACCTATTTTTAAAAGGAATTCCAGTGAGTATTTCTTCGGTATTAACAAAAGAAAGTACTTGATTCTTCTAATTGCATGCTTTCTATTGGTGAATGAGAAAAATGACTACCTTGTGAGCCTTAGTCTCATGTGAGCAGTTCTTTTAATCATTCTCCAAAAAGAATTCATGAAATTAAACGAAGCGTAATCTTTAACGATAGTTTTTATGCATTTGTAAAATATGTCCACACTCATGCATATGCGTTCAAAGTAATATTCAGTACAAGTGAGTATGCATGAAAAGACATCATAGTGTTTGCTTATTTTACACTTGACAGAATAGCCTATTCAAGTCTAGGACGCTTGAGGTCTAAGGTGTCCTCATCATCCCAACATGGATCCATCTCTTCAGTCTGGGACTCTTCATCTTCTGAATATGACGGCGACCCCATATCTTTGGGTAAGTACGGCTCTACTCCAGGCACGTATGGTACGATATATTCGGGTACATAAGGCTCGACAAGGCTGCGTCTGATCGCCTCAAAGTGCTGGATGTATTCTGTGGTAGCCCTGTGAATGTTCTCTTTGCGAGTCATGTTTTCTGGCCACCTTATATCTTCAGCTTGAGAGTTTTTCAAAGTGTGTATAATAAATTCCACCTTAGCTTCAATATGCTTCTTATTTTCTCTCGTAAGGGTCTCTTTTGGTACGTCAAATGAGAAGATACCAAGCTGCGGTAGAGAAGGGATTTCCTGTAATGCCCCAAATTGCCGGATAACCCTCTTCGGATAATATGCGGTAGCGCTTGTGAATCCTAGCAAAGGGACTGGGTCTTGCCATTACATGCGAGCCTGACTTTGCTAGTGTTGGCAATCTAAGCCGCCATCGGAGCTGTCCCGATTTCAGAGTTCCAAGGAAGTTCTTCCATTTTATGAAGTTGAACTTATGAATACGTGTATAGGTTCTGACAAAGGTTTTAAGAGGATGGGCATTGGAGCCAATCTCAGTAAAACCCATGCGGATATGGAATTGTCTGATATGAGATGTGAACCATAGGTACAGAAGATCACTAGAGGCTCTAAAGATTCCATTCTTATTTTTCTGAAGCGATTTAGGGAAAGGAAGGTCTCAGCGAGGATAATGTTTGAGTAATCCCACCCACAACAAACTTGTCTGACTACTATAGCTATAATATGGTCGAAGGTGACAGACGAAATTGGGAATAGCACAAAGCTAAAGAAGGCCAAGACAAAGGCTCTACCAGATTAAGTCCCTTTAGCGGTAGGGAGGTTGGGGAATCGATCTAGGAGGAATGATAGTGAAATCCGTCCAGAATTACTTTTGGCGTCTGCTTTGACTTCGTTGAGGCTTGTGTCAAGGAATTCAGCTAGTTGACTTAAGGGCTCGAATCATATGGGAGGTTGAACTAGTAAGTGAGTAAACTCAACTCCGATGGCGGCGCTGTACTCTTCAAGAGTAGGGGTAACTTCCAGTCCTTCCATACAGAATGTAGCGGTGGTATAATCCCAATAGAGTGCCATGGCTTGAATAAAGGCAGGTGGGCACTCAATCTTCAGCAAGTCCACTAGATACCCTAGTCGTGATTTGGCGTATTTCTGGCTGGCTTCGCCCATGCTATCCCACCATTATAGGAGCTCGGTTCGAGGAACTTTGAACACTTGAATATCATTCTTTCCCATCAAGTCTAAAATATGCAAATGATTTTGAAAAGTCAATCGTCAAAAATTACTTTAAACATGTGACTATGCAAATGCCATGAAACATGCATGGGCTAACTTAATTGCATAGTTCAATTGAAGAAATGGAAATTAGAACCTTTTTCAGGTACTGAAGGCCTGACTTGAAGTCTAATTTGAATTTCAAGAAAGTGAATTATGCAATTTAGTTAGGTTCACTCCAGTGACTAAGGGAAATAACAACGTCACATTCCATTGGTCAATACATCAAATGGGAATAGAACGAAATGAATCACTTATTACAACCAGGACGCCTAACGAAAGAAAGGTAAAGAGAGAATCTACAAACAAGAAAGCCATAAAAGGCCGATGGAATGTGAGGATCTAAATGACCCTTTCCTAAAGGTCTATTTTTCTTTACAATGATAGTCAGTCGGGAACCATCCTCCAGTTGAGTGTGAGGGGTCATCTTCAGCGAATTGATCGAGGCATCTCAGCTCCTCTGGCCATTCTCTTGTCCATGGTATAATGACTTTGGAGTCTTCTCGCGTTTCAGCTTTTTAAGTACAATGTGTTTCGGCCTTGTCTTGATTGCAGGGAGTCACCTTTTTCCCCAAAGGGTGATCATGGGTATATCTCCCTTAGCTTGTCGTTCAGCCTTTCGACGAGCATACCCGTCCCTAGCTAAGCGGTTGTGATGTTGTCTCTTCATTTCCAAATAATCCTTGAACATTTCGTCTGCTTGTCGCTTAAACCTAAGGTTATCAACATAGTAACGGGTTTGACAATCTTCGACGTATCCTAACTTGCGTCCAGTTAGCTCTCGGCCATGCACAAATCTGGTAAAGTGCAACCTCGTGTTCGGTCCAGGACGAGTGACTTTCCTTAGGTATTCGAAGGTCACCAACTCCGTTGAACTTTTAGGGAACAACGACATCCCACCCCCTTATCATCGTTATTTCAATTAGTCACTTGAGTGATTTTCATGATGTATGCAAATGCATGTGAATGTATGTAATGCATGAGTCATATTGTGGAACAAGGAATAGTAATGTACATTGAAAATAAATGCCTTACCAACCAAACTTGGGGAATGTGAAATGTTCCCCTGTAACAATGGGCGGTTTTAGGTATACCAACCATCCATAGACATGCGCATGAGACAAGTGGGCATACTCTAAAAATTAAAAATCAGGTGAGGAACCTATGGCTCAGGCTCCCACTATTCAAATGAGGTAGATTCCTCCTTAAGGGTACCCACCCAAGAGGGCTAGATATCGCCAAATTGGATTGTGAGTGGGAACGAACACGAAAGTCTCAAGTGCCATCAAACACGAGATTCTTTCGCATCCTTTCCCTATCTAAGGTAACCTAGAGATGGTTGCAGTCGGAGTTTGACCGCCAGTGTGTGCGATGTGTCGTGATCATCACAATGCAAGTCATGCACAGCAGTTTGTATCAAACACCGCTTCAATATGTGCTTAAGATAAACATACAATCCCAACTCCAACCTGCAGGAAAAATGTCAACAACCACTCCACCCCTTATTTCTCCAATCTGCAAAAATATCTAACACAATGGTTAGCGTACGTACCTCACCTTCGAGAGCATCTGCAGAAAATAATGTCAGACAAACCAACCAAATTTTTAATCGGTTCAAGTCCTCTGGAATTCTGTGAAACCAGAGATTCTGGTTTAGAATAGTCCCCAGTGGAGTCGCCAGTCTGTCGCGACCCTCTCTCGCGGCGGAGCCTGTCGGAGGAGGCTAATGGGCCACCCGATCGTCGCCTGATCGAACGCGGGCCTCTCCCAAGGTCCATTACCTAAATCGCAACGACTGGATATACGTGGTCGACCTTCGGTGTGGTCTGGTGACATGTGATATGTGTACATGCCAAGGAGTCGCCACCAATCGTTTCGTAGAAGGTACGATCGAAAACCTTATCGAATAGTTGGGAGCGGTCTATTTGATTCCGCGAAAACCAAAGAAGTGGGATCGGGGACTTTGTTCCGCCAACTGTCAGAGTTGACGCCCTTTCGGAACCTAAGTTGAATGATTTATCTAGTCCTAAGATTTCATGTAGACGAGTGGGGCACGGATCCTAAATCTAGGATTTCATGCAGATAGGAATGGCTACCCTATCACTCACAGTCAGTGAAAATAAGTGCGCAAATCAAAGATCCAAAACATGCGGATAAAACACATGAAAGCAGCATGGCATCCCTAATGAGGCCCTATTAGCATAGAGAAGCATCAATCAAGGCTTAGGAGTGATTTTGACATGATTTGCCCATGAGGGGCAAAATTGTAATTTTGAGAAATTTAGGAACAATTTGTCTCAAAAGGGAAAAATTGTCATTTCAGATGGAATGTACCGTCAAAAGATGGTAGATATGGGGTTGGCGATCAAATCTTTCCATTTCCTATTTTTCGGGAATTTCCATAATTTTTCTGGAATTTAAAAGTGATTTTACCATTGGAGGGGTAAAGTCGTCATTTTGGACAAAGATGAGAATTGAAAATCTCAAATATTAGGGTTGGTCACCTACGTGACCCAAACCCTAATTTTAACCCATTCTCAGGACTCGATTAGAACAAGAAAGATGATTTTCCCATTGATGGGAAAAATCGTCATTTTGAGAAAAGGGACGAGACTCGAAAACCCAAGCCTAAGAATTGGTCGCCTAACCGACCCTAATTCTTACCTTGGCGTTATCGACTTTATCTCGTGTGCACAGCAGAGGCGACTTACCCCTAAAGGGTAATATCGTCAATTCTCAAAAGAACGGATAAGAAACCCCAAATAGGGTTGACCAGTTGTCTATGGTCAATCCTCGATTTTTGGGGATTTATGGAGTGTCTAGGATTTTCTGACAATTTTCCTACATTTTTTTGGGATTTTATGGGATTTCTAGTATTTTTTAGGATTTTCTAAAATTTTTCTGATTTTTTTACTTTTTAAAATCATTTTCAGAATTTTTTTTAAGAAAAATGCTTCGTACCGGGTCGACCCGACCCACTCAGGTCGGAACACGGCCCAGACCCGGATCCGCGCGACCCGCGTCAAAATGACACCGTATCGACCCTTTTTTATTTTGGGATTATTCAGACTTGATCCAACGGTTCCTATTTAACCGCGTGGCTAACCCACAGCCTCCAGATCAAATTACTAAAACCTACGGCTTAGATGGAACGGAGACTCAACCAGGGTCGTCTGATCCACTTACTAAAACCTACGGTCAGGATTAGAACTCAAGACTTGATCTGGACCGTCCACCCTCACTAACCTAAACGACGTCGCACTACCACTAATCCAAACGGCGCCGTTTCAACCCATTTTGATTTCTAATTTTAAAACATTTACGAATAAACCTAATTACTAATCGGACGGCCTTTAGAATTTAGACTCGATTTATCTGAGCCGTCCGATCTATTTATTCGAATAACGGACCCCCAACGGCCGTGCTGACTAGACTGACACGTGGACTAATGGCCGACTGGCACCTAGGAACGCTAACTCGTTGACCCGCCACGTCAGCTCGTCTTCAACCTCGCGACTGCCTCTGAACGGACGGCCGCGACTCTCCAGCGATGATCCGTCGGTGGGATCTTAACGGAATTGCGCAAAACCAACGCCAATCAACTCGCGATCGTCTCTAGTTTAACATATCTAAGAATCAGAGTATCCAATTCACAGAATCGCGAACATCATGCAGATTGCCGAGTATGGCCATGAGAGTTCGATCGCTCGATTCACATCAAATCATGGCAATTCAGTCACGGAATAGCATCAATGGAGGTTCAGAAGACTTACCTTGAGCTCCGATCGAGCTCGCACGGCCTAGATTTGGCTAGGCAAGAACGAATAGGGACCGGCCATGGAAGCTAATTTTGAAGACTCAATTCGAGGTATTCGAGCGAAATTGATGCAAAATGAAGATGCAATGATGGTCAGTAATGTCTAAGGAACAAAACGCACACTCTAGATGCAAGAATGAGCAAGGAAAGCACGAATCACCATTGATGCACAGAGAGAAGCTCAGAAGCGCATCTCACCTGTTTCGGCGGTTTCTGGCAGCACGGCTGACGGCGATCGACTCCCAGCTACTTGGGCGTTCTCTTGACAATCTCTTTGAGCTTTGGTCTAGCCCAGAAAGGCCTGATCGACGCTCTGCCAATTCGAGCTCTGCCCTCGACAATGGCGATGGAGGGCGAGCTCCCTCTCGTTCGTTCTCTCTATCTTTCGATTCTCTTGAACTCTCTCTAACCAACTGAACCAACCTCCTCAACAGAAAGCCTCCATAGACTTTTATACCTGTTTCGAAATTTGGCGCCGAGCGGGGAACTGTGTACCAGCTTCAATTGCACGTGAGGCCACGTGCCTTTAGGTCCAATCGGCGTTGGGGACGATAGGTGTTTCGTCCAGGCCCGTTTAGTCCTCCGACAAGTCTAATTTCACACGAATTTGGCATGGATTTGTGCTGAGTCTAACGTCGTTGACTTTTGCAGGTCCCGCGAGATTGACTGGTCAATTACTCTTCGTTCCGGCGACCATTGGTCAAGACTTTAGCATTAATCGATAGGGAATGGCCTGTAGTATTAAACCCCTACCAATGCTTCTTCAATCGTCGTCGATTGGTCGGTCAATTTGGCTATCAAAACTCGGTATTACACTGTTCATCTGCACTGGGGTCAGGGGAAGAAGACGACACTGTTCCGGACCGGTTCGACCGGTCTGACCGAGCGGTCTGACTGGTCTGAACCGGTCCGAATCACAATTTTTCAAATTAAACCCAAATTAATGGGAATTTTTTGCAATTGGACCTCAGAATCGAATTTATGGCGTGAATTTTATAAAAAAAATGTGACTTTTCCCAAAAGTTCATATCAATTTCAACAAAAACCCCAATTTTCATTTAATTGGAATCAGGCAAATTGTGAAATTGAATGTTCAAATGATCAAATTGGACCAAATTATCTATGCCAATTGATTCAAAATGATGAAAAGAATTGGGAAGTGACTTCAATTTGCAATGATAGTCTCTGAATTGATAGTAATTTCAATTATACCCAAATTCAAGGACTAAAATGCAATTAAATTTGCAATTTTACCCAATTTATGCAATTAAACATTCTGTGCGGACAATTGGGTTAAATTGAAATAAGGGACAATTAGATTGAATGTCAAGATCCTAAAAAATGTCAAAATTACAAATTAAAAGACTCATTTGACATTTTTTTACCAAATTCAATCATATGTGTTACAAAAGAACATGTAAAATTGAATCTAATTTTAGAATTTTTGTGAGGTCAAAAAGATAAGGGATTTAAAATAAAAATATTGACTATTTTTTCATATTTTTGTGACCTCAAATGCTATTTTTCTTGATTTTTATAGTATTTTCCTAATTTCTGAAAATATTAAAAAATACGATAAATATGAAAAATTATTTTTTTTGGTCAAAAATGGTTCCTTAGGCTTGGCCAAGGCCACCACAGTTGATTTTGTAATTTTGTGACTTTTTATGAATTTGTTATGAATTTTCTGAGAAATAACTAGAAAAGCTGAGCCAAAATTAGGTGTCAATAATAGCTTGAAAAGAGTACATGGATAGCCTGTTTATATGCTTTATTAGAGTACTGTTTAAGGAAATAACAATCGTTCCCTGTCCAATTCGATAACCTTTTTTCTCCCATAAAGTTTCCCTCATTCGTGCTGCCGCCTCCTTCCTTCTTTCTACATAAGCCTTCCAGAGGGAGAGAGAGAGAGAGAGAGAGAGAGAGAGAGAGCGCGAGGGGGTCCTTTCCCCTTCTCTCCCTCCTCCCCATCTCCCTTTTTTCTGAGTATTGCTTTAGTTTTTTCCATGTTTGTCCCTTTCAATAAATTTATTCGTTAATTTTTTGGACGAGCGATTGATATCTAACCTCGGAAGAATATGCTCGTTCCGGCTTCGAGAGTTTGCTCTAGATTGTCAAGCGCTGTGCAAATTCTCGAAGCTTTTCTCTATCATTCAACTTATTTGAAAGTGATTTTGTGATCAACAAGTATCTTTTTGCATTTACTCTCTCCTTATCTAGAGTTACATTTAGATTTGGATTCTCTTCTATATTGATCTAAAAATTAATATGGGATTTGCAAGGCTTTTTTTCCTAATTTTTCAACCTGTTGAGGTTGTTGTTATCTCTAGCAGGGATGGTGTTGGTGATGCCGAATCTAGACGTGCACCACCTTTTGGCAAAGCCATAACTTATAGAGAGAGATTTGTCGGTATGTGCTCATCACTGATGATAATGCGAGATTCGGTGATCAGTCGCTGGTTGTGCTTAGATGTAATGTCAGATCCATCCTTGAAGAATGAGCGAATTTCTATAAGTTGGACCAAGTTGATTCACTTTTCATATTAACTTTCTTTGTGGGATTTTCATTTTTATTTTGAAGTGATGTATATGTCACTTTGATATGGAATGGAGATCTTACTTTCGACAAAAAAAAAAAAAAGGCTCGCGGAGGCAAATGGCTGGCTACCCCCCATGCTCCACTTTCAAATTTATTATTTCCTGAGTCTTCTATTACATTGTTACATACTTCGGGCTAGTAATGAAATCGTATTTCAAAAAAAAAAAAACACACATTGACCCCAATTATTCCAAAAGAATCAAAACATAAAGAAATTGTTAATATTGGATAATTGATGTGGTGTTGAGCAGTTAATATATCCAAGTTGGCTCATAACTAATTGGCTTAAGCTTTTGAGAGAAAGTAAATCTGACCGGATATATTGATGGGCTTGAACTTGGGCTTCCTCTTGGTGATCTCCCTAGTGAAATATATTGGTCTTATGTTGCGCACTATCATAAAATGGTATCAGAGTCCATTGCGCGGAACAAGCGATTGAACAATAAAATAGACAGAACTTATAAAGTAAATCGGACACCAGATGTACGTGGTTTGGTCATAGAGACCTATGTCCACAAGGAGAGCAGCAACGAATTTCACTATAGAACGAGCGATACACAGAGATTATAGAGCACACTCGAGTCACTCAAACACTCTCAGTGTTTCCCAAGCCCCAATTACATCCAAGAACGCACACAGTATTTAGCCCCCAATTCCTAGCGAAATAATCTCTTAATCTCGCAAAGAATTAAAACACAAATCTAACCTCAAGATTTAACCGGCTTTGACACTTGAATTTTTTTTTATGTAATTTCGTGAAAAAAACCAGCGACGATAAACCCTTGCCAAGCACTCGACGAACGGCGCTTCAAGACTCGTATACGATGTCATCTCTTTTGAATAAAACAACATATAAATATAAATATAAATATATATATATATATATATATATATATATATATAACAGCATATAAGTTATCATGCTCGCATATCCACCATTTGAGTCTCCAACAATTATTCCAATAATTACATATCCGATTTGACCTATGGACGAATATGCAAGCATATGTTTCACGCTTGTTTGAGTAATAGCAATGAGATTCCCCAATATCATGCTAAGAATAGCTAGGATTTCCAGAAGAAGATATATATATATATATATATATATATATATATATATATATATATATATATATATATATAGTACTCAAGCAAGATATCCTCCAGCAACCTCAACGTGAAAACAAAAAACATGTACTCCTTGTGCAGCCTGCAAGATTGGTCAACAAGTCCAAAATTGGACTTTTTTTTTTTTTTACTTTCCCTTTTATTTCCTTTCCTTTTTCTCATCTGGCAACTCCAATGTAGCAAAGATAATTATCAGCCCAAAAATTCCTTCGTTATGCATTCAAACGTCCAGAATCTCCAACTTTGGATATCACCTACAAAGGATAATTACGGGGGTTCAAACTTTATTCAATCTTGATTATATATTCAAATAACATTGTTATCTTTATGATAACTTTCACGATCAAAGATATATTTATTTTCGAAACTCAAATATTTTATTTTGGGTGAAACTCTAGACATATTTTAACAATCTCCACCTTGACTCGACGTTTGAGCCAATACACAATCGCTTCGCTAAAAAATCGAATACCACATGCTACTCTCCCAACAGTCCTAATGGGCTCAACCGCCACAGATATCATCCAAGTTCAAGCCATACTTGAACTTCGTTATAACCGTGGACCTCATCAAAACACCAACTGAACATGCACCTTTAACTACTCCACAAGTATTTTCTAATACAAGCTCCTTAATCACAAATAAAGTAAAACCACCGTTGCATCCATATCTGTCAGGAGATCGAGCACGTACATTGTCATCAGTAGTTACAGCAATTGTTGGCTCTATAGGCTCCACCTCGCTACAAGCACTATCTGTGTCGATTAACACGCTAGTATCCGCTACCTCAAGAGTTTCTGATCGCAACTCCACCTCAAGTTGAACCTCGTCCAGATCCGTATGAACATTGCTATAATCACTCTTAGCCTGAAGTACTAGAGATTTGTCAAAGGTAATTTCTCTGCTGCAAACAGGTGAATTTATATTCGAGCACCACAATTGATAGCCATACTCACCTCGTGCATAGCCATGGAATATGCACATCGCCCTCATATCGAGCTTACCATCACTTACTCGATAATAACACGGGCAACTGAACATTCTAAAAATAGAATCATCAGCAACATTACCTGACCACACTTTTTCGGGAGGCCGATATCTAATCGTAGTCGATAGAGATCTATTCACCAAGCAGCTCGCCACACTAAGCGCATCAGTTGGAATTCTCCTAACCATACTAGCACTAGAGATCTTTTTACAGGCCATCTCTAGTAACATTTACTCATCAATTATGCAAAGTGTTGTGGTTTACTAACACTAGTGCGGTGTTTCACTATGCGCTTTTTCATGCAGAATTTGTTTGCCAGTTTTGAACAGGAATCCATGCTACTGTCAGTTCGCACATGCTTGATCAACTTACCAGTCTCCGTTCCGATCAAAGCTTCGACTGCATATTCCTGACAACAGTATCAAATTTGTGCATCGGTACAATCACCCAGGCCTTCCTCGAGTAGTCGTTAGACTCTCGAACAGATGTCAATGTCTTAGGAGCAAAACTTATCAATGTCTCACTTTGAAGTTCATACAAGTCATCATGTTTGATTCCTTTCATTATCACCAGGGCACCTCGAACAATCTTCAAAACTCTACCTCGAGAAGAATACATGCATTTAGCTGAATCTAGGGCACCCAAGGAAATGAAGTTCTTTTTCAATTATGGAACATGTTTTACTCTAGTCAATGTCCTCACAATACTATCATGCATTCTGATTTTAACATCACCAACACCCACAACATTTTATTCAGCGTTGTTTCCCAACTGCACTTTACTACTATCTGTGCACTGATAAGTAGCAAACCAGTTCCTGTTTGGTGTAGCATGAAAAGAACAACTAGAATCCATAATCTATCCGTCAAATGACGAATCCTTAGTGACAGAAATGACACTATCGATACCATCAGAATTTTCAGTTACAGCTGACATATCATCTACATATTCAACTTTAATTCCCTTAACCCTTTCGTTTTTCAACTTAAAGCAATTCTTTCTAAGATGCCCCCTCTTGCCACAGTTCCAACAGACATCACCGCGAGTCTTAGACTGACTACGTCTATTCATGTTCATACTACTTCTGCTAACACGAGTACTAGTTCTTCCTCTTTCACCTAATAAAGTAGTAGATACAGATTCGTCGGATTCTCTTATATGGATATCCTCACTCAGAATTAAATCTTAAATCCCATCAAAAGTTAAATTTGTTGATCCAAACGAATTATTGATAGCAGTAACAGTAGTATTCCAACTATCAAGCAATGACGATAATAGAATCGAAGCACGTGCCTCATCTTCAAAGTCAATATCAACTGAACTCAATTGACTGACGATCACATTGAATTCATTGATATGATTAGCAACTGACGCACTTTCGCTCATCTTCAAGTTAAATAGACGTTGCATCAAATAGACCTTGTTGATCCTAAAGAGCTTCTCGTACATGTCCGACAAGGCTTTCATCAAACCCATAGTGGTCTTCTATTTGACTATATTAAATGCGACATTACGAGCCAAACTTAGCCGAATAACACCCATCGCTCATCTATCCATCAATTCCCAATCAGCCTGCTTCATCGTATCTAGCTTCTCCCCAGACAAGGGTGCATGCAGTTTCATCCGATACAAAGAGTCTTCAATCTGCATCTTCCAGAAACCAAAATCATTCCTCTCAATTCTATCGATTTTACTTTCACTTCTTCTGTCACTATCGATTCGCTTCAACTCAAGCAAGCCTAGCTCTGATACCAATTGTTGCGCGGAACAAGCGATCGAACGATAAAATAGATAGAACGTGCAAAGTAAATCGGACACCAGATGTACGAGGTTCGGTCGTAGAGCCCACGTCCACGGGGAGAGCAACAACAAATTTCACTATAAAATAGGCGATACACGAAAATTACAAATTACACTATAGTCACTCAAACACTCTCAGCGTTTTCCAAGCCCTAATTACATCCAAGAACACACACAGTGTTTATCCCTCAATTACTAACGAAATAATCTATCAATCTCGCAAAGGAATTAAAACACAAATCTAACATCAAGATTTAACCGGCTTCGACACTTGAATTTTTTTTATGCAATTTCGCAAGCAAAACCGGCGACAATAAACCCTTATCAAGCACTCGATAAACGACGCTTCACGACCTGCATAGGGCGTCATCTCTTTTGAATAAAATAACCCATATATATATATATATATATATATACATATATATAAATGAGTATTCAAGCAAAATATACTCCAGCAGCCTCAACGTGAAAGCAAAAACGTGTACTCCTTGTGTAGCTTGCAAGATTCGGTCAACAAGTCCAAGATTGGACTTTCCTTTTTTTTTTTTACTTTCCCTTTTATTTCCTTTCCTTTTTCACGTCTGGCAACTCCAATGTAGCAAAGATAATTATCAGCCCAAAAATTCCATCTATATGCATTCAAACGTCCATAATCTCCAACTTTGGATATCACCATACAGAGGAAAATTAGGGGGGGTTCAAACTTTATTCAATCTTGATCATATCTTCAAATAACATTGTTATCTTTACGATAACTTTCACGATCAAAGATATATTTATTTTCGAAACTCAAATATTTTATTTTGGGTCAAACTCGAGACATATTTTAACAGAGTCGATGGTTAATTGGCGGGCCTCCAATTTATTTCGATGTTTGGTGAATGTCTCAAGAAAGAAATATCAAGATCGGCGCTTGTTTCAGGTGAAAATTGTCATCACGATTGATCTAACGCAAAGAGACAATGGACAGTTGGTTTGGTAACGCGAGTCTTGGCAAAAAGAGGCCATGGATAGTTAAAGCTCATACGTAAGGGAGAGATCATTAGGATGTAGATGTGATTTGTCTTAGATAAATCCTATATTGAATTAAGGTGGGTGAGTTGTGTTAGAGAAGTGCCATGTTATATTAAGGTGGGTCTGATTGGATATAGTGATGGGCTCGGGTTTGGGCTCCCTCTTGGTGATCTCCCCAATGAAGAAATGATACTAGATTCAAAGGGGGAAATTATCCAAAAGTCCTAAACATATTGCATTTTTGCCAATCTTGTCTTAAACTTTTTAAGTTTATCAATTCAGTAGTAAACATTTTTACCTTTTACCAATTGAGACCTATTGACAGAAAATCGCTAATGTAGACGCTGACTGTCCTACATGGCATGCCTGACACCAATGTGGATAATTTTTTAATAATATTATAATAATTTATTGATTTTCTTCCTTTTTTTCCCTTTTTCTCCTTTGTTTTTCTCGCCTGCCATTGGGAAAAGAAATAAAAATATAAGATGAAGGAAAAATAAAAACAAATCAAAGTATATTAAAAATTATTAAAAATTATTCACGTCAGCGTTCACTGTACTACGTAGGACGACCGACATCCTCCTTAGCGGTTTTCAGCCAATATGATTCAATTGGCAAAAAGCGAAAAGGTTTAAAATTAAATTGAAAAAAGTGTAATAGATATATGACATTTTAGACAATTTTTCTGAATCAAAGTCAAAGAAATCTGTGCCCTATATGAGATTCAATGGAGGCAAACAGTGAACGACTTTGCAGGGAGTGATGCATTACCAAGTAGTCGAGACTAAGGGCCTACATGACAACTATTCTGATCTAGAAAAGTGATTATGATTAAAATAACTTTTTTTAATTTTGTTCTTTGGATGAGTTTTAGAAAATCAGAATGCGTCTGGTAACTGCATAATTTTTTTTTCCTGGAATAGAAATGTGTTTAGTAAATGCACATAACTTTTGTCATAGGGAACAATTTCGTATTTATTTTGTGAAATTTCATCATACATTTTGAATTAATCAAAAATTAATTCATATTGGTTCTTTTATATAATATGTTGTGTATTGAAATGTAAAAATAACTATCAAGAATCATCACAAGTCATTTTCGTCATTTATTGTGAAGTTTCATCCAACTCTTTTGAGCGAGCGTGTGACATTCCGGATTTCGACCCTCTTCGAGGCTATTGATATGAAATGGGGTCTCGAAATTGGATATTAGACAATGAATAATTTCAACATTGAAAGGAATTGGATGTTGCTTCATCGAGGGCAATTTATATTGGGAAAAGTGAAATGTCAGACGGAAAGTGTAAAATTATCATTTTGCCCCTAGAAGAATACCTTTTCCTTAATAATGAACTAAGGGCAATTTAGTCTTTCGGTAATTCCCTTGAGTTGGCCGAAAATATGAGGGTACAAGAGTCATTTGGATGCAAGATAATATTGGCCAATGACAAGTGTGATTACAAGAGTTAGTCTATCCACTAAGCTTTAATTAGGGCCATATTTCAATTACCATTCAACAAGATTTAACCAAGAAAGATTCAAGAGGGGCCACTCTTCTCTCTCTTCTCATTTTGCTCAGCCGAACCCTTCTCCTCCTCATCCCTCTCTCATTTTTCTCTTGCTCTCTCTATTTCTCTCTCGCGCCCAGTCCCGTCTCCGTTCCGGCAATAACTTCCTCGTCCGACATCGGATTGAGACAAGCCACCCAACATTAGAAATCTCTTTTTCTTTCCATTCCAACAAGGTATTATGATCCCAAATCCACCAAGCCGTTTGTCCTGTAGAGCCATTTGAGTGAGCGAAGGTCGCTATCCGACCCTGTTCCGACCCAAGGAGTTTCATTTTGGATTTTCGAGCTTGTTTTGCCTTGATTCTTGGTAAGACCACTTCTCAAGCCTTGTTAAGACATATATGATTCTGTTTGTGGGTTGGAGCATGGAATTTAGTAGGATTTTAGGGCTGATTCTCTTGTGGTTTTGTTGGACGAGAACCGGACCAAATCAGTTCCCACCGGTCGTGGTTGGAACCAAGACACTTTAAGGGCCTTCGAGGCGTCGCCTTGCTGAAAAATTATTGGTAAGTCACTCTAAGATGTAAAGTTATGTGTTAGAAATGATTATATGAGTTGGATTGGAGTTTAGATAGGTTTTAATGGCCGGTTTGTGCGAAATCTCCTAGGACCGACTCTGCCCTGCACTGGCCAGACCTGAACTGTGACCTTGAGGGTTGTTTAAGGGCCGATTTTTCTTGGATTGGATGGTAAAATGTCTCCAACTATTAGCTTTGTGTGTTAGAAGATTAATGGTTGGAGATTGATGCGGATTTGATGGAGTCTAATGGTCTGGATCGCTGGATCTTCTTGAACCGGACAGATTACGCTCTTTGACTAAACCAAGACTCTTCAGGATAATTTAAGGGCTGATTTTTCTTGGAACAAGAGGTAGGATGTTTCTAAATCCTAGCCTGAGGTGTTAATGAGTTATTGGTGGAAGTTTGAAGTGCATTTGATGAAATTTGGTGCTGGATTATTGCATAGACATCCGAGGGGTCAAATCTGCCATTTCGGGACAGCAGGGTACCGCGGCCTTGCGTTACACGTTTTGTGGAATTTGCTTGTCCTAGGCTTGAGTTAAGTTGATCATAACCCTTTATTAGGATGTTAGGTTACTAAGGGACAAGTTTGAGGTTTGAATAATGATTTTTATGTGTCAAATGTGCTTGAAATTGATTAGTGCCGATTGAGATTGTGTTAGCCGAACCTTGCTTGCTTGCCTTGGGACAAGATTGTGATATTTATGGCTGAGATTGCTATGAGGATATTCGGTTGACATGTGCTCTTGAATGGCCGTGTGGCAATTGGTCCTTTTGGGTGTCAAATGTGCGAAGTTTAAGCTTGACTTGGCAATGATGGAGTTGGGTTTTAAGCAAGTGACGAATTGAGGCCAAGGAAGGACTTATTTGATTGATTGCCCTTGTTGTGCAAATGGTGCCATGATTATGTGGATTCGGCCATGATTGATTCACGTGGTAAAAGACTAGTTGCTTGCTTAATCGAGTTATACTCGATCATGAAGTTATTCAAACATGAGATATGGCTTGAGAGCCCTTGATTTATGAGAAGCATGGTTTATGATATCTAGCCTTAATCGATTGAAATGATGAGAAATGGCTGAGTTATGATATGTGCTCTTTATTTTGTTTGGCCAACGATTGATTGATTCATGAGTGCATATTCATGTGATGCCTTGATGCGTTAAATGCGAGGCTTGGGTGAATCCTGAGGCGTTGTTACCCAGGATTCGACCTGAGGCGTATTGACGCGGGTCTATGAAAGGCAAGTTGTACCCTGAGGAGTATTGACGCGTGGTTTGGATTATCCTGATGTGTTATTACGCGGGATATTGCACTTGACCAAGTAAGGATTACTAACTTGATGCGCATTACGCGGGTAGTATCCTAGTCTGATGCGTCATTACGCGGATTGCTTGATGCGTGTTACGCAGGCATTGAGAAGTATAACCTAATGCGTTATGACGCGGGTTTTGCCAAGTATATGATGACTTGAGGCGTTATTACGCGGGTCCTGAGAAGTATTATGTAGCCTGATGCTCTACTATGCGGACATTGATATTGAGAATTGAGATGCATTATAAGTTTTACCTTTTGTGAATTTGTGATATGTGATGAGAAATGCCTCATGATTTGAAATAGGGCCTCGAGAGTGTTTGTTATGATTGAAAACTCTGTCATAGTACGAAGCTTAGCTTTACTCATGGATTTTGTGACTGAGTTGAATAGATTTGAAGTACTAAAGCGCCATGTTTTTACCATGACAATGTTTTAAATCAAAATATGCTCGTTTTCATAAAGTGTCTGGAGATACTGGCAGCCTAGTTTAGGGTTAGGTTTAACTTACTGAGATTTATATCTCACCCCGTCGTGGGATTAACATTTTCAGGTCTTAGGCGATGGAAACCCGAGTTTGCCATGGATTGGCATTCGAAGAAGTTATTGGAGGAAAATGAAGATTTACCCTTTTGTGACCTTAGGGATTTCATATTGTCTTGGAGTTGGAATTGTAAACCGAAACCCCACATTGTATCTGGAGTAATTATTTTTGTGTTGTATCGTCCCAAAGTCATCTTTTATGAAAAAGTGAAAGGAGTTGTTTTCTCGCTTCCGCTTGCATATTGTGGGATTAACATTTTCAGGTCCCAGGCGATGGAAACCCAAGTTTGCCATGGATTGGCATTCGAAGAAGTTCTTGGAGGAAAATGATGATTTACCTTTCGTGACCTTAGGGATTTCATATTGTCTTGGAGTTAGAATTGTAAACTGAAACCCCACATTGTATCTAGAGTAATTGTTTTTGTGTTGTGTCGTCCCGAAGTCATCTTTTATGAAAAAGTTAAAGGAGTTGTTTTCTCGCTTCCGCTTGCACATTGTATTTTTGTGGATTTATAAGTTGTAGGCCGAAGGATCCTGGGTAATAACGATGAGATGAATGGCCTGATGAGATGTTCGCGCGCCCGCCTGGCTCGGGAAGTGATATCCTTGTTTGTTTGGTATTAGAACGAGATTAGCTCGATCCAATTTGATTGAGACTTGGAGTGATAATGAGTGATGACTTGAGGACGATTAGATAGTGAGACCCTCAGGATTAGGTATTGATTGCTGAATCTTGATGATTATAGGCTTGAACTTGTGTTGTACACTAATGGTTATAGTGTTGATTTTAATTGATTCCTATCGAGTAGGTGGTGCTAGGGACCCATTGTTCTATCCGTTAGGTCTGATCACTCGAGCAAGAGCAAACTTACCGATCAGACCACTTTCTGAATCTCGCAGATGACTTGCCGATTTAGGAAACTTACCAAATCTCAGACTTACCAAACCAAGCGGCTGATTCTTTTGGGATATTCATTTTCTATTTTAGGAAACTTAGTGATACAGATAATCACAATATTTGATTTGTATTCCGTTTGCTTAGATTTGATTTGATTTCAATATTTATTATCTTTAGGATATCTTTACATAATCCTAATTCCTAAAGGAGTCCTATCTATATAAAGGACATCCACCTTTGTAATAAAAAAAAATAACATTAATTCAGAATTTTATACAGTGAGGTTTTCTCTTCTTCAAGTTCTCTTGAGGACTAGATCTTATCAAGGCTTCCTTGTGGCGATCGATCGACTTATCGAGCAAGATCGCGAATTCTCTTGTTCGTGGCGTCTATAGCGTGGATTGATTGACACAGGTTCGTCAATAGGTCATGCTCATACTGAGGTTACCAATCACAGGTTCGATTGGGGGTCAAGGTTAGCAATTCGCAACCCTTGGATCTTCGTAGAACGATCAGTTTCCGCAGCGATTCACATCATCTAGTATGAGAGCTGGTTCTATAAGGTCTAGTTATCTTACTTTTACTGATTTTAATTCAGCAATCTAGGGTTTATAGAATTGGGGATCTGTTACTAATCGAATTAGGATTCTAAATTGTTCTTGCTGCGATTTCAATTTTGAATTAGGGTTTTCTGTCCTAGTTGTTTTGATTGTATTGAGTTCGTAAAAAAAATGGCAAAAAAAAATCAGTGAAAAAAAAATGAAAAAAAGAGTACCGGTGAAAAAAAAACCTATAAAGAAATCGAAAAAAAAAGGCCGAAAAAAAAATCAAGAGGACGACTCGTTTCTTTTTATTATTATTATTGTTACTTGGACCGAATAGAAAAAAATAGTAGCAAACATTGAACCTGAATTCAAATGTAGTAAAAGTTGCTGAATTGCTGAATTGAGCAATATATAGCTGAATTGATCTTGCTTGGTGGTTTAGTCGACTGTTATGAGGAGCTTGTGAGAATGAAATTCTAGTCTGATAAAGAGCTTGAAAGAAGGAAACGAGAGGAAAAAGGCAAGAGTGTGTGAGCTTAATTGAGGAAAGAAAAAGCCTAGATTAAGTTAAACACGAAGGGAGTGACAAACACCTTGAGCGAAACACGTGAGGGCGTGTGGTGAGGTGTCTTTTATTCCTAACATCTTCTTGCAGGTTTAAAAAAATCATGTCAGTCCTGTTGACACCTAATTTTGGCAATCCCATATTTTACTTTCTTTATAAAATAGAATATATTTAATTTTTAAAATATGCATCTTTTCTTGAGTTATTGAAAATATAAAAAATTAAAAATTAATTAATTTGTTATTTTCATTTAAAAAAATATGAAAATAGAAAAAAGATAAAAATGAATCGGGCTGGTTCGGCCCATTGCCTCGCGGGCAAAGCGTGGCCCACACGTCCAATCCGCCGGTCCAGCCCGCCCGATGCTTTCTTTTTTGTCCCATGGGGTGGACTGCTTCTTTTATTCCTTGAGCCCAGCAGCCTATTTTCTCATTTTTTTTCCGTAATAGGCCCATGTGGACAGCCCATCTCTTCTTTTTATTTCCCCACAACCCACCTTCATCAGCCCACTCGCACCCACCCCTTATTTGGACGCCTCTCTCTCTCCCCCTCCATCAAGTCTCTGCACAAAACTCACATCCCTCTTTATTGCATACACTCACATCATTCATTTATGATTTGGTACACTTCACGTGGGTCACCATGACCCCACGTCTCCATCCTCCATCAGAGGATTCACTCCCATCCACGAAAAAAACTTGATGGAGAAGGTAGAGGCTCGGCTTCTTCGGTCCGGGAGCGCGAGCAAAAGAAAAAGAGCGAGAGGGAGAGGCTGGTCCAGGGAGAGTTCAAGAGGGAGAGTTGTCGAGGGAGCTTGAAGAAGCGCGAGCAGCAAAACAGAGAGAGAGAGAGCAGTCTTGCGCATCCCAAAGCTAGGCCGAGCTCTCAATCCTCCATGGCTGTCCATCGATGTCGCCTCGACGACTATCAACGCCTCTACGAACCAGTTCGGCGGGAGCAAACCACCGAAGGTGGCAACGTAGCGGAGGTTCGGTGTTGATGAAGACCAAGAGGGCAGGAGCTCGTGGGAACTCTATGGGGAGCGGGGAGATCTTTGGAGCTCGATGGTCAGTTCCCAAAGAAAGAAAAGAAAGAGAAAATGAGGGTAGAGAGCCGATTTACAAATTCGAAGGACAAGGATTCCTGCCATAGTTGATCTCCGGCAACTAGCCAGCGACTTCATTTGAAAAGGTCGGCCTCATCTCCCAACTTTGGTTGCCCCGTTTCAGTCTCAATGCTCGCCGGGTCGATAACTCCGATTTCTCGAATTAGCGAGCCTTGGATTTCTGTGTCGCCTTTGTCACTATGGATCCTGCTGTGGAGTTGTTGATTTATTTTAGTTGGAGTACTCACGTCTGGTAACAGGCTTTTGGTCCCTTCCCTTGGTTCATCGCTTGTGCACTTTCGCTCGTTCATGTCATAGCTTAATGCCTCATGGTAGTTTTGAATTATAGTGGGTCTTTTGAGCATCCAACCAGTCGGCTGCTCTTCCGCGCGAGATGGAGTAGCTGCGAGGTTCTTGAGCATTGGTCGAGTCCGTCGCTGGTGGTCGACGGTCCTTCGAGTGGTCGTGAGTCCGTTGGGATACGGCCTGGTAGTAGTGCGACGAGAGTGACTCGACAGGATTAGAAGCGACTCGAATTTGAGCGACGATAGTCGCACGAAGATGATAGAGCCGTTAACAAACCCCGATGTTGATCGTCCAGTGGTCTGGTGGAGTACGATCTGGTGACCGAATAGAACCGGTCGGCTTATAGTATAAGTGGCGGTGCGCGAGCAACGTGGCCAGAGTTGAGGCGAGCAGAACTCGGCGGTGTGGCGACGCGAGCCAGTATCAGTGACGATGACGACGTGGCAGAGGTGGCGGTCGAGCAAGGCCGGCATCCGCAGCGACCATATGTGGGCATGAGCTGGACAGGATAGGTTGGCTTTCGGAAGGTCCGGCGGGGGTGAGCGGCAGCGAGCATGACCTAGCGGTGGCAACGAGCGGGCCGCCGCGGAGCCGCGGAGAGGCGAGCGAGGGCTGTTGGTTTCGAAACAGCAGCGTCGCCGTCGGATGTGTAGAGGAGATAACGTCAGAGGAAGAAGACGATGAATAGTAGTAATAGGGTTGTTCCACGTTGTTTTGGTGTTTGGTCGGCTGGGCTCTTTTTGGCTACTTTGGGCTCTTTGGATGCGTTGGCCCAAGAAGATTGAATGGAGGAGGTTGGTCCGGTCGGCTGGGCGTGTTCTCCTCCTTTGCCAAGTGTGACATTCCGAATTTCGACCCTCTCGAGGCTATTGAATGGAAGGATATCGATCGGCGTATTTCAGTTGTAACTCGCTCGGAGTTGGTCACTCTTGAGTTAACTGACCAAAAGGGAAAGGCTAACACATAACAAGGTACGTGGACCTAGGAAACTTGAAAAAGGCAGTGACGCTTTGACCATAAGGATTGTCGATGGAACATTTAGAGCCAATGAGGCCGATCAGATAATGATTAAGGAATACAATGCTAGCGTTATACGATTGGATCGCGGGTAAAGCCGCTTAACCAATATATAATTTGCAAATTTTCCTAAATCGAACTATGACGATCGAAGCCGTCGGAACTTGCGATGAACCCTCGCAATTACATGACAATCAAAGCTGTCATAACTTGAGTTATCCTCAGTGTGATGAGAATCACAGAATCGATACGCGTAATGTTTACAAAAGCCGCCCGTTAGTTCGAGACAAACTGGAATTACGATCGACGGACGAATGATCATGAAATGGAAACTCAAAATTGGCAATTGGAAATAGAGAATTCCAATTCTGAGTAGGAATTCGACAATGTCTCGCTAAATGGTAGTTTCGAATTGAAAAAGTGAAGTTTGGACTGAAAGTGCGAAAAGACCGTTTTTCCCCTAGACCATTTGCCCACGTCTAAAGAACTCAAGAAGGACAAAATGGACATTTCTCTTATCTTATGTGGCTGCCGAAAATCACATGTGCATGGGGTCAAAGGTGAGTCAAAGTTCTATGATGCATTATTGGTGTTGCCACTTGTCAACCATTGGGAGCCCATGCATTAAATGACCTCACCTAACCATGTCTTATCCAATTAAGCTCCATTATTTGTGTGAGACAAGTATAATGAAGTCTCATCTGCTGTGCATACCATATACATCACGTTCACTTCAATTTCCTCCTCAAACTCACCTCACCAAAAACTGTCCAGAAAAATAGTTTTGGAGCCTTCTGTTCGGTGCATTCTAACGGCTCTTTCCGGCGTCATTTAGGCGAACCCGTTTACCACAGGTTATTTCAGGATATCCCTGACATTTTCCCATTGGTTTCATGATTTTTAGAGGTCTAGTTAATTTATGGTGATTTTTGGAAGAAAAGCGGACGGATTTTGAGCTAGTTGAGGAGAAGTGTTGGTTCTAGCTCTTAGAAATTCCAAATGACCTCAAATATTTTAGGAGAGATTCATAACATCTAGTACTATGTTCAGATAGTTTTTGGCTGCAAATAGATGGTTTTAAAATTATTTTTATGGCTGATTATGGGTGGTACAAAAATGGACAGATTCTGACTTTGAGGAGAGCAGGCTGTTTCGACGTCTTTGGGGTATCAACCCGCTTCAAATCTCATGGTGAGCTTCCTAAACTCATAAAGGAAGGTCTTAGCAAGTTAATTATTGAAGGATTGAGGATTAGAATTTATTTATGGCTCGATTGAGCGGTTGGAACCCAAAACCGGTTCTGTTTTAAGGAAGAGTACATGCTGGCCGGTTCTATTTAGGGACTAAATGAGGAATTTTTGGACGTCAATTGACCCGTAATATATTGTATGATATCGAGTGAGATGTCAATGGGAGATGTGAGAAGTGGATTGAAGTTTAAAGGTGATTTGTGGTGAAATTGATTCACGAAACGCTAAATTGAGTATTGCCATGTATATGGCTGAGTAAACCGAACATATTAAGGGTTCGGAGTGAGCGTTGTCTTGTGTCATATTGTGATAAAAGGTGTCTCGAATTGCCAATGGTATGGCTAGGGAAAGTTTGCATTTATGGGAATGAATATTCCATGGTTTATGACTCAAGATTGATTAATCTTGTTAGGTTGACGACGCATTTGTGGAAATTCCATACTAGTGGCTTTGGGAGAATTGCGTGATGTTGTATTGTGATATTTAATAAGGTAAGTGTTACCTAATCCTTTCTCTGAATGCCTGGACACACTGGATGAGTAATTGAATGATGTGATTGACTGATGAATTTTTATGAAATGAATTACATGTGTGTCTTGATGGCATGGTGAAACTGAATGAGAAAGGTGTTGAGGATACCATTTGGTCTGATGACCTCGGCGGTATCGGAGGGTGGTGAAATAAAATAAAAATGTGAATGCCATTTGGTTTGATGACCCCGACGGCATAGAGTGGCTGTAAGCCTGGAGAGTACCGATTGGTCTGATGACCCCAGTGGTACGTGGACATCATTTGGTCTGATGACCCCAGAGATGTCAAGTGGCAAGAGTACCAGTGAAGTATGTAGATGGTTGATAAAGAGGTGGTTGTAGTGTACTTGAGTATATGTGCTTGGGTATGAGACCCTGTGATTGAGCATGACTGTTTGTATCGATTGTCCATGCTTGCTAATTGATACTGCCGTTGTGTGATGCCTTGTGCCATTGCGTTATTTGTTATTTTGCATATGAGCGGCATATATGGGTGATCAAGTAGGACTGGTATTGAGGTATAGGGTTAGGTTTCACTTGCTGAGATATATATCTCACCCCAGTGGGGGATTAACTTTTCAGGTCTTTGATGACGGAAGTACAGGCGAGATGATGATGAACTCTCGATGAAGTAATGGAATGAATGGTTTTATGTCTTTGGTGGCCTTAGGGATTGTATCTGAATTTTGAGGATTAGGAATTGAATTTTGGGTACTTGACTGCTATAACTTCTGAGGAGAATTTTATTTATAAGAGGTGTATACCTTTTGTCCTGAGTCATCTCATTGTAATTTGCATGGAGCAAGTTTTATGGCTTCTGCGATACCGTTTCTTTGTCAAGTTGTTATATGATTGCCCAATGGATCCTGGGAGATAACTGAAGATCAACGGCCTGGTGGGATATACGTGAGCTCGATGGGGTTGGGGCGTGACACCAAGGTTGGGCCTGTTTTAAAATAGAGGAATGAAGGGTAGAGAGTTGGGCCCAGGTGCTTCTCGCGAGGACCAGGCCGAACTCTGGTTCTCTCTCCCAGGGCTGATCAGGTCCAATGACCTGACCCGGACTCGGGTCCGAGAACCCGATCTGGACCCGGCTCTTTTTATTAAAAATAATAATGAATAAATAATAATAATAATTATTATTATTAAAATAAGAAAATGCCAAACATAAGAAATGGTAGAATCTATTTGCCTATATTGTCTAAATTAGGTTCTATATGCTTGCTCGTTCATATATTTATCATGTTTATTTGCATAGCTTAGCTAAACTTTGCATGTGATTTTTTTAAATGATTCAATATTAGTATGTCTCAATTGATAAATTAGCACAGTAATTAGAGTTTAATTTGACTTGCTCGTTTTATCCTTTAAATGACTGAACTTTACTAATTATTTACTTTGAGTGAATGCATATGCTTCAGACGTGGCGATCGATAGTGATGTCCACGGAAATTGATAGTCCATCGAGGCTTGGTGATTGAGGACCGACGTCTAATCTGGTCCATTTTTGTATATTCGATCCACGTGTCGGAGTTACTTTCTTTAAATATCGCCTTTATAGATTTGGATTGCATGCGCTTATTCCAGTCTTTATTTGGCATATTTACTTGATTGAGTGTTTATAACACTGTCTTTTGAAAAATTATCTGTTAATCTCTTTCCTTATATTGCTAGGTTAAGGATAAATAGATAATTGCACGAAATGACAGAAAAACATCATGCATGATCATCTAGTACTGGTTAGAGACCTGGTAAGCTTAAAATGACATGCAGAATGTGTGGTCACCTTAGGGAACATTAACTGGTTAGGTACCGAAAGGGCGCTAATTATCTAGTTAGCGTAATCAAGTCTCAGAACCCAGAAGCTCTGGTTGTGTAGGAATCGAGATAAGACTCCCGTATCTCGATTGGTTTCTAGCCGACCCCAATAGGTTAGTGGCGACTACTAGTAGCATTTTAGCTTGCTAATCCATAAAAAGAAATCCAATGTCACGCGAAGTAGGACTTGGGATAGTTCACGTCATTGACTGATGGCAATACCTCTAAACCCACCGAACCCCTCGGGAGAGGCTCAAGGCAGGTCGCGACAGATTGGCGACTCCGCTGGGGAATGTGCTGGGATAAAATTAGAAACATTTGTGGACTTAAGCCATAATAACCAGTTGATTGTTCTCTAATTTGATCTCTATTTTGCAGCGCTGCGAGGAAAATCAGGTTAATCTGCTAACCTTGTGTTAGATGTTCTTGCAGGTTGGGAGTTATAAGGAGTGTAGTGATTATTGATCTGTCTGTTTTGTAGGGAGTCGTGGGAATATATGTTACTTGTATATATATTGAAGCGATGTTTGATATACCATGCTGTGCATGTTTCTCATACACTACACTTTTTGCACACACATCCAGCAGTCAAACCCTGACTGCGACTCTATGGAACCTTTAGGAGGTATCAGAAATAGATTGGGCCATATGCATGTCTAGAAATGGCACGATCATTTCTGATTCCGCTCATCGCCTAGAAATATGTGCCCCGACCCGATTATGCTGTCAGCATTTTTTTGGGGCGGTATATCACTTCGTTGTGGTGGGAGCCTTTAACCATTAGCCTATCATACCCTTATGTGTCAAACCTCACTGTTAGCATGCGCATGTTTATGCCATTAACAGGTATTGTTCGCCAACCACTGTGAGTAGGATTCTTTCATTATTTAGTTTACTTCGAATTTTATTTTCAGCAATTCACGAATATCAATTGGACGCCCTACGTGGACTAAGCGCATAGTTGAAATTTTTTGTGATCATTTTTACAGTGAACTTAGAGAATAAATTTCAAATGAATAAATCATTTTGTCATAATTTTCACGTCGTTTTTGCAAAAGGAATATCTCGAAACAATTTTTCAAAATTGGTGATGTTTTGTGTGCATTAAGCTTTTGAAATTAAATGGGTGTCCTATTGATAGTCGCGAATAATCTTTTAATGATGTCTCCTCTTATAATGAAATCATGGCAAAGCACTATATGCCTTTGAGATTACGGGGCAAGTATCATTGCCTCATTTTCATATAAGAGGCGACCTCATTGAAAGATTGATTCTTTATCCAGAAACTGAATTATTTCATTTCTCTCATAGGACATGAATGAAGATCATTCTTTAGGAGACCAGGGATTGCATCACCAAGCGAGGCTTGAAGATGTTTAACCTGTGTTAGACAGAGAGCATGAAGGCCACACTTTCAAATGAGTCGGTGACATGTCTTCAGTACAATAGAATGGAAAAATCTTATTCTTCGTTGTTTTTCAAGCCACAGTCGGTCAGTGAAAGATGCGCCAGAATGGACAAGAAGAGCCAATCTGGAGTAGCTTCCTGAAAGACAATGATCAATTCTTGTGGTGGCAAAGAATAGCCTCTATGGAGAAACAATCATACCCTTGTGTAAATGAAAAGGAAGTCATTCTCGATCTCTCTCATTCTGAATCATATGTTGTACATTGTTCCCTTTTTGCATGTGCAGTTAGCTGGACTAGATAGAGATGTCAGATAATCACCTGCCTGGATGTGATGAATTGAGGATTCAAACGTGACGGTTAGCCTTCCTATCGAGGAAAAGTGTCCTCGTCATGATCGAGTAGAAAAAAAAACATCAATCGTTTTAAATCAAAAGGGATCATCGAACAGCTCAATGGAACACCTGGCGTCAAGACCTTGCGGACGAAGGACAAAGGAGGATGAAAACGATACATATCGTTCTTGTTCCTAATCCCAATCATTAGAGGCAACTGATCAATTTTTTCTTCAATATGCAGAAAGCATTTAATAGGAAGAAAGCATAGAATAACCCGGGGGCATGAGATGTCATGGTCAACCTACTCGAATGAAGAAAGGTTTAACATAAATCAGACGATTTGATGGGTGACATGACGCGCGTCCATCCATGTGGACAACACCAATCCTCCTTGCTAAGAAAAGCCTGACAAGATGTAGTAGTCTACACCAGTCTCAAAAGACGAGTGAGGCAGTGGACCCAACCACTGGGGCAGCCTCTAGCGTCAAAACATGATGAGATCATTTGATTCGAAATAAGAGGATGTATCGTTTCAAAGTGTCATCCAAATTGATATTTGAAATAACGTTTTGTAAACATTTCTTGTAGATAACAAATGGAAAATCATGACAACGGCCACGATGATGTAGTCCAAGCTACTTGAGAAATCCACGCCGATCCACGAGGATGTTGTCACCCTTGTTAACACCGTTGTCGCGACCCGTCCGAAGGCGGACGCGGCTAATGGATTACCGATCGCGGGACTTGGATCAGCGCGGGCCCTCCTAGGCCCATACCAAATCGCGGCGGGAGTATTTTTCAAAGGATTCGACGATAAGAGTCGATCGCTTTCGACCTTCAGTGTGGTCATGGTGGCATGTGCAAATTGTGCATGCATTTGGAGTCGCCACCGGTCTTTCTTGGAGGGTAGACCGGAAACCTTACTGATCGATTGGGAGAGATCGATCAGTTCTGCAGAACCAGAGATTTTGGGTTCGGGGACTTGGTTACGTCGGTGTCATTACCAACGCCCTTTCGGTACCTAACGCGAGTGATTTTCCTGACTAAGAGTTCATGCAGGCGCAAGTTTGGGTGAGGTAGGTTTGGTTCAGGGTTTCATGCAGATTGGACGACTATTCCTATCAATCACAATCAATTTTTGGAAGACGATTCGCCCAAAGGGCGAAATCGTCATTTTAAGAAGGGTCAGGGTTCAAACACCCGGAATGAGTCTTGGCCAGTTGTCTGTGGCCATTTCCTATTTTTTTGGGATTTTCCTGGATTTTTTAGAAGTTTTTTGGAAGACGGTTTGCCGGAAGGGCAAAACCGTCATTTCTAGAAGGTTCGGGGGTCAAAAGACCCGAAACAGGTCATGGCCAGTTGAATGTGGCCATTTCCTATTTTCTGGAATTTTTTAGAATTTTTCTGAATTTTACGAATTTCTTTGAATTTTTTATGATTTTTCATTTTTTATTGAATTTTTGAATTTTTTAATATTTTCTGAATTTTTTAATATTTAAAATTATTTTCCGGGCCGGGTCAGACCCGGCCCGCGCCTCGCGGGCGCCCGGCCCGACCCTACGGGTCGAAACCGGCCTAAAACGACGCCGTTTTTGATTTTTTGAGAATTTTTTAATTTTTTTTTATCATTTTTTATCTTTTTATCCATTTTCCTTAATTATTTCCGAAAATCCTCAATCGGACGGTCCAACGCGCGCCACGTGGCCCTTCATGATGCATCCGATCTTGCGACAGATCGGACGATACCCAGAGTGCCACTTGGCATATCCTCAGCCGTCCGATCTATTTTTAATTTTATTATTCGAAAATCATTTATTAATTCTGAAAATTATTTATATTTTTAGAAAATCTCAGATCGCGACACGTGGCTGAACCACGGCCGTCCGATCTGGGTTTTGTTTTAAACGGCCGTGGACCCCCTACGCTGACGTGGCTGCCGACGTGGCAAACCACGTCAGCCGCTGACCGGTTGACCACCGGCGACTTGGCCGGAGAAGACGATTTTTCCGGCCAAAGTCGCCGGGGACTCGCCGGAGGAACGAAACCGACGTAAAAACGGCGGTTTCGACTCGCGATATTCTTGCCAAACCAAATCTACAACGAACCCAGGTTCAAATGGAAACATTTCATGGCAAAAATGGGGTTAGAAACCAGCTCAAAAACCCGACGGCCGAACCGGCTCCGGCGACCAATTTGCAGAAATTTTTGTTTGCTTAAAAATTGATTCTGGACGTTCACATGGCATCCAATGGGGGTTTAGAACCTTACCTGAGGTCGCCTAAGCCTCGGCGACCGCCGGCTTCGCCGGTGCAAGCATTCGACTCGGTCCGGGCATGGCGGAGCTCCGGCCGTCGTCCTCAATGGTTTTTTATGCAAAATAAATGTTAAGCCAGGGTTAGAGTCAACTCTAGTGAAGGTTCAGGACCAGACTCGCACGCAAAGAGGCCGGAAATGGCACGACCGAAAGCTAGGAATTAACAGGTTCATTCAGGCATTTCGTCGAACGGTGGGTATGCGCGTGGAAAATGGAAATCGAAAGGGTATACCGACCTGTTTCGGGGTTTTCGCCGGCAGCTACCACTTTGGTGAAGCTACTCCGAAGGTCCTTGATGATGGTTGAGCTCGGTCCTCGCTCTGGACTCCCCGAACTCCCTCAAAAAATTCCTCTCTCTCCTCCCCCGAATTCCCTCTCACTCTCGGCCTCCTCTTTGTCCATGGCCGACCAGTGGCCGTCCCCACCATTCCGCCGTTTGCTCCACCACGGTTTGCCACCACTAGCTTCGCTTTCGGCTCGCCGGCCCCTCCCCCCTTTTCTCTCTTTCTTTTTCTTTGTTTTTGCAAGTGAGTCGCGCGGGTCTGCAACTGAGTTGCAGACCCGGTTCGGACCGGGTCGGGTTGGGTCTGACCCGACCGGCCCGGTTCGAATCTCCTCGCCCAATTTAGCCCCAAATCAACCTCTTTTCATGAAATTGACATCAAAATCGGACTCCTTGACACGTTTTCTATCAAATATGGGTATTTTCGTGAATCAATTGATTGAAATTTAGTGAAAACCCCAAATTGCCCTTTGGATCCGAAAATGATTTTTGCTTAATTGACGGTCCAAACAACCAAATTAGTCTTAATTGAGGCTACCAATGGATTCGGCATGATGAAAAATATAGGGTAGAGGTGTTTAATTTCAATGGGTATGTCCGTATGAAATTTAATTTCGAAAATTGTGAAACCGGTGACTAAATTGAAAGATTTTTATGCAATTAAGCCCTTTTGTTTAAAATTGATCAAATTGGAGGGCAAATTGACCTAATTGCATTTCGAAACTTTAGGATTCAATGTCATAGCTTATAAAAAGTGAGAATTGAAAATTAAAAGACTCGAAAAGGATTTTTTTTTGCCCGATTCAGGTTTATGTTTGTGAAGGAACATAGTGACCCAAGCCGAATTTTCAAGATTTAAAGTGACAAACTTGAAGAGGAAATTAAAACAAAATTATTGAATATTTTTGTGTATTTTTCTGACCACGAATGGTATTTTTCTGATTTTTTGGGTATTTTTAATAATTAAATAAATTCGAAAAATATTAAAAAATACCAAAAAATATTTTTTGTTCAAAATTGGTTCCTAAGGCCAAGCCAAGGCTTCCAAAGTTGATTTTGTGATTTTATGACCTTTTTGATATTTTTAATTAATTTTAAAGAATAAAAATCACAATAATAAAATGGTCAAAAATCAGGTGTCAACAGCTGCCCCTCTTTGAGAAGAATCTCGTTAGAGGTTTCTCTCAAAGATAACATGGCACCTGATTCCTAACCGACTCAACTGGAAAAATGAGAAAAGAAATGCTATGACATCGAATCCTTAAGGCTCTCGATAAAAGCTCAAATTAATCCACGGTTTACAACAACTTGAACATGGGCCGGGATGAGAGAGACTTGCCTGAAGCTCACCTGTCGGATGCTGCCGGTTGCGACGACTTTCAAGAAGATACCTAGGACTCGTTCAGAATATCCTAGGGAGATTAAGCTCTGACCTGTATGGTAGGCCATACCATTATTGGATTCCTAACTGGCAGGAACCCTAGGAAGGCGCATCCCATGCTTTGGGATCTGCGAAGGATTTTGATCCGTATGGTGGATCGGACCTTTGTATTGACCCTTCAGGCGGTTTCTACCTTTGGTTGAGTTTAGTTTGATCCTTATGGCGGTTTCTACCAATGAGCTGACCCTTCAGGCGGTTTCTACCTTGAATTGACCCTTCAGGCGGTTTCTACCTCGGTTTGACCCTTCAGGCGGTTTCTACCTTTGTTTTGACCCTTCAAGCGGTTTCTACCTTTGTGTTGACCCTTCAGGCGGTTTCTACCTTGAATTGACCCTTCAGGCGGTTTCTACCTCGGTTTGACCCTTCAGGCGGTTTCTACCTTTGTTTGCTTTGAAAAGGGGTCTCATGACGAGGGTTCTCCACGTCCGATGAGACTATTTGATATTTTTGAAAAGGGATCCTAGGACGAGGGTTCTCCACGTCAAGCTAGGACTGCTTGATTTTTGAAAAGGGGTTCTATCCTCACCCCTTCTTTTGAAAGATCCCGAAATTTGTCGAGAATTCAGTTTTGAAGCAGTGAAAGGTTTTATCTTGACAAAGCTTCACTTGGGTCTGTTGAGGCGACATTCTGGGAGCTGGGTTCTCCAGGTATCCTGCAGAAGTTTGAGCCTGAAAGATTTTTCTTCACCGAGAAAACATTAGTAATCTTTGGGAAGACCACGGCTGTCCATTTGACAAGAACCGTATGACTTAAGTTTTAATCGTGAGATGTACATTTTGATGCTGGAGGTTATCCAAAACATTCCTGCAACATACAGATGCGATCACAAATTCCTTGCGCGGCAAATCTGGATCAAACAATTTGAAATTTCCAAAAAGAGTTTGTTCAAAACATCTATTAGAGAACTTCTCATCAAGAGGGCTCCTCACCGCTCTGTGATAATGGTCTTTTGTAAGGAATGCGCTCAACTTCCTACTAACCTGTGCCTAGGTTTTAGGATCATTCGCAGCGCATACATTCTGATCGATCGGGAGGTCTTCCACGGACCGTAATGTCAGGCTTGGATATTGGCTTTCAAAGGGGACCCGCTTTGGAGTCGAGGCCATTGAATGAAAGTCTTCACCATCTGCTCCGGGTTTACAAGTCAAGAACCCTGCAAAATGAGAGAGAAATAGTCTTGCTCATACTTCTTCGAGCTAAGCTATATGTCAACCCAAGTGTCTTAGTCAGAGAAGACTCCTTCGGGGTCGTAACATTGGTAGGATTGGGGACAGAAAAAGGCTTGTTTTTGGCCCAAAATTCTTGGAGAGTTTGACATTGGTGATCATTGCAGATTTGCTACCTGTCCTTTTCTCTTTTGCGCCTTTATTCCGCGCTTGACACCATTTGGCGAGCAGCCTTTTTGGAATTTGGCTCCTTCGGGGATTTCCTCTTTTCCCATCTAGACTTTATTGTGGGTCAATCAAATAGCTTACACGGGCATCAGCCTTGCTTTTACCAGGCACTTTGCTTTTTCTTGATGCCGGGATTTTTTTTTCATTTTCATCTTTTTTTTTTTCTTTTGAAATCCCATTTTTCTCATCTTCAGGAGATCACTTTAGACATATGATCGAAAGTCTAAACATGCTTTTACCATAAATCCAGGAATTTCTTTGTAATCCCTTAGTCTTGAGCTCTTCCGTTTCTAAAGTGATGCTGCATCCATCTTGAAATGTGCAATGATCACCAACGGGTTCATGAAACGAATTTGCAGGCTCGACTTGGCTGTACAAAGGATAAACGTATGTGGGATAGAGAAATGAATGCTTCTCGTCATCCTATGGCACTTGGATTACCATATAAACAACACACGAAGATTAATGTTAGTCCGAGCAACAAAATTTCTAACCATTTCTCCTGATGCTGTTGGACTTACTTCTATTCTGCCCCGATGTGGGGTGGTTCTCGACAGGGCTGATAATGAAAACCTCCGTTCAAAGGGGTTATCAATGGTCACCTGTAGTATTTGGGAATATGAAACGAACGCCTCCGTCGTCCCAATCCATGTAATCGCTGTGAATGGTCCCTACTTCCGTAGGTCCAGATTTTGCTATTTGATTCGCTCCACTCATCTCTCAGGTGTATGTAGGATGTGTTTGGACTGGGCTCGCCTCTCTTTTGAGGAAACTTTCTTTTGAATGGTTTGAAAAATAATCATATTTGGAAAAATTCATTTTCTTTTCTCCAAAATTTATCCGTCGAGGGGATTTTGTGATGTACCGTGCATGTTCTATTCATGCTTCAGGTAGCCTCCCGATTTAAATCATGAATATCGATGCATTGGAAAATCTTTATGCCGGCTGAAAGGATTCTGACATTTTTTATCTCCAGCTAACTGGGAAAAGGGATACTTACCTGTCCGTCGCAGCTGCGGATCCCTGCAAATGTAAAAGAAGCATCTCATTGTATGTTCACGAATTTTCTAAAAATCGAAACGATACATCCTACCATTGGTCATGTACTCTAACGAGTAGTACATGGGATGTAAGAACTTGTTCGTCTGCAAGGCAACTCCCCTGTCAAGGATAAACAATAAGTGTCAATTCATATTCCCAAATTCAAGACAAATTGGGACGATACAACTTTACTCTTGGTTCTCATCCCGTTCTGATGTTGCGTATTGATATGAACAACGTCTATCAAATCCGCCTATCCATGCTTGGAACATTTGCAACATCAATGGTTCAGCTGCCTCCGGTTGGGCAACGTCTGTTCTGTTATTTGAACAGATGGCTCCTTGAGTGATTTATCCACGTTTGTCACCTGAGAAGAGAAAGAAAAGAGACATTACTTTGGTACTCGATTGAAGATCGTTTAGGAACGATACATCGATTTACCAAATAGGTGGCTTCGCGGCCAAACGTATTTCGTATTGAAGGGGTAGATCCCATTATGCTCCGCGGGTGATAATTATTGTTCATGGAACTTGCTCCACGGATTAAGTGATTAATCCACGGCCCTCGGCTTGAAGATGCTCAAAGGGTGATGTTGACACTCACACGCAATTAGTTCTAGATATTAATGAAAGATGTTCCCGTGGGAACCTTACAGTGCGATCAACAACATATGCAATAGGAGTATTCAACCCCTTTTCTCTAAGCATTTTTCATCGAGTAGCCATGCCTTGCATCAGACGTTTGATCACCGGCCCTGCGTCACCACTGCAATGGTCCTCCGGCTCCAAATTGATCGAGCCAAAGATTGAACTCATCGCCAAGGAAATTGCTCGAGTCTTCGAGCCATTGATGTTCAAGTTGGGTATCAACGATTGTTGGGGGCAGATTTCTTTCATTGCCTTCGTTGTGAGGGACTGGAGTCTTTGAGCTGGAACCTTCATCATTGCCCTGTTGGGGTTGAGACATACATTCCTGAAGAGTATTGATCCAAGTGTCCAGCTCTTCATCAAGGAAATCACCTGTTCTTTCTAGCCCTTGGTGCCCAGATTGGGTGTCGTCGACTGCAGGCGAGGGATTCCTCTCTTTACTCTCGTCATGAGCAATTTGACCCCTCGAATTGGAACTTCCTCCAATGACCGGCAGGTTTATATGTGCACTCTCTACCAATGCCAGATCCGCTTCAGGGACATCATTAATGACCGATTCGCGCTCAAACTGAGGAATCCCTATGTGCTGGAACTGTGGTATATACTCTTGAGGAGTATTGAGATAGCTCGGCGGAGCATTCTGATTTGGGTTAGAGGAGTCGCTGACACGACTGCTGGTCCCGTCATTGCTGAAACACGGTTGGGTGCTCTTGGCTCTCCAATCATCATGGTTGTAACTCTGCCCAGCACTTGAGCTCCAACCGGCTTTATGATGGTTTAACGCTATCCTTCCATCCTTTAGCAATCTCCTATAGTACTTGAGATGAGATTCAACGTTAATTCTGGAGAGCCCCGGCACATTCATAATCTCGAGTACACGTAGTGGGCTAGCCGAATCAACTCCCAGCTCTCGAATTGCATCAACAAATTTGGTGTGAAGTTCATAGGTCCAGTAAAACCTTGTTCTCTTATCACCCAAAATATCGTCAATACTTCGGTAGCTATTCTCTACGGGATCTGGTCGTTTCAAAAGTTGTCCAGGGAGGGACTCACCGACTTTGGATTGGCTGGCTGCGACAGCGAGTTCATCATTGGGAGAACTCCACCTGTGATGATTCATGTCCCATTTCTCAGAGGATGTTGGTGTTGACCCTATGGTGTTGACTTGCTCATGCAGATCTCCGACGGTATCTGGCTGTGTCGGAAAATGCTGTGGAGAATGCGGTAACAGCTGAGCGTTATTCGTCAATAGGGATGGTTCATCGAGGAACACCTCGCCGAGGACAACATGATTACCACAATTAAGGCAGGCGGCCTTGGTCAGAGCTTCCTTATATCTCGCGCTTTCAGCTCGAAGCTTCTCATTCTCCTCCTTCAGGGCCAGTAACTCAAGGTCTGCGTGTTGCTGTTTCACCCGGGTTCGTTTGTTGGCGAACCAAAATTTGACCTTCGAAAGCTCCAATCCTAACTTTCGGCTCAACTCCATTTTCTGTTGTTTGCTTGGAGTTGAGCATTCATTGAAGAAAGCTTCGAGTTCTCGGATTTGGCCTGGAGTGTGGCGTTGCAGTTGCTTCCTTTTCCGACTCCGGTCATCATTGTATATTCCTTCTTCGTAGCTGAAACCTAGAATTTCATCGCTGGAGGAGTCAGTCTCCATGGCCTTCGGGCAGGATTCAGCTCCAGGATCTTCAAAGTCTCCCAGCAGTTCGTGCTCAGAAATGTCCAGGTCGGGCGTTTCTAGCAGATGGGAATAGCTTTTAAACATGATGGATCGGAGTATCTCGGGCTGATCTAGTTCACTCAGCTTTCTCTATTCGCTCTTACGTGTTTGCTCACTCTAGAAATTTTCTCAAGTGATTATGCGTGTCCTAGAACCATCCTTCAGGCTGCATATGAAGGCCAGCAAGCAAGCGCTCCTCCCGAGACCCTGCAATTACTCCTCGTCTATCTTCCCCTTTCTTTTTCCTCGTGATAGGATCACAAACTCTCTTGCATTGATTCGGTTTCATCGAGTATTGCGCTCGTCCCCTAGTTCAGTCTTCAAAGTGGTGGGTTTACAATCTTTCGGTGCCTTTTATGATTTGCTAGGCCCGAGAATGTGGGGAGCAGCGGCGGATCCGCAATTAATGACTCCGTTTAATTCATTTAGCTCCATGGGAATTAACGCCATGATCTTCTCTCAACCCCTTTTCATCGTTTAAACGAAAGTGGCATTTTCCCTGTGCATGTTGTTACTCTTCATTTCAACATCTTGGGCGCTCGGTGAGGAATGAATTCGTGGCCACTCAAAATTTAACGACCGTCCCTGGTTTCAGATTTAATCCAACAAGGGATCATCGCAACTGAGCATGACGATGTTCGTCGATAGCGCTGGTTTTTCATACAGAATTAACTATAGTCATTAAAGAAAAATGTTCCCATAGGAACTTTACAACGGACAAAATGAGTGATCTACTCGTGAACATGTTCTTCTTTCTATGGGTGTTCGTAGTGACCGACCCATCGTGTCCCGAGTCAGGTGCTAGATCATGGCTGTCCAAGCATGCCAGCTTCCCACTGATTGAACAAGGCATCGAGCCCCTCATCAAAGAAATCGTCTGTCGTGGGTTGACCAGCGGCAGGCAGAGCACCAGCCGACTGCTGCTCGAATGGAGGAGTGCGCACTCGCTGTACTTGTGACACGCGCTCTTGAAAAGTGTTGAAATGGCCCGGAAGGACATTCTGATCAGCTTTCAGTTTGCCGGTGGTCGGGTTGCTAGCTTGATTGATGCTTAGATTTGGCCGGGTATCTCTTGATGCCTGAGCATTACAATGGCGGTCGCCCCTAGCTTTTGAGCTCGAGACGGATTCCTCCCGGTTTAGCTCCGCTCGACGTTGTTTTAATAGCTTTCTATAGGCAGCAAGGTGATTCCTGACCAGTTCCTTACTAAGCCCCGGTACATTCATGGCCTTAAATATGCGCGTCGGAGTTGCTGAATCGATCCCCATTTGATGAACCACGTCTAGGAATCTGGAATGCAGTTCAGGGGGCCAAGCGAACCTCCTCTTATCGTGGCCCAAAATTGCATCGATGGCTTGACGACTGATTAACTCATCTCCAGCAGGACCCGACCCTATCGAAAATTGTTGTGCATGAGGCTGATATGCTTTGAGCTGGTCGGCGGTAACATCCAGCTCCTTGAAACTGTAACTCCAATCAAAGCGACGCAAATCCCATCCCCCAGGAGGCATTTGTATCGTCTTCGTAGGATCATCCTGCTCATGCGTGACTCCGGCAAAATCTGGTTGAGCAAGAGATGCCCCGAGGGAGTAGGGTGGTAAATGAACGTCTTCAATCATTGCGTGAGGCTTATCGGAGAATATCTTACCGCGGGCGATGAGGTTATCGCAATGAGGGCAAACGGTAATATTGAGAGCTTTTTCATACCTCATGTTTTCTGTTCGCAGCTTTTGGTTTTCTTCCTTTAAAATCTCGACCACCTGACGTTTGCGTTGAGCCTTCGATTTGGATCTCCTATTTTGAAACCAAAACTAGACCCTCAACTGACTAATTCCCAACTCCCGGCTCAATTCAGTTCTCCGCTTCTTTTTCATGTAAGGGCTTTCACTGAAGAGGGTTTCCAGCATTTGGGTTTCCTCCTGAGAGTATTGGTGAGGACGTCTTCTTTTCCCGAGTTGAGCATTGTGGATGTCGTTGTCGTCGTCGCCGTGATTTTGATTTCCGTTGCCAGAAGCGTTGGGCTCCATGGTTTTGGTGTTAGACTTGATCTTGGAATCTTCGAGATCCCTCTGTAGTTCAATTTCTGAGATTTTTTGAGTCAGTCGCCTCCAGCAGCTGACAGTAACCTCTTAAATATGTTGGATTGAGAAATGTTTGGTTGGTTCTTGCCCACTCAGAGTTCTCTACTCTCTCCTGTATGCTCACTCCCTATAAATTTTTCTTCGAGTGACTTTGTATGTTCAGGAGACGCTCTTCAAGCATCATTAGGAAAACGTTCCCCCTCAAGACCTTGAATTTCGTGTTTAGCTTTTCAACGTGATGGGACTGCTAAATCCTGTTAGGGCTTTCTTCGATAGTTGCGCTTACCTCCCACCCAACTCTGATAATGGTGATCCCGACAAATCTTTTACATCTTTTAATTGACAAGCCGGAAATCGCGGACCGAGACGAATCCAATGGTTCACGTGAGGGGACCTCCTGCTTTACCTCTTAACTGGGCTCTACCAGCATTATTACTGAGACCCTTCATCATCTTCGAGTTGCTATAAAATGAAGAATTAATGTATGGAAGGTTAACGTTCTCGCATAATCAGCTTCTTCCTTCTAATCTCTCTGTTAGACTCGTCTTATTCTCAAGCCAACCCAACGCAAATGGCCTCCTCTCCCGTACGCACTTTTTCAACTGATGTCTTGGCCCAGTGGGAAAAGTTTTATAACCTACTGGGTCGCGGTTACGCGCACATAACCGATCATTCTGCGACCGAGGATGCAATCTGTGTCCTGCTCGAGGACCTTGATACCACTTCTCTCGAAGGTACTACACTGGGGAGGGAATATAGAATTTTCCCGACTCTCTTTGCACACTCCTTAGAGGCCTATCGTGTTGCTAATCGGGAGGTTCTCGTGGCTCGCGTCTTGCGAGCTCGTTATGAGGATCGATCTGATCATTTGGTGCTGACCAACTATCTGGCCGATAGTTACAAAAAGGCCGTCGAGTTTGCTAACGAGCGGGTCGCGACGTTGCTTCGCGAGAGGAGAAATCTGGTGGATCAATTGGCCCTATCCCTGACCACCGGCGAGCATGACCGCCGCAATGTCCTGTTGAGGCTTCAGAGCGACTGGCAGGAAGAACGGCTCGACAAGATAACCGCGGACATAGCTCGCGGGAATGGACTGGTTCGGGACCTGGAAATAGTCACCGAAGAACACGAGGCCAAGGTCGCCGAAGTTAAGGGAGAATGCAGAAGTCTTCTCCTCAGGCTTGCCGACCATGACATGCGGAGTTGGGAGTATGAGCAGAGCATTAATAACATGGAGGGTCAGTTGGGCTCCTTCGTGTCGTTAATTAGGGCTCACTTCGGCTTTACTTTTCCACCCCGAATTGTATGACCTGCTTTTGAAAACCCTCCACTGAGCAAAATAAATGAGAACTCTTGTGTGTGTGTTTTAACTTCTGTATGGTTCATTTCTTCGAGCATCCGAACATCTTCAACTTGGGTGAGCCGAACCATAATATCAATAAGCCGAGCAAATATGTCCTGATTTTATAACTCGCTCATGATCAGATGAGAGAATAGCCTTAGACTTATCCAGGAAAAGATTTCTCTCTATTACCTATTTTTTACCTGCAAATAAAAAGACAGAATCAGAAGGAATAATTTGAAAAAGAAAGCAAAAACCCCTTTCAATCCTATGCTTGCCCATGATTAATAATGACAAGAACTTTTACAAGGGTTTTAATCTTGCGCGAAAAGTTTTTATCAATATTCCTCGAAAGAAAGCATACTATTGAAAGGAATGTAATTCACAATAATCGCTTTTGATCAATTTCGAGAGGAACGAATTATTCAAAAGTGCGAGGTATAATAACGTGTTTTAAATTTAATTAAAGATACGGCATCCAAATCAAGGCCGTTTTGTTAAGAACGAGAGTAATTTGGACATCTATCTCGTCATTAAATTCAAAACAACGCCGATATTCTCGATCAATTATCGTGGATTACCAGCAACGTAAAACATGCACGAAACAATTCAAGTGTATAATTCCTTCTAGAGAAATTGAGATTGGACTACTCTATACGACCAAAAGGTCGTGTAAGACTTCCAATTTTAATTTCCTCTAAAGGGATTATAAACTTGACTTGGGAGTATTCGGATGATTAGAGAAAATGCCACTATCACATTCCCATGACCCGTCAAAAGAAATACAACCAAGTTCCATCTGAATGTATACACCAATAGATCCCTAATACAATCACTCTAAGGGGTGAGATAGAGAAACCCTCGGTAAAAATAAACCCTATACAAGAGGACTAGTAATGGAAAATGAAACAAAGGAATGTGATCCTAACGTTTAAGGATGCCCCAGTTTCGATCTGTGTCTTCAGGATCACTTGCCCCAACTCGTCATCTTCATTGGATGATACCTCAATAATGTCCATAGTATGCTCCTTTATCGCACACTCGGTGTTCGCCATGGGATATCATCCTCCTCATCTTCTATTAAGGACGTTTGGGAAAAACACAAACATCTATCCTTGAAATGGCATTTAATCTAATCACCAGAATGCAATGAATGAAATGCCTATATTTATATGAGTTGTAATAGATTTGAGGGATAGAGAGTCTTACCAACCAAACTCGTCGACTTATGTGCGGTTTTAGGCGTACCAACCGCCTAAAGACATACGCATGAGACAAGTGATGGTGAACTTCTAAAAATCAGAGGGTTTGGCACCTAAGGTTAATGTTCCCACTTCGAGTTCTAGAAAGAGCCGATTCCATTGCACAGCTATCGTTGCATTGAGACTCGATCCATAGTTCGAAGCGAGCGGAATTGAAAAGTGGATTACCCCGCGTTTTTCCTCACGGAGATTCCATTTTCAATTCCTTCTATTGTGTTCCTAAAGGCGGCGCCCGGGGTTTTAGGCGCGGTTGTGTGTGTCCACGTGTTGTGATCATCACAATGCAATTCATGCACAACAGTTTATCAATCAGCACTTCAAATCATCCACACAACATACATTCCTACGCCCAACCTGCATAAGACAATGTTAATCACGGACTACACCCCTTATTTCTCTAATCTGCAAAAACATATAACACTTACCATAAGCGGACTTACCTCACCTTCAAGAGCGCCTGCATGGTTAGAAGAATCACTCAGCGTTTTAATTACGGCCTAAGTCCACTTGAGGTCTAGAACGATAGGTTCTAGAACAACGTCCCCAGCGGAGTCGCCAGCTGTCGCGACCCGTCCGAAGGCGGACGCGGCTAATGGATTACTGATCGCGGGACTTGGATCAGCGCGGGCCCTCCCAGGCCCATACCAAATCGCGGCGGGAGTATTTTTCAAAGGATTCGACGATAAGAGTCGATCGCTTTCGACCTTCAGTGTGGTCATGGTGGCATGTGCAAATTGTGCATGCATTTGGAGTCGCCACCGGTCTTTCTTAGAGGGTAGACCGGAAACCTTACTGATCGATTGGGAGAGATCGATCAGTTCTGCAGAACCAGAGATTTTGGGTTCGGGGACTTGGTTACGTCGGTGTCATTACCAACGCCCTTTCGGTACCTAACGCGAGTGATTTTCCTAACTAAGAGTTCATGCAGGCGCAAGTTTGGGTGAGGTAGGTTTGGTTCAGGGTTTCATGCAGATTGGACGACTATTCCTATCAATCACAATCAATTTTTGGAAGACGATTCGTTCAAAGGGAGAAATCGTCATTTTAAGAAGGGTCGGGGTTCAAAACACCCGGAATGAGTCTTGGCCAGTTGTCTGTGGCCATTTCCTATTTTTTTGGGATTTTCCTGGATTTTTTAGAATTTTTTTGGAAGACGGTTTGCCGGAAGGGCAAAACCGTCATTTCTAGAAGGTTCGGGGGTCAAAAGACCCGAAACAGGTCATGGCCAGTTGAATGTGGTCATTTCCTATTTTCTGGAATTTTTTAGAATTTTTCTGAATTTTACGAATTTCTTTGAATTTTTTATGATTTTTCATTTTTTATTGAATTTTTGAATTTTTTAATATTTTCTGAATTTTTTAATATTTAAAATTATTTTCCGGGCCGGGTCAGACCCGGCCCGACCCTACGGGTCGAAACCGGCCTAAAACGACGCCGTTTTTGATTTTTTGAGAATTTTTTAATTTTTTTTTATCATTTTTTATCTTTTTATCCATTTTCCTTAATTATTTCCGAAAATCCTCAATCGGACGGTCCAACGCGCGCCACGTGGCCCTTCATGATGCATCCGATCTTGCGACAGATCGGACGATACCCAGAGTGCCACTTGGCGTATCCTCAGCCGTCCGATCTATTTTTAATTTTATTATTCGAAAATCATTTATTAATTCTGAAAATTATTTATATTTTTAGAAAATCCCAGATCGCGACACGTGGCTGAACCACGGCCGTCCGATCTGGGTTTTGTTTTAAACGGCCGTGGACCCCCTACGCTGACGTGGCTGCCGACGTGGCAAGCCACGTCCGCCGCTGACCGGTTGACCACCGGCGACTTGGCCGGAGAAGACGATGAATAGTGATTTTTCCGGCCAAAGTCGCCGGGACTCGCCAGAGGAACGAAACCGACGTAAAAACGGCGGTTTCGACTCGCGATTTTCTTGCTAAACCAATCTACAACGAACCCAGGTTCAAATGGAAGCATTTCATGGCAAAAATGGGGTTAGAAACCAGCTCAAAAACCCGACGGCCGAACCGGCTCCGGCGACCAATTTGCAGAAATTTTTGTTTGCTTAAAAATTGATTCTGGACGTTCACATGGCATCCAATGGGGGTTTAGAACCTTACCTGAGGTCGCCTAGGCCTCGGCGACCGCCGGCTTCGCCGGTGCATGCATTTGACTCGGTCCGGGCATGGCGGAGCTCTGGCCGTCGTCCTCAATGGTTTTTTATGCAAAATAAACGTTAAGCCGGGGTTAGAGTCAACTCTAGTGAAGGTTCAGGACCAGACTCGCACGCAAAGAGGCCGGAAATGGCACGACCGAAAGCTAGGAATTAACAGGTTCATTCAGGCATTTCGTCGAACGGTGGGCATGCGCGTGGAAAATGGAAATCGAAAGGGTATACCGACCTGTTTCGGGGTTTTCGCCGGCAGCTACCACTTTGGTGAAGCTCCTCCGAAGGTCCTTGATGATGGTTGAGCTCGGTCCTCGCTCTGGACTCCCTGAACTCCCTCAAAAAATTCCTCTCTCTCCTCCCCCGAATTCCCTCTCACTCTCGGCCTCCTCTTTGTCCATGGCCGACCAGTGGCCGTCCCCACCATTCCGCCGTTTGCTCCACCACGGTTTGCCACCACTAGCTTCGCTTTCGGCTCGCCGGCCCCTCCCCCCTTTTCTCTCTTTCTTTTTCTTTGTTTTTGCAAGTGTGTCGCGCGGGTCTGCAATTGAGTTGCAGACCCGGTTCGGACCGGGTCGGGTCGGGTCTGACCCGACCGGCCCGGTTCGAATCTCCTCGCCCAATTTAGCCCCAAATCGACCTCTTTTCATGAAATTGACATCAAAATCGGACTCCTTGACACGTTTTCTATCAAATAGGGGTATTTTCGTGAATCAATTGATTGAAATTTAGTGAAAACCCCAAATTGCCCTTAGGATCCGAAAATGATTTTTGCTTAATTGACGGTCCAAACAACCAAATTAGTCTTAATTGAGGCTACCAATGGATTCGGCATGATGAAAAATATAGGGTAGAGGTGTTTAATTTCAATGGGTATGTCCGTATGAAATTTAATTTCGAAAATTGTGAAACCGGTGACTAAATTGAAAGATTTTTATGCAATTAAGCCCTTTTGTTTAAAATTGATCAAATTGGAGGGCAAATTGACCTAATTGCATTTCGAGACTTTAGGATTCAATGCCATAGCTTATAAAAAGTGAGAATTGAAAATTAAAAGACTCGAAAAGTATTTTTTATGCCCGATTCAGGTTTATGTTTGTGAAGGAACATAGTGACCCAAGCCGAATTTTCAAGATTTAAAGTGACAAACTTGAAGAGGAAATTAAAACAAAATTATTGAATATTTTTGTGTATTTTTCTGACCACGAATGGTATTTTTCTGATTTTTTGGGTATTTTTAATAATTAAATAAATTCGAAAAATATTAAAAAATACCAAAAACTATTTTTTGTTCAAAATTGGTTCCTAAGGCCAAACCAAGGCTTCCAAAGTTGATTTTGTTATTTTATGACCTTTTTGATATTTTTAATTAATTTTAAAGAATAAAAATCACAATAATAAAATGGTAAAAAATCAGGTGTCAACAACCGTCAAGAAGCCGAAACTGCTGAGGCTTTCCCCCCTTTTTCATCTTTCGCCTTCCTCAAATAGAAAAGGGACAAGGCCAATGATCTTTCCAATCCTGGGATAAATGCTTTGGAGAAGTTAAGGCAAGTTGTCCATGAGACCTTCACCATCATCACTTTCTTCTCCAAGAAAACCTCGGAATAAGAACTTGAAGTAGTTGAAGCCTTCGCCTCTGTTCGAGATTTTTCGTCAAGGGGATCCCATAGCTCAAAGACAAGCGGACCGATGCCATCCCATTTAAGTTCTGTCGAATTCGTGACTTCAAGACCAAAGCCGCGATCGTCATGCCGTGGACCACGGTTTGCTATCGAAAGTAGTCCAGCACTGATGCCTCGTGAAATAAGATGCTCTGCTAAAAGACATTCGCCGAGGACGAAGAAGTAGGCCAAGTTCTCTCAAGTTGAACGAGCAGCACTTGAAAGAGAAATGCAGAGTCCCTAATGGGGCAAGTTTCTCCAAGGAAGCATAGCCTGTTGTGGATGCGATGACTCTCGCCAACAAATTTGGATCGGAAAGAATAATTCTATTTTGGTAGCAAAGTGTATCGTTCCTAACTTTAACTCGATTGAGAATAGAAATGACTCATTCTATCTCTTATTTTGTAGATGAAAGATTATACTCAACTGTAGTGACGATGTATCCTGCGAGGGTAGGACGATCAAGCTGAGCCGTCCAGTCGAGATAAAAGTTGAAAATGAAGAATGCCCTAAGCGATGAGCACATAAAATCAAGCAAGGTATTCCATGGGTTCAAGATGAGATCACCTATAACTCAAATTCTCGAAGAAAGAAATTATTCAAATTCAGACGAATGACCGCGAAGACCCGAGTGTGATAGAGTTCAAATGGAATTGCCAAGGGAAGTCGAAGCCGCTACCAGCAAAATCGACCGTGGCAGTAAGTCTGGGTGATGTGGATAATGTTAAAGAAACCAAATTTGGGGCAGGGTTACAAAAAGTAAAAGCCGCCATATTGGTCAATCTTCTTCGAGAGTTTCTGGATATGATTGCCTCATCCAACACAGACATGCCAAGGCTGAACTCGGGCGCTCTACAATGCGTTGCTAATCAATCTGATTGTATCGTCGAAGAAACGACGTCTGGGAAAGATGCCCAAAAATCAAGGAAGAGATTATCAAGCTTCTAAAAGGATGATTTCATCGAGATTTCTTACCATTTCGAGTAAATAGCAAATATTGCCCCGTGGTGAAGAAGCATGGCAGAATCAAGGCATGAGTAAATTATCGAGAGCTCAACCAGGGTAATCCGAAGGAAAAATTTCTGCTCCATACATTGATGTTCTACTCAATGGTAAAGCAGAATTTAAGCTGTTCCCTTTCATATATGGTTTTTCTGGCCGTATCCATAACCGAATGAAGGAAGACAGAACCAAAACTTCCTTCATAACCCCGTGGGGCACATTTTGTTATAAGGTCATGCCTTTTAGCCAAAAGAACGCGGGAGCCACGTATCAAAGAGCCATGGTGGCCTTATTTCATGATATGATGCATAACGAAATTGAAGTCTATGTCGATGACATGATCGCAAAATCACGGTTGGGAGAGGACCATGTTGCGATCCTTCGTAAGATGTTCGAGCGCATGCGTAAATACCAGCTACGTCTCAATCCGGCAAAATGCATTTTTGGGGCAAAGTCTGGAAAATTATTGGGCTTTATGGTAAGTAGTAGGGGCATCGAGGTTGATCCCTCCAAGGTGAAGGCTATATGTGATCTGCGGCCTCCATCTTCTATAAAGGAGTGTCGCAGTTTACTAGGGAGATTAAACTATGTTGCAAGATTCATATCCCAGTTGTCAGAGGCCGCCAAGCTATTTTTCAAACTTCTCAAGAAGAATGCTAAAATTGTGTGGGATAGTGAATGTCAGACGGCCTTCTTGAAGATCCAGCATTACATAACCCATTCCCCGATTTTGGTTCCACCTGTTCCCGGCATCCCATTGATCCTCTACTTGACTATTCACAAGGAGTCCCTGGGAGCTATATTGATACAGAAAAGACCGTCGGATGGAAAGGAATGTGTGATATACTATCTCAATAGGAAGTTCTCTAATTCCGAGTCAAATATCCGGAGGTTGAGAAGACTTGCATGGCTCTAGTTTGGGTGTTACACAAATTGCGGCAATATACTCTTCATTATCAGATTAGCCTTGTCACTGAATGTGATCCCATCAAGTATCTCTTAGAGAAACCTGCGCTGTTGGGAAAGTTGGCTAAGTGACAAATTCTTGTTTCTGAATTTGATGTACAGACCATGACGCAGAAGTCTGTAAAGGGTTGAGCCATAGCAGACATGTTAGCAGAGAACGTAATGACGCCACAATCGGAACATGAGAGCAACCATCTTGATGATCGTATTCTATTGGTGGCTGCAGAAAGGTGGGTCATATATTTCGACGGGGCTGTTAACCTGTCAAGTTCTGGCACAAGGGTAGTCCTTATCTCCCCGGATGGTCAACATTATCCAGTAGCCGCTAAATTATTATTCCCATGCACCAATAATATTGCTGAGTACGAGACTTGCATCCTCGGGCTCAAGGCTGCTGTAGGGATGGATATCCGAAGACTACAGGTTTATGGCGATTCCGCCCTTATTATTCTTCAGACATAAGGCAAATGGAGGACACACGACCCAAAATTAGTCCCATATCATGAGCTTCTAGAGGATATAATTGAAGAGTTCGATGAGATAACATTCAAGTACCTTTCTAGATCCCATAATCAATTTGCAGATGCCTTGGCCACCCTATCCTCAATGTTCCGAGTGACAGCAGGTTCAGATATCGAGCCATTGAGAATCGAGATCTTGGAACGATCAGCCTACTCCATGCTAATAGAGGAAGAGGCAAACAGCAGGCCATGGTACCATAACATTAAGGCCTACTTGCAAAAAAAAAAAAAAAGAGAATTCCGTGAGGGGAGTGAGGCAGCGGATAGAAAGTATTTAGTGAAAATGTCTTCAAAATTCTTTCTCAGTGGCAATACGTTGTATAAAAGATCGTATGATTCCGTTCTCCTGAGATGCGTCGATGCTAGGGAAGCTAATCAATTGATGAGCGAAATCCATGAAGGTGAATGTGGCTCCCATATGAACGGCAACTTGCTAAGCAAGAAGATCATGAGGTTGGGGTACTATTGGCTCACCTTAGAAGTCAACTGTGTTCAGCATGTTCGTTCCTATCATCAATGTCAAGTTTACGGAGACAGAATTGCTGCTCCTCCAAATGAGCTGCACCAGATGTCTGAGGCATGGCCTTTTTCCATGTGGGGCATTGACATCATAGGGCCAATTAATCCCAAAGCTTCGAATGGGCATCGTTTATACTTGTGGCCATCGATTACCTCTTGAAGTGGATTGAAGCCAACTCATACGCCAATGCCACAGCCAACAATGTGGCCAGGTTTTTGCGTCTAGATATTTTCGCCAGATACGAGGCACTGGAGGCTATAATCACCGACAATGGCTCAAACCTCAATAGCAAAATTGTTGGCAAGGCCCTTGGCGAGTTTCGTGTTCGCCACTTGAATTCTTCACCTTATTGTCCGCTGATGAATGGTACAGTGGAGGTGGAAAACGAGAATATCAAGAAGATCCTGTCCAAGACAGCAGTGAATTATCGTGATTGGCATGAGAGGCTCCCATATGCATTAGTGGCATACTAGACGTCGATCTGTACCTCAACTAGGGCAACTCCTTTCTCTTTGGTGTATGGAATGGAAGCAGTGCTGCTAGTGGAAACAGAGATCCCATCACTAAGGATTCTGTCTCAATTGAAATTGTCAGAAGTCGAATGGATTAAACAAAGATATGAACAGCTTATTCTGATCGACGAGAAAAGACTACGGGCCATCTGTCATGGTTAATTCTATCATAAGTGTGTCTCAAGGTCGTTCAATCCGTAGTAATGACAATAAAAAAGTCATATCGTAGTGAAGCAAAGAACCTGACGAGCCCTTTCTCCCAAAAGTGGAAAGGAGAAAATCAAGATATGAGGGTAGTTTTCTCCTCATTTGTTCGTTGAGTTCAGGAATACCTCATAAAAAAGATATGGGGCAAATCTACTTGAAGGCGATATCTCTGTGCGCCGTAAAAGCGATTTTGAATAGCTTCAAGTTAGGATAGGCAGAGCCCAAGTGAGCTTGAAAAAGGGTAGTTCTGTATCGTTTCAAATTTACCCTCAATTATTTCAATTCTAACATGAGTTTATTTCATTTTTGACTTAGAATTGTCAAACGACTCGAGACTAGTAGAAAACGTGGTCACTCGATGCAACATTGAGAGGCGTGCTGTCCAGGAGTTAACGCTTAAATAAAAAGTGAGGGACTTCAAGGACGCCAACAGCGCCGCGGCCTGGTGGCATGGGGAGTGGCATTGGTCCGAGCATGACCCGGGTTCTATCCCCGCGGTCGGCATCAAATGTAAATATTGTATATTAATTAATAAAAAAATTGCATCTCTCTTTTATTTGCAGAAAAATACGAGAATACCTGCTAAGCGAGATTGAAGACGGCGTCTTTTCACGAAGCCGGCCTTGATGCCTTCAAGACTCAATGAATTTTTTATAAGCTTGACCCGGATCGGTGTAGAGTTTCAGGCACTACACAAGCCTTAGGCGCAATCAATCCATCCAGTTATTCGTCGACAAATGGCAATGTCCATAAATGGAGATGCGCAAAACACCCTAAAAGATGAAATCGAAGCGAAGGGTAGCCTGGTATCGATTCCAGTTTATCCCTTTTAATTACACATCTAACATGTTTTCCCTCTCTGATAGGAGACATGGACAATGAAAAGACAAACCCCACGAGTAGCTGAGAAATTTTTTACACTCGAGGGTTTGAGCGAACACCCATGCAGAGGTCTTAGATGTTACTTCAGTAGAGAAAGAAGAAGGAATCAAAGGATCGCAAATGATTCCTCATTCCTTAAGCAGCCTGAAGAATTACCCAAGAAACTCAGATGAAGCCATTGGAAGGGCAAACATGAAGAATCAGCTGGTCGATGTGGATCAACGTCTGGTCAAGTTAAGCCCAAGACAGATCAACATCCAGTCTGCCTAAGAAGATTTCTTTCTTCGCAATGGGAAATGAAACTTCAACAACAAGAAATTGAATGAGCCAAGAAAGGTATGGAAATGAGTTGTCACTAACCTTTCTGCTTGTAGCCAATGGGGAAAAGTACACCTGGAGTGCCTTAACTTTTGTATGGTGTGCACTTAAGTGCCTTAACTTTCAAAGTGTACACTTAAGTGCCTTAGCTTTTAAAAAGTATTCACTTAAGTGTCTATGCTGACGTGGCCGCCGGAAATACTGACGTGGCGCCGGTGAACAGTATTTTTATTAATATTTAATGTACATGTGGATTTTCTTTTCATTTTTTAATAGTTTCTGAAATTTTTGTTATTTTTTATTTAAATCAGAAAAACAAAAAGCAAAAAATTAATGAATTTTTTTTAAAAAAAAGAGAAAGCTGGGTTTTTCGATGGCGGCCGGCGAGGGTCGCTGCCGGCCAGTGGGGCCAGGAGCGGCTCGCCCTAGGCCGGCGAGGCCGCGACGACCGTCGTGGCCTCGTGTGGCGCAGACCAGGGCTCGAGGCCCTCGCCTGGGTTTTGGACTGAGAGAAAATCGTCGATTCCAAAAAAATTCCGGCGAATCAAGGGCCGGCTTCGTGCCAATAGAATCGACTCTCGATGAGTAATAAAAGCCCTAAGATGTCCCGATATTTGGATGCTATTCGGAGACGAATTTGGCGGTTGAAATTCCGGATTAGGGTTTGCGTCCGAGAAGTGTTTTTGCTTGATTCCGATCAAAATACAGCTGTCGAGGCCGCGACGGCCATCGACCAGGGCCGTCGCGGCCTCGCCGGCCCAGGGCGAGCCGACCCTGGCCCTTGGACAGGCGGGTGGTGGGCGGCGACGACCCTCTCAGGCCACCACCGAGAAACATAAGTTTTCTCTTTTTTTTTTAAAAAAAAAATCATAAATTTTTTTCTTTATTTTTTGCCTAAAATTTCAGAAACTATTAAAAAATACAAAGAAAATCCACGTGTACACTGTTCGCCGAAGTTAGCACTCAACTGCACACTTTTACTCCAATTAGGCACTTAAGTGCACACTTTGAAAGTTAAGGCACTTAAGTGCACACCGTACGAAGTTAAGGCACTCCAAGTGTACTTTTCCCGTAGCAAATGTCTGCAGATTATGTCAAGAGTTCCGTCAAGTATGGCAAGAGAAAAGAAATCTGGATTGGCCAGCCAATTAAGGTTAATGAGTAGTAGCTGTCAGTCGACTCGAAAAGATAGAATCAGGGAGTCTCAGCTATTACAGACAGCGAAGCTTGCCACCCTTACAATTAGGACTTCTATCCTGATGCACATGCGAAGATGATGGGGACAACCAAATCCACTCATTACCATGTATTGAGGGATGAAGACAATTCCCAACAGATGATCGAACCTCTCATCAAAAGTGATGATACATCGAAGACATCATGTAGTCAGTGCGAGCCAATATTCCTCAAAGTTGTCTCCTAGGTGACAAAGCTACAGGAGGATTCCAGCAGCTCCATGTGCATTGTATAACCCACTCATTCATCATTGTGACCTTTGAGGTCAAGTTAGGATGCAGCTTCAGCCATATGAATTGACCACGATGAAGGGTAACGTTGTATCGTTTCCAGTCTTCAATCCTTGAGAATCCAAGCAATGACATGTTTCTTTATGTTCATGACAGGGTTATCAGATCGCCTTGCCGTAGGCAACTCCCTTAAATGAAAGAAAAAATCAGATGAGAAACTCTCTCAGTAGAAAAGTCTACAAACGAAAAGATAAAAATGGGGCATGCCAAAAGAATGGTGAGATGAACCTAAACGAGCGGGAAACTATCAATCCCTAGAAGTGTAGACATGAGCGTAACGTTGTATCGTTTCAAGTTGTCATTTTTTAAAAGAATACTCTCTAACGTGATTTCCTTTACATGATTGCAGGATGAACCGTCCAGTGTGGATCAGGTAAGTATCCTCCTCCTTGAAACCCTTCAAGAAAAAGGATTCTCTAAATGTCTTACTTCCTGTTAAGTCCTAGATTAGGAATCTGGGCATTCCTAGGTAAAGACCCTAGGTGTTCTAATTTGAATGACATTCTGGAATGAGAAGTGATCAAATCCAGCATCCAATATGGGCACGAAGCCGTGATAGAGCAGCTGGCAGTCGGAGAAATGCAGTCAACAACTTTCAATTTGTACAGATCTCAGACAGGGAGTCAGAGCACGCAAATGAATCTTGCCATTCCCCAAAAGTTTTCTTTATCTTAGTTTATGCAAGTCTTAAATATAGATTTTGACTTTGCTGATAAGACTGACAGGTTTCCTGATGGGAGGTGATTCCCGAAATTGCAGTGATCGTTGCTCAGAAAAATTATCATGTTATTTGATTCCTAGCAACATCGTCATGGAAATACTCCCCAGTCGGGATTCCTGAAGAAGGATGTAGAAGGTCATTTCCCCAACAGTGGGTCAGTGAGGATTTGTTCTCCCATTTATCTTGAATGTGGCTCTGTTAACATATATCCTCAGAGGAGTAGACACAAAGGATCGACTGGCCACTGCAGTCTAGGTAAGTATCCCTTTCCTAAAACTTCTGTAGAGAGCGTGACTATTCAAATATTTCATCTCTAATCAGATCAAAATAAATGTTCAATCCATAAGCATCATTAAAATATCTCATCTCGACTTGGAGCCTAAGTCAATATTTCATCATCATACAGAGAAAAACATCTATGTTCACTGAATTGGTGCATCCATTCATGTACGCATGCATTTTGCATCAAAATCCTGTTGCAGGTTCTCTCGATCAAAATGATTTTGCTGAGTGAAACGGAGGTATTGAGTATGCCAATTGTGAGTAATTAAGATGAAAGGCAAGCCCTGTCTAAACACATCCCCAACACACTATGAGAGTGAGTGGAAAAAGGGGCATTCATGTTTTAGGGTAGAGGATTTATTCGCAATGTGTACATGGGTCGAGGTGACGAAAGGCGTTTCTTTCTTTTCCCCATACACACAATATATCCCTTGCTAGCCCCGTTGAGCCTGAATAAGGAGAATATTCAAAATTGCCCTGTCAAGAACCACCCCACATTGGGGCAGATACAGGAGATTGCAGTTGAAAATCAGCGGAGAAAGAGGTAAGAAATATTTAATTGCCTTCACTTGCATTAACCTTTTTGTGGAAGCTTCAGGTGAATCTTCATGGAAGCTCGAAGCATCCCAAAATGAAGAAGAGCATTTCTTTCTCTACCCAAACACTGAATACCCTTTGCTAGCCAAGTTGAGCCTGAAATCATTCATTTCTAGAACCTGAGTGGTGATCATCTCCCTACATTGGGGTAAGATGTATGATTCACCAGAAAACCGGTGTCATTGTGGAATGTCTTGAGAGTCCAGAGAGCTCATGAAAATAGCAAAGAAGAGAAAAAATGAAAATGAAAAAAAGAGGGCTAAAAAAGCAAAGTGCCTAGTAAAAGCAAGGCCGAAGCCCAAAGAGAAAAAAAAAGTCAAATGCAAAAAAAAACATTGAACTTACCTCGAACAGAAATAAATGCAAAAAAATAGAGTGGAACTCTTTTGTTGCAAAAAAGGAAAATCGATAGCTTGTTGGATTCTCGAGACATATTATGATCCCCAGAGTTAAATGATTTCCCCAAGCGAAGCGAAGTTGTTGAAGATACCAAGATGGTCACCAACTCATAAACCCTAAAAGAAAAATTCAGAGCCTTATAAGCCTCCCCTAAACCGATATTACAACCCATCCGAAGACTCTTCGGATTGGGATGTTTCGCGCGACATGAAGACTTCGCAAAGAAGCTACCGCTCAAGGAGTGGAGCCAATTATTTCTCGTCTGATCTTCCAGGTTCTTGACTTGTAAACCCAGCGAAGGTAATAACTTCAAAAGTTTCCCTAGTGTGGCCTCAAAGCAGGAATAACCCCTTGTGTAAGCCCATGACCAAGCCAACATTATAGTCCCAGAAAGACCTTTCAGATTGACTAAGAATGTATGCATTGCGAATATGTCCGAAAACTTAGACATGAAAAGAGTGCGAGGTATCGAGAGATTTTATCCCAAATCCTCAAGTAAGCAATTGGGATCAACAGATATCCCCAGCATGAGTGTATGAGAAGCCCTTTCAGATTAAGGATCTTAGCTTGACATGCTCAATAAACCCTTTTCATGAAGCAAAATTGTCATCTTTCATGAACTGCAGTATTCATACAAAAATCATTTTCGGGAGCGATGTTTCCTTCATCAATTGTTTTTCCCCATGGAGTCTAATAGTTGACATTGTCATCTAACTGAGTGAGAAACTTTCAGTATCGCATTGTGCCAAGTAGCTTCCCCAGCATGTAGACTTACTTCATTCGCCCATGCATTTAATGTCATCTGCCCATCATTCTGAATTTGTTTCATAAGTTCTGATTTGTGCAGAGACCCAGTTTAAGCAATTCGGCTATTTATGGCAAGTTTCGAGTTGTGAAAGAACATATCATAGATATTCATTGATGTTAGTATTTGTTTATGCTAACCTTGTTTGGACAGGTAAGGCGAGCTTTAGCGCCCTTAAACCAGTTCCATAATAAGCTTCATCAGTCTGGCAAGTCTAACAACCCAGAACATAGAGGCTGAAGCTGTTTGTCAATAGCCAAGTCAAGCGAGTGTCAATCGCGGTGGCAGAGTTCGCAAACGACATTTTCATTTCATTCAGCAAGCTTCGATCAACATGTAAGCGTAGAGGTCAAGAGCTTGTCCCATCCAATCTAGATAATATACTCCAAAGGCCAAAGTGTAAGGTTCAGCCCCGGAGTAACACTCTTTCCCCATTGGTATTACTATTTGTTGGAGCTAACCTTCTTTGGATAGGTAGGGTGAACTTTCACACCTCGATATTCGTCCCATATGTAGGTCTCTTCATTCTGGTGAGCAGGTATAACGCTCAGTCATTTTTTTCGTGGTTAAAAAAATAGCACGGATCATGTCTTTTTAATCACCTTTTCACGAGTCAAAGTACTGTGAATTGAGTCTTTTTACATAGCCTTTTCATGGGTCTGAAACCGTGAACTGTGACATTTTCATAGCCTTTTCATGGGTCGGAGATCGTGAACTGTGACTTTTTCATAGCCTTTTCATGGGTCGGAGACCATGAACTGTGACTTTTTCATTAGCCTTTTCATGGGTCTGAGACCGTGAATTGTGACTTTTTCATTAGCCTTTTCATGGATCGGAGATCATGAACTGTGACTTTTCAAATAGCCTTTTCGCGAGTCTAAGACTCTGAATTGAGACTTTTAACACAGCCTTTTCACGAGTCTAAGACTCTGAATTGAGACTCTTCAGAAAGCCTTTTCACGAGTCTATGACTCTGAATTGAGATTTCACAATTAGCCTTTTCACGAGTATAAGACTCTGATTTGTGACTTTTCAAATCGTCTTTTCACGAGTCAAAGACTCTGAATCGTGTCGTTTCCCTCTGAGGGCCAAATCCGTATCATTCTTACGGTAGTCCCAAAGGTGTGTTTGTTTGAGCTAACCTTGCCTGAGCAGGTATGAAGAGGCGCAGAGCCCCGGAGCCAATTTCCAGAGCAATTCCTCTCAAGCCCGGTGAGCCTTAAAGCCCAGAGCAAACACATTACCAAGGCATGGAGCCCCGGAGTTTTAACATTGCATGCGCAGGTTCCGAGTGAGTCTCCCCAAGCCTATTTGTTTCAGTTAACCTTGCATGCGCATGTTATAAGAAGCTTGGAGCCCTGAAATTTTAACCTTGCATGCGCAAGTTCCGAGTAAGTTTCCCCAAGCATGTTTTCTTTTTCAGTTAACCTTGCATGCGCAAGTTATGAGAAGCATGGAGCCCCGAAGCCAGTTCCCCGAGCGAGTCTCCTTAATTTTTGTTTCGATAGTTGCTTTGATGGTATTCCCAAACACTATCGAGTTAGTTTATTGACAAAATTAGCTGTCCTTTCATCTTGGAATGGAATCTCTTCGAACTCCCATCCCAAGAGGAGCAATTGTTGACACCTAATTTTGGCAATCCCATATTTTACTTTCTTTATAAAATAGAATATATTTATTTTTTAAAATATGCATCTTTTCTTGAGTTATTGAAAATATAAAAAATTAATAATTAATTAATTTGTTATTTTCGTTTAAAAAAGATGAAAATAGAAAAAAGATGAAAATGAATCGGGCCGGTTCGGCCCATTGCCGCGCTGGCAAAGTGTGGCCCGCGCGTCCAATCCGCTGGTCGAGCCCGCCTGCTGCTTTCTTTTTTATCCCATGGGCTGGACTGCTTCTTTTATTCCTTGAGCCCAACAGCCTATTTTCTCATTTTTTTTCCTTAATAGGCCCATGTGGACAGCCCATCTCTTCTTTTTATTTCCCTACAGCCCACTCGCACCCACCCCCCATTTGGACGCCTCTCTCTCTCCTCCTCCATCAAGTCTCTGCACAAAACTCACATCCCTCTTTATTGCACACACCCACATCATTCATTTATGATTTGGTACACTTCACGTGGGTCACCATGACCCCACGTCTCCATCCTCCATTAGAGGATTCACTCCCATCCACGAAAAAAACTTGGTGGAGAAGGTAGAGGGCTCGGCTTCTTCTTCGGTCCGGGAGCACGAGCAAAAGAAAAAGAGCGAGAGGGAGAGGATGGTCCAGGGAGAGTTCAAGAGGGAGAGTTGTCGAGGGAGCTTGAAGAAGCGAGAGCAGCAAAACAGAGAGAGAGAGCAGTCTTACGCATCCCAAAGCCAGGCGGACCGCTTAATCCTCCATGGCCGTCCACCGATGTCACCCCGACGACTATCAACGCCTCTACGAACCAGTTTGGCGGGAGCAAACCACCGAAGGTGGCGACTTGGCGGAGGCTCGGTGTTGATGAAGACCAAGAGGGCAGTAGCTCGTGGGAACTCTACGGGGAGCGCGGAGCTCTTTGGAGCTCGATGGTCAGTTCCCAAAGAAAGAAAAGAAAGATAAAATGAAGTCGTAGGAAAAGGATTCCTGCCATAGTTGATCTCCGGCAACTGGCCAGCGACTTCATTTGAAAAGGTCAACCTCATCTCCCGACTTTGGTTGCCCCGTTTCAGTCTCAATGGTCGCCGAGTCGATAACTCCGATTTCTCGAACTGGCGAGCCTTGGATTTCTGTGTCGCCTTTGTCACTATGGATCCTGCTGTGGAGTTGTTGATTTATTTTGGTTGGAGTACTCACATCTGGTAACAGGCTTTTGGTCCCTTCCCTTGGTTCATCGCTTGTGCACTTTCACTCGCTCATTGTCGCGACCCGTCCAAAGGCGGACGCGGCTAATGGATTACCGATCGCGGGCCTTGGATCGGCGCGGCGGGAGTATTTTTGACGGATTCGACGATAAGAGTCGATCGCTTTCGACCTTAGTGTGGTCGTGGTGGCATGTGCAACTTGTGCATGCATTTGGAGTCGCCACCGGCCTTTCTTGGAGGGTAGACCGGAAACCTTACTAACCGATTGGGAGAGATCGATCAGTTCTGCGGAACCAGAGATTTTGGGTTCGGGGACTTGGTTACGCTGGTGTCATTACCAACGCCCTTTCGGTACCTAACGCAAGTGATTTTCCTAGCTAAGAGTTCATACAGGCGCAATTTTAGGTGAGATAGGCTTGATTTAGGGTTTCATGCAGATTGGAAGACTGTTCCTATCAATCGCAATCAATTTAAATGAAAGCGTAATCAAGTACATAAATAAATCACATCAATGCACATTAATTCAAATCAATGGCTTCCTAGTATAGCCATAAGGGTTTAGGGAAGATGTGATTTCGGACCAGGGGTAAAATGGGAAGATTTGGGGACGATTGGCCCGAAGGACAAAATCGTCATTTTTGGAAGGTTTGAATACCGAATTACCCAAAATATTCCATGGCCAGTTGATTGTGGCCATTTCTCATTTTTGAGAATGTTTTTGGAATTTCTTGATTTTTCTTCAATTTTTGGAAGACGATTCGCCCAAAGGGCGAAATCGTCATTTTAAGAAGGGTCGGGGTTCAAAACACCCGGGATAAGCCTTGGCCAGTTGATTGTGGCCACTTCCTATTTCTTGGGAGTTTCCTGAATTTTTTTAGAATTTTTTGGAAGACGGTTTGCCGGAAGGCCAAAACCGTCATTTTTGGAAAGACCGGGTGTCAAAAGACCCGAAACAGGTTGTGGCCAGTTGAATGTGGCCATTTCCTATTTTCTGGAATTTTCCGAATTTTTTTGAATTTTTTTTATGATTTTCCATTTTTATTGAATTTTTGATTTTTTATTATTATTAAATTATTTTATGATTTTTTAATATTTAAAAAAAATACCTCCGGGCCGGGTCAGACCCGATCCACGACCCGGACCCGCGACCCAGGCCCGGTCCGCCTCCTTCACGATCAAAACGGCGTCGTTTCGCATAATGAGAACGAACGCCTCAGATTGAGCCACGTGGCATCTTCTAGACCGTCGGATTATTATTATTATTATTTTCGAAAATCATTTATTAATTTTGAAAATCTTTTTTAATTTTCCAAAAATCCCAGATCGCGACACGTGGCACATTGTCCACCGTTGGATCTGGGTCTTATTTCCGAATGACCCGGCCCCACCACGCTGACGTGGCTGCTGACGTGGCATGCCACGTCAGCGTTGACTCGTTGACCGGCTCGGGCCTCGCCGGGGAAGACGACCGCCGCCGGCGAATTCTTGCCGGCGCCTCGTCGGAACTTCGGTTCCGACGTAAAAACGTCGGTTCCGAAGCGCGATTTCGAGCCCAAACGACTCCCCATCAAACCCACATCCACATATGCGCAAAACATGGCGACAAAAACGCCGGTGTGAGGTCTCGGCCGAACCAAGCTTGATGGGGGTTCCGGCCATCGTCCCCGGCGTGGTTTCGATGCAAAAAAAAGGTAAGCCGGGTTTAGAATCAATTATAACGATGCTTAAAGGTGAGTTTTGCGTGAATATAGCTGGGGGGTGGCTTGGCCGAGATCCACAACATCGACAACTCATCTGGGCATTTCGTCGAACATGTTATATGCATGCGGGAAAAGGAGGTCGGGGGAGAATACCGACCTGTCCGGGGGTCTCCGACGATGGTGGAGGCTTCGAAGATGTTCCCACGAGTCCTCTAGAGCTCCGTCGACGCCCCTGTCGCCCGAACTCGCCCTGCCAAAAAATCCCCCTCATCCCCGGCCGAGCTCGGTTTTTCTACCATTTCCATGGCCGACCGGCGCATCTTTTCTCCTCCACCAACTCCCAAAAAGCGAACATGGACCACTCCTTTTGTCCCCCACGTCTCGTTGTCCCTTCTTTTTGTAAAAAAATTGCCGCGGTGCGCTGTCCCCATCTCCCCTGTTTTTCCAGCTCGGTGCGCACGGCCATGTGGTTGCAGACCCGGTCGGACCGGGTCGGGTCGGGTCTGACCCGACCGGCCCGGTTCGACCAATTCGATCACATTGGGCCCCAAATTGACCTATTTTCGTGAAATTGATGGCAAAATCGGACTCCTTGACATGTTTACTATCAAATATGGGTATTTTCATGAATCGATTGATTGAAATTTAATGAAAACCCCAAATTGTCCCTAGGATCCGAAAATGATTTTCGCTTAATCGAGGGCCTAAACGATCAAATTAGCCCGAATTGAACCCACCAATGTATTCATCATGATGAAAACTATGGGGTGGAGGTGTTTAATTTTAATGGGTATGCCCGTATGAAATTTAATTTCAACAATTGTGAAACCGGAGACTAAATTGAAAGAGAATTGTGCAATTAAGCCATTTTGGCTAAAATTGATCAAATTGGAGGGCAAATTGACCCAATTGCACTTCAAGCCTTTATAATTCAATGTCATAGCTTATGAAAGGTGAGAATTGAAAATTAAAAGACTCGAAAAGGAATTTTTATGCTCGGCTCGGGTTTATGTTTGTGAAGTAACATAGTAACCCGAGCCGAATTTTTGAGATTTAAAGTAACACGCTTGAAGAGGAAATTAAAACAAAATTATTGAATATTTTTGTGTATTTCTCTGACCACGAATGGTATTTTCCTGATTTTTTGGGTATTTTTATAATTAAATAAATTCGAAAAATATTATAAAATACCAAAAAATATTTTTTGTTCAAAATCGGTCCCCGAGGCTAGGCCAAGGCTTCCAAAGTTGATTTTGTGATTTTATGACCTTTTTTATATTTTTAATTAATTTTAAAAAATAAAAATCGCAATAACATATGGTCAAAAATCAAGTGTCAACAGCTGCCCCTCTTTGAGAGTGAGCTCGCAGAGGTTGCTTTCAAAGACAAGATGGCACTTGATTCCTAACCGACTCAACAGGGAAAATGAAAGAAGAAATGCTATGACATTGAATCCTTAAGGCTCATGATAGAGACTCAAATTAATCTTTGGTTTGCTCTAACCATTTGAACATGGGCCGGAGTGAGAGAGGCTTACCTGAAGCTCACCTGTCGGATGCTGCCGGTTGCAACGACTTTCAAGAAGATACCTAGGACCCATCATTTAGGATATCCTAGGGAGATTTAGCTCTGACCCGTATGGTAGGTCATACCATTATGAGATTCCTAACTGGTAGGAACCTAAGGAAGGCGCATCCCACACTTGAGGATTCGCCAGAGATTTTAATCCGTATGGTGGATCGGACCTTTGTGTTGATCCTTAAGGCGGTACCTACCTCATGTTGACCCTTATGGCGGTTTCTACCAATGAGTTGACCCTTGTGGCGGTTTCTACCCTATTTGACCCTTTAGGCGGTATCTACCTTCAAGTTTAGTTTGACCCTTATGGCGGTTTCTACTTGGATTTGACCCTTCAGGCGGTTTCTACCATTGATTTGACCCTTCAGGCGGTTTCTACCTTGAGTTGACCCTTTAGGCGGTATCTACCATGGGTTGACCCTTCAGGCGGTTTCTACCTTGATTTGACCCTTCAGGCGGTTTCTACCATGGTTTGACCCTTCAGGCGGTTTCTACCTTGAATTGACCCTTCAGGCGGTATCTACCATGATTTGACCCTTCAGGCGGTATCTACCTCGTGTTGACCCTTTAGGCGGTATCTACCATGATTTGACCCTTCAGGCGGTATCTACCATGAGTTTGCTTTGAAAAGGGGTCTCATGACGAGGGTTCTCCACGTCCGATGAGACTGCCTAAATTTTGAAAATGGGTCTCATGACGAGGGTTCTCCACGTCCAATGAGACTGCCTGAATTTTGAAAAGGGGTCTCATGACGAGGGTTCTCCACGTCCGATGAGACTGCCTAAATTTTGAAAAGGGGTCTCATGACGAGGGTTCTCCACGTCCGATGAGACTGCCTGATTTTTGAAAAGGGGTCTCATGGCGAGGGTTCTCCACATCCGATGAGACTGCCTAAATTTTGAAAAGGGGTCTCATGACGAGGGTTCTCCACGTCCGATGAGACTGCCTGATTTTTGAAAAGGGGTCTCATGACGAGGGTTCTCCACATCCGATGAAACTGCCTAAATTTTGAAAAGGGGTCTCATGACGAGGGTTCTCCACGTCCGATGAGACTGCTTGATTTTTGAAAATGGGTCTCATGACGAGGGTTCTCCACGTCCGATGAGACTGTTTGATATTTTGAAAATGGGTCTCATGACGAGGGTTCTCCACGTCCGATGAGACTGCCTAAATTTTTGAAAAGGGGTCACATCATCACCCCTTCTTTTGAAAGATCCCGAAATTTATCGGGAATTCAGTTTTGAAGCAGTGAAAGATTTTATTTTGACAAAGCCTCGCTTTAGTCTGTTGAGGCGACATTCTGGGAGCTGGGTTCTCCAGGTATCCTGCAGAAAATTCAAACCTGTGTGCTCCACTCCATGGAGCAAATATTTTTCTGGGATTCGGGGTTTCCAAGAATCCTGCAGAAGTTTGAGCTTGAAAGATTTTTCTTCACCAAGAAAACGTTAGTAATCTTTGGGAAGACCACGGTTGTCCATTTGACAAAAACCGTATGACTTAAGTTTTAATTGTGAAATGTGCATTTTGATGTTGGAGGTTATCCAAAGCATTCTTGCCACACACAGATGTGATCACAAATTCCTTGTGCGGCAAATCTGGATCAAACAATTTGAAATTTCCAAAAAGAGTTTGTTCAAAACATCTATTGGAATATTTCTCGACGAGGAGGTCTTTTCACCTGTTTTGAGATAGTGGTTTTTATAGGGGATGCACTCAATTCCCTACTAACCTGTGCCTAGGTTTTAGGCTCATTCGCAGCGCATACATTTTGATCGGTCGGGAGGTCTTCCACGGGACCGTAATGTTGGGCTTGGATATTGGTTTTCAAAGGGGGGACTCACTTTTGAGTCGAGGCCATTGAATGAAAGTCTTCACCATCCGCTCCGGGTTTACAAGTCAAGAACCCTGCAAAATGAGAAAGAAATAGTCTTGTTCGTACTTCTTCGAGCTAAGCTATATGTTAACCCAAGTGTCTTAGTCAGAGAGGACTGTTTCAGGGTTATGATGTTGGTAGGATTGGGGATCGAAAAAGGCTTGTTTTTGGCCCAGAATTCATGAGGGGATTGACGTTGGTGATCATTGCAAACTTGCCACCTGTCTTTTCCACTCTGCATCTTTAACTTTTGGTGTGCAACCGCTTTTGAAATGTGCACAAATTCCTTAGGAAGAATCTCTGGCTGCATTAAGAGATTGACAATTCTGTCTGTGTCTTTCCTCCATGCTTGACATCATTTGGAGGAGCGACCTTTTGATCTGACTACTTCTAGGCTTTTTCTTTCTTTACCCATCCAAGCTTCATTGGGGATCAATCAGACAACTTACACGAGCATCGGCCTTGCTTTTACCAGGCACTTTGCTTTTTCTTGATGCTGGGGATTTTCTTCGTCCTCATTTTCCTTTTGAAATCCCGCTTTTCTCATCTTCGGTAGATTATGTTAGACATATGATTGAACGTCTAAACATGCTTTAAGCATTAGCCTAGGAATTTCTTAGTAATCCCTAAGTCTCGAATTCCTCCGTTTCTGAAGTGATGATGCATCCGTCTTGGAATGTGCAATGATCACCAACGGGTTTATGAAATAATTTGGCAGGCCCAACTTGGCTGTGCAAAGGATATGGTGTGTGGGATAGAGAAATGAATGCTTCTCGTCATCCTATGGCACTTGGATTACCATATAAACAACACACAAAGATTAATGTTAGTCCGAGAAAGAACATTTCTAACAATTTTCTCCTGACGCTGCTGGACTTACTTCCTTTTTGCCCCGGTGTGGGGTGGTTCTTGACAGGGTTAAGAATGAAAACCGCCGTTCAAATGGGTTATCAACGGTCACCTGTAGTGTTTGGGGATAAGAAACGAATGCCTCCGTCGTCCCAATCCAAGTAATTGCTGCGAATAATCCCTACTTCCGTAGGTCCAGATTTTGCTATCTGATCCGCTCCACTCCTCTCTCAAGTGTGTATAGGACGTGTTTGGATTTAGGCTTTGCCTCTCGTCTTTCGAGGAAACGTCCTTTTGAAAGTTTTGAACAACTTTTGATTGGAAAAATCTTTTTCATTTTCTCCAAAAATTGTACCCGTTAAGGGGATTTTAGGATGCACCATGCATGTTCTTATTCATGTTCAGACAACCTCCTGTTTCAAAATATGAATGCCAATGAAGTTAGAATTCTATGTCTTTTCTAGACATCAGATTCTGAAAGCTTTTCTTTTCTTCTCTGTTTTTTATTCAACATCTTCAATGGATTGGGGAAAGTGATACTTACCTGTCCCCCGCGGCTGGAGATCCCTGAAAATGCAGAAGAAACATGTTATTGTACGTTCACGAATTTTTCAAAAAATTAGAACGATACATCTTACCCTTGGTCGTGCACTCCAACGGGTAATTCATGGGGTGTGAAAACCTGTTTCACCTTGATGGCGATCCCCTGTCAAAGACGGGAATTAGTTGTTAGTTTGCGTTCCAAAATTCAAGGGAAATTGGAACGATACAGCCTTGTTCTTGCTTTGTGTTTCCATTTGAACACAAACTCGCGGCTTGCAGGATTTGGCCCTCTATCTTGTGGTCTTGATCCCTCCGTTTGGTTGGCGATGAATCATTCTCAAGGATTTGCCCCAGAGAAGATCCATTTGTGTTTTTGGGCGCACTCCAGCGCCATTCTTCAAGGTTCCTTTTATTCAAGGAAAAAAAGAAGATTTTATCAAAATGCATGTCAAAGCATGTGACGTAGGAGCGATACTTTTTACCATCCACTAGGTCTTATAATCAAAGACCATCTCCTGGAACCCTGACTTCTAAGGCCAATGATTCTATTCGCCTCCCTGTTAGCGCGCTCTTTTCATTTGTGGCTTTTAGCGCCAACGACTTCCTGTAAAATGAGTAAAAACTCAGGTTAGGCATGTGGTCTTCGAAGACCAAATTGGAACGATACAAGGTTACCGTTCACCCAAATTCGTATCTTGGGGTTTGATTCTGATGCGGACGACTCTGTTATTGTGTCCATTGACTTTGTCAGAGGAGAAACGTCCTGCGTACAAATCATTCACTTGCCCCAGTTTAGGCATGGTTTTGCTGTTTGTCATCTCTGGATTCGATGACCCTGGTCTGATGCGCTTTCATGGGGGATCATGAGAGTTTGCCCCCAGTTTGGCTCCTCAAAGTAAATGGGGGGGACCTGCTCCCATTGATTTTTGCAGATTCTGATCATCCATCTCGATTGTCAGAGTCCTTGATCAATTTTATCTGTCTCAAGACAGCTTGATATTCTTGGGATTCGTCATGTGGCGGTTTGGTGATTCTCTCGATCACAGTCGCCATTTGAGGTATTTGATGTTCCCTGTTTGTTATTTGAAAGCATTACATCCTGCGTCCTCTGCTCTTGATCATCATCTGAGAGGAAAAAGAAAGGAAGCATTATTCCCATATCAAGAAAATAATCATTTTGGAACGATACGTCCTTTTACACTTGATTTGCATTCCGTTTTGATGTTGCATATTGATATGCACAACATCTATCAAATTCCTACATCCGTGCTTGAAGGTATTTGCAACGCCTACGGTTCATTTGCCCCAGCTGGGCGACGTCTGTTTTGTCATTTGAATGCATGAGCTTTTGGGTGCATTGTCTCTTTTATCACCTGTGATAAAAAAAAATGGAGAAAAACTTATCCTCAGATCTGATTAAAAATCAATTAGGAACGATACGTCCTTTCACCAAACGAGTGGCTCTGCGGCCGAATGTATTTTGCACTGAAGGGACGAATTCCACTATGCTCCACGGGTTTGGGGAATTTGCCCCCATTTTCGATAGAAATAAGCCTTATCAAGATGTATATAATACAAATAGATCCCTAATACAATCAATCTAAGGGACGAGATAGAGAGGATCTCAGCAAAATTAATCTTATACAAGAGAACTAAGAATGTCAAATCAATCAAAGGAATGTGGTCCGAACACTTGGAGATGCCCCAGTTCCAGTCTTCGAGATGTGACTCCAGGATCACCGAATTTTTTTTTTTTATAGGTGGTTTTAGATATACCAACCATCTAAAGACATGCACATGAGACAAGTGAGGATAAAACTTCTAAAAATCAAAGGATTTGGCACCTAAGGTCAAGGTTCCCACCTCGAGTTCTAGAAAGAGCAGATTCCATTGCACAACTATCGTTGCATTGTGTCGCGACCCGTCCGAAATTTTCCCCCGCTCGGCAGCGAGGGGATTTGAATTTCGTTGGTATGACGGGCGAATGGATTACCGATCGCGGCCCCCACTCTGAAATGTGGATCGCGGGCTTTGGATCGGCGCGGGCCCTCCCAGGCCCATACCAAATCGCGGCGGGAGTATTTTCCAAAGGATTCGACGATAAGAGTCGACCGCTTTCGACCTTAGTGTGGTCGTGGTGGCATGTGCAACTTGTGCAAGCATTTGGAGTCGCCACCGGTCCTTCTTGGAGGGTAGACCGGAAATCTCACTGACCGATTGGGAGAGATCGATCAGTTCTGCGGAACCAGAGATTTTGGGTTCGGGGACTTGGTTACGTTGGTGTCATTACCAACGCCCTTTCGGTACCTAACGCGAGTGATTTTCCTAATTAAGATTTCATGCAGGCGCAATTTTGGGTGAGATAGGTTTGATTCAGGGTTTCATGCAGATTGGAAGACTATTCCTATCAATCACAATCAATTTAAATGAAAGCGCAAGTCAAGTGCATAAATAAATCATGTCAATGCACATCAATTTCAATCATTGGCCTCCTAGTATAGCTATAAGGGCTTAGGGAAGATGTGATTTAGAGCTGGGGTTAAAATGGGAAGATTCGGGGACAATTAGCCCGAAGGGCAAAATTGTCATTTTTGGAAGGTTTGGATATCGAACTACCCAAAATATTCCATGGCCAGTTGATTGTGGCCATTTCCCATTTTTGAGAATTTTTTGGAATTTCTTGATTTTTCTTCAATTTTTGGAAGACGATTCGCCCAAAGGGAGAAATCGTCAATTTAAGAAGGGTCGGGGTTTAAAACACCCGGGATGAGACTTGGCCAGTTGTTTGTGGCGATTTCCTATTTTTTGGGATTTTCCTGGATTTTTTTAGAATTTGTTTGGAGGACGATTTGCCGGAAGGGCAAAACCGTCATTTTTGAAACGGACGGGGGTCGAAAGACCCGAAACAGGTGATGGCCAGTTGAATGTGGTCATTTCCTATTTTCTGGAATTTTTTTATAATTTTTCTGAATTTTTCGATTTTTTTTTGAATTTTTTATGATTTTCCACTTTTTTATTGAATTTTTGAATTTTTTATTATTTTCTGATTTTTTATTTATTTAAAAATATTTTCCGGGCCGGTTCAGACCTGGCCCGCGCCTCTCGGGCGCCCGGCCCGACCCTGGGGGTCGACACCGGCCTAAAACGACACCGTTTTATATTTTTAAACATTTTTCTATTTTTTAACAACTTTTTTTATTTTTTTATCTATTTTATTTAATTATCCGAAAATTCCCCGGATCCGACGGTTCTAATTGCGCCACGTGGCCTTATCCCGTGCGTCCGATCTTCCACTAGATCGGACGATTCACAGAGAGCCACGTGGCTCGATCACGACCGTCGGATCAAAAATCAATTTACTTTCCTTTTTTAGAAAAAACCCAAATCGGACGGTCAGAACCATTCCACGTGTCCAATTGTGGTGCGTCCGATCTTGGACAAGATCGGACGATCCACAGAAGGCCACTTGGCACGTTCTTGGCCATCAAATCGAATTTATTTAATTTTCCGAAAACCATTTATTTTATCCGAAAATTCCAGGATCGTGACACGTGTCACGATCCAGGCCGTCCATTTCGTTGCTTTGAAAATAAACGGTCGGCCCCCACCCGGCTGACGTGGCGCCTACGTGGCCGGCCACGTCAGTCGTTGACCGGTTGACCGGGCAACCGCCGCCGGAGAAGATGACCGGCGCCCTGCCGGAACAGTAAAAATTCCGGCGAGGATGCCGGAAAAACGCGAAATGGTGTCAAAATTCAGTGTTTTCTCGCCCATTTTTTAGCATTAGGCTCCCTACACTACCAGCATCATCGTACAACACTAACATGAAAGGTCTATCGTCGGAAAACGGCCGGACGAAGCTTCGACCGAACCGGCGCCGGCGAGCTATTTCGCGAAGAAAATTACTCTACTCAAACTCCGTTCTAATCATTCAGACATCAACCAAAGAAGCCATAGGGACATACCTGAGCTCATTTGAACTTGCTGTCCACCGTACGCGCCGGACCGAGCTCTTGGCTCGGACGTGCCTCGAGGAGCCCCGACGGTGAGTTCTCGACGTGTTTCAATGAAAAATAAATAGCAAGTCGGGCTTAGAGTGGGTTCTAGGATTAACTTAGGGCCATAACCGAACACATGTTACTCAGACAATGCACGGCCGGGGGCAAAACCGAATCGAAACAAGCATTGGCATTTCATCGAACACATGGTGTGCATACAAAAATATGGAGATCCTGTGAGATACCGACCTGTCTCCGGCCTGTCGACGGCGGTCCACGTTCCGGCGAAGCTTAGTGTGGTATCTTGAGGGTTGAGGATGCCCGCTCTCCCTTGGTTTTTCGCAAAAAATCCTCATCTTCTCTCTCTTCGGACTCGGTATAAAACCGAGATTCCCCAGCCTATTTCGTGGCCGACCGGCGACCTCGACGCCCGCTCCCTCTCCAGCACACGAGCATGGGTCTCTACACATGTCCCCCACGCTCGTTCCCCTTTTGTTCTTCCCCAAATCCGCGCGCCCAAGATGCTCTGTTTTTTTTTTTCACTGTCCAACGCGCACGGGTCGGGTCGGGTCTGACCCGACCGGCCCGGTTCGACAAATTCGTTCCAATTGAGCCCCTATTCGACCTATTTTCATGAATTTGACGGCATAATCGGACTCCTTGACACATTTTCTATCAAATAGGGGTATTTTCGTGAATCAATTGATTGAAATTTTACGAAAACCCCAAATTGTCCCTAGGATCCGAAAATGAATTTCGCCAAATCGAAGGTCCAAACGATCGAATTATTCAAAATTGAGCCCACCAATGGATTCAGTATGATGAAAAATATAGGGTGGAGGTGTTTAATTTTAATGGGTGTGCCCGTGTGAAATTTAATTTCAAAAATTGCAAAACCGGGGACTAAATTGAATAAAATTTGTGCAATTAAACCCTTTTGGTTAAAATTGATCAAATTGGAGGGCAAATTGACCCAATTGCACTTCAAGACTCTAGAATCCAATGTCATAGCTTATAAAAACCTAGAATTAAAAATTAAAAGACTCGAAAAGGATTTTTTTAGGCCCGGTTCGGGATTAGGTTTGTGAAGGAACCCCATGAACCAAGCCAAATTTCCCTGATAAAAAGTGAAAATATTAAAGAGGGAATTAAAATAAAATTTCTGAATATTTGTTTGTATTTTTCTGACCACAAATGGTATTTTTCTGATTTTTTGGGCATTTTTATAATTAAATAAATTCCAAAAAATATTAAAAAATTCAAAAATTATTTTTTGTTCAAAATTGGTTCCTAAGGCTAGGCTAAGGCTTCCAAAGTTGATTTTGCAATTTTTTTTGACCTTTTTTGCTATTTTTAATTAATTTTAGAAATTAAAACTATAATAAAAGATAGTCAAAAATCATGTGTCAAGAGCTGCCCCTCTTTGAGAGTGAGCTCGTCAGAGGTTGCTTTCAAAGACAAAATGACACCTGAATCTTAACCGACTCGACTGGGTAAAAGAAATGCTATGACATCGAACCCTTAAGTCCTTTGATGAATGCTCAAATTAATCACCGGTTTACTCTTGCAATTCGAACGTGGGCCTGAGGGAGAGCGGCTTACCTGAAGTCTGCCCATTGGGTCCTGCGCATGCGGAGTCTGAGGTTTTATCATTGCGCTCTCAGGATGCCGGAAAAAGGAGGGGCTTGTTCCATTTTTTTTGTTTTCTTCTTCTTCTTTTTTTGTTTGTTTGTTTGTTTTTTTTTTTAATATAGGCCCTCGTAGCTTCTGACACACTATCCCAGGCTTTATTCCTCGAAAACCTTTCCTGGCTACTGACAGGAAACACTCACAGAAAGATTTATCGAGCACCCCGAGCTTTGGGGATCCCATGACGTTGACTAGCGGTGACAGAGGGGATATTTTTGGCTTGAAAGGGGATCCCATGGCGCTGACTAGCGGGGCCAGAGAGGATTTCTCAGTCGGAGGTTTGCTACGTCCGGCGAGACAGTTTGATCTTTTGAAAAGGTTCCCAGGACAGGGGTTCTCCAAGTCCAATGGGATTTCCTGATTTTTTGAAAGGGTTCCCAAAACGGAGGTTTTCCACGTCCGATGGGATTACTTGTTTTTCTGAGAAGGAGTCCCGGGTCGGAGGTTTTCCACGTCCGCTGGGATGGTTTGATCTTTTGAAAAGGTTCCCGGGACAAGGGTTCTCCAAGTCCAAGGGGATTTTCTGATTTTTGAAAAGGGGTCTCATGACGAGGGTTCTCCACGTCCGATGAGATTACCTGTTTTTCTGAGAAGGGGTTTCATGACGAGGTTTCTCCACGCCTGATGAGATTACCTGTTTTTCTGGTAGGGGTCTCATGACGAGGTTTCTCCACGCCTGATGAGATTACCTGTTCTTTTGAAAAGGGGTCTCATGACGAGGTTTCTCCACGTCCGATGAGATTACCTGTTTTTCTAGGGTCTCATGACGAGGTTTCTCCACGCCTGATGAGATTACCTGTTGTTTTGTTTTGTTTTTTTTTTTTTAAAGGTTCCCGAAACGGAGGTTTTCCACGTCTGACGGGACTGTTCGGTTCTTCAAATGGTTCCCAAGTCGGAGGTTTTCTACGTCCGGCGGGATTACCTAGTTCTTCAAATGGGTTCCCAAAACGGAGGTTTTCCACGTCCGACGGGAATGTTTAATTTTTGAAAAGGAGTCCCGAGTCGGAGGTTTTCCACGTCCAACGGGGATGTTTGCTTTTTTGAAAAAGAGTCCCGAGCCGGAGGTTTTCCACGTCCGTTGGGATTGTTTGGTTCTCTTGAAAAGGGGTCCCAAGTCGGAGGTTTTCCACGTCCGATGGGATGGTTTGTTTCTTAAAAGGAGTTCCCAACATGGAGGTTTTCTACGTCCGATGGGATCGCTCGGTTCTTCAAATGGTTCCCAAGTCGGAGGTTTCCTACGTCCGGTGGGATTACCTGTTTTTCTGAGAAGGATTCCCAAATTGGAGGTTTTCCACGTCCAATGGGATTGTCTATTTTTGAAAAAGATTCCTAAGACGGAGGTTTTCCACGTCCAATGGGATTGTCTATTTTTGAAAAAGATTCCTAAGACGGAGGTTTTCCACGTCCGCTGGGATTGTTTGGTTCTCTTGAAAAGGGGTCCCAAATCGAAGGTTTTCCACGTCCGACGGGAATGTTTAATTTTTGAAAAGAAGTCCCGAGTCGAAGGTTTTCCACGTCTAACGGGGATGTTTGCTTTTTTGAAAAAGAGTCCCGAGTCGGAGGTTTTCTACGTCCGACGGGAATGTTTGGTTCTTCGAAAAGTTCCCAAGTCGGAGGTTTTCTACGTCCGATGGGAATGTTTAATTTTAAAAAGGATTCCCATGGCGTGGGTTCTTCACGTCAGAGGAGATGTTCTTGATGATTTTTTGTAAAAGGGTTCTTCATTCCCCTTTTTGAAAAGATTCCCATAGCGTGGGTTCTCCACGTTAGATGGGATGTTTTTGATGATTTTTTGTTGACCCTTCAGGCGGTATCTACCATGATTTGACCCTTCATGCGGTTTCTACCTTTGAGTTGACCCTTCAGGCGGTTTCTACCATGAGTTGACCCTTTAGGCGGTATCTACCTTGGTTTGACCCTTCAGGCGGTTTCTACCATTGTTTTGACCCTTCAGGCGGTTTCTACCTTCATTTGACCCTTCAGGCGGTTTCTACCTTGAGTTGATCCTTCAGGCGGTTTCTACCTTGAGTTGATCCTTCAGGCGGTTTCTACCTTTGGTTGACCCTTCAGGCGGTTTCTACCATTGGTTGATCCTTCAGGCGGTATCTACCTTTGATTTTGTTGAGGCGACATTCTGGGAGCTGGGTTCTCCAGGTATCCTGCAGAAGTTTGAGCCTGAAATATTTTTCTTCACCAAGAAAATGTTAGTAATCTTTGGGAAGACGATGGCTGGCCACTTGCCGAAGCCGCATGACTTTAGTTTAATCATGAAATGTGCATTTTGATGCTGGAGGTCTTCCAAAGCATTCTTGCAACATGCAAATGTGATCACAAATCCCTTGCACGGAAAATCTGGAACCAACAATTTGAAGATTCCAAAAAGAGTTTGCTCAAAACATCAATTGGAATATTTCTCGACAAGGAGGTCTTCTCACCTGTTTTGAGATAGTGGTTTTTATAGGGGATGCACTCAATTCCCTACTAACCTGTGCCTAGGTTTTAGGCTCATTCGCAGCACATACTTTTTGATCGGTCGGGAGGTCTTCCACGGGACCGTAATGTTGGGCTTGGATATTGGTCTTCAAGGGGGACTCACTTTTGAGTCAAGGTCATTGAATGAAAGTTTTCACCATCTGCTTCGGGTTTACAAGTCAAGAACCCTACAAAATGAGAAAGAAATAGTCTTGCTCGTACTTCTTCGAGCTAAGCTATATGTTAACCCAAGTGTCTTAGTCAGAGAAGACTGTTTCAGGGTTATGATGTTGGTAGGATTGGGGACCGAAAAAGGCTTGTTTTTGGCCCAGAATTTATGAGGGGATTGACATTGGTGGTCATTGCAAACTTGTCACATGTCTTTTCCATTCTGCATCTTCAATTTTTGAGGTGTGTAACCGCTTTTGAGGTGTGCACAAGTCCTTTAGAGAGCGCCTCTGGCTGCATTAAGAGACTAACAACTCTATCTGCGTCTCTGCTCCGCGCTTGATACCGTTTGAGGAGTAGTTTTTGGAATCTAATTCCTTCTGAATTTTTCTTCTCCCCTTTTCAAACAGGTTTCATTGGGGGATTGATACAAATTGTTCACCCAAGCATCGGCCTTGCTTTTACCAGGCCCTTTGCTTTTTCTTTTCTGATGCTGGGGATTTTCTCTTTTTTTTCATTTTTTTTTCATTTATTTATTTTTATTATTATTATTATTTTTATTTTTGAAATCCCACTTTTCTTATCTTCATGGGATCATGTTAGACATATGATCGAAAGTCTAAACATGCTTTAACCATAAACCCAGGAATTTCTTTGTAATCCCTTAGTCTTGAGCTCTTCCGTTTCTGAAGTGATGCTGCATTCATCTTGAAATGTGCAATGATCACCAACGGGTTTATGAAACGAATTTGCAGGCTCAACTTGGCTGTGCAAAGGATATGGTGTGTGGGATAGAGAAATGAATGCTTCTCGTCATCCTATGGCATTTGGGTTACCATATAAACAACACACAAAGATTAATGTTAGTCCGAGCAATAAAATTTCTAACCATTTTCTCCCGATGCCGCTGGACTCACCTCCCTTTTGCCCCGATGTGGGGTGGTTCTTGACAGGGTTAAGAATGGAAACCGCCGTTCAAATGGGTTATCAACGGTCACCTGTAGTGTTTGGGGGATATGAAACGAATGCCTCCGTCGTCCCAACCCATGTAATCGTTGCAAATGGTCCCTACCTCCGTAGGTCCAGATTTTGCTATCTGATTCGCTCCACTTCTCTCTCAAGTGTGTATAGGACGTGTTTGGATTAGGTTTTGCCTCTCGTCTTTTGAGAAAACGTCCTTTTGAAAGTTTTGAACAACTTTTGATTGGAAAAAATCTCTTTCATCTTCTCCAAAAATTTTACCCGTCAAGGGGATTTTATGCTGCACCATGCATGTTCTAATCATGTTTAGACAACCTCCTGTTTTCAAAACATGATTGTTAATGGAGTTAGAACTCTATGTCTTTTCTAGACATTAGACTCTGAAAACTTTTCTTTTTCTCTTTTTTCTCTTTTTTGTTTTGGGTTGGGGAAAGGGGTATTTACCTGTCCACCGTGGCTGGAGGTCCCTGAAAATGTAGAAGAAACATGTCATTGTATGTTCACGGATTTTTCAAGAATCGGAACGATACTGCTTTACCCTTGGTCATGTGCTCCAACTAGTAATTCATGGGATGTCAGAATCCTGTTTTGTCTTGTTGGCGAGCCTCTGTCAAGGACGGGAGCTAGGTGTCAGTTTGTATTCCAAAATTCAAGATAAATTGGAACGATACCGTCTTATTTTGTTTTGCGTTTCCGTTTGAACACAAACGTGCGGCTTGCAGAAGTTGGCCATCTATCTTGTGGCCATGATCCCTCCCTCTGGTTGGCAATGAATCATTCTCTAGGATTTGCACTGGATGAGATTCATTCATGCTTTTGGATGCATTCCCACGCCAATCTTCAAAGTTCAATCAAAGACCACTTCTTGGAGTCATGGCTTCCAAAGTTGATAATTCTATTCGCCTCTTTGTCGGCGAACTCCTTTCTTTTGCGGCTTTTTGGCGCCAACAATTTTCTGTCCATCTTGACGGCGAATCCCTGTCAACAATAAACATCAAGTGTCAGTTCGTGTTTCGAAATTCAAGGCAAATCGAAACGATACTGCTTTACTCTCGCTTCGCGCCTCCATTTGAACGCAAATGTGAGGTTTGCCGAAGTCGGCCATCTAGCTTGTGGCCATGATCCATCCGTCTGGGTGGCAGCGAATCCTTCTCTAGGATTTGCACTGGATGAGATCAGTTTGTACTTTTGAATGCCTCCGTGCCACTTTTTAGGATTCCACTTCTTGGAGGCTTGCTCCTTGAGGCCGATACTTCTTCTTGCATCGACGTAGGTGAGTTGCTTTCTTTCATGGCTTTTAGCGTCAACGCCATCTTCACTGATTTGCTTATGGATAGTACCTCTTGACTGCGTCGGCGTTTACGGGGTGTCCTAGCTCTTCTCCATCCATGTTAATAAGAATTAAGGCCCCCCCAGGTAAAACCTTCTTAACCACGTACGGTCCTTCGTAATTCGGGGTAAACTTGCCCCCCGGGTGCGACACGTTCGGGAGGATCTTCTTGACAACGAGCTCGTCGGTTTCGAACATTCGCGGTCGAACTTTACAGTTGAATGCTCTAGCGACTCTTTTCTGGTATGTTTGGCCATGGCAAATTGCCTGCAGACGCTTCTCGTCTATCAAGTTCAGCTGCTCGTGTCTTTGCTGTACCCACTCTGCCTCATTGAGCTCGACGTGAGACAAAATTCTTAACGATGGGATTTCGGTTTCGACTGGTAGGACCGCTTCCATACCGTACACTAGGGAGTAAGGCGTTGCCCCGGTAGAAGTCCGGATCGAAGTTCGGTACGCCATCAGCGCGTAAGGTAGCCTTTCATGCCAATCACGGTAATTCTCCGCCGTTTTAGCCAATATCTTCTTGATGTTCTTGTTCGCCGCCTCTACCGCTCCATTCATTTGGGGTCGGTAAGGCGATGAATTGAGATGGCGGATATTGAAACTGTTCAGAAGGTTATCCACCGTTTCGTTGTTCAGGTTCGAGCCATTATCAGTCACGACGGCCTGAGGGGTCCCGTATCTTGAGATGATGTCCCGCCTGATGAATTTAGCCACGTTCTTCGCAGTCACATTAGCATATGACGCAGCCTCAATCCATTTGGTGAAATAGTCTATTGCCACCAGTATGAATCTGTGTCCATTCGAGGCCTTAGGGTTGATTGGCCCTATCATGTCTATACCCCACATTGAGAAAGGCCAAGCCTCGGACATTTGATGAAGCTCGTTCGGGGGCGCATTGATCCTGTCTCCATATACTTGACACTGATGGCATGATCTGACGTGTTGATTACAATCTGACTCCAATGTCATCCAGAAATAACCTAGTCGCATGATTTTCTTGGCGAGAAGATGGCCGTTCATGTGCGGGCCACATTCCCCCTCGTGTATTTCGATCATAAGCGACCTAGCTTCATTGGCGTTGTTGACACCTGATTTTTTTACCATTTATTACTGTGATTTTTATTCTTTAAAATTAATTAAAAATATCAAAAAAGGTCATAAAATCACAAAATCAACTTTGGAAGCCTTGGTTTAACCTTAGGAACCAATTTTGAACAAAAAATATTTTTCGGTATTTTTAATATTTTTCGAGTTTATTTAATTATAAAAATACCCAAAAAAGCAGAAAAATACCATTCGTGGTCAGAAAAATACCCAAAAATATTCGATAATTTTGTTTTAATTTCCTCTTCAAGTGTGTCACTTTAAATCTCAAAAATTCGGCTCGGGTCACTATGTTCCTTCACAAACTTAAACCCGAACCGAGCCTAAAAAAAATCATTTTCGAGTCTTTTAGTTTTCAATTCTCACTTTTTATAAGCTATGACATTGGATTCTAAAGTCTTAAAGTGCAATTAGGTCAATTTGCCCTCCAATTTAATCAATTTTTACCAAAAGGGCTTAATTGTACATTTTTCTTTCAATTAGTCCCCGGTTTCACGGATGTATACGTATGCTCTACGTATTTATACGTCATACGTATTTATACGTTATGCATATTTGTACTGTTTGGTAACCTCTTTAACTCTTGTAATAATAATAATGGTTATTATTTTTAACACCTTTGTTAGTGCCTTTTTTTTAGCATTTTTGTATTGTGAGTGCTATTGCTAGTGCTATTTTTAAATAGCATTTTTTGTATTATAAATTGTGAGTGCTATTGTTAGTGCTATTTTTAAATGACATTTATTTATCATAAATTGTGAGTGCTATTGTTAGTGCTATTTTTAAATGGCATTTATTTATCATAAATTGTGAGTGCTATTATTAGATAGAATTTATAATTGTTAGTGCTATTTTTAAATAGCATTTTTGTATTATAAATTGTGAGTGCTATTGTTAGTGCTATTTTTAAATGTCATTTATTTGTGAGTGCTATTTTTAGATAGAATTTATAATTGTTAGTGCTATTTTTAAATACAATTTATTGGAAGGTATTTTTGGCTATAAAAGGATGGCAAGAGTTTTGAGGTTGAAGGGGGGAGACATTTTGTAGAGTGTGCAAATTTTTGAGAGCTTAGAGAGAAGAACACAAACACTCTCTATATTCTCATAATCTTGAGAGAGCAAAATATACTAAGTTCGGAATATTGATTCCGCATATTGCTAGCACAATTGTTGTGGAGTTATTAGTCGTCTCCCCGTTCGTCAATTGGTGGTACGTCCGAATTAGATGCCTAACACTTGTGGAGGCTGAGATCGAAAAACATCGAACCGACACCTCCGTTCAAGCACGCTACGAGAGGTAATCTATTTACTCCCTTTGAGACTTTGTGATTTTTTTCGATTGAAATGCACGAAGTACGCCTCTGGAGATACATGTATGGGTTGTTATTTATTTCCGCTACGTGTTACGTGGATCCCAACAGTGGTATCAGAGCCAATCCTTAGGTGTTTTCGTGCATTTAATTGATTTTTTGCAATTTTTGCAATACTATGGCCAATATGTATTAACGAATTGTTCGTCTTACATGGCTAATGGAGATTGATTATTTTATATGATAAATTAATCAACGTAGCAAAAATTGAGACTAAATCAATTTTGAATCGAAAATTTATGGCTATCTTATTTTACGTAAAAATTCTGAATATGATTCAACGTAGAATTTTTATTGTGCCTTCCTAAGTTTTAAATTGTGAATTTATTACTTACGTGAAAGGGTGGTGATTATGGAAAAATCCCTAATCAATGTGATTGATGTATATATGAATGTATGATGATTATTTATATATTTGGGGTTGTAATTATTAAATGGAGACTGCGTACTCCTTTTATTTTTCATGTAATCTTTATTTTTAGCATAGTCAATTGTTGATGTAAATGCTACGAGGATTACGTGGAGGAGCCTTTTAAGTCGGCGAGCTCTTTGGGGCCCAATTCTTGAAGAGTTCAAGAAACCAAGAAGAAGCGAAGAGCGGCTCTCCGTTATTAAAATATTAAAATGATTAAATGTGGTCTCATTGGCTCGAGACCCATTAAATCATAATTCCATGATCACCACGTAGGATAGATGTTTATGTGATTGGCATCTATTTATTTATTATGATTACGTGAGCATGTTAAACTGGTTAATGTGCAAAGTCAGACTTACCTCACCCAAAATTGCGCCTGCATGAAATCCTAGTTAGGGAAAATCACTCGCGTTAGGTACCGAAAGGGCGTTGGTAATGACATCAACGTAACCAAGTCCCCGAACCCAAAATCTCTGGTTCCGCAGAATTGATCGATCTCTCCCAATCGGTCAATAAGGTTTCCGGTCTACCCTCCAAGAAAGACCGGTGGCGACTCCAAATGCATGCACAAGTTGCACATGCCACCACGACCACACTAAGGTCGAAAGCGATCGACTGTTATTGTCGAATCCCTTTGAAAAATACTCCCACCGCGATTTGGTATGGGCCTGGGAGGGCCCGCGCCGATCCAAGACCCGCGATCGGTAATCCATTAGCCGCGTCCGCCTTCGGACGGGTCGCGACAGCTGGCGACTCCGCTGGGGACCTTTGTTCTAGAACCAATGGTTCTAGACCTCAAGTGGACTTAGGCCGTAATTAAAACGCTGAGTGATTTTTCTAACCATGCAGGCGCTCGTGAAGGTGAGGTAAGTCCGCTTATGATAGGTGTTATATGTTTTTGCAGATTGGAGCGATAAGGGGGATAGTCTGTGATTAACATTGTCTTATGCAGGTTGGCGTAGGAATGAATGATTGTGTGTATGTTTTATATTGAAGCGGTGATTGTTAAATAAGATGCATGTTTATCGCTTTAGCACGACACCGAAAACACACACAACCGCGCCTAAAACCCCGGGCGCCCTTCTATAGGAAAACAATAGAAGGGATTGAAAATGGAATCTCCGTGAGGAAAAACACGGGGTAATCCACTTTTCAATTCCGCTCATTTGGAGCTATGGATCGAGCCCCAATGCAACGATAGTTGTGCAATGGAATCTGCTCTTTCTAGAACTCGAGGTGGGAACCTTGACCTTAGGTGCCAAATCTTTTGATTTTTAGAAGTTTTATCCTCACTTGTCTCATGTGCATGTCTTTAGATGGCTGATATATCTAAAACCACCTAAAAAAAAAATCGGCGATCCTGGAGTCACATCTCGAAGACTGGAACTGGGGCATCTCCGAGTGTTCGGACCACATTCCTTTGATTGGTTTGGCATTTTTAGTTCTCTTGAATAAGACTAATTTTGCTGAGGTCCTCTCTATCTCGTCCCTTAGATTGATTGTATTAGGGATCAATTTGTATTGTATACATCTCGATAAGGCTCATTTATATCGAAGGTAGGGGCAAATTCCCCAAACCCGTGGAGCATAGTGAAATTCGTCCCTTCAGTGCAAAATGCATTTGGCCGCAGAGCCACCCGTTTGGTGAAAGGACGTATCGTTCCTAATTGATTTTTAATCAGATCTGAGGATAAGTTCTTCTCCATTTTTTTTTTATCTCAGGTGATAAAAGAGACAATGCACCCAAAAGCTCATACATTCAAATGACAAAACAGACGTCGCCCAGCTGGGGCAAATGAACCGTAGGCATTGCAAATACCTTCAAGCACGGATGGAGGAATTCGATAGATGCTGTTCATATCAATATGCAACGTCAAAACGGAATGCAAATCAAGTGTAAAAGGACGTATCGTTCCAAAATGATTATTTCCTTGATATGGGAATAATGCTTCCTTTCCTTTTCCTCTCAGATGATGATCAAGAGCAGAAGACGCAGGATGTAATGCTTTCAAATAACAAACAGGGAACGTCAAATACCTCAAACGGCGACTGTGATCAAGAGAATCACCAAACCGCCACATGACGAATCCCAAGAATATCAAGCTGTCTTGAGACAGATTAAATTGATCAAGGACTCTGACAATCGAGATGGATGATCAGAATTTGCAAAAATCAATGGGAGCAGGTTCCCCCCATTTGCTTTGAGGAGCCAAACCGGGGGCAAACTCTCATGATCCCCCATGAAAGCGCATCAGACCAGGGTCATCGAATCCAGAGATGACAAACAGCAAGACAAGCGTCACCTAGCTGTGATAAATCACGCCTAACTAGGGCAAGTGAATTAATTTTGCGCTGGACAAAGAAAGATGTGTCTTCTCCGGCAAAGTCAAATAGCAGAGTCGTCCGCATCAGAATCAAACCCCAAGATACGAATTTGGGCGAACGGTAACTTTGTATCGTTCCAATTTGATCTTCGAAGATCACGGGCTTAACATGAGTTTTTCTCATTTAACAGGAAGTCGTTGGCGCCGAAAGCCTCAAAAGAAAAGAGTGCGCTAATAGGGAGGCGAATTGAATCATTGGCCTTAGAAGTCAGGATTCCAGGAGATGGTCTTTGATCATAAGACCTAGTGGATGGAACTATGAAGAGTGGCGCTGGAATACGTCCAAAATCACAAATGGATCTCCTCTATGGCAAATCCTTGAGAAGGATTTATCGCCAACCAAACGGAGGAATCATGGCCACAATATAGATGGCCAATTTCTGCAAGCCGCGCGTTTGTGCTCAAATGGAAACACAAAACAAGAATAAGGCTGTATCGTTCCAATTTGCCTTGAATTTTGGAACGCAAACTGACGCCTAATTCCCGTCTTTGACAGGGGATCGCCATCAAGGCGAAACAGGTTTTCACATCCCAATGTATTACCCGTTGAGATACATGACCAAGGGTAAATTGTATCGTTCTAATTTTTTGAAAAAATTCGTGAACGTACAATAACATGTTTCTTCCGCATTTTCAGGGATTTCCAGCCGCGGGAAACGGGTAAGTATCCCTTTCCCCAATCCACTGAAGATGTTGAATAAAAAATAGAGAAGAGAAGAAAAGCTTTCAGAATCTGATGTCTAGAAAAGACATAGAATTCTAACTTCATTGGCATTCATGTTTTGAACAGGAGGTTGTCTGAACATGAATAAGAACATGCATGGTGCATCATAAAATCCCTTGACGGGTAAAATTTTTGGAAAAATGAAAGAGATTTTTCCAATCAAAAATTGTTCAAAACAATCAAAAGGGCGCTTCCTCAAAAGACGAGAGGCAAAGCCTAAATCCAAACCCGTCCTATACACACTTGAGAGAGGAGTGGAGCGGATCAGATAGCAAAATCTGGACCTACGGAAGTAGGGACCATTCGCAGCGATTACATGGATTGGGACGACGGAGGCATTCGTTTTTTATCCCCAAACACTACAGGTGACCGTTGATAACCCCTTCGAACGGCGGTTTTCATTCTTAACCCTGTCAAGAACCACCCCACATCGGGGCAAAATGGAGGTGAGTCCAGCGGCATCAGGAGAAAATGGTCAGAAATTTTCTTGCTCGGACTAACATTAATCTTTGTGTGTTGTTTATATGGTAATCCAAGTGCCATAGGATGACGAGAAG